>CM052810.1:122884046-122932182 GCA_028533885.1 Nasua narica | reverse complement strand
AGATAGATAGATAGATAGATAGATAGACCGACCGACCTACCTTAAAATGCACATTTAGAAAGAAATGAGAAAGTGGCAATCACACACAGTGTGGGAGCCTAGGAGCAAAGGAGCCTGTCTCACTGGCAAGCCAAGAAGCTTAAAGCTCTGGCTCCCCTGGAATTTTCTGGGAATTGAACAAGCAAGTTCAGTCCCCAGCAAAATAAATTATTATGCTGTTGGTTTTTACTATATTACTATAATAGACACGAGAAAGCATGAGTGGTAATATTCAGGTAGGGGGAAATTTTTAAGGACTTCTGTTTACATGTTATTTTAGCTCTTTCGTTACTTTTGTAGAGTTCTTAGACTAGGCTCACTAGTGACAGCTGTTGGAAGAAAGTTGTTCATAGTATTACTTTTGGTTTGTTTGTTTTATATTAGTCTCAGGAAAGCATGACCTCAAATGAGAGGATCCCCAAGTAACAGAAACAAAAGTAGGCTATTCTGTGTGGTGGGGAATGAGAATTGAGATCAAGTTTGAGTTTAAGTAACTGAATAAGAAGTGACAGTTCCTTATACAAAATAGATGGTTCTTTTTCTCCCATATTCAAGAAATCTGGAGGCATTTTGAGGCCAGTGTGGCCCTTTTTAACAAGGTGAGAGAAGCAGACTAGTTCCACCCTGTGCTTTCCTGTGTGTCGCTTCCCAGTTTATCTCATGGTGGCACCAGACTTCACATCCACATTCCAGCTGGTAAGGCGGAAGGGGTGAAGATTCGTACCACTCTCACTTAATTCTCATTGGCTCCTCCTAATAGCAAGGCCAGGTTCACACCTGAAGGTCAAAGGGCCTGTTATGGAGGAAGACTATCAGTCTCTGATGCAGCAGTGTAAGATGAGTTTTTGGTCAGATTTTGTCTTAGTTAGAGGCAGGTTGTTTTTTTTGAGAAATAGTAAAAGCTGGGTTTTCTTTCCTTCCACACCCGCACAACCCCCTCCCCCCGGCTTCGCTATACATCTCCTTTTATTGATAGTCCCAGAAGAGAATATTTTGTGATCAGTTCAGAGGAGCCTATTCTCTCTAGGTTGCCAGAGCTATCTCGTCTAGTAAGCTTTCAGTTCCACTGCAGTTATTTTTGTGTTTGTTTGCTTTTAATCAAGTTATGTGGGATTTTTTCTTCCCAAAATAGAAGTACGTAACACTTCTAGATAGCTACTGGATAGGTCGATGAAACGTTTCATTGCTTTTATGAACTACTATGGGAGAGGAGAAATATTTTTTACTCCATGGAGCTGAACTTTGGAGTGTTCTAAATTTTTTTTTTATTCTCCTGCCAGTAGAACTAACATATCTTAGAAATGTCTCTCTCTCTCTCTCTATACACACACACACACACACACACACACACACACACACACCCACCACTGCCCTCCGGCACACACGCAGATTTCTTTCTTTAAAGATAATTTTGTCATGTCTTAAGACAAATAATTTTGTCATTGTCCTAAGACAAATATCGATCTTCCGTCATTTATCCTGCCAGTTGTTCAACAGTATGCTTCTGCCCTGCCCAAATACAGAGGAATGAATGCGTATTCTCTCAGATTATAATGTACAAAATAACAAAAATTCAGTAAGTATACAAAGTGATTATTCCAAGAAAAACTGTCTTTCCATTCTCCAAATTTCATTGGATTTTAGGAATTGGAACATCCATTTTGAGTCAGAAAGTTTCTTTGAATAAGCATAAAGTTCCAAATAATTATCCAACTTGATGTAGTCAGATTTTGCCAGATCACAGATTTCAGAATTTCATAACACACCAATTTTAGAACTTGCCAGAATACATCAATAGAAAATGGGAAAAGAAAATATCTTTCTTTGCTTCCCTTTTCCCTCTCCTATTTTTCATATTTATTTATAAACCATTTTATTAAAGTATATATGTGATTTGAATATTGATATGATATTTATAGTGTGGACAAAGTATGATTTATACCATTATGTGATATTATATATGTGATTGGTGATCTACATTAAAATTTAACTAGTTGAGCCTGACAGCTGATGAACAAATACGAGTTTTGAAAATTTATTGATAAGCAGAATTAGGTACAGTGATGTTAAAAGCAGATAACCTGCACTTCCCAAATTAAACTGCCCGCCCTCCCTGCCCCAACCAAATGTCACCTTCCAACAAAGTTTATAAAGAGATGATAAGTAGGTGACAATATATCTTGAAAGCATAAGGAAATCAAGTATGTACTTATGATTGGGAAAAAGAACACAGATGAAGATATGAAGAAAGGTTTGTGGTTTTTTCTTTTACAGACTTAATCTTTGTTATTTTCAATATAGAGGGAAGTTAATGAGTTCTGTAGCAGTGTCCAGTTCTATCTCAGGAATATAAAACAGGTTCTTTATACTCTACTGGGGCAGCCAGAAATTAATTAATTAATTGGTAGTTAATTAATTTAAAAACATATAAAGGATTGTGGTTGTTTCTTTTTTTTTTTTCATTTTAGATTTGGCTTTAGTGACTTTAATTTTTAGCTTAATTTTTAATTTTCCAACTTATATGAGTAAAAAATAGTAAAGCCCCAAAATAGTTAAGAACTCTATAAATGTCATGTAAACATTCACAGATATGGCTTTAGAGTCCAGTACAGGTGTTGTTTTTTTTTTTTTTTAACAGTACAGGTGTTTCATTTTCTCCCTGCACCAGAAATGTTTCAATATCAAGATTTCAGTCACATTCATTTCTAGCCTCTGTTGACTGAAAATATAATGCCTTCAACTTTGCACTATCAATAAAAATAAGCAACTTCCATGATTTGCTCAGAGGGGAAAATGGAAACTTTTTATGTGTACTTACTAATTATAGTAGAATCTTTTAGATTTCAGAAACCTCCTCTGTCATGGATAGGGATGACTGTTTTCAAATAGCCACATGTACAATATATAGATTAAGAATAATAACTTCCATTGTCTTATATGAAGAACTATTTGGATTTACTCAGGAAAGAATAGTTATTAATTTGTTTCAATGGATTATCTTTTTGGTATTCCTAATCTGTACCCTCATTTTTCTGAATTACATTTATATGCACAGACATGTATTTTTTTAACCCTCTTAATTTTCGAGCGTAGCTAGTTATTGCTTACTTTGTGCACATTGTTGTACATCAGATCTCTAAACTCTTTCATATTGCATGACAGAACTTTGTACCTTTTTAACGATGACTCTCCCTTTATCCCCTATCCCTCAGCTGCTGGCAACCACTAGTCTCCTTTCTGTCTCTATGAGTTTGATTACTTTAGATGCCTCCTGTAAGTAAAACTGTGCAGTGTTTGTCTTTTTGTATTTGGCTCAGATTTTTTTTTTTTATCTGTTCATCCTTTGATGGACGTTGGGGTTGCTTTCACATCTTGCCTATTGTGAATAATGCTGTAGTGTTCATGGATATGCAAATATCTCTTGGAAGTCTGTTTTCAGTTCTTTTGAATATATACTCCAAAGTAGGATTGCTGGGTCATGTGGTAGTTTTATTTTTAATTCCTTGAGGAACCTCCATACTGTTTTCCATAGTGATTGCACCATTTACAATCCCACCAACATTGCACAAGGGCTCCAATTTCTCCACATCCTCACCAACCCTTGTCATTTTGTTTTGTTAGTGGCTGTCCTAACAGGTATAAGGTGATACTTCATTGTGGTTTTGATTTGTATCTCGCTGATTAATGAAGTTGAACATCTTTTCATATGCTTGTTGGCTGTTTGTATATCTTCTTTGAAGAACTGTTTAGTCAAGTCCTTTGTTTAATCAGGTTATTTTTTGAATTGCGCTGTGTGGGTTCTTTTTATACTCTGGGTATTAACCCCTTATTTGATAAAGCAGTTTGCAAATATTTTCTCCCCTTCCATTGGTTGCCTTTTTACTCTTTTGATTGCTTCTTTGCTGCGCAGAAGTTTTTAAGTTTGATGGGGCGCCTGGGTGGCTCAGTCATTAAGAGGCTGCCTTCGGCTCAGGTCATGATCCCAGGGTCCTGGGATCAAGCCCTCAGATCGGGCTCCCTGCTTAGCGAGAAGCCTGCTTCTCCCTCTCCAGCTCCCCCGGCTTGTGTTCCCTCTCTCATTATCTCTCTTTGTCATAAATAAATAAAATCTTAAAAAAAAAAAGTTTTTAAGTTTGATGTAGTCCCTTTGTCTATTTTTGTTACCTGTGCTTTTGGTGTTAAAGCCAAGAAATCGTTGCCTGTTCTACTGTATGAAGGTTTCCGCTATATTTTTTGAAGGCGTTTTATAGTTTCAGGTCTTACATTTAGGTCTTTAATCCATTTTGTGTATATGGTGTAAGATAAAGGTCCATCTTCATTCTTTTGCATGGGGATATCCAGATTTCCCAGCACCATATGTTGAAAAGACTGTCGTTGCTCCATTGTGGCACCCTTGTCAAAGATCATTTGATATACCTGAGGGTTTATTTCTGGGCTCTTTGTTCTGTTCCCTTTGCCTGTAAGTCTGTCTTTAGTGTGGCTACTGCTTATCTATTTTGTTGCTATTTTCAAAAAACCAGCTCTTAGTTTCATTGATTGTTTTTCAGTTGTTTTTAATTATTTTGTTTATTTTTGTTCTAGTCTTCATTTCCTTCCTTTTATTAACTTTGATTTTGGTTAGTTAATTTTTTTCCCCCCTAGTTCCTGGAGGTGTAAAGTCAGGTTGTTGATTTGAGATCTTCTTTTTTTTCTTTTTAAGATTTTATTTAAATAAATTTTTTTTATTCTCCTGCCAGTAGAACTAACATATCTTAGAAATGTCTCTCTCTCTCTCTCTCTATACACACACACACACACACACATGTTAAGAATAATCCCCGTAAAAAAAAAAAACAGAGAACAATCCCCATAGGAGGTGCCTGGGTGGCTCAGTGGGTTAAGCCTCTGCCTTCAGCCCAGGTCACAATCTCAGGGTCTTGGGATCCAGCTGCATCTGGCTTTCTGCTCAGCAGGGAGCCTGCTTCCCCATCTCTCTCTGCCTGCCTCTCTGCCCACTTGTGATCTGGCCTGTAAGGTTTCTGCTGAGAAAGCCACTGAGAGGATCATGGAAGCTCTCATGCACATGATGAGCTATTTTTCTTGTGTTGCTTTTAATATTCTGTCTTTGACTTTTGATACTTTGAGTATTATGTATCTTGGCATGAACCTCTTTTAGGATCATCCTCGTTGGAGTTCTTTGGATTTCTTAAATATGAGTATCATTTCTTTTCTCTGGTTTGCACCATTTTCAGTCATTGTTTATTCAAATAAGCTCTTTGTCCCTTTCTCTTCTCCTTCTGATTCCTATAATGCATATATTGGTCCATTTGATGATCTACCACAGTCTTTTAGGAGTTTCACTTTTCTTCATTCTTTTTGTCTTTGTTCCTCTGTCTCAATAATTTCAAATGACTTGTCTTCAATTTTGCTGGCTATTCTGCTTGATCAAGTCTGATGCTGAACCTTTCTTGAAATTGAATAAATTTGACATGTAACATTGTGTAAATTTAAGGTGTATAGTGTATTACTTTGATACATTTATATATTATGATATAATTACCATGGTAGTGATATTTATCACATTACATCAGTACAGTACAGTACAGTGCAGAAAATCTCTATGGCTCATTTACTACTCATTACAAATTCGTACCCTTAAATACTGTCAGTCTTACCCCCTACTCTTTATCCCCTGGTAACCATTATTTTACTCTGTTTTTTACAGGTTTGAATTTTTTAGATTCAGCATATAAATGGTATACAGCATTTGTCTTTCTCTGATTTATCTCATATAGTGCAATGTGCTTAAGGTTTATCCATGTTGTCACAAATCACAGGACGAATGTGGCTGAATGATATTCCATTGTGGATATGTATCACATCTTTTTTTTTTTTAAAGATTTTATTTATTTATTTGAGATAGAGACAGTGAGAGAGAGCATGAGAGGGGAGAAGGTCAGAGGGAGAAGCAGACTCCCCGTGGAGCTGGGAGCCCGATGTGGGACTCGATCCTAGGACTCCGGGATCATGACCTGAGCTGAAGGCAGTTGCTTAACCAACTGAGCCACCCAGGCGCCCTGTATCACATCTTTTTTATCCATGTATCCATTGATGGACATTTGGGTTGTTTCCATATTTGGGCTATTGTGAATAATGCTGTGATCAACATGAAAGTGCATATATCCCATTAACATCCTGTTTTCATTTCCTTTGGGTATATATCCAGAAGTGGAATTGCTGGATTATACAGTAGGTCTGTTTTTAATCTTTGAGGAACCTCTGTATTGTTTTCTGTAGTGGTCGGACCAATTTACATTCTCACCAGCACCTGTTGTCCCTTGTCGTCTTGATGGCCGCCAAGTGATATTTCACCATGGTTGGTTTTTTTTTGTTTGTTTTTTGTTTTGCATTTCTCTGTTGGTTAGTGATATTGAACATCTTTTCATCTGTTGGCCATTTTGATGTGCTCTTTGGAAATATGTATTTTTAGTTCTTTTGCCCATTTTTAAGTTGATTGGGGTTTTTTGTTAGTAAGTTTTATGAGTTCTTTATATATTTTGGATATTTGCCCCTTATTTGATAGGGGTTTGCAAAACTTTTCTCCTGTTCTGTAGGTTGTCTTTTTATTTTGTTAATTGTTTTTGTTGCTGTACAGAAGCTTTTGAATTTGATGTGGTTCCATTTGTCATTTTTGCTTTTGTGGTTTATGCATTTGGTGTCGTGTCTAAAAAATCATTGCCAAGACTAGTGTCAATGAGCTTCTTCCCTATGTTTTTTTGCTAGGAGTTTATGGTATTGGTCCTTATGTTTAAGTCTCTGATCTATTTTGAGTTAATTTTTATTAGTTGTATGAGATGGAGGTTCAGTTTCATTGTTCTGCATGTGTTTCTCCAGTTTTTCCAGCATCATTTATTAAAGAGGCTGTTCTTTCCTCCAATGGGTTTTCTTAGATCCCTCGTTGAATATTAGTTGACCAACTTTTCGAAGTATTCTTTAGCTCCAAAATTTCTGTTTGGTTGTTTTTAAGGGTTTCTGTCTCTTGATATTCTCATTTTGTTCATCATTTTCCTGATTTTATTACATTTAATTGTCTAACTGTGCTCTCTTTTTAGGTCATTGAGCTTCTTTAAGAAAATTATTTGTAATTCTTTGTCGTGTAATTAATAGATCTCTGTTTCTTGGGGTTGGTTTCTAGGAATTTATTTTGTTCCATTGATTGGAACATGTTCCCCTGGTTCTTTATGTGGTTTGTGTTTGGTTTCTTTCTGAGTTTGTTGCACTTGTAAATGTACCCACTTCTTCTAGTCTTTATGGACTGCTTCATCATACGCAGGAGGACTTCACCAATCAGCACAGGTATAGATTGTGGAGGCCTCTGACACCTTTGGAGGGAGGGTGTGACTTCTCAAGGCTGTATACATGATTTTTCAGTTAAAGAGGTTTGTAGGTTTGTTTTCAGGACCTTGTAATCTTTTGTACCATCTGGCATCTGTCTATGGTACTGCAGGTTCTCTGAAGCTATAGGAGCAGGCTGCCCTGTTCTCCTGTTCCCACTAGCCTCCAGGCATCCTCCTGACTCCCTGGAAGCATCCCAAATCAGGCAAGACAGATACCATTCCCTTGGGAAACTCTCTGAAAAGCCAGAACATTGGATATATGCCCTTTCTCCCTTCTGAGAGAGAAGCAACAAGTTGGGCACCTTCTCCCAACTGCTGCAGGCCATGCCAGCCCATCTGTGGCACTGTGGGCTCTCGGATGCTGCGGCAAGCTGCTCCTGTTCTCCCTTGCTTTCGGAACCCTCCAGGCATCCAGACCGTGCCAGTCGCCTTAGCACTCTGAATCACACGAGATAGTAACCCGTCCCTCGGGCAGCCCTCCAGGCCGCCAGAATGTTCCATTCTTTTCCCTCCATACCCACCCTTAGGGGAGCAGCCGTAAGCCAGGCCAAAACTGTGTTGTCTTGGGGAAGGGGTGGTCATAGATAACATGAAATGGCCCTTCTTACCTGTTGCAGTGAGGCTTTTCTGGGCTTCGCACTTGCCCGGCGGTACTGCAGGGTCTTAAATGGGTTCTGGAGTTTTCGTAATAATTTTCGTCCATGAGTTGTTAATTCAGTGGTTCTGTGGAGGAAGGAGGGCTGGGACTTCCTTTTCATCCATCTTGCTCTTAACATATCTTTTATATACATTTCCCTGATTAAGTGTATACTGAATGTTTCCTCTGGTTTCTCTTCCATCCCAACCCCCTTGAATCGTCCTATCTTCCCTGAGGCTAGTAGAACAGATCGCCTGTGAATATCTCATAATGTTCTTAGGCTAAAATAGCTGCCCTATGGCTCTTGTCATTGTTCTGAGTGAGTGTTTCTCGTCCTTCTGCTCCTCATCTGCTCATTTCAGTTTTGCTAGCTTTTGGCCCTGCTTCTGTTCTCAATTGTGGTCATTTTCCAGGCTGCAGATTGACTCATCCTGGTAGGTCTTTCAGAAATTTTCTTTCTTTCTTTCTTCCTTTCTTTCTTTCTTTCTTTCTTTCTTTCTCTCTCTCTTTCTAAGATTTTATTTATTTATTTATTTATTTATTTATTTATTTATTTATTTATTTGACAGAGAGAGAGAGAGAGAGCCAGAGAGCACAAGCAGGGGGAACAGCAGAGGGAGGGGAAGCAGGCTCCCCGCTGAGTAGAGAGCCTGATGTAGGGCTGGATCCCAGGACCCTGGGATCATGACCTGAGCTGAAGGCAGACGCTTAATGGACTGAGCCACCCAGTGCCCCTCAAAATTTTTCTTAAGGGTTCCATTAGATGTTTGCTGCCAGGTTTTTAGGATCACTTAGAAATCTATTCATGACTCAGGTCTTTTTATTTTTAGGGATGGTACCTAATGTGCAAGACAGTATTTGAGTTTCTCCTGAATACATTTATGCCTGGTACTGTTGATCACATGGTTATTCATTTATTTTGGGAAAAGCTCTTCACATGTTCCCAGAGTATAGCTAAGAACAAGTTACCACCCACAGTTATAATCTATTTACATGTCTATCTTTACAAATGAACTGACATCCTCCAGGGCAGGAACTAAGTCTTCTTGGTTTCCTTGAACCTCCTGCACTGTTTGGTGTATACTAGCTTATTTTTCAACTATTATTATTTGAATTTTTATTTTTTAAGATTTTATTTGACAGAGAGAACACAAGCAAGGGGAGAGACAGGCAGAGGCAGAGGGAAAGGGAGAGGCAGGCTCCCTGCTGAGCAGAGAGCCCAGCGTGGGGCTCCATCCCAGGACCCTGGAACCATGACCCGAGCCAAAGGCAGACCCTCAGCCAACTGAGCCACTCGGGTGCCCCAGTATACTGGCTTATTGAATAAAATTGCATTGGAGAATTATCAGACTTAGGATATCTGCCTGTGATACAGTTCTTTGTATAAGTAGGAACTAAATAACCATTTCTCATTCTCTTTACTGCTCTTACCGAAGGATCTCCTAACTGGATAGGTATTTGTGATTCTTTTACCATGTTGCTCTAAGAGAAAAATAACCCAATTATTGGGCTTCTGGTGATCTTTTCAATCCTGTGGTTTTAAATCAGTATATATGGTCAGTGGTTCAGGATGTGGCTTTGCAGTCAGACAGTTTTAGATACATTCATACTCTGGTTCCAGCCTTTTCTGTAAAACTTACTTACTTCCCTTAAGTAAGTAAGGGAAATCACTTACTTCCCTTAAGTCTCAGTTTCCTTATCAATAAAATGAGGATATAAAAATACCTCATACTATTGGAAGGATTATTTGGGAGAAGGCATGCATAATGCCTAGCACAGAACACTCAAAAATATTAAATAGTATTATAAAAATGAATATACATGGGTGCTTGGGTTGTCCAGTCAATTAAGCATACGACTTTTGGTTTCTGCTCAGGTCGTGATCTCAAGGTCATGAGATTGAGTCCCACGTAGGGCTCCGTGCAGAGACTGCTTAAGACTTCCTCCCTCTGCTTCTGCTCCCATTTGTGTGTGTGTGTGTGTGTGTGTGTGTGTGTGTGTGTGTGTGTCTGCGTGCTCTCTCTCTTTCAAATAAATAAATCTTTTAAACAAATGTACATACATAGATACATTGTGTATTACATTTTAAGCCTTTTGCTTATTAGCCATTAAAAGTCAATGATTTGCAACCATGGCTATGCTGATAATTCTTTGTTTCCAACTAACAGGTTGGTTATATTTGATGCTTACATCTTAATTAGATGTAATTGGCTATTTAAGAACAACCCTAGGAGCAAAAAAGCAATTACAGATTTCATTTATTGCTCTTCTGCAGCCTGAAATCCTGGTCTAGTTGCAGTTAAAGTCCAATGAGAACAGTCTCCATCAGATTAAAAGTGATGGTTTATAAAAGTGGAGGCATCCAAACACAAAAAGAATATATGCTGTATGATTCCATTTGCATAAAATAGTAGAAAATTATAGTTCAAGAAAGCAGATAAGTGGTTGAGTAGGATAAGGAAAAAAAGGATAGGCCACAAAAGAACAGGAGGATACTTTGGGGATGTTGGAAATGTTCAGAATCTGTGATAGCGTCTATCAAAACTCATTGAAATGTGCACTTCAAATGGATGCAGTTTCTTGTAAATAAAATATACATTAATTGATTTTTTAGAGTGAGGCATTTTTATGATCCATTTTATTTAGTAATTTCTAATTCTTAATGACAGCTACATAATAAAGCTAAAGGTATATATTTAGTCAAATTTGGGCTTACCTCTGCTACGGTGGCATCCTACTTGTCTAAAAGCCAGATTGTTGGCAACCTGAGGTCTCTAACACAGCCACAAGGCTGGAAACCAGGGGCAATGTCTTTGAGCGGCTGCATAGCTGCCACCGAGCCTGTGTGTTGATTGCAAAGGAGTGGCCAGTAATCCGCAGTCGAGTCTATTTAATGTAGTTTTATATAAAATAATAAATTCGATCTCTTCCCCAGGCTTACAGCTAATAAAAAGTAAAAAATTAGAAGATGAACACAGGTGGTAACGTGCAAAGAGGATTTAAAAATATAAAACTGGATTCAAGAACGTAAAGTTCAGTGATTGGGGGCAATGTAGATCCAGGGAAAGGCTGACCCCATTCACTACAGTAGCCTGTGCGATATTTCTCTATTCAGACACTAGAATTTTAGTCGTATATTCATGATAAAGAACCTTAATAGTTAAGAAAATATTAAATTGTATTAATTATTAATATCTGTAATATTTAAAATATTAAGTTACAGTCCCTGTGTGATACTTAGAGTTATATAGTTTATACAGAAACGATTAAAACAATTTTGTTGCTTGAGAGAAATAGTAGGAATTTGTACAACCTGTATATGAACATGTCGGTGTGTGTGTGTTTACGTGCTTATGTGCATGTCTATGCAAGCACACACACACATATATATAACACCGTGCTCTTGTAAACCTCTATCATAGTGTGACTTTTTATCCCGAAGTAGCAGACTCACAAAAACAAGATTTTACTAAGCTGTTAGTGGGACTAATTACTAGCTCTTGAAGAAGCCAAATCTGTTGTTAATTATACAAATACACTGATCGTTGCTGGACCTATTCTTGTTTTAAAAAGATTAAAATGTGTGTATTCTGCTTTTCTGTAAGTAAGCACATCCATTGATTTATTGGCTAGACATACCGTTGTTTCTCCGATTTGATAGTAAAATGAAAACAAGGCAGGAGAAATCATTATCATTGGATCACTGCACGAGAAGTTACTTCTCATTTACTCTCGGTTGTCAACGTGGAAAACGTGACAGCTCTGTGCATGGTGAACACTGCGCCACCGTAATATCACAAAATCAGTAATCTGCTTATATTTGGGCGATTCTGTGTTACTTGTTATTTTTAGAGTAGTTGTTTTTTATTTGGGTTTGTTGCTGCTGCTACATTCAGCTGGCCAACTCAGGGGAAAGTATTAACGGACCCTTTACTAATTCCACTCAGCAGCCACTTGGTTAGGGTCTAATATGCGCCAAGCACTATGCCATTCTTGTTGTTTCCAGAGTAAAACTAAGAACTGATTCTCAAGGGCCCCGGACTTGCCAAAGTGTGGACTTTTTCTTATAGGCAGTAATGAATCATTAACAATTTTCAAAAGGAAAAATGGTGCGATAAGATCTTTCTTGGAACAAACGCTCATGGCTGGAGGCAAAATGGGCAGAATCTGCATAGATTCAGAAAGATCAGTCAATCAAGAAGAGTTTAAAGGTGGAGGGAGATTGGAGAATCCCAGATAATTATGAAAGTTTCATTAGGGTTGACTGTGTGGGTGATGGTTCCATTAAGGGATGTTGGAGAGGGCATGGTTTTCTGAAGAGATGACAGGATGGCTTAGTCTGGTTGGGGACCTGCTGATCTGGCATGCTTAGAAACCCTGCGGAGCACAGTGCACTTGGACTCATGGTGGGCTAGGAGGCTTTCCAGAAAGAGACCAAAAAGCAACTGGTACTAATGCAGGAAAAGAACCATTTTATTTTAAACAGTGGGTTGCATTTTTTTTTCAATTTTGTATTGTTCGGAGCTTTGGGGTTGTTTTTGTTAGCCTCTCTATTTTACTGTTTAGGAATTTGAATGTCTTCATTGCTGCGTTGATAATGTGAGGGGGTTGAATTAGACTAGGGTTTCCCAGACTTCAAACCCTGTAGGAATTACCTCAGAATCTTGTTACCAACGCAGATTCTGAATCTGATGGTCTGGGGTAGAGCCTGGGGGCCTGGATTTCCAACAAGCAGTAACAGAGATAATCACAAAGGTCTCTTCTCTCTTCGGAGTCTCATCTTTCAGACTTAAGACTTTTGTAAAATAAGAGAAGACGGAATTCTTGTACTTCACTCATTCAATGTACAGTTTTATTTCATAATTGGTAGATGAGCCAGTAGCTATAGGTAAAGTTCATCAAAACACATTATTAATAGCTCCACCAGGCATTATAGTTCAGAAAATTCAGCCATCCTCTCTTCTTCCATATAGATTTGATTGGGCCATATGCATTTTATTATCTTATATTCTCATTTTTAAAATCTTTTATTATAATTTAGTTAGCTATTAAATTGAACAGTACATTGAAATATGAGGTGTGTTTTTTTGATGACACAAAATATCTTTTTTGGAATAACATTCACATATACTTGCTCAAATAAATGATCTTTCCTAACGTTACTGAATCACTGGTCAGATTAAACAATATTAGTGAATAGGTTACAAGTACAATATAGTGGTGAGTTTTTATTGATATTTTTGACTGTGATATCCATGAACTTATTCTTGATATTCTGTGAAACAATTGCTGTTTAAGAGATCATGATAGATTCCTCAAGAAATTAAAAATAGAGATACCCTGTGACCCTCCAATTGCACTACTGGGTATTTACCCCAAAGAAGCAGATGCAGTACAAAGAAGGGCCACATGTACCCCAATGTTCATAGCCACAATGGCCACAATCGCCAAACTGTGGAAAGAACCAAAATGCCCTTCAACAGATGAATGGATAAAGAAGATATGGTCCATATATACAATGGAATATTATGCCTCCATCAGAAAGGATGAATACCCAACTTTAGTATCAACATGGACAGGATTGGAAGAGATTATGCTTATTGAAATAAGTCAAGCAGACAGAGTCAATTATCATATGGTCTCATGTGTGGAGCATAAGGAAAAACATGGAGGACATTGGGAGAGGGAAAGGAAGGGTGAATTAGGGGAAATCGGAGGGGGAGATGAACCATGAGAGACTATGGACTCTGAGCAACAGACTGAGGGTTTTGGAGGGGAGAGGATGGGGAGTTGGGCGAGCCCAGTGGGTATTGAGAAGGGCACGTATTGCATGGAGCACTGGGTGTGGTGCATGAACAATGACTCTTGGAACACTGAAAAAATAAAAAAAATAAACTGAGACAGATGGGAAGCCACTAAAAAAAAAGAGAGAGATCATGATAGAAATGAGGAAGGCTGTGAGTTAGGGGTTGGCAAGAATGAGTAAGTATGGGATGAAGGCATGAATAGAAGAGATTTTATAAATTCCAAGATGCAAGGTACTCTAAAATTATTAACAAAAGAGATTTTACCAGTGAATAAGCCGTTCCCTGAATTTAAGACACCTTTAAGGCTTGATCCTTTTGGGCTCTGTGAAAACCGTTTAGTGTAATGGAACAGGTCATCAAGACCGTTTCCACTCACCAGGCTTGCACTCAAATTGGGTTTCATTGCAACAGTTCTGTTAATTGTATCCTAAAGAAACAGCAGATTCATTCACCAGTGCGTGATCAAGAAAGAGTCACCGCATTTCATGGAAATGAAATTCTAATAACTGTAGTTCTTTTGTAAAGAATGGTCATTTATTAGCTTTAGTAAGATTCTAGGAATTTCCTAAAGGCATCCTTTTTCTAAAATGTTAAATTGCTGCTGCTAAGTGCAGTATTGCTTTAAAAAAAAGAAAAGAAAACCAAAACCCTGAAATCATCATTCATTGGCTTCTCAAGACTTGGGAAGCTATAACTTTATAACAAGAATATCTGTTGTCTTTAATTTAAACAACAGCTTGTTTGGATAGAATATCCTCAGTGTATTTTTTTCTTACCCTCAACACTTGATGATAATCCACTGTTTCTTGACATTTTTTGTGAGTGTAGAGAAGTCTGAGAACAATCTTGCTTTCCACCCCTTATATGAAAGTGACAGTTTCCTGCCTGGTTATCTGAAAAATTCTTTGTTTATTATTCAAATTTAGTGATTTAAACCAGGATTTGTTTTAATGTTGATAGTATTTTTATAAGCTCATCCATGAAACAGTGTGTTCTTTCAGTCTTGAGATTCAGTTCCTTTTTTCCTTGCTGGAGTATTTCCCAAATTCTATTTCTGAATAATTTTTCTGTTCCATGTGCTGGCATCTGAACTTGAGGCACAATTTTTATGTTGGATTGTCTTAGTCTTCTATGTTTATCATGAACATTGCAATTGCTTTACCCTTTTATTTTTCCTTAGCCATGCAGTTGATTATTTAAGCCCTTATCGCTACACCCTCAGTTTGACTTTCAGTCCTGTTGGTCCTGTTTCCTGTCATTTCTAGTTATTTATTATATTTGTCGTAATTATATTGGTACTCAATTTTTTTTTCCTCAGCTCTATAATCTCACCTCATTCTTTTAAAAACACATCATTCAATTCTGTTATTAAATTTATATACTTAAGGGGTTCCTGGGTGGCTCGGTTGATTGAACGTCTGACTCTTGGTTTTGGCTCAGTTCATGATCTCAGGGTCGTGAGATCAAGGCCCACTTTGAGCACTGCACGCAGCACAGTCAGCTGGAGAGTCTCTCCCTCTGCCCCTTCCCCCACTCATGCACACAGTTTCTATCTCTCTAAAATAAAATAAATAAAATCTCTAAATTTATATTCTTAAGTTCTGTTAAGTGTAAAGCACATAGAGGGAATGTGTTTGACTGGTTTTTCTTCTCGATTAAGTCTTTGACTGTCATTTGGATGCTGTATTTTTTAAAACAAATTTATTGTGAAATAAAACATGGGAAAGTGTATAAAATTCAAATATAGTTTAAAAATTGATTACACACAAAAAAATTGATTACACATAAGTATGTGTAAATCTGTATAATCCCTAGCACATCAAGATATATTCATGGTAGTTCAGAAATTCCCCATATTTCCCTTGCTTGTCATTATCCCTCACTTCCACACAATAGTTAATGGCTGTAGTTACTTTATAGTTATCTTTTTCATGCTTTTCTTTATAGTCTTACCACCCATATATACTTTTTTGTATAATACATTTGAATTTTGCCTGACTTCAGACTTTCTATAATCAGACCATATTGTGTGTATTCTTTTGTAACTTCTTTTTTCCTAGCATTATATTTGTAAAAGTCATCCATGTTTTTGCATGTATCTAAAAAATTCTTTGTTTGTTCTTCAAATTTAATAACTTAAACCACGATGTGTTTTAATGTTGATAGTATTTTTATAAGCTCATCCATGAGACAGTGTATTCTTTCAGTCTTGAGATTCAGTTCCTTTTTCCCTTGCTGGAGTATTTCCCAAATACTATTTATTCTATATTCCTTGCTATATAGTATTTCATTATTAATCAAGGTTCTCCAAAGAAACAGAATGAACAGGGTGTGTTTGTATATACACATACAGAGAGAAGGAGATTTATCATAGGCAATGGAGTTACGTGGTTATGAGGACTGGCTGGTAGGCTTGAGACTTAAGAGGATCAGTGTTGCAGGTAAATCCAAAGGCAGTCTGTTGGAGAATCCCCTCTTGCTCAGTGAGGCCAATCTGTTTGTTCTTTTTGGGCCTTGAACTGATTGGATGAGGCCCACCAATTATGGAGATCATTCTGGTTATGCAAAGTGCACTGACTTGAACGTTAATCTCATCTGAAAACACTCTTCAAGCTGACATATAAAATTAATCATCACAGTGTGTGTGCTACATTTTTTTCTGTTTTACTGGGGATATGTGGGTTTAGGTTTAGGCATTTGAGAACATTACTGTTAGGATATGAGTGTGCATGTGTTATGTGTCTCCTAGTCCACAGATTCATATTGTCTAGGACGTTATCTAGGAATAGGATTGCTATGTCATAGGAAATGCATATATTCAACTTTACTAGATAATATAAAACCCTTTTGTTAAACAGTATGCCAGGTGCTGGTTATATTAGGTGCTCCATAACCTTGCTGGTGCATGGTATAGTCAGACTTGTTAGGTTTGGTAAAATTAAATCTGAAGACTTAATTTGCATTTACTGGACTACTCACTGAGTACCTTTTCATGTTTACCTTCTTGGTGTGAGCCTATTTTAATTGTCCATTGTATAAACTTGTATCCTTCCACTTTGATGATTTAAATTATCTTTTTAGACTTCTTCCCCTTCTATTTTCTCTGTTCTCTGTTTTTAGAGCTCTTATTATTTAGATGTTGGACTTCTTGGATTGATTATCTTATTTTTTTTTCCTCTATTTTCCATCTTACTGCTCTTCTTTTTTTTATTTTATTTTATTTTATTTATTTATTTATTAGGAAAGAGAGAGAGTGAGAGAGAGCAGGTCAGAGTGAGAAGCGGACTCCCCATGGAGCTGGGAGCCCGATGCGGGACTCGATCCCGGAACTCCGGGATCATGACCTGAGCCGAAGGCAGTCGCTCAACCAACTGCGCCACCCAGGGGCCCTTCTTACTGCTCTTCTTGAAAATTTTCTCAACTTCATGTTTCATTTCTTCCTTTAAAGGTCTCACATGCTATCTTCATTTTTTCTATGCATTCTATATTTATTCCTCTTTTATAGCATCCTAGTAATGTTTTCCTTCAATTTTCTCTCATTCTGCTTATCTGTTTTTGTCCTTCTTGAGAGAGTCTTTCCTCAGATGTCAGGTGGTCCTTGGCTAACTGTTCATGTTTAAGTTTAGTTGGCACTGAAAAGCTGATGGGTAGTTCTGAGAGCTTGAAAGAAACCAGCCAAGTAGAGGGTGATGTTCCTATTCTTAAGTCTTTTCAGTTGGGCGGATCAGATTTCCCAGAGCAGAATCTTCCAGTCCCCTATCATGAAAAGTGCATGTCTTTTGAGACTCTGGCAGCAAAGAAAGGTTGGGGATTCAGTCTTCAATATGTAAAACTTTCACTTAATTTTCAGGATAGCACCTCTCCCTTCAACTCTGTCTGGTGTCCCCCAGTCCACAATGTCCTTGTTTTACCCTCCAGAAAACAAGACTTAAGTCTTCCACCAGCGTGGGGGAAGGGGTGGCCCTGGAGACAGGATTGGAGAAGGTGGGGGAGTAGCTTAGTGCTTCTTAGGCAGACCTTCAACTCATTCTTGTCTATCAGTTCCACCTTCCAGAGCTTGCCTGGTATCACCTTTGGAGGATTAGTTAGGCACATTGGCTTGCCTTGTCCACTGAAGATGATTTACTGTGCCAAAGGAATATATTCACAAGTTCCTGTATATTAATACTTTTGCCCCATTCCACCGTCGAAAATTATAGGACCAGATAGACAATTGTAGTATCCTGACAAAAGTTTCTGATGGAGAAAATATTTTTAAATTGTCTGAAGCTATGTTCCCTCTTCCAAAGTCTTTCATTTTTTGGTATTTAACTCAATGCCTCCTCATATTCTTGTCTCTGTTTTAACTTTTCTTTCAAACCTTTATTTATGATTAAATTTATGAGATTCTTATGTTTCATCATCAGATTAGTTTCTCTGACTTTGGTAAACAATACACAAATTTGTATTTATGACAAACTTGTTCTTATGTGTTGGTTTCTGGAACCAGTTCTAACATTTTATTGTTAACTTAGACAAATGCGTTGTGTATGTTTCTTTGTTAAGAGAAAACATCTGTTAGCTCGGAGCTTTCCTTTGAAGAGATATTTCCAGATACTTTGACCTCAAATCAGAACTAATTCTTGGTTTTAGAAAAAGTAAAGTAAAATCCCAAGGCTATTCCTTATACATATTTTCATCACTTTGTACCTCTAGACTGAATTTTTTGAGTACAATTTACTTCTAAAACAAAATAGAAAGGATGCTATTAAGGGTTTTGTTCATTGTTTAAAGCTAGATGTTGGAATTATATATTTTGAAATTCATCTGAATGCAACTGGGCACAGCATTAAACAGCTTTTTAAAACATGAAAACCCAAACCTGAAATCACTGGAGAAAAAGACATTTCTAGAAAGTGGTAATTATCTGCTACAACAGTAGCAGTTCAAAGCAGATTATCCCAGTCTCTCTTTTCTCTTTGTTAACTACAGTACACTTTGGAGAAAATGAATTTTGTTGAACTCTAACTGAGAGTTGGTCCTATACAGCGTCAGACATGTTCACCAAAGAGGGAACAGCTCTTTAAAAAAGCAAGGGCAGATGCAGGTGATAAGTATCAGAAAGAGGAAAAGAAAGATTTTCCTATAAAAATGGAGCAAAATAGTTTCGCTTTAACAGTTTGTACAAATCAGCGGTCCGTGGTGCGGAATTCAGTCGATGTCACCAGATCCATTTCACATGTCCTGCCTTCTATATGGCTACGTCGACTGACCTTTCGCCTTTGAATTCAGAGACCTGACTCACAGGCCATGGTGCAAAAGCTCATTCCTTCTCCCTTCCTCCCCTCTTTGCTTTCTGCTGCAGTTCCGCTCTGTTCAACAGGTGGTCTAAACTTAGTCAGGGACGTGAAAGAAATTCACAGAGCGCTCGTCCTTGCCTCGTATTGACTGTGAAATCAGCCAGCACAGAGACGGACCTGTACTAGTTACTTGTATTCGCATTTATCCAGCCCCCTTCAATGCATATTCTCTCTCCTCTGTTTTACTTCATCGTTTGATACATGTTCTGCCATTCCCTGCAGAGGCCTAACTAACAGGGAAGGAGAAAGGGAACTACCTACCATTCATTGAACCTGGGATGTACTTAGCTTTGACTTAAATATTCTTTTTTTTTTTTTTTTTACCTTGACACCAAGGCTTAAATATTCTTATGTAATCCTCACAACCATGTGGAGACAGGTGATGCTATTCCTGCTCCCTAGAGGCAGAATCTGAAGAATGAGTTCCTCAAATCACTCAGCTAAAATGTCGCAGTCCCAGGACTTAAACTTATTTTGTCTGATCCCCAGACCTTAGGTTTTCTATTAAAAACACAGGGCCCCACACTTGCCTTTCCCTGGTCAAAACGTATTTCAAGATGCAAAGGTGCTTTTGTACTTGGACGTAAGCAGTAGCTCTGTGATGTCATAAGCAGTGAGCTCCTTCGTTTTCATAGATAAAGGAGATGTTGGATTCACTTGCTTTTGTGAATCACTGCACAGAAATGTAACTCTTCCATGTAAGACCAAGGCTATACACATTTTTATGATCATTTTTTAGAAATCAAACTAAAGATGAACTCTTTAAAATTTAGCATTTTGGGGCACCTGCCTGGCTCAGTTGGTAGAACATGTGACTCTTGGTCTTGGCGTCGTGAGTTTGAGGGCAGAGTTTACTTAAAACAAATAATAAAACAGACTCTTAAAAATAAATAAAACTCAGCATTTCATCTTGTGTTTGTATTGACTTGTTTTTAGGTATATCTACTTCCTATTAAGGTAATCAAGGGAAGAGGAACTTTATTATGAACCACCTAATCTTTAACAGAGTTCTTGGGTGTGTCGTTAAATGTTGCATAAATGACAATCTGTAAGTGGTAAACTTTCACAACGAAGGATTCTTTCTTTGCCCTTAGATTTGGCATCTCTCCTTTTATGGCTCTTTTTCTGTAGAAGAAACACATCCATTCCCCCATCCTCCTCAGAGATTTTCTATCGTGCCTTTCAAATCACAGGAGAGAAGACGACTCTGTCGGTCTGTGCTGTGACGCTGCTCTTTACGTAACTTCCCGAGTGGAAGACAGGGAGGTCCAGGGGAGGCAAAGAAAACATACAGTTCCGGTAGTAAAAATAATGCAGCTTTCGTAGAAAGTCGATCACAATTCCAAAATGGAAATTCACTTTCTTGTCCGTCGAGGTCAAGTTTTCAATCAGCTCACATTATGAGTTATTGTCATAATCTGATCACCTCCCTTAAGACTCGAAGCTTGATGGGACTGGAAGTCCAGAACTGGAGTGCAGGCTCAGGAGGAATTGGGAATTGTGCGTAGGGTCTCTTGAAGTTGCTATGACCAGAGAGAAACAAACTGACTTAGTCTTTTTTGCCCAATACCTGGAGGTAGCCAGGAAATCCTCTCCTCGGCTGCATTAGGAATAGGCTCACCGTGAAGCACCCTAGACTTCTCTGCTCTTTCAGTCTAACCATCCCCGCCCAGGTGAGGCAAGCCAGCCATCCCCTCTTCCGCCCCACAGTCCTGCCCTGCTCAGATTTTAGAAGAAATGCGGGAGACACATGCTTGCCACCACTGCTTGGATAGTCTTTAGTTCGTCATGTGCACCGTAACATTATAAACCCCTGAAGGAGTAAAGTGGCCTAATCTTTCACTGAAATGCCCCTGAATACAATTGAAATATGAAAGGACTATGCTAAACATTAAACAATGTTATGAGTGATTATTGTTGTAAGACGCTTATAAAAATCATAAAGTGGCTTTCCATATTCATTTCTCAAAACCAGATGGTATGTAGCCAAAAGAAATGATAAAAGCAGTATATTAAACCGAAAAAAGGCTTTTATATTTAATTTTGGTGTAGAAATTTTGCCTTCTAAGTTTTTAGACTTATAATGAAAATTTACTCAGGAGAAATATGTCTGTAACATTACAGTAAAATGGAGAATGGGAAATTGGAATTATATGGATCATCTGCTTGGGTATAAATCAAAATACAATTGTTTTTAAAGAACCAAAAGGTGGATAAATTTTATTTTAGTAAAAGGACCATCATGGATAGAATGTTGGGTTCTAGATTAAATAATTGTTCAAGTTCAATTTGAACTACAGAAACAAAGATACCTCAAACCATTATAAAAAAAGTTTCCTTTTTTAAGGATACATTAAAAGTAGACTCTTAAGTTGCTAAGTCCTTCTGGAATATAACCAATACCAGAATAATACTCATTGCATAGGTTTGCAGTCCTAGTTAAGCACTTTATTTTAGTATTAAACAGGGTATTATTTTAGTGTTTTAGTTCACCTCTGTTCTGTTTTTATTATTGTTGTTCTGTGTGTTTTAAACAATGAAATTAAATATACTCTTTCTGATTTGTTTAGTTTTTAATTACGCTCACTTGGGACTGCCTTTGGGAGACCATGATACTGGCTGTTGGTGCCTTATGGCATCAGCCTTCATAAAGTCAGGAAGCGAAATACTGAAATTATCATAAAACTAAACCATTATTCTCCAGTTTTTTAAAGTATGTCGCCAAAACATGACCCAAAACTGAGAACAGAATTTCTAGAGGCTAACACTTTATGACTTCTGTGCCCTATATATATTGAAAATATTTCTTGCTTAGACTCAAAAGGGAGACACAGAAATACGACTCTCTAATAGGGAAGAGTAAGTCATTGACCTGTAGCTAGAAATCGCAGAAGTATGTTTCTCTTTCTTTTTTTTTTTTTTAACATATAATGTATTATTTGCTTCAGGGGTACAGGTCTGTGAATCATCAGTCTTACACAATTGCCCTCCTGCACTACTGTATGGCCCAGGTTCTGGTATCAGTTCCACTTTAAATGGTTACTGGCATCATACTTAGCTGAGCCCTGAGTGGAGGTTTCCCATTAAAAGACACGAATGCTGGGCTCTGTAGTATGTTGAATATTTTTATTGATCAACTTGAAGAGAACATGTTAATATGGAAATTTCATTTGTGATGGAGCTGACCATTGAAGAAAGAAGTGTTTTAATAGGATATGAGCTTTATTTTTCCTCATTTTTTCCTACAGGACAATGAAGTGGTTTAAAAAGATAAACAAGAACGTTTTTTTTTTTCCTTCTAGAGGAGACTTGCTTCTGGCTAGTTATCCCCAGTTGTTGCAAATTCATTCTTTGTGTGCAAGAGTTTTATTTTCTATATTCCAGACTATTCATGGAGATTAGCCACAGTTTATTTAACAAAGAAGACACACACAAACAAAGCAATAGTGGTTTTTTTTCTTCTTTTTTTTTTTTTTTTCAGAAAGAATTCACTTGCTTACTTTTCTTAAAAACATCTTTCCCATTTCATTGAGGCAGATTTGGAAGTCAGACCAGAAACTTCAGGCTGTACTACGATGGAAAGCACTTCGTTGGGGAGAAGCGCTTTGAGTCCATCCACGATCTGGTGACTGATGGATTGATTACTCTCTATATTGAAACCAAGGCAGCAGAATACATTGCCAAGATGACGATAAACCCAATTTATGAGCACATAGGATACACAACCTTAAACAGAGAGCCAGCACACCAAAAACATATGCCAGTCCTGAAAGAGACACATGATGAGAGAGATTCTACAGGCCAGGATGGGGTGTCAGAGAAAAGGGTAAGCTACCATGAAACCACACTTGATCTTCTTCCGTTCGGGGTCCGTATGAACAAGCCATGACCGCCAGAAGAGTCTGGCTCCCCAGAGCTTTGAAAAAGATGTGCGTTTTCCCTGCTGTCCGGTTTCGGTGGTGCTGAGCTTTGCTTATATCGAATTCTTGTTCACTTATGTCAGGTATATGTTTGCGTTCCATATTATTTCCTATTTCATCAGTTTCATGGCTTCAAAACTATGTCGAAAAAATGTTCCCTGATAAAAGAAAAAAAAAGTTTAGGGCTTTGAGTCAGAAGCATAACTGATCCAGAAAAGACAGCTGTGGTATTACATGCGAAGTTGAGGAGGTCGCATAATCTATCAAAACTACTTTTTTGTTCCCTTTATACATAGTCCTGTTCTTTGGCAAAATGATATATCCATACTTCAAAAGACATAGGATTAAATTCAGTCTACCAATAACTATTCCACCGTTGAGAGAATCGGTCAATCCTGAGTAACAGGAGCATTTATCCCCTTCTGGACTCTTAAGAAGTAATTGAATCAGAAAGATTTATTTTGATTATAAAAGAATTTAAGTTTTTCATTTGGCATTTCTTGTAATATATTTAAAGTTAACAGTAGAAGTTTCAATTCTTTGGCATTAATATTACTTTACTTTGAAAATTGTTCCTAGCTGCCTCCTTATCCCCAAGAGAAAGAGCGGGAGAATTTCCTGATGTTTTATATTGTGTGGGGTGTAGGTGGGAGAATTTTATGTATTCTAATTGGAATTGCGTTAATCCATTCTTGTATTTCTGAGCCTCTCCAGTTGCCATGTTAAAGAAATGCAGTGTTACATGGTGATTTGAGCTTGGATTGTGTCACCAAATAGATTTGTGTGCAAACTCTGCCATTTTACCCGTTGCGTGAACTACTTCATATTACTTAATTTCTCTGTGCTTTGATATTCTTCTTTGCAAAATTGTAGTAATAATCAAGTTGTTGTGAGAACTGATTGAAGGAGATAGTATGTATGAAATAATCAAACTGGTTGGCACATAGTAAGCACTCGAGTTAGATGGTGATGCTATTTTAACAGTCGTATTACCTCAAGGTGGTATCCTAAAATACTTCCAGTTGTCTTAAAGTACTTAGGTATAGTATGGAAATCTAAAATGTTCATTGTCTAGCCTAAATTTTAGTTGTTGGCAAGTCTAACTCAAAGTGGCACTTTGTGGCTACAGAGAAACCAACATTTGAAATTAGAGATTGTAGAAAATGGTGTTCATATATTCATATTTGTTAGGAACCCAGATCTTTTTTGGAAGTAACCAGCATTTAGAATCCTAAAAGCTGTGCTGTATCTAATATTGTTCTTTTCACTCTCTAATTCCCATTTTCTCACTTTTGGTTATTTTCCATTCATGGCCTTTTCCTGTAATGCTTGTATTTAAATATCTCTAACACTGAAAACATATGCAGCTGTGATAGAATATTCTAAGTCAACATTTGTGAAACATTTTTACAGTGTGTGCACGTGGGGTTTTTAGAGTCGATCAGCCTAATGCTAACCTTTGCTAATGTGTTCTGGATATACTTTTCAACATCCAGAGACTTTAGTCATTTACCCTCATAGGGTCTTGGTTGTCCCTCCTACAAAGTGCAAATAGCATTCACAAGGTATGAGGTAGCTAATGCCGGGAAGACCCTTTCAGCTCTAGGATCCATGAGACTCTGTGTGTTCTGGCAACGTCACATGTTACGTTGCCTGGACTGTCTTGTGCTGATGACCAGTGACAGCCACATAGAGTGGAAGAGCTGGCCCTGGAAACTAGTTCTCTCCAGCAGTGCGTAATTATGAATCACTTGAAAAATTACTCTTTGCTTTAAACTGCATGCATCTTAAATCTAGTTGGCTTAAAATCTACTCACTCAAAAATAGATTTATTTTATTTATAGGTGTCATCCAACAGGACAGGGATGATGACCTGTTCAAGAGCTTGACACATTGATTCCCTGTCACAGTTGATGACATTTGTAAGTAAAGACAATCATGTTTACCTGATTTAAAATATCTCTTGCCACAAGTATGGTTTACTAAATATTTTACTGGGTCCTGAATAGTGAAAGCCCCTCTTGTCCACGAGGGGTTTGCCTTTTCTTCAGAGGACGACAGTGTTGACGTTGCAGCAGTTAGCATGCTGCTGTGGAAAGGTGCCCGGTGGTGGAATTCAGAGCCAGGTTCCAGTTCTCCTACAGGAATTGATTTCGTGGGTCCCTTCGGGCAAATTGCTTCCCTTCTCTGAGACTGTATTTCCCACCTTTAACAAGAGGGCTTTGGACTAGATGATCTCCAAGATGTAGCTCTTTTTATAGTCTGTGAAGCTTCAAGGAGTGTAGGTGTAGTACGAGAGAGAACATCGTACTAGAAATAGCACCAGAAATGGGTCTTGAAGAGGGAGATCTGTTTTCAGCTTATCCACCAACTAGTTGTATCTTTTTGGTACAATCCCCTAGCCTTTCTGGACTTCAGGTTCTTCCTAGATAAGGGGTTTTCTGTAAGACAGTATAATTTTACAAGAGTTTCATTATAAATACTTGCTGCAGAAAGGGCTCTGTGCTCAAATAGGTTTGATAAGAAATAGTTTTGTTTTGTCTTGTTTTTTTAATTTACCTGTTTCTTTTCTTTGGGCTTCTGAGTTTCACCAAGAACCTACTGCGTATTGTGACTCTCCGAGAGTGTTCTCAGACTCATCTGGGTCACAGCACCACTATTCAGAAAGTTACTGAGGAAAATCATGTTTCCTGAAACCCACTTGGGGACATTCTAGACCAGATGATCTCTGAAGGCTTCCCCTTGTTCTAAAACTGAAGGATAAGAATTCTCTGTGTATTTTTTTTTTCAGTCCTTCAAGTGTAAGTTGAGCATCTGGGCTTTGTGGAAGGTTGTCAGGATGGTTTTATGGCCATAAAGTTGATGCCGCAGGAAGTGAATCCTAAGCTGTCCCTCAGAAATTTCGCGGCCTGCTGTGAGGGGTAAATTTTTTTTTCAAGTGACATCTATGTCATTTTTTCATTAACTGTTTAAGTTGCTTCTCCAGCTTGAAATATCAATAAGAAACTTAAATTTTTTTTCAAAACATTGAGAGAAATTTAGTAATGAAGTTGTAGCATGTTGAAAAGGCAGACTTCTTTATCTTCTAAAATGGCTTAACTTTAGCATCCAGACTGGCCATGAGCCCAGCTTTTATTAGTGGCTTTTAAAAAAATTTATCTTGGAACTGTATTTGGATAGTTTCTTTTTCCAAGTAGTAAATATAGTATGTTCGCTTCAACAGATACTGAACCAATGGCCGAATGCAACAATTTTTATGATTATTTCATACTTATTATTAATGTAATTTTAAAATTCTCCAAAGCCTGCTTTAAAAAATGTCTCATAACTGTTAATAATATAAACTGTCAAATATGTAATTTGCATTTCAGAAACTGTACTGTGAGTCAGAATTCTGAATCTAGCCAGAACTTCTTTACTTTTGGATTTAATCTTCTAAGCCCCAAAATTTTCTCACATGTTAGAATGACCTGCGATGGCAAGGGTATGCAGGATCCATTTATTGGTTTTATGGAACTGTACCATGCCAAATAACCTACATGTGTCTCGGTGTGTTTGCGCGTGTGTGCATGTGCAGTTTTTTTCTTCCCCTGGAAGTTTGGGATGGTTGCAATGCTGGCCAGACTGTCATATTAATTTATTTTTAAGAAATTTCTTAAATTTTTAAGTTCTACTTTTTAAAGACTTCTTTGGGGATCACCAGACTGCGTAGGTATTGAAAAGCTTTGTGAAATTTGAGGTTGAAATGTAACCAGGGCTCTGTAAAAAAACTGCCATAATTATTGGAATTCTTTGAGTACCTCCATAAAGTGATGGGTTTGTATGTCCCTGGGAATGCTGAATGGGGCAGTTGGTTCAGTCTGCTAATTGTCTTATTCTCCCACAAAGCAACTCTTCTAAGTGTTTTTACTTTGCTTCAAATATACTTAGATATATAGTAAGTTATTTGTGTCCATATAATCTCAATGTAGAAATCAGCAGGAAAGCCATATTTAAATTTAGTCATTACAAAAGTAACAATATCAGAGGAGCAGGTTTGCATGAAGCAAAGTAACAATATTAGAGGAGCGGGTAGCCTGATGCAATTTGTAGAAATTGTTTTCTTGATTTTGTGTTTTCCCGCTTTTTAAGACCTGTCTTTTTTTTCCCTCTTCCTTATTCCTCCCCAACCTCTGCTCCTCCTGTTCATCTCCTTCCTAACGCTGCCTTTATCCACATCTATCCGTCTCTCCCCTAGTCAAATTTACATGCTCACGTTTCCCTGTGGCTTGTTCAAGGTCAGGATTGGTCATTCCAGGGGTGAGCAGGCCCTTGGAGAGCTGCCAGATGTGCCCAGGGTCACCTATTTGTATCAAAAAGCCGAGTTAGCAATTATGAGGAAGACGGCGGTTGCCCTGCAGAACTTCTAATAGTGAATTTGTCCTCTGTAAATACCCTTCTAAAGAATCGGGGAGAGGGCGCCTGGGTGGCTCAGTGGTTTAAGCCTCTGCCTTCGGCTCAGGTCATGATCTCGGGGTCCTGGGATCGAGCCCCGCGTCAGGCTCTCTGCTCGGCGGGGAGCCTGCTTCAGCCTTCTCCCTCTGCCTGCCTCTCTGTCTACTTGTGATCTCTCTCTCTCTCTGTCAAATAAATAAATAAAATCTTTAAAAAAAAAAAAAAAAAGAATCGGGGAGAGTACGGGGCGCCTGCGTGGTGCAGTCGGCTGAGCATCCTACTCTTGGTTTTGGCTCAGGTTGTGAACGTAGGGTTGTGGGATTGAGCTTAGCGCAGAATTTGTGTGGGTTTCTCTCTCCCTGTCCCTCTGCTCTAACCCCTTGCATGCTCTCTCTCACTCAAATAATCTAAAAAAAAGAGTTAAAAACAATCCCTACATAGTCAGTATATAAGTATAAATTAGTCTGTCCTCTTGAGCGAGCCCTAAATCTCCCTGGGTCTCAATTCACCTCAGTCTCCAAAATGAGGACTGCGATTCCCTTACACTGGCGGTTATGAGCACTCATGAAATTTTGTCAGGTGGGCTTCCTCGTATGTGCTACGGTATTGCCCTTTGTGATCAGAGCAGTCGCCAACCCGATGCCCATTCGTGGGTCTGAGTACTGTGCCCCCAGCCCGGGCCGGAAACCGCCTGTTCAGCTTTCTCTTCAAGATGCATGTTCTCATTGCTTGAAGTGCCCTCCAGGGTCACAGGATACCATCAGGTGGCTCCTAATTCCTTCATCCAAGAGTGGCGCTTCTCTTTTAGTAATGCTCTGTCACCTCTAATTATGTCTAAGCAGGAGGCCTGTGTCTTTGCCCAGTGATGTGCTAAGGATTTTTAAGGCTAAAATGTTATTTTTCTGTGGTCATTTGCATTTTAGTATTGACCCATATTTTAATTCTACTTTTAACCTGGATGTAAGACAAGTAAAGGCTCCAGCTTTTTTGCCTGCCGATGAACTTTTATTGAGTGTGCATCCCATGTGAGCCCATTAGCATCTCTCAGACTTCCCCTGACTTCTAACAGTTCCCTTAACTCCAGCTGGGCGAGTGCTCTCCTTCCTTTGCCTTAACATTTTCACACTTCATTTTCTAGATAGTCTTCCATGAGCTGTCTCTATCAATAAATTCTTTTTGTTACTCAGGAGTTATCTTGGAACATAAATAAGAGCATTGCAGGGATGCCTGGGTGGCTCAGTCGGTTAAACGTCTGCCTTCGGTTCAGGTCAGGATCCCAGGGTCCTGGGATCGAGTCCCACATTGATCTCCCTGTTCATCAGGGAGTTTGCTTCTCCCCCTCTCTGTCTGCCCTGCTTGCGCGCGCTCTCTCTCTCTCTCTCAAATAAATAAACTCTTTTTTTAAAAAAAAGAGCATTGCAGAAATATCATCCCCATTTCTTCTTTCGTCTCCGTGAACTAACATCTATCAAAATTAATGCATTTAATTCAACATTTATTGCATGCCTCCCGTTTGTAAGGAAACAGGCTAGGCTCTGGAAGAGAGAAAAGCTGGACAAGATGTAAGCCCTGCCTCAAAGAACTTCCATGTTAATGATTTTATTATCTCTGCCTTATTTAGGCATATTGCTAGCAAGAGGCAACCTGCCTAAATAATCCTTATGGTGTTACAGGTCAGTACATACTAAGTTGGATATACTCAGATTTGCATTTGCTTCTCTAATAGCCCAGCAGATCACAGAAAACACTCTTGTCGACAAGCACACTAATTTTTCAGAATTATGGATCAGAAATCAATATGACATTCTGTCCTTCCACCCAAGTGTCAAGGCTTAAGTCCCCTAGTATTAGCTTACCTCTCATTCGGCCCCTTGGATTTTATATACCCAGGAGTTGATTAACCAAATGAACAAACAAATTAGTGTATTTTATGAATTCAGCCAAATTCAAGGCCCTAACATAATCAATTAGCCCTGAGACTGAGAAAGGAAAGTAGAGTAATTCCAATTGATTTCCTACTCTATTTTTTCCTTTAAGAACTCAGAATCCTGAGAATGCTCCTACTTTCACAAAACATCTGAGGTACAGAAAAACTGTCTTTGTGACACGAAATGGTTTGTGAAAGGCGGTGGCTGGCCGCACCTCTTCGGGGATATGCGCCAAGAAGCCAAGGGTAGAACGGCGTCTCCCCAGACTCGTGGTTATCAGTTATGTGTTGGGGACATTCTAGACTCGCCCCCCGGAGAATCTCATAATCATTCCAGAAAACTCGAAGGGGGCCCAGGAAATTTTTTGGATGAATCTCATCTGTTCTTCCATCTTATCACCCACAAAAAGGATTAGTCATTGAAAGCCATTAGGAAAAACCAGATGGAAAGATGAAAACGAAAGATAAACATCAATTCCTCAGCTCCACAAACCAGGCCAACATAAGACCAAATTGTAATTTACTAAGCCAGCTGCAGTTTTGGAAGATTTGTGTATATGAGCCAATTAAATAAAATCTTAAATTATTGGCTTGAGGGTTGGAAAAGGAAGCTATTAGAAATTCTTTTACAATTGGTTTTTCAGAGTCTTGAGCATTTTGGTGGGGAAATAATCACTGGTGGCCCACCCATTTAACTTGGTGAAACAGAAATCAGCTCCGGTGGCTTTAGGAGTAACAGCGTTCTGAGGTCCGAAACAAGTTGAGACGGTCAAGCAATAATCTGGCTTTCCCATGTTGCCCACACACCAATTCCGTGGGCAATTCTAAAATAAAACTGTCCAGTTTCAACAAATCCTTACGTTAGACCTCATGCTAAATGATTTGGATTTGTAACGTTCATCTTATGCTTTTTGCTCCATCTTATTTCCCTTTATATTTGGAGTCCTTCTTTCTCTGATATTTAGATCTTTCAGAGACTGGCAAATCAGAGTCATGCCGTTAGCCTTTCCTTACTCAAGTTATGAGAACTTAATTGTTTTCATATGGCCTCGTACATTAGTCCTTAACTCTTCTTGGGTCTCCTCTGAGTAACTGCACGTGGTTAGAAATGCTCAAACCTGAACATCATATCGCAAAAATAGATTCTTTCAATAAGAAATTCTAGACGTCTGTAACGGCAACTTATCATGCCCTTGTTTATGTCTTCTTTTAAGTGTGCTGCTACACTAGTTCATTGTTTTGTTCGGTACTCAGATGAATCAGCTTTGTTATCCTCTATTTCCCTAGCTTCTAAAACCATTCAGTGAAAATTCACTAAATGCTGTAGGTTTGCTGATGATCTGAATTTTACAATTTAAACATTATCTTTGATAATTTATTTTTTTTTCTGTTTTAAGAAGCTTTTTCTTTTTTTAAATTTAATTCCACTATAGTTAACATACAGTGTTATAGTAATTTCAGGTGTACAATGTAATGATTCAACAATTCTATACATTACTCAGTGCTCATCAAGATACGTCTACCCTTGGGGCACCTGGGTGACGCAGTCAGTTAAGCATCTGACTCTTGATTTCTGCTCATGTCATGATCCAGGGTCGTGAGGTCAAGGCCTGAGTTGGACTCCGTGCTAAGCATGGAGCCTGCTTAAGAGTCTCTCTCTCCTTCTTCCTCTGCTTCTCCCCAATCGCATGCTTGCTCACTCTCTCTCAAAAAAAAAAGATAAGTGTAGCCTTAATCCCCTTTACTTTTTTCACTGCCCACTCCTACCTCTCCTCTGGTGAACATCTGTTTGTTCTCTACAGTTAAAAGATAGTTTCTGTATTGTTTTTTGGTTTGTCTTTTTTCTTTATTCATTTGTTTCTTAAATTCCACGTGAGTGACGTCATATGGTATTTATCTTTCTCTGAATGACTTATTTCACTTAGCATTTTGCCCTCTAGATCTATGTTGTTTCAAATGGCAAAATTTCACTCTTTTTCATAGCTGAGTATTATATATATGTATGTATAACACATTTTATTTGTTCATTCATCAGTGAATATTTGGGCTGCTTCCATAGTTTGGCCGTTGTAAATAATGCTGCAATGAACATAGAATTGATATCTTTTCAAATCCGTGTTCTCTTATTGTTTGGGTAAATACCCAATAGTGCAGTTACCAAATCATATGGTAATTCTGTCATTAATTTTTTGAGGAACCACTGTTTTCCACAGTGGCTGCGCCAGTTTGCATTCCTACTGAGAGTGCATGAGTGTTATCTTTGATAATTCCTAAGACACTTCACAGTAAGTTTGTACTTATTCACCATAGAGTTACCTTTAGTATAAAATTTCTTTGAAAAGTGAAGCTTCTGTACAAGCTGCAGACCCTGTATCACCATCTTCAGAGATTTGCACCTTTCTTTCCTTCACCCACTCAATAAACAGGAGTTGTGGGTATAGTTTGCTTCATAACTTTAGAATGACTTTGGGTGCTATCCAAGTTCAGAGGGGGAAAAAAACCCAAAAAACTCTAGTTCTCCTATCCCTTGAGAAAGTTCGGTTTTTCCTTTGTAACGGGGAAACTCTGCAAAATGAGCAAGCCCTATCTCTTTATAGGCTCATTTTCCAAGAATGTTTTATAAGTCAACTTTATTGAGGTATAATTCATATATAGTAAAATGCACACAGTTATATGTATAGTTTGATAAGCTTTGACAAATATACATACCTGTGTAACCACTGCAATCAAATATAGCACATTTCCTCACTCCATAAAATTCCCTAGTGTGTCTTTGCAGAAAATTGCACCCCTACCCCGGTCCGGGGGCAACCGCGGATTAGATTTCTACCCCGACAAGATTTTTTTTTTTTTTTTTTTTGAGTGTTGCTGTGACAGGTGGCATTCTATTTAATGTTTTAGTTTTCTACCTTTACAGTAATTTTTGCTTTCATTTTGTCTCTTTATTATAAATACATCATCTTATTTATTTATTTATTATAAGATTTTATTTATTTGACAGAGAGATAGAGAGAGAGAGAGATCACAAGTAGGCAGAGAGGCAGGCAGAGAGAGAGGAGGAAGCAGGTTCCCTGCCGAACAGAAGAGCCCAATGTGGGGCTTGATCCCAGAACCCTGAGATCATGACCTGAGCTGAAGGCAGAGGCTTTAACCCACTGAGCCACCCAGGTGCCCCTACATCATCTTATTTAAATACCTACCTTTCTTATCTTAATTTTAGATATGAAATTCCTCATGTCATGTTTTAGGGAAATATGGGCAGCACAGGAATCATTGAGGTGTAGTACCGATTGCAGGGCACTGTCTCTAGTTGACAGTTTCAATCCTGTCATGGACTTTTCACTTTCTAACCAATAATGAGGACGGCAATAAGTGTGGGTCCACAATGAGGGGGAGGATTCTTAGGGGAGAAGATCTTCTCTGCTCTGCCGGATCTTGGACCTGAGCCAGAAGCACTCGGCCAGCCCTCCTTTAATCACGGGCTGTCTCTTGACCACTCATCTCTGGAGTAGGTCCCACGGCAGATGTTAGTCACAGTCACAGTTGGCGGGTGTCAGCTCTCTGGATGAGAACTGTACCGTGTAGAGCCAAGTATTACAATGAGAAAAACTACCATTTCTGCTTTCCTCCTTTCTGTCTTCCCACAAGGGAAAAGGCATTGTTTGTGGAGTGGTACGATTTCAGAATTCCCTGTGGAATACCACTGAAACATTTTTTTTTTCCAATTTTATTGAGATCACTAAAACATTTGGATATCTCTCATCACGATCCTTACAAGCTTGCAGGTACAACCCACTCAAGAATCCTGTAGACTAGAGTTCTCTGCCCAGTCCCAGGTAAAAATTGATACTCTCTTGTATAACAAGCTTCCATGTGTGGACTGTGGGTTGTATAAATACCTGGAGAAGTCGTTGTAAGTTTTCTCCTGTCTTCCTCAGACCAAACTATTGGTATATGAGTGAATGAGGGGAATGCTAATAGATACAGAGCCTTGACTTCACTCTAATTTCTTAAAAATAGTTTTAATCATTTGCATTATTAATTTTAGTAATCATTTTCAATGCAGTTTGATTAGAGTAGGCTCTCTAGTGGTCTGGAACAGTTTGCTAAGCCAAATGGGTCTCAGGAGCTCAAAATTTCTTTCTTGTGACCCTTTTTTGGAATTCCCTATGGTTTTTGGCCACCTGGTGGGGGTCTAGTGTTTCTTTTTTATTTTATTTTATTTATTTTATTTTATTTTAATTTACATATAACGCATTACTTACTTCAGGGATACAGGTCTGTGAATCATCACGCTTATACATTTCACAGCACTCACCAAAGCACATACCCTCCCCAATGTCCATAACCCAGCCACCCTATCCCTACCCCCCTACCCCCGAGCAACCCTCAGTTTGTTTCCTGAGATTAAGAGTCTCTTATGGTTTGTCTCCCTCCCTGGTCCCATCTTGTTTCATTTTTTTTTTCCCTCCTTACCCCCACAGCCTCCCGCTTTGCCTCTCAAATTCCCCATATCAGATCACATGATAATTGTCTTTCTCTGATTGACTTATTTCGCTTAGCACAATACCTTTTAGTTCCATCCATATCATTGAAAATGGCAAGATTTCATTATTTTGATGGATACAAAGTATTCCATTGTATATATATACCACATCTTCTTTATCCATTCATCTGTTAATGGACATCTAGGTTCTTTCCATAGTTAGGCTATTGTGGACATTGCTGCTATAAACATACGGATGCACGTGCCCCTTCGGATCACTACATTTGTATCTTGAAGGTAAATACCCAGTAGTGCGATTGCTGGGTCGTAGGGTAGCTCTATTTTCAATTTTTGAGGAACCTCCATACTGTTTTCCAGAGTGGCTGCACCACCTTGCATTCTCACCAACAGTGTAGGAGGGTCTGGTGTTTCGTAAGACTGGGAGGACTGGGTATAATGGTGGAGAGAGGAGAGTACCAAAAGGTGAAAACAGTAGAAAATTGTAAAAATGTTTTATTTACACTGACTCTTTCACCATTTTATGTCTATATGAACAAGTCCAATCATATTACCTGAAACAGTTCTTTTTTTTTTTTTTAAAGATTTGATTTGAGAGAGTGAGCAGGAGAGGCATGAAGTGGGAGGGGGGCACAGAGTGAGAGGGAGAAGCAGACTCCCCACTGAGCAGGGAGCCTGATGCAGACCTCCATCCTAGGACTCTGGGATTGCAACCTAAGCCGAAGGCAGACTATTAACCGACTGAGCCACTCAGGTGCCCCCTAAAATCATTCTTAAATTTAAGAAAGGAATCATGTGGTGATAAATCTAACGAATCAATTGAAGAGAATTTTTCCCCTAGTCTTTTTTTTTTTTTTTAAAGATTTTTATTTATCTGACAGAGAGAGAGAGAGATCACAAGTAGGCAGAGGGAGAGGGGGAAGCAGGCTCCCTGCTGAGCAGAGAACCCAATCCCAGGACCCCGAGATCATGCCCTGAGCTGTAGGCAGAGGCTTTAACCCACTGAGCCTGGGTTTGTCTCCCAGGCGCCCCCCAGTCTTAAAGAAATACATGTTGTTTATAAAAAATTTGAAAAATTTTTATACTAAAAAAAGAGAATTACCCGTAGCCTCACTATCCACAACTATGTTAACATTTTAATGGATTTCCTTCTAGTCTTCTTATGCACAGATTATTTTAAACTTTTATGTTTTTATTATACAAGTAATTCCTGTTTATTTCCTACAAAAATAATAAACATTGAAAAAAAAGAAGTGTTAAAATCGCACCAAATCCCACTGTTGATGGATAACATAACCAATAATATTCTGCTTTTTATCCTTCTAGAATTCATGTGTGTGTGTGTGTGTGTGTGTGTCTATGTGAGAGAGAGTGAAAAAGAGAAAGGAAAGAGAAAATGTTTCTTCTATATGAACCGCCTTGTAATTTGCTTTACTTTAAGTTATGAAAAATCTTTCCATATGAATAAATGTATTTCTGCTCTGTAGGTTTAAATATCTACATAACATTCCATTGTGTTATATACAAGAGTTATTTAGCCAATCCCTTAATATATTTTTTCATTCATTCATTTTATAAATATTTTTTGAGTAGCTGATTTGGGCTACCGTGCCCAATACTGAGTAAGACAACCATGGATCTTCTCATGAAGCTAATTTTCTATCTTGTACACCAACAATACTAACAAGAAACTTATAGATTATCCTCATGATTTTGGGCATCTGCGTGGGTTGGTCGTTGAGCATCTGCCTTCAGCTCAGGTCATGATCCTGGAGTCCTGGGATCGAGTTCCGCATCGGGCTCCCTGCCCAGCCCTGAGTCTGCTTCTCCCTCTGAACCTCACCCCACTTCTGCTCTCTGTCTCTCTCAAATAAGTGAGGTAAATCAATCCATAAATAGATTATCCTCGTGATTTTAAATGATAATGAGATGAGGGTACAGATAGAGAAACTCTTTTTGCCTAGAAATTTTGTTTTTAAGTGACTGGTAACCATTGCCTTTTTCCTGTATGCTGTCTATATTTTTATAATAAGTCTTTCTTAAGTAATCTTTTTTTAAAAACATTAAAATATTTCCTCTGCTTATTCCGATTAGCATAGATTATACTAGTCATTAGTAGACTTTCTAAATGTAGAATTCTGTTTTGTTTTTTTTTTTTTAAGACTTATTTATTTATTTATTTATTTGACAGACAGAGAGGGAGATCACAAGTAGACAGAGAGGCAGGCAGAGAGAGAGGGAAGCAGGCTCCCTGCAAAGCAGCGAGCCTAATGCCGGACTCAATCCCAGGACCCTGAGATCATGACCTCAGCCAAAGGCAGAGGCTTAACCCACTGAGCCACCCAGGCGCCCCAGAATTTTGTTTATTCTTTTTTTTTATTTTTTTAATTAACATATAATGTATTATTTGCCCTAGGGTACATGTCTGTGAATCATCAGGCTTATACATTTCACAGCATTTGCCATTTGAATTTTGTTTATTCTTTTTTTTTTTTTTAAAGATTTTATTTATTTATTTATTTGAGAGAGAGAGAGAGATCACAAGTAGGCAGAGAGGCAGGGAGAAGCAGGCTCTCTGCTCAGCAGAGAGCCCATGTGGGGCTTGATCCCAGGACCCTGAGATCATGACCTAAGCTGAAGGCAGAGGCTTTAACCCACTGAGCCACCCAGGCGCCCCTGAATTTTGTTTATTCTTGATAAATGGCTTTACCTTTTCAAATAAAAGATTTTTTTGCCAGAATATTTAATGCTCTAAAAATCAGTATTTCTTAAGGAATAATGATAGCCAACCAAAAATTTAAATTTATAAGTTAATTGATTTGGGGGATGACTTAAAAAGCATATACAGTTTTTTCTTGGCATAGTCTCTGTCTTTAAAATGTTTAAGACTTTGATGTGAGAGAACCCTATTTCTGCATTTGTTGAATATAGAAAGTTGCACATTAACGTCACATGTGATCACAGCCAAACTTGCCTACTCTTTGGAGTTACCTAGTTATAAATTGATGAAGCATTTTGAGGGGAAAGGATTTCCATAATTTATATCTGCAGTGTGCACTGGCGGTGGTGGGGGAGGGTGGCCTTAGCTAAAACTATTATTTAAGCCCAGAACTATTTTGATATCTTGTGTACATAACATTCTAATTACCACTTACTTCAATTTGAAGAGTGAAATCCCTTTGTCCCTTTTATAGATAGAGACCCTAAAATGCCTTTGCCTAATTAGTAAATGTGACAAATGCTTTTATTTGGAAGCAGCATTTATTGTTACTAAGGAGGGGGTAATTTTTTTCTTATCTATTTTTTTTAAAGATTTTATTTATTTATTTGACAGAGAGATCACAAGCAGGCAGAGAGGCAGGCGGGGTGGGGGGGTGGGGGGGTGGGAAGCAGGCTCCCTGCTGAGCAGAGAGCCTGATGCGGGGCTCAATCCCAGGACCCTGAGATCATGACCTGAGCTGGAGGCAGAGGCTTTAACCCACTGAGCCACCCAAGCGCCCCTTTCATATCTATTTTTTTAGTTCATAGTGATATTGGAGTCTAAACAAATGTTTTTAATATTTCACTTCTGGTTTCTTACAAAAATATTCTAAACTTTTAAGGTAAAAAATTTTTTTAAAACAGAACTTAAATAGTAATAAATCTTTAACATTTGATCTGGTGTTAAGACTCAGAAAATTTTCTGTAGCTATGTATGCTAGTGTTTGATCATAGCTTTGAAGCAGTCCACAGCTTATGGTTCAAATGTTCTGTTTATGCTCTTTCTTTCTTTAATTCCTTATTTTTTGAGATGTGTTTTCCAGAAAAATCTACCTTTCCTTCTCAAAAACAAGTATTTCAAAGGGAGCTTTGATTATCATGTTATCTCTTATTTATCCAGCCATGCCAGCACACACCCAGAACAATTTTTTTTTTTAATTGGGCATCCCCACGGTACAGAATGTCTGCTTGTCTTAAGACTTTCATGATGTCACCTTAAACACAGGCCTGAGTTGAAGAACTCAGCTTCATAGATGACATTCAGGTCCCTTTTAGCTGTCATGATTCACAACCGTAAGTTTTTTTATTAACCCTCAAGAGATTTTTCAGATTTAAGATTCTACACTTCCGAGAACTTACTATTCTAAGAGGAGGACAGGCTGAATACATGCAGGTTTAAGTACATACAGGCTTGGCTCTGATGCTAACTAGGATTAAGTCTTTGAGTCAGTTACCTATTTTCCTGTGGCCTCAGGAAATTGAAGGTCTCCCCTGGCTCCCCAGTAAACATGTCTAAGGGTTGTAAAACTAAGAATAATAATAGAAATAACATTTATTTGAGCCTCTATGTGTCGGAAAGTGTGCTGAGTACTTCACCAGATTATCTGCTTTAATCTTTATAGCAATCCTTTTGAGGGTAGGTATTATGATAACATGGGTATCTTTGAGGATGATAGGTTTATGGACAGTTATCCAGGGATTCTAGGGGTGTGTTTTAATAAAGCATACTTTATTTATTTTTAAGAAAAAAATCACAGGGCGCCTGGGTGGCTCAGTTGGTTGGGCAACTGCCTTCGGCTCAGGTCATGATCCCGGAGTCCCGGGATCGAGTCCCATATCGGACTCCCGGCTCTGCGGGAGGTCTGCTTCTCCCTCTGACCTTCTCTCCTCTCGTTCTCAGTCTTTCTCTCTAATAAATAAATAAATAAATAATCTTAAAAAAAAAAAAAGAAAAGAAAAAAATCACAAAGGACAACCAGACCTGTCCACCAAATGCCCCTTGGTGTCATCACAGAGCTGAAACTAAGTAGATCACTGTATTTTGAGTAACTGGATTACTAAAAAGGAAGAGGGTAAGACACCTCAGAGCCTGCCCAAAGGCCGCTGAGGTGCCGTTCAGGTGGGTCCTTCTCCCACTGAGGCTTATCACACGTTCTAGAACTGCAATGCTTAGGTTCAGCTTTTTTTTTTTTTTTTTTTTTGAATAAGCTTATCAAATGTTAAAAGAATAAGCAGCTTCCCATTTATAGTATAAAAAAACCTAGAACTATTGAGTTTTTTTGTATTAAAAAAACCAATAATGTGTCATTCCCTGTACTGTAATTAAGTTCCCTGTGTCAAATGCTACCCTCCTTTCTTTATCTTTACCAGAAAAATGTACAAATCCAAGTAGTCTTGTTCCTTTCATAGGAACAACAACAAAAATAAGTAAGAAAGGGTTTTACACTCACGTGATAGTGTAAATTATACATAAATGTGCAAGACTGTCAATAATTCACCATGTAAACCAGTATACTTAATAGAATGGAATCTGCTTTAAAGTTTTTATGATTGAACCATATTAAATGATTAACATAGCTTATTTGTGTGCTAATGAAATATACTTGCAGCTAAGATTTATGATAAGCATGTTGCCTTTATTATGTTTAAGAAAAGTCAGCATACTTTTTTTGTTTTCAACTGTGGACTTGAATTCACTTTGACATCTTCAGGTTTTCATCATTTCCGTATTCAAAGTGCTTATTAGCATTTCCTTGTCAAAGTTGAAGCTTACTTAGCTCTTTGAAACTGACAAAAGACCTCTGAGTTGACAGTCACCTCCTAAATATATAAGATTGTGAAGGCCACTGAAGTGTTTTTCAAATCGATACCTTTGGGACTATATGTAAAACTACAGAGAGTTTATTATAATTTAGAAGCAAACATAAAAGAAAAATGAAACAAACAAAAACCCTCTTGTCTTTTTAACACAGTTTGACAGTGGTATCATTTTTTTTTAAGATTTTATTTATTTATTTGACAGAGAGAGATCACAAGCAGGTAGAGAGGCAGGTGGGGGAGGGAGGGAAGCAGGCTTCCTGCTGAGCAGAGAGCTCAATGCAGGCTCCATTCCAGGACCTGGAGACATGACCTGAGCTGAAGGAAGAGGCTTTAACCCACTGAGCCACCCAAGTGCCCCGACAGTGGTATCATTTTTTGTGGTATCTCTCAGAAGCAGGGAAACCAGTAACAATAAATAAGCATTCATACCTATGAAAGAAAAAATCAAAGATATTGTTACTAATGATAATATTTTTGAGAAATAAATGGAAAAAGTGAAAAAATTAATATAAAATAAACTTTTGGGAAGTTCTAAAATATGCAGTCATAAATAGTTTTTGATCAGCGTCAAATCAGATCAAAGTACTCACAAATGAAACTTTATATACAATAAGGATGGCTGCAGAAATTTTGATTCAGTAGATTCAGTATGGGGTCCAGACACCCATTAATATATGTGTCTTTCTTTTTTTTTTTAAAGATTGTACTTATTTATTTGAGAAAGAGAGAGAGTGTGTGTGAGCAGGAGGCGGGGCTGGGGGAAAGACAGAGGGGAAGGGAGAGGGACCAGCAGACTTTCCACTGAGCATGGAGCCCAATTCAGGACTCAGTCCCACAACTCCTGAGATGATGACCTGAGCCAAAATGAAGAGGCAGATGCTTAACCAACTGAGCTACCCAGGCGCCCCAATATGTGTGTCTTTCCATATATGAGAGAAAATAAAAAAGAGATTGAGACTGAGTGTATAGTGTGTGTGTGAGATCCTGTTGCTCAGAAAGTGTTGTAAGTAATAGATTAGATTAGTGGTTCTCACACATTTTGGACTAAGGAGCTCTTTACACTTTGAAAATTGTTGAAGACCTCAACAATTTGGGTCCGACCTATTGACATTTACTGTATTGGAAATTAAAACAGATTTTTTTTTAATGTCTGGTAATTCATTTAAAAAACAATGAGCCCATTGCATGTTAATGTAATAGCATTATTCTTAGAAGAGTGGTATTTTTTACATTTCTGTTAAACTCTTTGATGTCTTAATACTGAGGAAACTGTTGGATTCTCAAATGCTTCTGCATTCAAGCTGTGGTAATATGTTACTTTTTAAAAAAAGATTTGAGAGAGAGAGAGAGAGCAAGAAGCCATGGGCAGTGGCAGATAGAAAGAAACGTAAGGAGTAGGGCGTGGAGCCCAACGTGGGGCTCCATCCAGGGCCCTGAGGTCACTTCTTGAGCCAAAACCAAAAGTCAGATGCTTAACCGACTGCACCACCCAGGCGTGCCATGTGGAGATATGTTATTTTAGTTCAAGCATTATGAAGAGAATCTGACCTCATACAAATAATGTGCATTTCAGAGAGTAAGGAGTATTTGAATAGCGTTTTCAGGTATTTGTGGATATTTGTCTTTGATATCTCACCAAAACTACATAAATGGTAATGTTTGTTTTCTTACTGAAGTATAGTTAACATACAATAATATTCATTTCAAGGTGCACAATATAGTAATTCAACAACATTTATTTACATTACAAAATGATCACCATGAAAAGTCTAGTCACCATCTTTCACTATACAAAATTATTGGAATATTATTGACTATATTGCCAATGTTGTACTTTGACTTATACATTTTGTAAGTGGAAGTTTGTACCTCTGAATTCCTCCAACATATTTCATCCATCTCTCCACCCTGCTACTCTCTGACCAGCACCAGTTCTCTGTATTTATGAATCTTTCTGTTTAATTTGTTCACTTTTTTTTTCAGATTCCAGATATAAGTGAAATCATATGGTATTTGTCTTTCTCTGACTTATTTCACTTGGCATAATATCTTCTAGGTCCATCTATATTGTTGCAAATTGGATTCCATTCTTTTTTATGGCTGAGTAATATTTCAGTGTGTGCATATGTATTTATGTGCCTGTGTGTGTGTGCATGCACACCTGAATAAGTGGTGTATGTATATTCCACACACACATATGTGTGTGTAAAATCCATGGATCTGTTTTGAACTCTGAATGGATCTTCCAATTGTGCATGATTCTGTAGTATCGTGCATTGGTCATTTGGAAAATATCAGTTCACTGAGTTCTACAGATCTTCTAAGCATTGACACATTTCTTTAAACGATATCAAAAAATCACATTTGTTAATATCACCATTGATCTCATCAGAAAAGTCATTTAAGTGGTGGGAAGCAGGTTGTATGTTCAGGATGACAGATACAAAATTTCCAAAATTCTTTTTTTTTCACTTCATATTTTGAACTTTATCAAGAGTCCGTTGTTTTCCTTGATTTGGCTGGCTCACTTTGTTCATTTTTGAGAAAATGCCAAGTTGAAATAACAATATTTATGTTAATTATTCTTCCAAGTTAAAAATGGTATTCCATGGAAAAAGCAGCGACCTCAGCTTGCAACTCAAACAATAGTTTTGCTCAAGAAAATCATCCCTAATGGGAACCCACATACCTTTTATATCGTTTTGAATGACACTAACTCTCTTTTGGAGAGTTTTTTAAATGTGGAGGTGTAAAACTCTATAAACTTAATGTAATCTACAGCAGAAAAAACAGAGGAGATAGAATTAGGAGGGAAAAAGTCTAAATATGTGACCCACAGTCACTAATTTAACATGCTATTTATTGTTAATTAAAAGCAGTACCATTGGGGCGCCTGGGTGGCTCAGTCATTAAGCGTCAGTCTTCAGCTCAGGTCATGATCCCAGGGTCCTGGGATTGAGCCCCGCATCGGGCTTCCTGCTCTGTGGGAGGCCTGCTTCTCCCTCTCCCACTCCCCCTTGTGTTCCTTCTCTCACTGTGTTTCTCTCTGTCAAATAAATAAATAAAATCTTTAAAAATAAATAAATAAAAGCAGCACCATTGGTAGAAAATAATGCATTAAATGCTATACTTAGTATTTCAAAGACTGGGTTCTTTAAAAAATGGAAACAAGGAAATGTTATTCAACTGATGACATGGTTTGATATTTCTAACAGTGGAAAAATGTAACAAAAGTATCCAAGGGAAAAAAAATCTACAGCTGATCCTGCAGGAGGAGATATTTTAGGCAAGTTATTTTTTTAAACATCATACTTCTTATTTTAATGTCTTCCTTATTAAGACATACATTTGAAAATAGTTTCATCTTGGAGTTTTATAACAAGTTGTGGGTTTGAGTTCTTGGGAAGAAAATAATCGAACTTTATTTTTTTTTAATTTTTTTATTTTTTAAAGATTTTATTTATTTGACACAGAGAGAGATCATAAGTAGGCAGAGAGGCAGGCAGAGAGAGAGGGAAGCAGGCTCCCTGCTAGGCAGAAAGCCCGACGCAGGGCTCCATCCCAGGACCCTGAGATCATGACGCGAGCCGAAGGCAGAGGCTTGAACCCACTGAGCCACCCAGGCGCCCCGAAAATAATCGAACTTTAAACTAAGCTTACTAAAGGTAGATACTGTGCAAATCCCCTTTTCTTTCTAACATCATTACAGAGGGAGGTTATTATTCGTCGATAAATTTGTATTGCACATTGCACTCTTCCTCCAATAATAGTTGTTTTGGGCCTCCATATTCATTTAAATACGGTGCTTCAACCATCTTTATAATTGAAAACTGCAGGTCGTGAATCCTGAGCTTCCTTTATGCTTCAGGTAGCACCTGTTCTCTTAACATAGCAAATGTTCTTAATTCAGTCTCATTCTTCAGTCAGCTGTGTTGCTAAGATACCTCTGTTGTCACAAATTTCCTAACATGTTTTCGGTTCATATTTGCATACATTTTGGCTGTCAAATGAGGAGACAGTATTTTAAATTGCCCTTCTTCTTTGTACCCCTGGCCAACCGTTACTTTTTTAAAACCCATGATATAAGATATTTTGAGGAATGACCATTATAAGAAAATAGCCATTTTCTTTGTCTCAAATGTGCTCTGATAGTATCTCAAGGGCAGGAGGGCTAGAGTCAGCCAGATAGGCTTTCATTTATGAGTCTGAGGAGTTCAGGGAGTCTTACAACTGTGCCATGAACTTGGCTCATTCTTTCATCATTTATTTATTTATTTTCATTCTTTCGACGTTTAGCCCCTACCTTGGTCCAAGCACTGTTCTTAGGTGATAAGAATGATGCCAGTGATGATAGCAGTATCAGTATCATCACCAACACCTAGTCTTGGAGAGCTCTCTGCGTGCTAGGTACTGAAAATGCGCGCTTTACATACATTCCATACATTCTACGTACATTATTTCATCTCATCTTCCCAACAACGCTATGAGGTAGGTACTGTTATCATTTCAGTTTTACACATGAAGAAACTGAAACTTCCGCCCCCCTCCCAAGGTCCCGTAACTCTAGTAAGTGCAGCGGAGAACCTTTATGGATAGTCTTTAGTCAGGAGCCAAGCTTTTAACTATTTAAAACATCATGCTGTAGATAACATTGAGCTTCAGATAAAAAAAACTTTTTAGGGCACCTAGGTGGCTCAGTTGGTTGAGTGCGCGACTCCTAAGTTTGGCTCAGGTCACGATCTCAGCGTCATGAGATGAAGCCCTGTGTTTGGCTCATGCTCAGTGGAGTCTGCTTGTCCCTCTCCATCCCCCCCTGCCCCTTTACCCCTCCACTTGCTATCTCTCTATATATATCTAAAATGAATAAAAAATCATTTTTAAATGAACTCTATATATAGAGTTCTCTCTATATATATCTAAAATGAATAAAAAAATTTTTTTTAAATGAACTCTTTATGGATGGAATTATTAGGCAGATTGAGGAGGAACTTTTTTTTGGTAAGATTTTATTTGTTTATTTAAGAGAGAGAGAAAGCACGAGCAGGGGGAGAGGCAAAGAGAGAAACGGACTCCCCGCTGAGCAGGGAGCCCCGTGTGGGGCCCAATCCCAGAACCCTGAAATCATGACCTGAGCCAAGGGCAGTCACTTAACCGACTGAGCTACCTAGGCGCCCCAAGGAGGAATGTTTATAAACAGTAGCTCCCTGCTTGCATTATTTGTGATCAAAGGACTATATGAGGTGGTCAGCAAACTGCCCTGTGGTTTCAGTGTTAGAGGCTGGTGAAGGCACTCCCAGATTGGGAGAAAAAGAGATCTGGGATGGAGAGATGTTTAGAAGTCCCCTGAGAGATTCTCAGAAGGATTGGTAGAGGAGGAAGCAGCTTGGAAGGAGGACATGGGCATAGATTTCATAAATAAATTCAACTTTTGTTAGAGAATGTGGTCATCAGGATTAAAACATGTTGGAATAAATCCATTATCCATCCAATACTTATCCCAGTTATAATTGATTCATTAAGTATGTATTTATTTGTTTAATATCAGGTCCTTGCAAAAATAGCTAGGGCTCTATTCTCTGGTATTCACCAGTTTTGCTAATGCCTAGAATATAGATATTTAATAAAATATTCTTTGAATGAAAGCTATTTAGGAGAACTTTGATATTGTACTTATATACTTTGGCCATTTCTATATTTTCTTTTAATGAATTAGTGGGCTCTATGAAGTATTTTTACTTTCTCAGGCCACATGTCCCAGATTCTTAATTTTTTAGACTATATTCTTTTAAAGGTAAAATGCATCTGGGGCGCCTGGGTGGCTCAGTTGGTTGAGCAACTGCCTTCGGCTCAGGTCATGATCCCAGAGTCCCGGGATCGAGTCCCACATCGGGCTCCCAGCTCCACGGGGAGTCTGCTTCTCCCTCTGACCTTCTTCCCTCTCATGCTCTCTCTCACTGTCTCTATCTCAAAAAAAAAAAAACAAAACAAAACAAAAACCCGCATCTAATCGTGAAATCACTGCATTGGCCAGTTTGGAATCTTTCTTATCAATATAAGACTTAGTTAATTGGTTACCCATGAGCTTGAAATAGCTTTCCAGCTTGTGAATTATGTATGTCTTTTTGGTGAATTTTAATGGAAAGCTTAATTACCTTTTTCTAAAGACAGCTTAATTAGTTGCTCAGGAGACTAGTCTCTTAATCCATTGGTTTGGAGGGTAGTTTTGTTGATTCGTTTTTGTTTAAGGAACATGAAAAGCCAATACAAAAATAAATATAAGAACAAATAAAAAAAGCAAGCTGCTCCATAACTCTCCTTGAAGCCCTAATAGATATTTATCAAAGGGCCTGGATATATATCTAATTAGAAGCAGATATAACTTTACTCACCACCATCTAAATAATAAAGAAGGCTTTTAATTGCTAGAAATTAATCAAGGCTGACCATACTTCTCTGTAAACCACTTGTCAGGCTTAGAACTGAATTGGGGGTGGACATTTTCAGCTGCAAATACTTCTGCTTGCTCTTGGGTCTGGGACTTTGTAAGCCTGGGCCTTCCTAAGCTAGAGTCATTCTCATGCCATGTTAAGTGACCATATCCCTGGTGTCAGGGAAGCAGAGCAGAGAGAATAGAGTATGAAGTCAGGAGGACTGGGTTTCCATCATGGCTCCTTTGCTTACTGATTATCTGCAAATCCCTTAGCATCATAGAATTTTCCTTCTGAAGAACAGGATTGGATGCAATGCAGTGGCTTATGTGACAAAGCACTTTGTAGAATCTAAAGCTCTGTGTAAGTGTTACTGAGCTGGAGACAGCCTAAGAGCCAGACTACACAGAAGAACACAGTAATGAAAGTTCTTGTAAAGTGAGACTAGACAGGACTGTGAAGCCAGTTACCTCACGGATTACTTTGTGCTGTGTGACGTAGCCCTAGAGACAGGCCTGCTGCCGGAAGGGATCTTCCTGGGCCTCCTCCAGTCACCCGGGCCTGCTCCCCTGAAACCAGCTTGTGCGCTTCCTGCTACAAGGCAGGGATATGCTAAGCCTAGAGAGAAATAGGACACATCTTCCTAGACCATTGCTTTTACCCAGGAGTGATTGACTGAAAACATTTTTATATGGGTAAGCTCTTGGGGGAGCTTAGAGAGCCACCCCTGGGTCCCTGCACATCCCTGTTCACAGGTGGTTGCTCTTGGGGACATTTGGGTGGGAAAGGTAGTAGATCTCTAGCCCAAGCTAGCCAGAGAGCCTTAAATAACACTTGACCTTCTCAACCTAAGATCTTTGCTTGCTCCTTAAATTATCCTCCACTAACCTATCCTTTGTGGAGGAGGAAAGCAGCAGGGTAGATCCCTCTCAGTACAAGAAAATGTCACTGAAAGATGGAGGTTAAATTCTCCTTTAATCTTTTCTTCTTCCTCCTCGCAGGAAGTTTATTGCAGTCTTTCTGTCTTATTGACTAATGTACTGGTCACTTCTGGGCCTGGTCCACGTGACTCAAATTACTCTTCAGATGTCCAACTCCATATGGGATAGTACATATATATACATCTACATATTTGTGTGTGTGCGTATGAATATATATAGATAGATAAGGATACATAAAACATGGGGTGCTTGGGTGGCCCATTCAGTTAAGCATCTGCCTTCGGCTCAGGTCCTGGGTCCTGGGATCGAGTCCCATGTCGGGGTGTGCACTCAGCAGGGAGTCTGCTTCTCCTTCTGCCCCTTGCCCCCCACTCAATGTGCATGCTCGCTCTCTCTCTTTCTCTCAAGTAAATAAAATTTAAAAAAAAGAATACATAAGCTGTATATGTATGTGTGTCTAAAAGAATCTATCTTTTGTAAGTTAGAGGTTGTTAAAGTTCTCTATTTCATTAGGATCCTTTGAACTAATAAAAATTTCAGATAATGAAATATTATGGACATGATATAAAAGGTTGATTTTAGCAAGTGCCCAGAAACAGGCTATTTTTTAACATCATTATCTTGATGTAAAACGTGCCATATGGCGGTGTCATTACAAGAAAACACATGTTAATGTCTAGCGCTGAGGTAAATAGTGAACATATCTATAAATTTTGCTCATGCTTACACTTCTCAGGGTAATTGTTAGGAAAGTTAAATTTTTTGCTTCAGGCCACTCTTGCCATTTTCAAATAATTAAAACAGGTTTTCAAAATAGGTATGTTTGAACTTCACAAATATACTTCATACCATGTGTCAGAATTTATCTTTATTGAGGCTTTGAAATAGTAAAATAAATTATGATTGGAACATTTTAATTGGACTATATATAAAGGAAATAATATTTTTTTTTAAGAATTTATTTATTTACTAGAGAGAGAGAGAGATTGAGAATGAGAGGGGAGAAGGTCAGAGGGAGAAGCAGACTTCCCGCAGAGCCGGGAGTCTGATATGGGACTCGATCCCGGGACTCCGGGATCATGACCTGAGCCGAAGGCAGTCGCTTAACCAACTGAGCCACCCAGGTGCCCAAGGAAATAATCTTTTATACCTTAAGTTTAAGTAAGCTGCGACAGGTCCTTTTTAAAATAACCAAAACACAAGG
>CM052810.1:122801447-122883546 GCA_028533885.1 Nasua narica | reverse complement strand
TCTTTTTGACTCTAGTTATTGTGACAGGTGTAAGGTGATATCTCACTGTGGTTTTGATTTGCATTTCCCTGATAATGAGTAATGTTGAACATCTTTTCATGTCTTTTGGCCATCTATCTGTCTTTTTTGGAAAAATGTCTGTTTAGGTCCTCTGACCATTTTTAATCAGATTATCTGGCTTTTTCATGTTGATTTCTATTAGTTCTTTATGTATTTTGGATATTAACCCTTTATTGGATATCAGTTGCAAATTTCTTCTCCCATTCAGTAGGTTGTCTTTTTGTTGTGTTGATGGTTTCCTTTATTTTGGTGTAATCCCAATAGTTTATTTTTGTTTTTGTTTCCCTTGCCTGAGGAGACACATCTAGAAAAATGTTGCTAAGGCCAGTATCAAAGAGATATCGCCTATGTTTTCTTTTAGGTTTGTGGTTTCAGATCCCACATTTAGAGTTTACTTTACTTCATTTTGAGTTTATCTTTATATATGGTGTGAGTAACTAGTCCATTCTTTTACATGTAGCTGTCCAGTTTTCCCCAGCACCATTTATTGATGATACCGTCTTTTCCCCATTGTATATTCTTGTCTCCTATGTCATAGATTAACGGACGATCTAAGCATGGTTTATTTCTGGGCTGTCCATTGATTTGTGTCTGTTTTTGTGCCAGTCTCATACTTTTGGTTACTACAGATTTTTAGTATATCTTGAATTCTGGGGCTGTGATACCTCCAGCGTTGTTCTTTCTCAAGAATGCTTTGGGTTTTCAGGGTCTTTTGTGGTTCCATACAAATTTTAGGATTATATGTTCTAGTTCTGTGAAAAATGCTGTTGGTATTTTGATAGGGATTACATTGAATCTGTAGATTGCTTTGGGAAGTATGGATATTTTAATATTAATTCTTCCAGGTCATGAGCATGGAATATTGTTCCATTTGTTTGTGTTCTCCTCAATTTCTTTCATCAGTGTTTTATAGTTTTTAGAGTATAGGTTTTTCACCTCCTTGGTTAAGCTTATTCCTAGTTATCTTATTCTTTTTCATACAATTATAAATAGAATTGTTTTCGTAATTTCTCTTTTTACTACCTCATTGTTACTATATGGAAACACAACCTATTTATGTATATTAATTTTGTGTCCTGTGACTTTACTGAGTTCATTTGTTACTTCTAATAGCTTTTTGGTGGATTCTTTAGGGTTTTCTATGTATAGTATCATGTCATCTGCAAATAGTGACAATTCAATGTCTTCCTTATCAATTTGGATACCTTTTGTTTCTTTGTTTCATTGCTGTGGCTAGGACTTCCACTATAGTGTTGAATGAAAGGGGTGAGTGGATCCTTGTCTTGTTCCTAATCTTAGGGGAACTCAGTTTTTCACCACTAAGTATAATGTTAGCTCTGTGTTTTTTAAATCCTTTATTATATTGAGGTATATTCCCTCTAAACGTGTTTTGTTGAGGGTTTTTATCATGAATGGATATTATACTTGGTCAGATGCTTTTTCTGCATCTTTTGAGATAATCATGATTTTTTTCTTAAAGATTTTTTTATTTGAGAGAGAGATGTACACACACAGAGCACAAGCAGGGGGAGCAAAAGAGGGAGAGGGAAAAGCAGGCTCCCTGCTCAGCAGGGAGCCCAATGCAGGGCTGGATCTCAGGACTCTGAGATCATGACCTGAGCGGAAGGCAGATACTTAGCTGACTGAGCTACTCAGGCGGCCCAAGATGATCATGATTTTTATCTTTCCTTTTGTTGATGTGGTGTATCATCCTGATTGATTTGCAAATATTGAACCATCCTTGCATCCCCAGAATAAATTGCATTTGATTGTGGTGACTGATCCTTTTAATGTATTGTATAGTATGGTTTACTCATATTTTGTTGAGGATTTTTGCCTTTGTGTTCAAGGATATTTTATATCAGGGATATTGGCTTGTAGTTTTCTTTTTTTTTGTGGTGTTTTATCTGGTTTTGATATCAGAGTAATGATGGACTCAACAAATATATTTGGAAACTTTCTCTTCTATTTTTTGGAATAGCTTATGGAGAATAGGTATTAATTCTTGTTTAAATGTTTGGTAGAATTTACCTGTGAATCCATCTGGTCCTGGACTTTTATTTGTTGGGAGTTTTTTGATAACCAATTCTCTTTCATTACTAGTAATTAGTTTGTTCACATTTGCTATTTCTTTATGCTTCAGTTTTGTTTGTATGTTTCTGGAAGCGTATCCATTTCTTCTAGGTTGCCCAATTTGTTGGCATATAATTTTTCATAGTATTCTCTTAGAATTCTTTTTATTTCTGTGATGTTGGTTGTTACTTCTCTTTCATTTCTGATTTTACTTATTTGGGTCTTCTCCCTTTTATTCTTGATGAGTCTGCCTAAAGGTTTATGAATTTTGTTTATCTTTTCAAAGACCTACCTCTTGATTTCATTGACCTCTTCTGTTGTGTTTTAGGTTCTATTTCATTTATTTCTGCTCTGACCTTCATTATTTCCTTTCCTCTACTAACTGTAGAGTTAGTACTTCTTACTAACTTCCTACTTCCTTTAGGTATAAATCTAGATTGTTTATTGGAGTTTTTTCTTTTTCTTGAGGTAGGCCTGTACTATAAATTTCCCCTCTTAGGACTGCTTTCACTGTGTCCCAAAGATTTTGGACCATTGTGTTTTTATTTTCATTTGTCTCCATGTATTTTTTTTTTATTTCTTCATTGACCCATTGGTCTTTTAGTAACTTGTTCTTTAGCCTCTACATTTGTGGTTTTTCTCTAGGTTGTTTTTTTTTTTTTTCGGTTTTGCTTATAATTGATTTCTAGTTTCATAGCTTTATAGTCAGAAAAGATGCATGATGTGATTTCAGTATTCTTAAATTTATTGAGTCTTGTTTTTTGGCCTAACATGTGCTCTTGAAGAATGTCCCGTGTGCACCTGAAAAGAATGTGTATTCTATTATTTTTGGATGGAAGGTTCTGTGTAGATCTGTTAAGTCCATCTGGCCTAATGTGTTATTCAAAGACACTGTTTCCTTACTTATTTTATTCCTGGATGATTTATCCATTGATGTAATAGGGGTACTAAACTCCCTTACTATTATCGTATTACTGTCGGTTTCTCCCATTATGTCTTTTAATATTTGCTTTATGTATTTAGGTGCTCCGATGTTGAGTGTGTAAATGTTTACAATTGTTATAACTTCTTGTTGGATTGATTCTTTTATCATTATGTAATGCCCTTGTCTCTTGTTACAGTCTTTAAAGACTCTCTTGTCAAAGTTTTGCTACCTCAGCTTTTTTTTTCCCCCCACTTTCATTCACATGAAATCTTTTCCCTTCCATTCACTTTTAGTCTGTATATGTGTTTAGGTCTGAAGTCTCTTCTAGCAGCCTGTAGATGAGTCTTGTTTTCTTTATCCACTTCACCACCCTATGTCTTTTGATTGGAGCATTTAGACCATTTACATTCAAAGTAATTATTAATAGCTAAATGCTTATTGCCATTTTATTCATTGCTTTCTGGTTATTTTTGTACTTCTTTATTCTTCTCTTGCTCTCTTTCCTTTTGGTTGACGCTTGACTGTTAGTCTTACCTTTTGTTCTCTTTATTTTTTGTGTAGATATTGTAGGTTTGGGGTTTGGGATTATAATAAGGTTCATATATAACATCCTCAGTATATATTAGACTATATTAAGTTGATGGTCACTTAAGTTTAAAGTAAACACATTCTTTAAAAACTATTTTATTTTTCTCTGCCACATTTCATGTATATGTTGTCCTATTTTACATCTTTTCATTTATAATTTTTTTCTAATTATCACCTTTTCTCTTCCACTTAAAGAAGTTCCTTTAACATTTCTTCTAAGGCCAGTTTACCAGGAGGTGATGAACTTTAGCTTTGGGGTTTTTTTGGGTTTTTTGTTTGTTTGTTTGTTTGTTTGTTTGTTTTAAAAATTTTTTTTAAATTTATTTGACAGAGAGAGATCACAAGTAGGGGCGGGGAGAGGGGGGAAGCAGGCTCCCTGCTGAGCAGAGAGCCCAATGCAGGGTTCGATCCCAGGACCCTGAGATCATGACCTGAGTCAAAGGCAGAGGCTTTAACCCCCTGAGCCACCCAGGCGCCCCTAGCTTTTGTTATTGTGGGAAACTCTCTCTCCTTCCACTGTGAATGATAACCTTGCTGGGTAAGGTAGTCTTGGTTGTAGGTTTTTTTCTTTAAGTTCTTTGAATATATCATGCTACTGTCTTCTGGCCTGCAAAGTTTCTGCTGAAAATCAGCTGAGAGCTTCATGGGGTTCCCTTGTATGTAACTATTTACTTCTTTCTTGCTGCTTTTAAAATTCTCTTTACCATTAATCTTAAACATTTAAATGATTATTTGTCATGATGTGGACATCCTTGGATTCATCTTGTTTGGAATTCTGAACCTGAAATTGCTTCCTGAACCTGGATGTCTGTTTCCTTCCTCAGATTAGAAAAGTTTTCAGTCATCATTTGTTTGGATAAGTTTTCTGCCCCTTTATCTCTCTCTTCTTCCTCTGGGACCTCTATAATGCAAATGTTTGTTCACTTGATGTTGTCTAGGAGATCCTTTAACCTTCTTTTTATAAATTCTTTTTTTCCTTTTTACTGTTCAGCTTGAGTGCTTTCCACTAACCTGTATTTCAGATTACTGATCTGTTCTTCTCCATCTACTAATCTACTGGTGATTTCCTCTAGTGTAGTTTTTATTTTAGTTACTGTATTCTTCCAACTCTGATTGATTCTTTTTAACATTTTCAGTCTCTTTTTGAAGTTTTCATGAGTTCTTCCACTCTTATCTCCAGTCCATGGGCATCTTTATGATCATTACTTAAAACTTTTTATCAGGCATATTGCTTATCTCTGTTTCATTTAATTCTTTTTCTGATATTTTGTCTTGTTCTTTCAATTGGAGCATATTTCTCTGTTTCTCATTTTGCTTCACTTTCTGTGTTTATTTCTCTGAATTAGAACAGCTACTTCTAAGCTTGCAGGAATAGTCTTGTGTATGGCCATCCCCTGTGTAGACCGTGTGTGCCCAGGGACTGGCTGGCTGGTGGGAGCTGTGGCTGGCATGTGCTGGCAGTCCTGGGGTCTTCCATGCTGGGGCTGTCCTCAGGGGCCGGCCGGAACTGAAGAGGGCATGGGGCAGGGTGCAGTCCCAGAGCCGTCGGTGCAGAGGGCTCCCTGGTAGGACAGCTGAAGCTGAAATGGGTGTAAGCCAGGGGGACCTGGGGCTCTCTGTGCAAAGGGCACCTTGGCAGTAGAGCTGAAGCTAACGTGCATGCATACAGATGGGGACCGGGGCGGGTCCTGGGGCTCTGTGTGCAGAGGGCGCTCTGGCAGGACAGCTGAAGCTGAAGTGGGTGCAGTTGGGGGTGTCCTGGGATGCTCGGCACAGGAGGCGCCCTGGTGGGCAGCTGGAGCTAAAGAAGGTGGGAGCCAGGAGGTCCCAGAGCACTCTGCACTGGGGTTGCTCCAGCAGGTCGTCTGGAGCTGAAGTGGTGTGGGCCTGGTGTGCTCCAGGTGCTTTATGCTTGTGTCACCTCAGTAAGACAGCTGGAGCGAACACTGACCGGGGTGGCCTGGTGTACCCTGTGCCGGAGCTGCCGCGGTGGCCCAGCTTGGGTGGGTGTGGGAGGCTCGAGGCTCCAGATGGCCGGCCAGCTGCGCTCCTGTCCCTGCTGTAAGGTGGAGGGGAACGTTATCCATGTCCCTCTCCAGCCCCATCAACTCAGAGAATTCCAGCAGCTCCCCTGCTACTTGGCAGAGTTCTATGGCTGGATTGTTCATATTGTTGTTGTTTTCTAATTTTTTAATTTTTTTAAATGAGTTTCAGGAGTAGAATTAGCTATTTCATCAGCTGCGTGTAACACCCGGTGCTCATGACATCAAGTGCCCTCCTTAATGCCCGTCACCCAGTTACCCCATCCCCCCACCCACTTCCCCTCTCGTTGCTTTTTTAAACCATGGCCTGCTCACAGCCCCTCAGTATATCCCTTCCCACTGCAGTTTGCAGGTTCAGGGGTAGCGATTTCCTTCGTTATTGTCTGTCTGGCCATTCTCTGTGCAGTCTGGCTTTTGTTGTGCAGAAGCTGTTCAGCCAACCCTCCGTTCTTCAGGAGGGCTTCCTCTATAAATAGGTGTAGATGTACTTTGTCCAAGGACGAGGGGAGTTCAGGGTCTTCCCATGGCACCATCCTGGACCTCAGAAATCAAAGCTACGTTCTTAATATATGAATATTAATATTTTATAGAAATTGCAGAGCTTTGCTATACCTGAACCAGGTTTACCCAATAGTTAATCCAGTTACTCTTCATCTCTCTGAGCCTCCGGGCCATGCCAGCTGGAACATTCCTTTATGGTGCTTTTCTGATGAAATGTTGACTTTTCTTAGTTAACTGGAACATTGTGTTCATGAGTCTGTGGTATCATGATGATATTCAAAGGAGGTGGCTCTCTGTGTGAGGTCCTTTCAGTTTCCTAGAGAACACTCTTACTGTTAATAAGTTCTGACATTCATAATTAGATTTATTCCTTTGGCATAAGTCTTTGGTCCTATTTTAAAAGCAGATACTTGTGGAAAAAGAAGTATAATCAGTCATTTGTATCTTAGCGTGCATAAATTGATAAGACCCTTCCCTGTAAGCAGGTTTTGAGGTGGGAAGGTGGGCAGAACAAGGATTATTCGGAGTTTGAGCCTGGGGTTCAGATTGCCAGGACAGGATAAGGTTAGGATTACAGGACAGTGATGCACATGATATGTCCTTAAAGCACCTGGTTACAGCTTGACCTGAAACTTACGCTGCTTAGGCCATTGGCCTTGGGCCTTTTATGTTTCTCACAGTCCCACTCTATTAACCCTGATCTTGGAAATAGAAGTCCTTAGATGCAAGGAAAAGAGGGAAACTTCTTTTTATTGATTACTGTCTGTGCCAGGAATGATGCAAAATGTTTCCCATATATTATCTCATCTGATTCTATAATGTAAGTACTGTTAATCAATTATACACGTAAGGAAACAAACACTGAAAGAAATGAGTAACTTGACCAGGATGTGCCACAGCCAGCAGGCGACAGGGTTAGGATCGGCACTTTTGTCCGGCCCCACACCCCTGGTCCTAACATACTACACTTGGTGAAAATGAGAGACTGGTTTTACATACATTCAGTATTATTACTAGACAAACAACAGTGTAGAGAGGTCAGTGGTGGAAATGTCTTTATTTGAAAAACAGCGAATTGTTCCCTTCCAAGGTCACCTGTTTCCCCCTTCTGTTTCTTATTCCTCACACAACTGCCTCCTGCTACACACACACCATTTTTGTAGTCCCCTTCTCTATATTACAGATGGTACGGACAGAGGTAGAAACCAAGAGGGTTGTAGACTCTGCCTGTTCTCTGTTTCTTTTCCCAGGCTCATCGCCGTCATTTAGGTGAAGGTACAAAAGTGCCATCAGTATCAATGACGGCCAGAGTTAGGTCTAGGGCAGGCCAAAGAGTTGGTCAAAATGAAAAACGAAATACTGCTGGTAATACCACCATTTAGTGAGTGCTTACTAGCAGGCAGTCTCTTCCCCTTCAATATGTCATCTTTTTTAAAGTGCCCTGTTCACGCGTGTGAATGAGGTAATAAGCAGGGCACCAGGCAAATCTCCCAGGGTCCGGATTCGAACCTAAGTGTCTCTGATTTCAAATCCCATCTTTTTTTATTATAATAATTTAATTTATTATATAACATATAGGTATATAATAAATTATTATAATACATCGCCCCCTAAAAAAAGTAGGTGCCTCCATTTGGTCTTGTTTTTCTAACCAGCTGTTTCATGGACCTTTATTTGTGTAAGCTCCTGTGCTAAATTCAGCGTTTATAGGAAGATGTGTAAAACCCAGTCTATATGAACAGCTACACGGGAGCGGTGCAGAGGGTCCCGAATGGGTAAAGTCACACCTAACTGGTGCAGATCCTCAAGGGTCCCACTGGAGGAGAGCGTGCGAACGGAGCCTTGCGGGCTGCACTGCGTGATGCGTGTACCGTGTGCTGAACTTGAGGTCTAGGGATGTTAGCTCCTATTGCTTTTCTCACCGTCCACTGTTATTCATTGCTTCCTCTGTCCTACCATCTATTGCTGCTCTTTGAAATTGAAAGGGAAAAATAACTAGAGAAACCACCTTGAAGAGACTTCAAAATTCCCTCTCATTTTCGGATTTCGATGTTTAAGCATGATGTTTAAAAAGCCAATTCTTAAGTACCACTGACTAGCTGTATGGTGTAGGAAGTTAACTTCTGTCGGCCTCTGTTCTTTCAGCTATGAAGTGAGGGTGACATGAGCCTCACAGGCGTCGTTCTGCAGATTTAATGGGATTCTGTATGTAAAGTGCTTAGCTAGGTGCCTGGAACATGGATACTTAATAATAAATGATAGCCGTCATTAGTAGATTCTATAGCTATCTAAATGTGGCCAGATAAATACAAGGGTAAGTGGTATATATTTGTCTAGAACATCAGACCATTGATGTGAGTTCTGAATTTTAGAATTAGCAGTTCTTAGGACTTGAAAGCTGCTGCAGCAAAATTAATGCAAAAGTCGCATTACTGCAAGTTATTGAAGGCATCATGTGACCAAAACACCCCTAGCTCTTTGAGAGTAGCCAAGAACTTCCTGCACCATTGTTTTCTATCTCCTATTGCACTGGGTAGCTGCCCGAATTACAGTTAATCCAGTATGTCTCGACTAGGTACCAAAATTGTTTGGGAGAAAAAGTGACCGTGCTGAGTCTACCGCAGACTGGCGTCTCAAAGACAAAGTGTGCACTTTCTCCCAGCCGTGAATTTTCTCCGCCATCAGTCTTTCTATGCGTTGGTTGAATTTTAGTTTCTACAGCTGAAGAACTGGGGATGGTTTATAATAAGGGACCTTGATCAGAAATGGGGGAAGCAGCTTTCAGTTACATGGGTGACTGTTCTCTTTGACACAGTAATGTAAATGTCAAGCATTAAACGTTGTAGAGAGAAAAAAATTACTGTTAAATTTGCCTTAGGAATCTGTTTTTCTAGTGTCTGCTGAGAATTGGATAAACTTCACCTTTGGTTGTACATGACTAAAGGGTTGGTTGGCATTTATATTTTTAGTTATCACATGACAAACTAGGTCTAAACTGAAAAGTAATTTAGGTTAGGCAAGGAAAGTTCTTCCCCTTGTATTTTCTCTTAAAACAGGAACATTTTTTTTTTATCTTATTTAATCACAAAATGGTATAAATTTGTGGGACTGAAATGCCTATAGATGTAAATATTAACTTCTGCCTTTTGTAAGAGAGTTTTTGAAAAACTATTTTTGTTTTTCTTAAGTATTTTATTAAGTAATCTCTACACCCAGCATAGGGCTCAAATTTACAATCCTGAGAACAAGAGTCGCATGCTCTTCCGACTGAACAAACCAGATGCCCTCAGAAATTTTTTTTTTAAAGAGTAAGACATTTTAAAAGAAGGGACTGTATACTCAAGTAAATAAAAAAATTGGGGGATGTTTAGAAAATCAGTCATCAGTATTTCTAATACCTAGCATGGTTTAAGAACAACTTCATGTCCTAATTAAACTAGAATCTGCATTGGGCACATACCCCCTATAGATTATGAGATCTGAGATAAATTGTGCTCAACAAAGGAACTAAATTCACTTAAGTATGGTTTTTGATTCTTTAAATACAATGTAACAATTGGAATCCTAATGCGTTAAACTTAGTTACTATAACATGAGGAAGCAAATGGGAGGTGTTTAGGGAACCAATATGGGAAAACTTCAGCTTCTTATAGTAGTTTAGCAAAAAGTATGGGTATTGCTCTTAAACGGAGTTGGATTTGTCTCTTACCCAGCACCCTTCCCACCTTTTTATATCAGCAAACAAATACCCAAGGGTTCTACAAGCACAGTTACACTCCATCTCCGACCTGTGTGCATGAGAAATTATTCCCAGCTGGCTACCACTATGATCTGGCCTCAAGCTCTTTGAATTAAGACTGTTGAAACTAATAATTAAAATAAAGACTGGATGCATTTACTTGTAGATTTGCAACAAAAATCCTTATAGGGAGACAACATTGACCACTGTAGGTGTTAGCTGTGTTGTGTGCACACTCCTCGTTCTGCATAAAAATAGTGTGCTATCCAGTTAAACGCCCTCTCATCAAAATACTTACCAGCTTTTGCTCATCTTAAATAAAATTGGGTTTTTGTTAGCTAACCTTCGTCCAGAATGCACAAAGGAGGATAGAGATTAGCCTTTCATAATTTACCAGGCAGTGATGGGAAATTCTTTTGAAACCTGGTGCTGTTAATCTTCCTTTGCTTTTAATAGGTAAAAGAAATATTCCATTTTGTAATAATGCATGACTCATTCATGCCTCATTGTCTTCCCACTGATTTTTGCTTTTCTTTTCCCCTTGAGCCAGCAAGAAAATCTTACATGAGAGGAGGGAGGAAAGGAGACAGAGTTGAGGAATACAATACTTAAATACTGTTGCTTGATTCTCATTGGTTATCTCCTTTCTTACGGTGACCAGTGTAATCCAGTCTTCCTTCCCCCCACCTCCCTGCTAGGGGCTCCACAGGGTGCCTGCTGCTAGAAGCTGACTGCAGGCAGTATGTAGGCATCTTTCTTCCAGAATGGACAGTAATATATTGAATAGAGAAGGAAGCTTTTAGAAATGTATCATTTGTCAAAATTGCATGGCTTTTAAAAAGGAATAGAGAGATGCTGAATGTTTTGTATGTTAGCATCGACTCTTTATGTCTGCTCAGACTCCCAAGTTTTCAGAAGCTTAAATATAGAGCCCTTTAAAAAAAAAAAAAAGGAAGAAAGAAGAATTTTTTCTGGTTAGTCGACCTCTTTCTAAGAAGTGCTTCATCATCCTCGGCACCTCTCCGCGATGTTTCTCTGCAGCTGTCTGTAGATCAGGGTTCTGTGCCGGCTGGCAGAATGCTCATTTGTTAGCTGAATAGAGTTCACCGGCAGACAGAGATCAGTACAGGTTTTCTTTCTTTCCTGAATTCCAAAATGCCATCCAAAGAGTCTTGGTCGGGTAGGAAAACTAATAGAGCTGCAGTCCACAAATCAAAACCAGAGGGCCGTCAGCAAGATTTATTGATAGCAGCCTTGGGAATGAAACTGGGTTCTCAAAAGTCGTCTGTGACAATCTGGCAACCTCTGAAACTCTTTGCTTATTCGCAGTTGACATCACTTGTTAGAAGAGCAACTCTGAAAGAAAACGAGCAAATTCCAAAATATGAAAAGGTTCACAATTTCAAGGTAAGAATATTTGTTTTTAACCTTTTCTTAGAGAAAATGCACATTGCTTGCAATATACAGCGTTAAAGGAGTCTCTTTTGCTGTCTTTTTAAAACTACGATGACTGGACTAAAATGTTCTTGCTATTTAAGGAATGAAGATGTTTTAAGTATGGTTTTATTTAAGGAATAGCTGACTAAAGCTAATAGAACCCAACTCCCTGTTCTCTAATGCTGATTTAATATTCTGCTTAAACAATGTATACTCGATGGTAAAAGTCCGGACTTTTACCATCCAAATGTCAGTCTGGACTGACATTTGAAAGGTCTCATTTAATAATGACTTTGGCATTATTTTATTTGTGATGCAAATATGTCTAACTACCTTTGTCGGCTATTTCATGAGAGGATTAGATCTTATCTCCGATCCCTTCTGGTAAAAAGCTTTCGATGTAAGAGGCATGTGCGTTGTTGCATCTGGATTGAGCAGATGGTCTGCATTTCCCCCAGTTTCTGTTAACGAATTGACCATGATGAAAGGATGGCTACTCTGGGACTGTTACTGCTGATTCAAGCAGCCTCTCTTTACTTTTTGAGTATTGCTTTCCGTGTGTGTGTGTGTGTGTGTGTGTGTGTGTGTGTGTGAGAGAGAGAGAGAGAGAGAGAGTGAGTTAATTATTGTGTTACTGTGTTTTACCAACTACGATTTAATCGTCTTTTATCAAGATGATGTGTTTGTTGATTCACGTTGCCTGCATGCATAGCAGGATATAAGGCCTTGGAGTTGGGTCCTTTGCAGCCTGACTGGGGGAACATGCAGCGCGAGGCTGTGCATACGAACACCCGGTTACACTTGGTGGGTGGCTGCACCGGCATGTCTCCCGCCCCTTCCCAGGAGTTACCCAACTTCATGATCAAGTTTTCGGCCTTTAGTAATGTTGGAGGGCATATAGTTTCAAAGGGTGATAGGCTGGAAACCCTGATCTTCCATTTATTCAGGATATACTTCTCACTTCACATTTGCAATTCGTCCTGGTTTTTAACACTAACATTTATTTTACTCAAATGCTAAACTTACCAAGCCCCTAATATGCTCTACTTTTTAGTGAGGAATAGATTCTTATGATACCCAGATCATTTGGGGATAAAGGATAAATTCTAAACTGTTTGGACTGTATGAAGATTGCTAATATTTCAAGGTAAACCAAATAGCCTTTTCTTCTCCCTTTTTAAACATATTGTTCAGGACCTTACCTTTCAGCTAGTATCTTTGATTTTAAATGAAATCGAGACCATTCAGTATGTGCATCCAGTCTAAACCACCTCTGCCATTTTGGAACCTAAACAGTACATGCAAGTCACTAGGCCTCAGTTTCCTCTTGCATGACAAATTGGTCTTGCAGGATTTTTATCAAGAGAGTGACCCCAAGTATAAAGTTAACCTGCACGCTCAGTCGAAAAATAGCCATTGAGGTTCCTAAGCAAGAAACTATGCATACTGTTTAGAAATGGCTGAGATTTAAAAATATATCTCCAAAGATGTCCCCTCCGGAGTGCTCAGCAGGAACACAGTGACCTATTACGGATGCCATGTTAGTGCTAAGTCAAGTTCATGATCAAAAGCAAATAATAAGTCCGTTCAGAGATTTGCATAAACAAGCACATTCTCTTTTTTTGTTGTTGTTCTATCTTCCAGTAATTTTTTTTAATTTAACACATGGCTTTAATGAGCAAATTCTGAACACCCAGAAAAGTGCTGAGTCTGGGTATACCACGCAAAAAGGGTCACAATTGGTCCCAAACTGTTATAAAGATGCTTGTATTTAAAAAAAAAAAAAAAGAAGAGGAGGGGCATATTAAAAAGAAGTCTGCTTCCTTCACTGGAGCTAAAAAATTAAAATCAAGTGGGCTGTATTTTTTTAAAAAGTACTTATGCTTAGGAAAGAGCTCATATTAGACAGTGAAGTTCTATTACCTATTTTTTATAGTTGCTAATACAGTCAGAAGTCTCAGAATTTGACTCCTTCCTTCGAAATTATTCTTTGTTATTTAAAAAATGTTTCTGTGGGGTGGCATTATAAAAAAGAGAAAAAGAAAGGTGGGAGGGGCAGTCATGCGCGACTTGAGAGAACATGCCCCCCGCCAAAGAATTCACTTCTCTCCCACACAGATGTTCACTTAGAAGGTCACTGCTTGTGATGATGTAAGTATGTACAGTTCCGAGATGTATGGTGGGAAGAACTCTGAGCTTTTATATGATGATAATCATTCATATGGCCTTGCCCTTGACTGTTTTCTCTGTTGGTAAAAGTGGATTCTGCTATCCACGGGCCCACTCTCCAAAGCCTCATTTCAATGTGCTTTTCTTTTTTGCTTCTTGAACTGCCTTGTTATGTAACATTGCTCTGTGGCGTTGAACAGCTGCCAGATCTCATTTCAGAAGGTAAAGCCAAGAAGGCCTTATACCTTTGGTGCAAGTACTCACCAAGCTGAGATCCAAAAAAAAAATCAACCAGGCCTAACTCCAGACAGGTGTTTTGTTTTTTTGTTTTTTTTTTTTTAAATAGCAAAAAATGAAACAAAGCAGGAAGGCGTCCCACTTACTGTTATGTAACATGGCCTTTTTAATTTCTTCTAATGTTATTTATAAGAATTTGATTTAAAAAATCCGTAACTATAAGAAACAGTGTCTCTCTTAGATCATTTAAAAAACAAATGTACCACATCCTTTAAAACTGATAATAATGTCAACATAACTCAAATGAAAAATAATTTTAACTCTTTCCTGGATCAACCTCTCGTTTTAAGAACTGTCCCTGTCTTAGAGAGAGAGAGAGTACAAATGTTAATTTCTTGAGCAAACTTAAAAACTAAACCAAAACACCTCTGACATTGAGACAGAGGCACTCCAGCAGCAATGACTATGTCCTTATATCCTATATCTGAGGCTCTCTGGATGGAATGAGAACTGTGACCCAGGCCTGGCCCTCAGGAGCTTGCTTATCATTTATATGACCTTGGGCAGACTGCTTGATCTTTAAACCACTGATGCTACATCAGAAAAACTGAACTCCTGGTAGGTGTAAGGTACTTGGTACCTGCTATTTTCCTTATTACAGATTACCTCTAGTGGTATTTTTTTTTAATCCGTACCCAGGTACAGAGGTCGTGATGCAATTGAGAACCCAGGCATGATTGTGAGGGAGGCTAAAGAAAGCTCTTGCTTCTTTCTTAGCTCCCAGGCAGAGTTCGAGGTTATGTAAGAGCCGTGGCGTTTTCATGCACCACAGAGTACTGTGAAATCCTCTGCACGTCTCTCACTCCTTCCAGATTTAACTATTTGGTGTTTCATTTGGTATAATTTAGATAGCTCCGTAAAATAAAATTAAGATTCCATATAATGAAAACAACCACAGAAACCTGGCTACCTACACAAATTAAGTAATTTAAAGAAAAGAACATTAAGAATTACAATGAGAGAATACTTTAAAATATGCCTTTAGTCTTTTTTTTTTTTTAAGGTAGTCTTAAAGTGGTGACTGGTCTGTGTTACAGTCTCCGATACTTGCATTCTGCATATAAATGAAAGATGTGACCTTGTATCAGTAGACTTAATGTTGCCAAGATAATATGCAAGCAGTGAATCCTGAAATGTGAATTGATACTGTAATTAAATAAGACTATAACATGAACCTTACAATGTTGACTGAAATTACCGATTCAAGACCTACTGGGTTTACGGTGATAACGGTGAACCCGTCAGTCCTGGCAGGCCAGACATGCTGCTGTCCGATAAACGGAAGGACCGAAATGGCCCGCTCTCCTGCTGAAAGTGGTCTTTCCTTTCCTCCAAAGGACAGACAGATCCAAGACCTGGGCCCTCATTTGATTCCCATTTGAGAATAAACACAAAATGAACCAGCAAACAAAGAGTTAGGATGAAACATTGAGTTAAAGTACATGATCTATAAGTTACCTTACAGCTCTAAAGTTCTCTCAGGGCAGCTGGCTTAGTCGGTGGAGCTTGTGACTCTTGCTTTCGGGGTTGAGAGTTCGAGCCCTGCCATGGGTATAGAGACTGCTTAAAAATTAAAGTTCTCTTGATTATATTGAAAAGCATTAGATTTGTTAAGGTAATCACTGTTTTCCACTATTAAAACTTCATTGAGGCCCATATGGGGACAAGGTATTAATACCTATTTTTAAAAAGAATTAAAATAACCTGTATATGAAGGAATACTTTTTAAAACTGGTTATAGTACCAGCCAGAGAACTATCTTATTCACGGACTGGCTACCTGTGTACTCTCCCCACCAACCATCCCCCACTTCTATACTCATCTCCACTCTTCCTTCCCGTCCCTATATTTAGTAAAACGCAAATGTTCAAGAAACATCTGCTGAATGACTAAAGGAGCATACAGTATGACAGGAGGGAACTTTCTTTGTGGTAGTGGTAGTGATTGTTGTATTTGGAAATCACCTCTCCTGCAGCAGGAAATTTCAACATAAAAATAGGTTCTTCCAATGATTTTAAGACACATCATGTTACAATTTTTTAATCAAATTCATGTGAGTTTTTTAAATGCAGTAAAACAGTATCATCATGGTGTCTTATATGTTCCTGGAGAATCTGTGTTCACGTTTTAAGTGCTCAGAAAATTGACTGTTGTTTTGAATTAATAACATTATAGCATTAATAACATTATAAAAGAAGTTAAATGTAATATGACTAATGGGAAAGGCAACCTAGAATGTCTCATTATTAGACATCATTGCTTTTCCTGTGGTATGAATGTGGAGTGTCTGACAGATATTTTAAAGGAACAAAGATTTTCCTTCAAGTAGATTAAATTATATATAATATTGTATTATATTCTAATACATTCTATATAGAGAGAGAACTATGTACATATATATTTCTAGGTTATACAAATATGTGTCTCTGTGTATATATACACACAGACAAAATTCCCAATTCTTAATGTGGGTCACTTGCAAAAGAAGATAAAAATAACAAAGCTCAGTGCAGAGCAGGGGTTTTTCCTCTCCTTAGGGCAGGCATGGAGGGAGAGTGGGAGATTGGACAAGATCATCTGTAAGATCCCTGTAGGCATTGTTGCTGTTATTGTTCGGTACAGTACTTATCAGATGTTACAGAAGCCAAAAATAATGAACACACGCTACTCTGCTTTTTATCTTTGCCCCTAATGGTGTTGAGGAGGACCCCAAAGTATCATCATGCATTTCCATCCAGGCCTCTGCTTTGCCCCTCAACATCACGACCCTCTCAGCCTCAGCCCTGTCTGTCCTTCTTAGGGCTTGTAATGTTGGCTGAGGAGCCGGTTATGAGGCCTCAAGTACAGAGAAGTTTACTTCTTGCCATTAATAATCCAAAAAGAAAGACTTTACAAGCTTTGCACACAGTTGCTTATACTTCTTTGTAGCCATTTTATGAGGCTAGAGAATTAAAATGTTATACTTAACCCAAGAGAAACCCACGTTTTATGGATTGGAAGAATATTGCTAAAATGTACATACTACCCAAAGTGATCTTCAGAACCAATGCAATTCCCAATGGCATCCTTTACAGAACTAGAAAAAGCAATCCTATGATTCATGTGGAACCACAAAAGACCAAAGCAATCTTGAGCAAGAAGAACAAAGGTGGAGGCATCGGTACTTTCTGGTTTCAAAATGTATAACAAAGCTACAGTAATCAAAACAGGATAGTACTGGCATAAAAACAGACTTATAGACTAATGAGACAAACAGCCCAGAGATAAATAAATCCACGTGTCAACCGATCTTCAACAAGGACACCAAGTACACTAAATAAAGACAGGCTAGTTTCTTCAATAAATGATGTTGGGAAACTGGCTATATGCAAAAAAAAAAAAAAAAAAAGATGAAATTGGTCCCTTATTTCACATCATATACAACAATCAACTCAAAATGGACTAAAGACTTAAATATAAGACCTGAAACAATAAAACTACTAGTAGAAAACATAGGAAAAAACGTTGGTGTGGGCAGTGATTTTTTTCAGATAGGACACTAAAAACACAGGCAACCAAACCAAAAATAGACAAGTGGAGTTGCATCCAAGTAAAAGAGCTTCTGCACAGCAAAGAAAATAATCGATGGAATGAAAATTATCCCAAATAATTGGGATGGATTTTCTCCCATCCCAACCTATGGAATGGGAGAAAATATTTGAAAACCATATATCTGATAAGGGGTTAGTATCCCAAAATATATAAGGAACTCATACAACTCAATAGCAGAAGCGACCTGATTTAAAAACAGGCACAGGACCTCAGAATGGTCATTTCTCAAAAATACACAAACGGCCAATACGTCTGTGGAAAGATGTGATGCTCAACATCACGAACATCAGGGAAATACAAATCAAAACCACCATGTCACCTCACACCTGTTAGAATGGCTGTTAGAAACAGGACAAAAGATGGCCAGTGTTGGTGTGGACGTGGAGAAAGAGGGACCCCCGTACGTTGTTGCTGTGAATGTAAATTGACGTAGCCATTATGAAAAACAGTATGGAGGGTCCTCAAAAAATTAAAAATAAAACTGCCTTATGATCCAGCAATAGGTTGCCTTTCCACTCTGATTGTTTCCTTTGCTATGCAAAAGATTTATCATTAAATGTAGTCCAATTGTCTATTTTTGCTTATGCTGTTTTAAAATTCAGAGGGATTCAGAAGTCTTTCTCACTAGGAGACTATCAATAGAACTTATTAAGTGTACTATTTGTTTTATTTAATTAAAAAGCAAATAAAGAAGGAGAACCTCAGGCCAGCCTTGAAATTAAAATATATGGTTGTCACTTTTTAAAGAGAGAGAGTGTGCGTGCACACGAGTAGGGGGAGGGGTGGAGGGAGAGAAGAAGAGAGAATTCCAAGCAGGCTCCGCCCTCAGGGCTCTGTCCTGAGGGCTCTGTCCCAGCATGGGGCTCCATCCATCTCACGAGCCTGAGATCATGACCTGAGCTGAAATCAAGAATCAGACACCCAACTGCCTGAGCCCCCCAGGCGCCCCTAGGGTTGTCACTTTCAAACATCTGGGCTCTCTTACCAGAACCAATTCTGATTCTTCATCCCAACCGATATCCTAATGTGAGACCCTCTGACAAACAACTACGTCTAACATCGTATTGATTATTTCTAGCATTTCTAACCACCCTACTGATGTGTTTTAGAAAATTTGATATCAGCTCACACCTGTCAGAATGGCTAGAATCAATTGTTGGGAAGGATGTGGAAAAAAAGGAACCCCCCCCCCCCATGCACTATGGGTGGGAATGTAAATTGGTGCGACTACTTTGGAAAACATTATCGAGTTTCCTCAAAAGATTAAAAACAGAACCACCATACAATACAATATTTCCACTTCTAGGTACTTGTCCAAAGAAAATGAAACACTAATTGAGAAAGACCTATTCATCCTTATGTTCCTTGTAGCATTATTTATAACAGCGAAGATACAGAAGCAACCTAAATATCAAAAGATAAATGGCTAAAGAAGATGTGAGGCGGGGATTGTGTGTATAAGATAGAATATTAGCTATAAAAAATGAAATCTTGCCATTGGCAACAACAGGGATGAACCCACAAGGTGTTGTGCTAAGTCAGAGAAACACATACTATATGATTTCGTTATTTGCGGAATTTACAATCAAAACATCTCTTTTCCCTGGCACCTCAGAGGCAGCAGGCTGCTTTAGGATGAAGCTGAACATCTCTTTCCCAGTTACTGGCTGCCAGAAACTCATCGAAGTGGATGATGAACGCAGACTCCGTACCTTCTATAAGAAGCATATGGCCACAGAAATTGCCGCGGATGCTCTGGGTGGACAGTAGAAGGGCCACACCATCCTAATCAGTGGTGGCAGTGACAAAACAAGGCTTCCCCATGAAGCAGGGGGTTTTGATCCGTGGCCATGCCCACCTGCTGCTGAGGAAGGGCCATTCCTGCTACAAACTGAGGAGGACTAGAGAAAGTGCAAATCGGTTGGGGTTGCATTGTGGATGCCAGCCTCAGTGTTCTCAACTTGGTCATTGTTTAAAAAAAAAATGGAGAAGGCTATTCCTGGACTCACTGATTCTACTGTGCCTCATGGCCTGAGGGTGCAAAAGAGCCAGCCGAATCCACTTTTTCAGTCTCCCTAAAGAAGGTGACGTCCGCCAGTATGTTGTGAGAAAGCCCATAAACAAAGAAGCTAAGAAACCTAGAACCAAAGCACCCACAATTCCACGTCTTGTTACTCCATGTGTTCTGCCACACAAACGTCAGCCTATTGCTCCAAAGACACAGCATACTAAGAAAAATAAGAGGCTGCAGAACATGCTCAACTTCTGGCCGAGAGTTTGAAGGAGGCCAAAGAAAAACTCCCAAGAACAGATTGCCAAGAGACAGAGGCTGTCCTGTCTGAGGTAGAAACTTCTAGGTCTGAGGCCAGTCAACGAGATTTTCTAAAAGTAACAAATAAGATCAGACATCAAAAAATAAATAAAAATCATATTAAAACAGATGAACAAATGGAACTGAAACAAACGCATAGAGAGAACAAAATGATGATTGCTACAGGGTAGAGCAGTGGCGGCATGAACAAAATAGGTAAAGGCAGTTAAGAGGTACAGTCTATCACTTAGAGAATACATAAGACGTGGGGATGACTGTGCAATGTAGGAAATCTAGCCAATAGTCTTGTCACAGTTTGTATAAGGGCAGATGGCAACTAGACTTAATGTGGTGCCCATGTTGCAATATACACAAATAGCAATCACTGTGTTGTATACCTCAAACTAATACAACATTGTATGTTGGTTACTCTTCAATTTAAAAATAATTGGCATCTCCAAAATTTATCTCAAAGTAGAGAATCATCCTGGCATGTGACTCTCATTGCAATGACAAGATAAGGATATAAACCCATAGGAAGAATGCACAATAATAAGACACCTCTACCACAGCTCTTTCCTCTTACTACTTTATGTGTCCACATAATAACCTTCAGGGATGAATTTTTTGCATGTTTGGGACACAGTGGTATGTTAAAGGCAATTTTTTGTAGTCACTTGTATCCTCTATCCCTTCTCACCTTCCAGATTTAACTGAGGATTGAGTCTTAACTGTATTCTGCTTATTTTATAATCTAACAGGACACCTATGTAATATTTTAGATCTCTAATTTTTAAACCTTGTTTAATAAGTTATACTGTCCTACTTCATCTTCTTTGCGACCTACTATGTCAACATTCCTCCGAGGAAAGTCTTCCTTAGGAGTGAAGTTTACCATGGCTTTAATAAGATAGTGAAAGCATATGACTGAAGAATATGTACATGTTATAACATCTTACCCAGTTAGTGTCTATATTGCCAAGTTCCCTCCATACACTTACTGACATCATTAGGCAGCTTTCATTACTATGTAACAGTAAATAATACAAAAATATAATTGCCTTCATCAAAGAGCCCAAGGGACAGAGCAAAGAGGTACATGCATAAGTGGAATGTAGGCCTAGGAAAGATTTTTAAGTGACGAGAATACACAAAAATATTGATTTTTCTTTCTTAAATATTTTATCAAGTACTATGGGTATCTGAGAAACCACTAAGAATTATTTTTTTACTATGAATTATTTTTTGAATAAACATCATACCAGTAGTGTTTTTGTTTTTTCAGGTTTTTTAGCCCCTTTTCTTAAATTATCTTAACATTCTTCAGGTTACAAAATAGGAAAGCTAGAAAGGAAAGGGGAAATAGCCCAGTGATGTTACACTTCTAAGAAACATCATCAACTGCTCATTTAAAAAGTATTTTTATATTCTTGGGGGGAACAAAAATAGAGCTGGGTGCATTTTTTAAGTATTATGCAGACATAAAAATTAAATCAAAAAAATATATTTGTAGAGCATGGATGTCTGAGGACTCTTGTCATATTAGGGGATATTCTTCAGTCTGTGGTATTAGAAATGACACGTTTTGCTAGTTATGTGAATGGATTTGCCCAAATCAGGCCTAAAATGTTATGTTCATTCTTTCTCTTTGCTAGAATTCCCTTTGTTTGGAGCTCCAGCCTTATATGTGCCGCACCCAGCTCACTGCTCATGGCTCTAAGGAGCTTGCATAATGCCCTTGTTCATAAAGAAAAGGTCCATCTCTAGGAAGCATGCAATTTTGTTTTGATGCTTGCTAGTATAGTATAATAGCTAGTATATTCCATCGGTAAATGACATTGCTTCAGTGTGTCTTTTTAAAAATCTATTTGGAACCCATGATTGATATTTACCATTTGATGGTACAATTGAAGACCCTCCATTGCAAGTGTCAGAGAGCCCAACTCTTGCTAAGGCAAAAAGGGAGTTTATTGGCTCACACAGGAAAAGTCTGCTGGTGGTTGATATCCTTTGCCTGTGTGGCTTAAAATGCACCAGAACCCTGTCTTCTAGTTCTTTCTTCATTTGCAGCTTTCCTCTGGTGACAAGATGGCCTGCAGAGGCTCCAGCTCTAAATCTTCTCTGATTCTAGTCAGTTCAAAATGAGACTGAGCAAAAAAGTCTGGGCCTGGCAGGCATTTCCCCAGTTATCTTATGTGCCCATCTCTGAACCAGTAACTCGGCTCCTAGGCAGGAGAATGGAATGTACTGATTGGCTTAGATCAAGGTCATATATTCTCTCCTGGAGCTGGGGATGGGGTCAGTTCCATTCAATTCATATGGATTGAGAACTGAGACCCAAAGAGAACACATTTATTCTGCGTAGCTAAAAAAATAAATGCTGACAACACTGAATGACAAAATGATGTCACTAAATCTAAGACCCTAGTATGCAACCTACTGACTACAACAGTGTCAATGTAACACTTCGCTGGGAGAGACATGTTCATAGAGCACGACGATATAAGAATCCTGAAGAAGTTGAGCCTCTATAAGGGACACTGAGAATTACTGATTAATTATGCACGTGTAGAAACTGAAGCCCAGAAGTTCCAGGTTCAAGCTCACATGAAAGATCAGTTTTAGAAATAAGAACATAATCTGAACTTCCACTTCTTTTTTTTTTTAAAGATTTTATTTATTTGACACAGAGAGAGAGATCACAAGTAGGCAGAGAGGCAGACAGAAAGAGGGGGGGGGGAAGCAGGCTCCCCGCTGAGCAGAGAGCCCTATGCGGGGCTCGATCCCAGGACCCTGAGATCATGACCTGAGCCGAAGGCAGAGGCTTTAACCCACTGAGCCACCCAGGCGCCCCATGAACTTCCACTTCTAGCCATGATGGAAGAACTAGGTTTACCTTCCCGTCTTAAAACAACTAACAAACCAGAAAAAATATATAAAACCACACTCAGATATTGAACGGGTAGTACAGTACTGTGATACCTGAAAAAAGGATCACAATAAAAGGAGTCTTTAGATTGTTTTCATTTACTGCATGGAGGCAGTTTCTTGGCCACAACACATGGAGGGAGAATCTAAAGAGAACCCAGTGGTCTGGCTGAGTTGAAGATATAGAGATTGGAGTTTGATGAGGCAAAGCAGCTAATATTTGTAGGGCAGTGTCCCTGGGGGGACAGAGCTATACACAGAGCTCTGGGGATCTGCGTAGGGGTCTTCAGGACTCTTACAGAAGTACTTATCTACATATGCATGAAAGGAGCCTATTAAAAAAAAAAAAAGCAAGCGCACGCGCGCGCACACACACACACACACACACACACCAGGAAGCAACAGGCTGAACAATTACTGAAATTCACTCAAGGTTGAGAATAGTGTTGCCCTCCAGTAGGTGTAGAAAACATGATAATATGAGGCATTGTTTAAAAGTCCTCAAAAGGAAAAAAAAATTAAAAAAAATAGAAGTCCTCAAAAGGATATCATCTTAGTAGCATGACTAAATTAGCAATAGACTAAGGGCTACACAATGAGGAAAGAAATTGAAGCTCTATGAAAGAATCCAAGTTGGATCTCTAGGGATTGAAAATAAATCTGAAATAGGGGCACCCGGCTGGCTCAGTCAGTGGAGCATGTGACTCTTGACCTCAGGGTTGTGAGCCCCATGTTGGGTGTAGAGATTAAAAATAAAATCTTTAAAATCTTAAAAAGCAATGAAAAATACATTGGATAATATTAATGGCATATTAGGCATCAAAGAAGAAAAGATTTGTGAACCTGAAGACACGACTATAGAAAACATCAAAATGAAGGACAGAAAGATTAAAAAAAAAACAAAACATAGCATCAGTGACCAGTGGGGGACTGTATCAAGCAATCTAACTTAAAAGCATAATTGGAGTCAGAAGGAGCAATGGTGAGGGGCCAGGGAACAGTATATTATTTGAAGATCAAATGATGAAAAAATTTTATTTTTGATGAAAACCCACAGATCAAGAAGTACAGTGAACTACAAATAGGAAAAAAAACTTAGGAAGAAAACAACACCCTGGCATATCATAAAATGCTAAAAACCAGTACTGAAGAGAACAATCATAAGAGCAGCCAGAGAGGAGAAAACCAGGTTATGGGAAAGAAAAAATTCATTCCTAAAGTCGTACTTTACCTCAGCCTAGAAGGAAGTTGTTCATCCCTAACATGTGACATCAGAATGTGTAGAGGACATATCTAGGATCTAGAAATTAAAATGTATTCAGTTTCTCTGCAATTTTATTTTCATATTCCAGCTTCAGAATATGTTTATAATTTTGACTTTATTGGATCTTAAATGTGCACACTCATACACAGAAATACAATGTACATTTTTTAAAAGAAGAGAATTGATTTTTACACTACTGTTTTCTTCATTAACATCTATAAAGTTTGGGGGCACCTGAGTGGTTCAGTCAGTTAAAGGGGCTGCCTTCGGCTCAGGTCATGATCCCAGGGTCCTGGGATCGAGCCCCCCGTTATCAGGCTCTCTGCTCAGCAGGGGATCTGCTTCTTCCTCTCCCTGCAGCTCCCCCTGCTTGTGCCCTCTCTCTGTCAAATAAATAAATAAAATCTTTTAAAAAGAAATCTATAAAGTTTACCTCAGTTTATCTCAGGAAAATATGTCAGAGGAAGAAGCAAATTATTTTTCTTTGTCACTGGTACATTTACATATTTTAGAAAGTTTTTTAAAAGGCAGAGGAGAAGGGAAAGAGCATACATTTACATAGTGATGAAAAATACTGACAACAGAATTCTCATCAGAAACTATATAAGACAACAGAGTGACATCTTCAAAGTACTCAGCAACAACTAAAAAAAAAGCCTTTCAAAAATGAAGACATAAAATATTTTTTTAAACAAAGAAAAGTTGAGTGAATGCATCCCCAGGAGACCTATACTACAAGAACGTTAAAGGAGGTTCTTCAGACAAAACGAAAATGATACCAGATGGAAATTTAGATCTATACAAAAGAATAAAGAATGTCAGAAATGATAAACATATGGATAAATGTAAAAGATGGTTTTTTCTTTCATTTTAGTGATATTGAAGATAATTGACTAAAGCAAAAAGTAGTATTACATAGTTTATACAAGTATATGACAACAATAGTATAACATACAGGGTGAAGGAAGCATACCGTCCTAAGAGTCTTACACTATACATGAAGTGGTATAAAATAGCAATAAGCTAATAGAGATAAAAGGGATTCATAAAAATATGCAATTTATTCAAAAGTGTGGAAGAAGAGAGAAAAAGGAACAAAAGAGCAAAGTTATATAGAAAACAAAACCAGGATGGCAGATTTTAAACCCAATCGTATCGATAGTTACTTTAAATGGAAGTGGCCCAAACACTCTACTAAAAGGCAAAGGTTGTCAGATTGGATAAAAAAGGAAGATCCAACTACATGCTATCCACAGAAACCCACTTTAAATATAAGGACCCAGAGAAGTCAAAAGAAAAAGCTACCATGGAGACAATAAATCAGAGAAAAATAGAGTGGTTTTCAGAACAAGGAGTATTAATGGGAGGAGAGAAGGTAAAATTCATCAAGAGAACATAATTTAAAATTTATATTCACCTAATAACAGAGGTTCAAAATACATAGAGCAACAACTAAAAGATGAAAGAGACATCTGCATTGTAGATGGAGATTTCCACAGTTGCTTCTCAATGACAGAACAAATAGAACATTAATAATGAGATGGGAGATTTGAACTATAGTGTCAACCAGTTTAGCCTAATCGATATTTATAGAAGTATTCTCCTCAGCAACAGAAGGCATATACTGTTCACTTGAACATGGAACATTCACCAAGATAGACAGTATTCTGGCCCAGAAAGCGAGTGTCAGTAAGGGAAAATGGACTGAAATCATACAAAGCATATCCTTGTATGACAACAGAAATAAATTCAAAATAACACATACCTGAAAATTTTTCCACACACTTAGAAATTAAACAACTTGCTACTAAATAACTCATGGATTAAAGAAGAAATCACAAGAGACATTAGAAAATACTTCAAACTAAATAAAAAAATACAACATATCAAAATTTGCATAATACAGCTAAAATAGTGCTTATGGTGAAATCTTTATTTTTAGAAAGAAAAATCTAAATCTTTAGATTTAGAAAAATCTAAATCCTTGTTTTAGAAAGAAAAGTCTTAAACCAATGAGTTAAACTTCCACATAAGACTTGAAAAAGATGTAATGAAACCAGGTAATGGAAGAACATATTAAAGATAAGAGCAGCAATCAATGAAATAGAAGAAAGTAGAGAAAATCTGAATCTTTCCCACTAGAGCTTCAGAAAGGGTTTTAACTACATAGTTTAATGATTTCTTGTGCATCGTATTCTAACCTTTTCCCCGGCATATTATAGAAATACTTCCATTCATAAAGTATATTAACAGTAAACTTCAGATGGCATTATTACAACTAAGCCAAAGAGAAATTGAAACGTGTTTATGTGGAACTATATATTAGTACAATATTGGCTTCAAGGAATTGTGGATCATATGACAATGTGGGTTGGTCTGGGGACTTTTTGTCTCTTGGTATTCAGTTTGTCTGTGTATAATGTGTATTTAGAGATTATCTGTCAGTCAGCTATGGATCGTACGTACAGTGGTTTTTATTGCACAACCAAGTATGTGTCATTCATTTTCCTATCATCATAACACAACTTTAGGAGATTGACATTTTGAAGTACTGATTTTTTATTACTGGTACTTGAATGCAAACTTATTAATCCAAGTAATAAAACTAAACTTTCAAAATGAAGTGTTAAACATTTGACAGCGTTAAACTTTAACCATGATTCAGTTTAGAGGTAAAGTTCTCATTAAAGCTCCTGTGGGAAATTTCCTTCTGAAACATAAAAAAGTCTAAACATTAAAATCATGGGTTTTCTGATACTTTAAACATTCATATTTTGAAAGAAAGTATTTTTAAATTACTGGTTGTATTTTTTTTTCCTATTTTTATGTTATTTGTTAAAAAGTCTATACCTTGTGACTTAATAAAAGTAAATAAATAAATGGAATCCCTGGAAAACTTTGATGAACTTTGAAACTACTGCCTGATTCCTAGGGTTCAAACTGATGGCTGTGTGTGAGGAGCCACTTTGGTGCTGAGAGGAGAACAGACACAACCTCACTGTGTGAGGAGCCACTTTGGTGCTGAGAGAACAGACACAAGCCACTGTGTGTTGTAGCATCACACATGTAGATGGTGTGTGTGATTCTAAGTGAGCTCACGTGGTCTCCACCACAGTTAACTGGGCTGTAGTTTTAGAGGTATTTCTCCCTTACCGAGATAGCGTTCGTTTGGGAGGCGGGGTGGGGAAAGGCGGATCATGAAGCTAGTCATAAAGAAATGTAAACTCTCTGAATGAGGCCTGCATAGAATGGAGGGAAATAGACTGTCTGAGTGGAAGTGGTATTTGTCCAGACATGTTTTCTTAATGTGTCATTGTAGATACCAATCAATCAAAACCAGTTTTATAGTATTTTTGTATGTGGAAGAACTGACTTATTATATTGCCCTAATTGCCCTACTAATTAAGACTAGTATTACAGTCTGACAGTTACTATACCAGCGTTTTCCTACTGTTTTCTTCATATTCAGGGGGACATCATTTATTAATGGTCTGGCCAGTGTCTGGTCTTGTAGACTTTTATGGTATCTCCCTCAATTTTGAACAGTTTTTTTATTCTTGAAACCTTAGGTCACTCATTTTCTGTCATTTGTCATCCTCTCCAAAATGGTACTTCTGTGTTAACTATTGTGAGGCTGAGTGCACGCCTCACAGAGCCCCTACGAGCTTTCCCCTGCACAGTGTCATCTATAGCAGCGAGCTGGAGAAGCTTTTCGCACCTGGGCCCCTTTGCCCGGGGTCCCTTGCCTCCATGCAGTGCCCCATTCTGCCCGCTGGGGGCACTGCACGGGGCCAGTGGGTATGCCCCTCCTTCGCTTCATTTCCATAAGTGTTTGGTGCACTCCTGCCACCTTCCCTGCTGGGGGCACTACATCACACAGCCATTCCGTCAGGACAAGAAGAATGGGCACGGCTAGCAGGAGGTCAGTGCCGGGGGCTTAACCATACCCAAACCTCACTGTTAGAGATCTTTCCTTAAGAATTTTGAAGCCACTAGTCATTTTGACTAGATTTAATAAGAAGGTATTGCCTTGCTACTAAAGACACTCCTATTTTGAGTACCTGCTCCCAACTGCTTTTTGCAGGGAACTCCCACACAATTTTATGTATTTGTTGCTAATGATCATAGGCAACGGTATGCATTCTCTGCTCATGCCTTAATAGTATAAATCAAAATACTTTGAGGTGGCAAAATCAGGATCAAAATTCTAAATTTCAACTATTTTGGATCAAAATTAAGTCATCTTGGTGAGACTAAAATTGGTTACATAAAAGTGTACATTCTGGTTGCCCGAAAGATAAAAATGGGGGGAAAAAGGAGAAAAAGCCTTTCTTGCCCAGCTGCCTATCTACCTACATTGCTTTTCGTTTTGATTTTGATCATCTGTTCGCTCCCTTCATCACCCAGTACCAGGCTGCAGAGCTGACTCACCAGAGCCTCCCAAATGTCAGTCATCTTCCCCCAAAGCAAAATTTCATTTCCCCAAATGTGTGTGTGTGTGTGTGTGTGTGTGTGTGTGTGTGTGTAAGTGTTTAGGCTCCATGCTGGGTGTAGAGCCCAACATGGGGCTTGAACTCACAACCTTGAGATCAAGACCTGAGCTGAGACCAAGAGGCAAACGCTTAACCCACTGTGCCACCCAGGCGCCCCTCCCCGAATGTTTTTATCACCTCCAACAAAGTTTCCTTTTGCAGCAGGCTTTGCAGGCATGTGCCTTGGCTATTGGCATTCGTGCTTATTTCCAGAGGGAGTGCTATGGCTGGGAGGGATAATGAAGATAGGCTCAAATTTTCTATCTCCTCCCATCACATAGATTTCTTTTCCTTTCCTTTTATTACTGACATTCAAACTGAAGATGGGAATGTCAGAAACACGATGAAAAGGTGTTCTGGTTTTCTTCCAGAAGCCGGTCTTTGGGGCAGCATCCCAGTAGGCCCGGTAGAGAAGAGCTTTGGTGATTCCCCAGGTCAGTGCCCAGGAGACACCTGACCCTCAGCCTGTGGCACAGGGGCCCCTCAGTGGCCTACTCACTTCCCTCCCTGTGTGTTCTCAGCCTGGTTCTGACCAGCGCCTTCTCTGGGATAGACTTTTGGGATCCGTTAATTAACTCGGTCTTTCATCCCTGGTTCTAAGTGATGTCAGTGATGTTAACATGAAGAGACTTGTTCACAGGTGAAAAGCAATCTCAAATGTCACGGTAATAAAGTTGTCTTCTTTCCAGTTGTAGAAAAGGACCTTCAAACTAGTTGCAATGCCCTTTGTTCAGGAAGGTGTAATTCATGCTGTGTACTCTGTCGCTTTCATTTGTCAAGATGTACCAGAGGTTTGGAGGTGGCCCAGAAAAAACCTGAGGGCAGTTTACAAAGTTGCTTTTCTCAGGACCATCCTTGTTCTCCCAGATAGTGTTATACACTGAAGCTGAATGCTTTCTTGCATTATCTTACCAAAACCAAAACACCCTCCCTAAATGGATCCTTTTTATTTCTTTGTAAATTGATCAAGTTATTTGTTCAAATAACTCTAAGGAAGAGAGAGTGCTGGTCAGTTTCCCACCTTATAAAGCCCGCGTATGTCATTAAGGTCACAGAGGCAGAAACAGATTGTAAGAAACGCTAATTAAAGATCAGTAGAGGTCACAGAATAAGACAGTAAACAGCTCATTCATCTTAAGATCATGGTCCACTGTCCATCGGCCTCAACTATAAGAAACAGACAAGAAGCTAGAAGTTTGTTTTGTTCTTTTGAAAGGCCTTCAAGAGGAATATAGATGACCTAGGTTCTTGCTCCAGTGTTAGCAGAGTTCTCTGAGATGACCTCGTCTGCATCTGAGAGTCAGCGAATGGGAAAAGGGACAAGGGGGTAAGGAAGAAGGAGAAAGAGCCGACATGGCAGCCTTGGAGAAGGAGAACCAGGAAAACTAAATCACAAACTTTTGAAAACATAAAAAAATCTGGAGCCATTTAGAATTAAAATCCTATGGAAAATGTCACTAATGATTGTCCGCTAGTTGTTTCTGTCGTAAAGATGTCAGGAATTCCGAGCGCCGACCAGCGGCTGATCCCTAAGAAGTTATCTCCTATGTTACAGCGCGTTGCAGGCAAAAGTTGCCCCCTGTTACAATGCGGGGCTTCGGACCGAGCCCCTGGACCCCTTGAGACCTGCTCCAAGCCTCTTTCTCCCACATTGCACCCCAGTTCTTTCTTAGCGTCCCCCTAAGCTGAAAAAATCCCAAGGCGCAAGTTTTGACCTTTTAATTATATTTGGAATGCCCGTTACATTCTGATTTAGTCATTTTTAAGATGGGTAATCGAAAACGAGCGCCCCTGTTGCACAGAATGAGCGGCAGGGGTGCGGGCCCTAGGGCCTCGTGTGCAGGGTCAGCACCCCGCTTCCGTCATGCTGGAAGGGGCGGCTCTCCAGTCGTCCTGCTCGAAGTGGTTGGACTTGTGCGATTACGTTTTAAAGATGCCTTTTTCTGAATTGGTAAAATACGTGATATAAAACATCACTGATTAGGTAAAACGGCATATAAAATAAAACATTTAGATAAAGCACTTTAACAAAGTACTTGTTACTTTTTCTTTAATGCGCTTGACATTTATTGTATGACTTCAGTGTCATTGAGGAAAGAGACTTGCTTTCAAGTCGAGCAGCCCTTCTCTGAATTTCTGGCCAACTCCTCATGTGCTTAGTAACTGAGCTTCCATCGTAACGCAGAGACCCTAGACAGGAACTCCCTTAGCCTTCTGGCCTCCAGGCCTCATGACTCCTGCACAGCCATCAGCTCCCCTCCTTGCTTTTCCCAACTTAGGGAATGGGGAAAATACTTCTCTTGTTCAAAGCTAATTCCTCCGTCCTGGATCCTCTCTCCGTTTGCCACCTTCAGGAACTTTACTCCAGGAGTCACTCCTCTTTCCCAGAAGTCTTCCATCTGCTGTTCCCCTCCCTCCTCACTTCCAAACCTGTTCCCCTTCTGTTCCCCCTGTTTATGCCCTCTCCCCCTCTCCTGTGCCTCCGATTCTCTTGGTTACCAAGGCCTGTTGATTCTGCCTCCTACCTAACTCCTTTACCCCTTCCTCCACCACCACTGCCTGAGTTCCGCCCACACCATCTGTTACCTGGACTCCTGCCAGACACAGCCTCCTACCTAATTTGTCTTCTGCCAGCCCTGCCTGCCTGTGTCACTCACCTGGAAAATCCTCAGTAGCCCTGCTTTGCTCACTGGGCAAAGTTAATCTGTAGGCGTGGAAAAGAGAGGCCCTGTCTCTCTTGATTCTTGCCATGTGGTCATCCCTACCTGTGCCCATGCTGAACGTCCTTCTGATTCTCTAAACCTCCCACTGTTGGGCTCAAGTCACATACTTTTGATTTCCTTGGAATAGTCAAAGAATTTTCCTAATGCACCCCCTCCAACACACACACCCCAGTCGTGCCCCACAGGTCACCCAGCTGACCTGTCTCCTGGGGTGCATCTCGAGCCTGCACAGTGCCCCTCCCCCAGCCTCCCATGCACTCTGGGCACTTTCTCTGGAGCATTTTCACACTGTATTTATTTATTTATTTTTCACACTGTATTTAATGGGAAAAACCTATTAATGGGTGAATTCCTTGAGCCAGTATCCTTTTTATCTTTGTGTAGGTCATTACTTTCAAAATGTTTACGAATGGGGCGCCTGGGTGGCTCAGTTGGTTAAGCGACTGCCTTCGGCTCAGGTCATGATCCCGGAGTCCCGGGATCGAGTCCCATATCGGACTCCCGGCTCTGCAGGAAGTCTGCTTCTCCCTCTGACCTTCTCTCCTCTCATTCTCAGTCTCTAATAAATAAATAAAAAATCTTTAAAAAAAAAACACAAAATGTTTATGAATGAATAAATACGACTACTGAGTGAAATCTCTGTTTAGATGACCTCTAGGGGAATAAAAAGACAAAAAGCCTACGATGTTCCATTTTTACAAATAGAGTCCACTGTCGTGAGGCCATGGAGGTCACAAAACAAAATATAAGAAATATGAATTACAGATACCAAGATTCAAAGGGAGCCTGGTTAAACCCTGTTATACAAGTAGATGTTTTGTAAGCTTCCAGTGCTTCGGTCCTCTTTCTAGAACCGTTTCCTGGAGAGCTGCATAAGCTACCTTCCGAGGGGTGTAAACAAAGAGAAAACAGCAACAGCCACCCCACATGGCTCAGGATGCCTTTATAAAGCACCATCCAAGAGGGAATGTATAAATAACAATGTCCTAGAGATTGCTATCTGATCTCACATGGGATCCTTCAGTCAGAGCGCCGGCCTGTGCAGACCACCCAAACCCTTCCTTCAGTGCTTGCCATATGAAGAAACGTCCCAAGACTTCCCAGATGCCGCACTCACTGCTGCTGTTTTGAAGGTGGGGAAGGGACTTATTTCTGTCATAACCTCCAGTACTCAGTGCTGTCTGCCACGAGCCCAGTTTTAAGGCATTTCACACCATCCACTCTGTTTCTGCTCTCCCAAATGTAACTTTAAGATCCTTTATCATGAGATAACTGGCAGGTACAAGACGGGGACTTACTTCCTCTATGCTTCTGGTCCATTTCTATTGACCTCAGCAAGTCAAGTGACACTGGGGTATCCGACATCTTGCATCTGACGGTTGATCTTGGGCTCTGCTTTAGAAACTCTAGGAAATGCTTTCAATTTACAGGCACTGAGCATCAGTAACAATCGGGAAGCAACTGTGTCTGCATTCCTGATGCTTTTCCATAAACGACATAGAAGAGATTATGGCTTTCTTTTCCAAAATCAACACATTTTGTACTCAAGCTCACTTGGCAGTGACCAGAGCCACAAGCACATACCTCCTTGGGAGGAGCCGACGCTGGGTTATCTGTGACAGCCTTACTTAGCCAGTCTTGGTATGCTGACTTACCTTTTCTCATTGCTCTGAATAATATGGGTTTTTTTTTTTTTTCATTTTAACATCTCTGAAATTGGGATTTCTCTTATAATCAGTGGCTTGTCATAATTTACCTGGCTTGGTTTTTCTAAATGGAATATATGCATCTTACATTCATTACAAGTCTTGTGTTCAATAGCACCTAACGTTTGAAAAAATAAGTTATATTATCTTAAAAATCATCTACCTATTTGATACGTAAAAAGAACAGTAGCAAAAATGACCATCTTACCAATGAATTTCATTATTTGTAGTAGCTGTTCTGACAGATACTTATGTTGGAGCCAAATTGTCACACTTTGTGATTTTCACTCTCTTATATGACTATTTTCTGGAAGGAGATCATACATGTAAGAAATGTTCTCAGGTAAATGTACTTTGATACACAGATCCGTGACTTCCTGGTTCCCTCTCCCTTTTTCTTTTTTTCCTGGGTATGTTTTCAGCCAATATTTGCTCAGAATTTTTTTTTCCCTCAGGAATCTCAAAGTGTTATGATAATATTCCAGATTTTTTTCTTTTATTCTTTAATATTAGGATTTGAATTCCTTGCTTCTCTTTTCTACCAACACTTTTTCATCTGAGTTAAGCTAGAATAGTTTCTCTCTCCTGAACAGAAAAGTCTAGGTATCTTAGCATTTGAATCCTTTCTTTGGGGATTCCTTTCTTAGGGATAAAGGAATCAAATGCAGTAAAATGTTTTTGAAGCTGGAATGATTCATGCATGATTACTATACTCAAATAGGGTTTCTGATTAACTCTAACTTCTGCAGTTTCTAAAATACATTCATTCCCTTAACTGACATAAGTATCAAATTATTTTGAACAGAAATTGGCCTTTTTTGATGCTTCAGTTGTGACCAGTCACTAAGTGTCACCTTCACCACCTGTGGTCACAGAAGGAAGGTCATCTGCCAACATCCTGACGAGACTCAGACGTACCCTGCACTGCTCCTTCCCTTTGTGTAACTCAGAGAGGAGGCTTGCAGCTGGAGGGGACCAGTTGGGAAACCACCACAGAAATTATTTTGCAAAGTAAATCCCAGAATATTGGTTTGAGGTTTCACCATTGCTAAAACAAAGAGGAAATCGAACTCCAAAAAAATTTTAACTGCTTGTCAGTTCCACTCAGCCAAGGTTTTTCTTTTCTTTTTTATTAACATATAATGTATTATTTGTCTCAGGGTACATATCTGTGAATCATCAGACTTACATATATATTTTTTATTAACATATAACGTATTATTTGGGTTTTGGTTTTTTGTTGTTTTTTTTTCAGCCAAGGTTTTTCTAAATGTAGCCACACGGCGCCTCTTCGGTACTGCCCGTGGTTTGTATTTCAGCACTTTGACAGAAAACTGTCTCCTCGTCGTGTGTCTTCCCCTCCGGCCACTCTGTCACTCACTGCTCTTTTTCAGGTCCATACGTTCAGAGGGCCTCACTGGTGTGAATACTGCGCCAACTTCATGTGGGGTCTCATTGCTCAGGGAGTGAAATGTGCAGGTAAGAGCCCTCCCTTTTTTGCTTTATTAGGTTACGGAGTTAGAAGGAATAAGTTATAAGGAGACTTGCTATTATGCATATACAGTAGGCTGGATCCTGGTTTGCTCTTAACACACATGCAGTAGGCTAGATCGCAGACAGGCACTCTGGAAACTGGCAGTTTATCCGCCCTTAACCTTGTGCTTAGAGGGTAGCAGACTAGGGATCCGGTATTAGTCCATTAAAAAGAGAGAAGTTGGCCCTTTCGAAAAGTCCGATAAAAGGAGACAAAAGTAAGGCAGTTATATTTAACTCTTGCCTTTGATGTTACAGTAACTAAATTTATAAAAATGATTTTTTAAGCAGTGTACAGGGACCTATGATTGTTGCCTTGGAAACTGAATTTTAAAGATAACTTGTTAAGTTGGATTGTCTTTACTACATTTTTTGCAAAATCAAATTGAAGCTTTTAAAATCTGTGAATTTATCTTCAAAGATGGTTACCAAATTCTGAAAAACCACTTAGTCAGTAATATTTTGTTTGTGACATTTTGAAATCTTGAATATGCCAAATCCCTTTTATAAAATATGACCATGGTAGTTTTAGATATAAACTTTGAAGATTTACACATAAAGAAATAACCAACTCTGGGATTTATTGAAATGCTTTATGAAAATAAGCTATTCACATCATGTGAAATTCCTTTGTATAAAACAACTATACCAAGAATTGACCATTTATTCAAACTACTCTAAATTCTGGAATAGGCTTAAAAATAAACATTTAAATTATAGTGTTTGGTCATAGACATTTCTTTCTGCTATTTAAATTGTAAAAGTAAAAAATACATTCTTACATGTCTTTTGGCATGAAGCTTAACACTTAAAACTATATACTAGAAGTAAAGTATTTCAAAATGGTAACTGTAATAATTCTATCAAGTTTATCACTAAAAACCCACATTTCTTTTGTGGCATGATTTTTAAAAAATTTTAATTCCAGTATAAGTAGCGTATTAGTTGCAGGTGTACAATATTCAGCAATTCTGCACCTTACAAATTGCTCATCGCAGTAAGTGTACCAGGAGCCTCCTACTCTGCCATCTTCCCCAGAAGTTTCCTGCAGCATGGTTTTTTTCCTTAAGATTTTATTGATTTGGGGGAGGGGGCAGGTAGAGGGAGAGAGAATCTCAAGTAGACTCTCTGCCCGTCAAGTACAGAGCCTGATGCAGGGCTCGATCTTACGACCCTGAGGTCATGACCTTAGCTGAAATCAAGAGTTGGACACTCAGTTGGCTGAGCCACTCAGGCATCCCCCCAACTCTGTGGCATGATTTTTAGTGGAATATTTTTATTGTCCATTATGTGCAGAAATTTCGAGGGTCTGATTTTTTCTACTTCTAAACTGCATTTTTTTTAATAGCAAGGTACAATATGCATTGCACATTAATGTTCCAAGTCCTCCTTTCATTTATTATTCCCTTAGCATCACTAAGCCATGGTAAGGTTCCAGACATACATCATTAGGCAGATCCATTCAAGGACCTCCCTGTCACACGCAGGGATAAGAATTCCCCATTTGTTGACTTTGAACTGTGCAGAGATATCTGACAAAGAGAGTCTCAGCTGAGATCCAGTCCGACTCCTTCATCGTCCCAGAGGGATGACAACCCCATTTGCAAGTCTCTGCCCAGAGAATAAATGAGGATAATCTTGTCAGCCTTCCGACTGGTGGTTGCCGAGTCAGGATGAGATTAGGAAGGCTGTGGGTAAGCCTTTGAACTGAAGGAGAACTGGAACTTCAAGTGATATTAAGATCATCTACACTGTGGGAATGCTCTTTCCCGAGCACAAATCACCTGCTTAAGGAATGTTGGTCCCTAATCTAAAGGGATTAGATAGAAATTTAGAAACTTTGGCACAGCCGGACCAGCCAAGACCTTACAACAGTTTCTTAAACACTTTGACTGTCACTGACTTAAAAGCTTCTCTTTTACTGGAGGAATGATGTGTATCACTTGAGTTTTAAAACCTGAAGCCCTGTAGATCTACATAAGAATTCCAAGTTTGCTACATTAGCAGAGAATCAGGACATGTATGGATAACCCTTGACAATATGCTACAATCCCAAATCATGTTTGGAAGAAATGCTTTGGAACCTTTATGATAGTAATAATAGGAAGGAAAAGGAAAGAGAAAGTGATTTGCCCCCACCCACAGCTACCCACTATAATAGTCTCCACATCTTGTGGCATAATTGGGTAGGAATGAAAGAAAAGCCTTGAGGAGAATTTTCATTTTTATGCCTTGTCCGTAAAAGCATTATATTCTATGCGATTTGAACCATATTAATGTATAAGATCCAGTCAACTCATTTTTTTAAATGTGACGGTTGGCATTTGAATTCATTCTGTTTTCTATAACAATGAATTCTTAGATCTGAAGTGGCTCATCCTGACCTTTGAGCCATCCATTTTAAAACAGAATGCAAAGAATTAAGAATATAAAGAGAAAGAACTATGATAGGTTGAACAATGTCTCCCGAGAGAAGTCCACTTCCTAATCCCTGGAAACTGTGAATAAGTCACCTTTAATGGCCAAGGGGACTGTCTGATTCAAGCTAAGGGTTTGAAATGGGGAGATTACCTTCGATTGTTGGGGTGGGCCCAGTATAATCACAGTCACAGGGGTCCCTACAAGAAAGAGGCAGAGTCTGAAATAAAGGGACAGAAGCAAAGGTCAGAAAAGGGAGAAGATGCTAGGCCACTCGCCTTTCAGAGGGAGGAAGGGGGCCAGGAGCTAAGGAATGTGGGCAGTCTCTAGAAGCTGGAAAAGGAAGGAGAGAATCACACATTCTCCCCCGGAGGCTCCCGAAGGAGCAAGGCCTGCTAACACCTTGATATCCACCTAGGGAAACTTGTGGCTTTGGTGCGCCTGACCCCCAGAACTAGGATATGAGCTCTAACGTAAGCCACTGAGTTTGTGGCCATTTGTTACAGCAGCAATGGGAAACTAATACACTAGCCACTAAACATTCAAGACATTACTTCCGAAGGAAGAGGGCAGGCTAACTGCCTATCCGAAAAGAGATGTATTTATCTGCCTTTGACCCTAAGACAGCTTGTTTTGTTCTGGTTTCTCTTTTTTTAAATCCACCAAAGCAGAAGAGATTGTGTCGGGAATTTTTCAGGGAGCGTTGGCCAAAAGCATCAGTTTTCTATCTCCCCGTCCCCCTCCATTTTTGTTGTTGTTAAACATCATTAGGTGTCAGGTGGTGATCCAGTCACCAGGCCAGCAGAGTTGCTGCCGGAATCAGACTGAATCCAGCTAATAAGAGGCAAGCTGTCCCTTCGGTCCCATGCGCACTAGGCCGGCCACCAGGTGCGCTGCAGCCCCAGAGGGCAGCGGAGGGCCAGTCAGTGTGGACATGGCCTTTGCTATGCCTGCCCCCAGGTCCCGGAGCAGGCACTAGACATCGTCTTCATCTACCAGCGTCTCCCTCCCTCTAAGCTGCTCGAAAGACTACAAGTAGGGGCAAGGGAGTATGGAAGTGCAGCTCGGAGCCGCTCTGACTGAAATATTCATGAGTACGACAGGGAGTTTGTAACAGCAAAGTTCAAAGGATCCTCCTTCAGACAAAAGAGTTCCCCCAAACCATGTTTCCTTTCTCTATAAAATGGAAGCCTATAAGTTAAGTTAATCTACTGTTACATAATCATTGAGATTGCCAAACACCCCTCCCATCAAAAAGACCATGATTCCACCAGCATGCCCGAGTTGTTTTCCCCTTAGCCTTGCCACAACGGTCTGAGAATTAAGCCAAATAATTGTAAATCACACATCAACTTAGTATTGGTTATTCAGGTGACTCTGTTTTCCACTGTGTCATTAGCATTGCTGTCACTCGCACACAGACACACACACCCTGCAACTGGGAACGGGAGCAGTACTTTCCTAGTAATAAAAGCGTATTCATTGCTTAAAGTATACAAGGACTGAGCTTTTAGGTTGAAGAAAAGAAGTGGAAGTAATTTATTTTAATGACTGCTTTGATTGACTGGACCTAAAAAGTTATGTTTGTCCTTTTATTTTTAAGATCATATTTATTCATTTATTTGAGGGTGAGAGACACGCATGGCGGGGAGAGGGGGAAGTAGAGGAAAAGAGAATCTCGAGCAGACTGGGTGCTGAGCACAGCGCCCCACACAGGGCTCGATCTCACTCCCCTGAGATGATGACCTGAGCCAAAACCAAGAGCCATACACTTAACCAACTGAGTCCCCCAGGTGCCCCTATGTTTGTCCTTATAAATTACCAGTGAGAAATTGATTAGACTTGCTTAAAAGTTTGATGTAGCAGTATTTTCACAAATATCCCAAAGAACAAATTATTCTTTTTAATTTTGCTTATGAAAGTAATACTTCTGATACATATGAGAATTGGGCTATTCCCATTTTTCCTGGATAGAGATTCAGGGAGGGAGATATCTAGGAGATTCGTTCTAGAATAAAATTTTGATTTGCAGTTATTTAAAATATGAACACATGGGGCACCTAGCTGGCTTGGTCAGTAGAGTGTGGGACTCTTGATCTGGGGGTCATGAGTCCAAGCCCCACACCGGGTATAGAGAGTACTTACACAAACTCTTTTTAAAAAATAAATAAAATATCAACACTCAAAGAATGAACAATTCTTTCCTTTCAAAACACACATTAACATTACCCTTTATTCCTATCAATATAATGTGAATATCAGCTATTTTTTTTCAAAAGATGGATTTTTGTACTTTCTAGATATGAAACATCTGTTTTTTAGAGAAATCAAGCCCCAGGAAATCTGAAATCTGAGAATAGCTTAAAGTTAGTAGTCTAAATAATAGAAACAGTAATAAAGGACGGAATAAAATTCGAGCCAAGTTTCTTCATTTTTCTTTTCATATGGTTTAGTCCATGCTTATTAACTTGAAGGATTAGGAGGGGAAAACGTGGTTTAATTGTAGCATAAAAATAACCTACTAACCAAGAGATGCAACAAATGAAATGATCTTTTATGGATTTGTGTTGTTGTTTATAGTGTAGAGCTTCCTTGGGAGAAATGGAACGATAGAGGAGTTATGGGACTTTAATAAATAAGTATGAAAACCAAATAAAGTCTTAATGGCAAACTGATATATTGATATATGGCTAGTCCCTGGAGGAGCGATTTTCAGAGCGAGCTCAGGGCTGGTATATTGCGTCGTGAACTTAAGGGTATAAAGATGCTTTATTTTCATGACTTTGCCCTATCCTTTGTTCGTCTGAAGGACTTCATATCTAATCCTGCCAAAAATTTGGCCTTTGGAATTTATTTCTAAACTTGAGTAGAATATGTTGTCCCATAGTTTAATCTTATTCAGATGGAAGAAAGATACCAGTTTTGAAAACATTTGCCTCTTCCTTAATTCCTAAATCTGAGCTCAGTCATCACTCTACCCACTTTTCACTGAGTCACAAATAATCTTAGGAGTCTAACGTTTAAAGTGGTAGATAACTCCAATTATTGAAAGGAAAAAAGCATTAATATCAGACCACTAGTGCTATTCACATGTTTTGATAATGTGTCAAAATTTTACTGGGTTTGCTTTGTATGGTTTTCCATATGGAATTTACACACAGAGAAAGAATATGACAAAAGCTAATGGGTAGCTTCCATCATTGCTTTTTAAAAGTCCTTGCCAGGGGCACCTGGTGGCTCAGTTGATTAAGCATCTGCCTTTGGCTCGGTTGTGGTCCTCCGGTGTTGGGCTCTCTGCTCTGTGAGGAGCCCGCTTCTCCCTCTCCCTCTCTCACTGCCTGCCGCTCTCACTGCTTGTGCTCTGTGTGCCAAAGGGATAAAATCTTAAAAAAAAAAAAAAAAAGGGCGCCTGGGTGGCTCAGTTGGTTGAGCGACTGCCTTCGGCTCAGGTCATGATCCCGGAGTCCCGGGATCGGGTCCCATATCGGACTCCCGGCTCTACGGGAAGTCTGCTTCTCCCTCTGACCTTCTCCCCTCTCATTCTCAGTCTCTCTCTCTCTCTCTAATAAATAAATAAAAAATCTTTAAAAAAAAAAAAAAAAAGTCCTTGCCAGTGATATGTGGAATTTAGGAAATAAAATAAATGAGCAAAGGGGGAAAAAAGAGAGACAAACCAAGGAAACGGATTGTTAACAGACTGTAAAGAATAAACTGAAGGTCACCAGAGGGGAGGTGGGAGGAGTAGGTGATGGGGATTAGGGAGCACACTTGTGATGAGCACAGGGTCATGTATGGAAGTTCTGAATCACTATTTTGTACACTTGGAACTCATATTACCTTGTGTCTTAACTGGAATTAAAATAACTTAAAAAAATAAAAGTACACTAATAAAAAAAAAAAGTCCTTGCCAAATCATATATATACATATATATGTAAAACAGTAAAATATAACAATGTCTTTTTTTTTAAAGATTTTATTTATTTGATAGAGAGAGAGAGAGATCACAAATAGAGAGGCAGGCAGAGAGAGAGGGGGAAGCAGGCCCCTCGCTGAGCCGAGAGCCCAATACGGGGCTCGATCCCAGGACCCCGAGATCATGACCTGAGCTGAAGGCAGAGGCTTTAACCCACTGAGCCACCCAGGCGCCCCATAACAATGTCTTTTAAACTCAAGTATATACAGCAAATAATGGGCACAGTAAACATAACCGAGTAAGAGGTCGAAACTAGATGAATAGGTTTAATAAAATAGGTTTCATTTTATTCCTCACAATATTAATAACAAAAGACCCTGTACAAAACCTATACGTCAGCTATGAGAAGACTCTGAAAGTGGAGAAAAGCGGCTGGCCAACCCCAGGAACCGTGCAGCAAGCTGCCGAGTGGTTGGGGTTGGCTTTTTTCCTCCCTCCCGTGCATCCCCAGCCCGGGCATGGGAGAAGCCCGCAACCCAGCAGTGCCAATAAGCACAGACAAAAAATAATCCGAAGAAAAGCCTGCTCTTCCTAGCCAAAGCCCTGGAAAAGGGTAGCCCAGCCAGCCAAACCCTTTCCGCCCTTCCTGCGTCCTCCAGGTGAACCTCAGGAACAAGGCACAGTGCGGCTGCCACACCCACCCGCCATAGTCTGTGGGCAGAACCCGGTGCGCCTCGGCCCGGGAGTAAGTGGAGCCCTGTATTTCATCGATGCCTTGCAGGAAGAAAGAGGTACCCCTCCTGGCTGAGCCTGTGGGTGGCACCTGGACTTCCATCCCTACCGTGTAGTAGGAGCAGCACCCTCTCAGCCCAAGTCTGTGGGAGGAGCCCTGTCTTCACCCCGACCTGCAGAGATGAGGCTGAGACCAGGAGCATTAACCCATCTTCCATGTGTGCCTTGTGGGTCCATGTGGCACAGCATTCCCTCTCAACCAGGTTTCTGGGCCAACCCTGGCTTCCATCCCTACCCTTCAATAACTAGGAGGTGGCCCTCTCCTTCCCCAGAATGTGGGGTACAGTCCTGCCGTTTGGGTACTGTATGGGGGGGTGGGCAAAATAGCACTGCAGTAGCATTACAAAGGCTTTGCAAACTAGGTTGATATTTGAAGCTTGGGCTACAGAAGCGAGCCAGGACACGCATTGTAAATCTCAACAGGTTAACTCTCTGCTAAAAGAGAAATGTTCAACAGGAACTAAAGTCTTCTTGTAACACTCAGAAATATCCAGGCTTCAGTTTGAAATCACGCTTCATACTGAGAAGCAGGAAAATCTCATCTCAGATGAGAAAAGACAATCAACAGATGCCGATACCAAAGCGACCTAGATGCTCTAATGATCAGACCAGGAAAATGGCCACCACAATAACACTCCAGCAGCAATTATAAACACTCTGGAGACAAATGAAAAATAAGAAATAGAAAATGAAGACAAAAAATAAATGGCAATTTTAGAACTGAAAATTGCATTAACAGGAAACTCACCAGATAGATGGGCTCAATAGCAGAATGGAGGGGACAGAGGAAGGAACTAGTGAACCTGAATACAGAGCGATAGAACTTCTCCAACTCAAACAAGAGAAAGAAAATAGACTGAAATTGACCTCAGCCTCAGAGACCTGTAGCAGAATAGTGAAAGATTTAACATTTGCGTTGTTGGAGTCCCAAGAGAGGATAGAGGCTGAAAAAATACTTGAAAAATGAGTCTCCCCCCAGATTTGGTAAAAGCTGAGAAAAATTAAGTACTTATTTGGAGACACTTTTGTGTAAATGAAATGTATTAGAACAGTACAGAGGAAGCAGCTATAACCCAGTCATCTGCGTCCTGTCGCATTCACATGAGACAAACAGAACTGGCCTAGAATCCCACTTAGCTTCCGAGCGCAGGCTGATTGGGACAATACCACCTAACAGACCCTGGGCTGCCGCAAAGAAAAGGCCTCTCAAAAGGTTCTTCTCAGTAATGACAACAACAGAGTCCTGGTAAACACTTCTAACCTACTCTGCCTAAGAAATTGCATATGTTAATATTGAAGCCTCACATGAACCTAGTAATGGATAGAAAATACTAATAAAACTCTTATTATTTCTATTTTACATAACAGGCACAGGAAAGGCACTGCTAATAGATGATAGACCTCATTCTAACTTAGAGAAGTTATAGAAAACATTAAAATGTTCAGGGGAAACAAGGTCTTTTAAGTCGACATTTGCCATTGATTGGCCTTAGGACTGAATCAGTAACCTTATCTGTAGCTAAGAGATATATAAAGAGGAATTGGGGGTCTGGGTGACATAGTCATTTGGACATTGTCTAAGTATTACAGAAGGCTGCTGGGTCATTTCCTCTGGTAATACAGTTCCAGCTCGTGCCCTGGAGGCCCATTTCTGTCTCCAAAGCAGCAGCTGCTATTCTTTAGTGATGATAACGTTGGGCATTGTTGGCACTGGCCAAGCCATCTCCAGTGCTGTTCTCTTACACACACGTGTGCAAAGACTATGTGTCCCTCTACACCTAGCTTGTCTTTGCACATGGGAGGTGCCCGCTACATTGGAATTCCTCCCTTTGAGTCACACAGGCCTTACATACTCATTGCAAGTTGGCAGGGTTTACATATTTAACGAAAGGATGATTCCATTTATAAATTTTGGCAAATGTTCCTTATCTCTGTTTATTGTTACCGCCCTATAGAACTGGATTGCAGCTTTACCAAGTCATTATTAGAATGATAATCACCAACATTTGCTGAAACAGCAAGCAAAACTAAAGCTTGCCTAGTGACCACAGGCAATGGTCATGGCCTAGTAGGAGTTTCAGATTGTTTCATTAAGACCTGGATATAATTGATTTACAAGGGGTCAACATCAAGTTCTTATGAAAAACATCAAATGGGTTAGGTTTTTAAAAACATAAAGATGATATTTATTTTAGTTAAATTATTCAGTGGTGGTTTATCTCACTCTTCACTCTAATTTAGCAAAAGATTTGAATTCTTCTCTATCCCTTCTAAAATTCCGTTGCCCCCCTCTTGTTGGAAATCAAGTATCTCCTGACATTAACTAGAAGATGTTTGAGTTCTGGCATCTTAGAAGTTGTAATTCAGTAAAATTACAAAGCAAAGGACAAACTTCAGGAGAAGCAAGATGGCGTAGGTGTTAAAATCATGGGCCCTAGAAACATCTGTAGGCTTGCATCTCACCTCCATCACACACTCCGCGCACGACCTTGGGTAAATCGCTAACACTTACGTGCTTTGTTTCGTCAGATTTATAAAATGAGAAGAAAAATAGTACCTATTTCCTATTCCTATGTGAGCTTAATGGAAATAACGTAAAGCACTTGGACTCATGCTTGGCATCAGTAAGCTGGTGCTAACAGTAAATAACAACTTTGGCTATTTTTAGCCACTAAATTTATTACTTTATATATCTATATATCCGTATACATATCCAGGCTTATGAATAGATATGAATATGAGCAGCATGATTTTAAGAGGGCCCTGGGATAATCTTACTTTTGGAGATCTGATTCCTCTTCATATCAAATATATTAAAATACAATTATATATCCCACATCAAATATAATTTTTATGTCACTTTAAAGAAAGGGACAATTTTAAGTTGCCTCTTTGGCATAATATTACATTTTGTAGACATTTAAACACTTACTAATTTTGTTTTATTTGGGTTGAATCTCTCCTGAGATCACACAGCAAGTCAGTAATGAAGCATGAGCTAGAATTCTCATCTTCTGACTTAAAACCAAAATTTTCCAAGAGAAAAGATGGGAAGAATGTTTTTACACTCTGCAGAAACTGCTAGAAGCTAGTCCCCTTTTAAGCCTCACTGAAGCTGGACGGAGTGTCTTTTGCTAAAATAAACACTCCAGAATGCTCAAAACTCTGAAAACATTGATGAATTTTTCCTTTCTATATTTTTCTTTTAGATTGTGGTTTGAATGTTCATAAGCAGTGTTCCAAGATGGTCCCAAATGACTGTAAGCCAGACTTGAAACATGTCAAGAAGGTGTACAGTTGTGACCTTACAACACTCGTGAAAGCCCATATCACCAAGCGACCAATGGTGGTGGACATGTGCATCAGGGAAATTGAATCTAGAGGTGAGGCGTTTCCGGTGTGATTCAGCAGTTGCAATGCACCACGAATCCAAGTTCTCATGCCCTTCTGGGTGTCTCATTGCCTAACCCAGTTGTCTTTTTCTGTAAGATTAGGGGGGAATGATTTCAAATGTCCAATGATCTGAAAGCCTGAAATGAGTTAATTTAGCATCTAATGAACCAGCTTGATTTTAAGGTACATTGAACTAGTTACAGGAAATATGCTTAAATATTTTTATGGATGATGATTCTTCTAGTCTATAAAAGTTGTCATGTAGATAGCAATTTGTTTTTCACTTTTTACATTTTTCTAGGTCCAAGAAGCAAAAGTGTAAATGCTCTATTAAAACCATCCTAAGCCAAAAAAACAGAGCTGCATCCTAATTATTATTTCCCTTTTGGGAAACACTGGTATGGGCCTATTAATATGGTTATCTTAGTTTTCGGTTATGTAAAAGAATTTATGGTATAATTGGGGTGATGAATTATGTCCCTTAAGACTCAACATATTTGATCTAATTAGACTAAGTGGTGAGCCAAATTATAAATACTCAGGTAACAGTAGGTCAGAGTTTAAAAACTATGAGTGCAATGATTTTCTTTTAGGAGAAAATGTGAAGAGGTTTCTAAACAAGTACATTTAATCATTCTTTCATGCACATCACTTCCCCAGCATGAAGTATGGAAAGAAGTTAAAATTTGGAGAAAAGGCACAATTCCAAAGAAACTAATTAGCTCCCTTGCTTTACTTTTACAGGTCTTAATTCTGAAGGACTGTATCGAGTATCAGGATTTAGTGACTTAATTGAAGATGTCAAGATGGCTTTTGACAGAGGTATGTTCTTCAGCATGTTCGTTAACTTGGGACTACAACACTCTCTGCCAAGAAGGCACAGTTTATGTTATTCTTTACATTACTTGGCGAAGTCATTGACTATTATACCAAATTAAAAGTTAGCTTATAATTTTACTTTTTATTAGCATATTAAAGTGTTACATTTCAAGGTGAGGAAGAAACATAAAACTATATTTTATATTTTAAAATTTTATATATATTTTTAATTTTATTTATATTTATATATTTGTATAGGTTTATGTATATTTTTACAAATATATAAATATATTTATAAAATATTTCTATTTTAAAAGTTTATATATATTTATATATAAACTATATTTTATATTTTATAAACTGGTAACTATATTACCAGTACCTGAGCACCCAAGGCTGGTCCATGTTCATAAAAATATACACAAAACCATTAAATTTACCAGAAATCATGGAGAAGATAGGGCAGGGTGGTTGGGGGAATCTAAGTCATTGCAGATCTCAGATTTCCCAGGTTGGAGTTGGCCCATCAAACCACCTGTCATCCAAGTATCCCATCATAATATTTGACTGAGTGGAGACCCAGTCTAATGACTTAGATTCCCCTACCACAGAATCGTTATTGATTTTATTTTAATCAATGCCATAAAGGAAAATATTAATAACTTTGGAATATAACCTAGTTTGTTGGGGTTGGGGGGATGCTGGAGATCAGAAAAGGCTTTTCCAGAGAATAAAGGTTGACCGTGTAATGGTTGAGCAGCAAAGAAACAGGATACGTAAAGACCTTGGCAAGAGAAGAATCTGTGCAAAGGCCCTGAGGCTGTCCTTGTTGAGGCCCTGAAAAGTGCTGTGGCACAGAGAGTAAGAAGTGAAAGGAGAGGGGACTAAGATGCAGTGAATACAATATCTTACTATAGGAAGAATTAGCTGAAGGGTAGAAGGGTTCTCAGATCAAAGTCTAGATTCGGCTTAACCTGTCATATAACTGAACTATCAGGTTGGTGACTTTATTTTCCAAACCAAAATTGGATGTGTACCCTATGAGACAGGATATCTGACATTTGGATTCTCCTAAAAAAAAATAACTAATAGTGGGAACAGGAACCATGTGGCAGGAGAGAATACCAGTTTTCTTTCTTTTTTTCCTGAGTAAAAATATTGATAGAGGTGATATTTGCCTTTGTAATCCTTCTACCTTCTGTTTGTGCTCTGCCATCCCCTTCTCCAGATCTTTGGGCTTCTAGCACCTGCCCACTTGACTAAGGTCTCCCAGGGAAGCATTCTACGCTGCCCTTTCCTCCCAGGAAGTAGTCTATCCCAATTTGTACTGCCACTGCCCATGCTTTCAACCCCTGTGTGAGAGACAGATACCGGTGATCTAATTCACACTTGAATGTGAATGTCCGATAGGCCGTGGCATTTTGCATTTAAAAGAGTCTTCTTTTCTTTAGAAAAACAGACTTCATTAGAGTAATTTTAAGTTTACAGTTTTAGGTTAACAGTAGCTTGAGCTTACAAAATTTCACAGCAAGTACAGAGATTTCCCATATAACCTCTCTTCTCATGCTGGCAACCCAGTTTCCCATTACTAACATCTTACATTAGTACAGTACATTCGTTACAACTGATGAGCCAACATGGATATGTTATTAATAACTAAAGTGAGTAGGTTACGACAAAATTCACTCTTTATGTTGTACAGTTCTGTGGGTCTGGCAAATGTGTGTGTCATATATCTACATTACAGGGGCACGTAGGACTTTCACTAGCATGAAAGTCATCTGTGCTTTACCTGTTCTTCCTTCCCTTTCTCCCCCTGAACCCCTGACAACCACTGTTCTTTCTACTGACTCCGTAGTTTCGCCTTTCCCAGGATCTATATAGCTGAAATCACAGAGTATGTAGCCTTTTTTGACGGATCTCCTCTACTTAGCAGTATGCATTTAAAGTTCTCCCATCCCTTTTCAGGGCCTGATAGCTCTTTTCTTGCTGTCGCTCACTAACATTCCTTTGTCTGGATACTTCAGTGTATTCGCCTATTGAAGGACATCTCAATTGCTTCCAGTTTTTTTGGCAATTATGAATGAGAGTGACTATAAATATTTGTGAGCACATCTTTGTGTAGATATAAGTAGTTTTCAGTTCTTCTGGGTAAATACCCAGGAGTGTGATTGCTGGATTATATGGTGAGAGTATGTTTAGCTTTGTTGTAACGGCCTACCCCCCAAGTGGCTGTACCATTTTACATTCCCACCAGCAGCAATTTTACAGTTCTGTGGTTCCTCGACCTCCCAGCATTCGTCGTCAGGGTTCTGGATTTTAGCCATTCTAATATCAGCATAGGGAAGAGGCTGCTTTTTAATCGATAGAAATCATTCATAAGCCAAACGGAATAAAAGAAACCCCAGATAAGATCAGCTCAGAGTAGGCACTAATTAAATCTTTTGTAGATGAAAATTCAGGTTCTTTAACTAGTGACTAAATGCAGGGGAGTAAAGGAAGGCCAGTCTTTTTTACTGGACAGTCTTAAGGCCCAGCACCTCTACAATACTCCTTAGTTTTATAACTTCTTTTCTTGTTATTTTAACACTCTAAAGTTTTCTTTCATTTTACTCTCTTGCTTCTCACTCTCTGCCCACCCCCAGGGCTTAGACAACATCCCAAGGCCATGGTCATGTGTCAGAGCCTGGGGTGAGTCAGAGGTGGCCTTTTGTAAGTTATGAGTGCCTTTCTAGTTATTTTTCACATTCTCTAGGTTTATTTAAAAAAGAAAGAAAAAGCAATCCCACTCATTCCCCTAGGAATTCTCAAGTACTCCTGGCATTTACAAATAATTGCTGGTGACCTCTATCCTCTCGTACTCCCCCCTAATTAAACCTGGAAAAATAAGTAACTTCAGAATAGAAAATTTAAAAAAAAATTTGCTTTCCACAGAAAATTGATCATTTATATACATCAGCACACTGAATTTGATATTAAAAACTGACACACTACCAACCTCTAAAGACTGTATACAAAAATATGTTATGAAAACAGTGCTCTGCCTTCAGATACTCTTATTTTTTTAACCTCCTTCCAAGATGGGGAGAAGGCAGACATTTCTGTGAACATGTATGAAGACATCAACATCATCACGGGTGCGCTGAAGCTTTACTTCAGGGATCTCCCAATCCCACTCATCACATACGACGCCTACCCGAAGTTTATCGAGTCCGCCAGTAAGTATGAAGCCACGCGTTCCCAATAACCCCACAGACTGCCTCCTCCTGCTAATCATTTCTCTGGTTTCTCCTGAGTTTCTTGAATATGGACTAAGTATTTCCCTCTCGCCTCTCTCCACGGCTAATATACTCACAAGAATTTTGAACTCCTCTCTAACGTCGGTTATTTATGACTTCTGCCGTCAGAAGCTTCTTTGTAATGGGCTAACCTGCATTTTCCAAAGTAAGGCTTATCTCAGTGCTCCTTAGATAAGGACCAACACTTCCACAAAGTAAAAATGAATAACTAGAAAAATAAAATTGAAAAAGGGACCAAACTATTTTGTTTTTAGATTCAACCAGGCATAAAAGTTGCTCGATCAGGGGCGCCTGGGTGACTCAGTGGGTTAAAGCTTCTGCCTTCGGCTCAGGTCATGATCTCAGGGTCCTGGGATTGAGCCCCACATCGGGCTCTCTGCTCAGCCCCTCTCTCTCTGCCTGCCTCTCTGCCTACTTGTGATATCTCTCTCTGTCAAATAAATAAATAAAATCTTTAAAAAAAAAAAAAGTTGCTCGATCAGATCCCATAAGTTTCTAAATTCTTACTTTCAATTTCTGTCCTTATCCTGTGACAGACCATTAACAGACAATTTGTGAACCGGCACCGGTCCATAGATCATACTTTAATGAGCACTGTTTTAGATCAAGAAGTGGTTTAAGTTCTAGTTGAGATGCAAATGAGAAAAAGCAAAGGCTCATATGCCAAATCGTATTTATGGTGCAAAACTCATACCTGTAATTCACGCTACATTTTTTTAAAGGAGGGAATTTTTAACAGATTTTAAGTGTTGGCATTGCCATTTTTTAGAAAAGATAAGCTATTTCTGTCATTTGCTTTTCTCTCTTAAAAACCATATGTTGTCTTGATCTTTAAATAATAACATCACTTTCTTAGTAACACTGATTTGCTTTTTGACTTGGAAATTTTGTGAAGTACAGACTTGCTTTGTTCTCATTTTTAGTTTCCACTTCAGTGCTTTTGTTGAGAATTTCTGTGGTTAGTTCCCTGGAGCCCTGATTTCTTGCGGGTCAGCCCAGCTCTCATGTAGAGAACAGCCAGGAGAATTACACTGATTTGTACAAATGTCCATGTTAGGAGCCTGAAAGCCTCTAGATCTCTTCCATAGGAATTTAACTCCTCTTATTTCGGGATGGATTCGGTGCTGATCATGAAAATTGTCTGCGGGAGCTTCCTTCTGGGCTCCTGTTTCGCGGCCCAGACGTTTCCTCCCCGGAGAGAGGAGTCTGACGGCCATGAACATGGGCAGCACCTGACACACATTCCATCACAAAGGGCTGCTCAGCCCACCGTTTGCCCCAATCCCCAGGACAACACTGAGGGTCCAAGTGGACAGTGTTCCTGTCCCCAGAGTCACTGTGAAGTAAAACTGAAACTTGGCTTCTGTGCCGAAGCCCAGGGCGCCCCGGTAGCAGAGGACAAAGCAAGTCCTTCAGACCCAGGTCCTGAACTCGACACAACCGCCTCACTGACGCAGAAGAAAAACCGAAGCCTTCCTTAATAGATACAAGACCTTTTGCCCGCCCACGCTGCCACATTCTTTCACCTTCACCCCCCCACACCCACCCCAGCAGCCTCGGTTAACCTTCCAAACCACCTGTCACGGCTCTGGGGTTTGTGTCCAAAACAGGCCTCCCATCTTATGTCAGCGAACCCCCGTTCTACCTCACGGAGCACGTCATAGGATAGAAACTTCCCTAAATCAAGGGAGATTCCGTCTTACAATTTCAACTATTTTGAGGTGTGATTTCCATAACACCAAGACCATGGCCTAATACTTAAATACGGTGTCAGTGTTTATTGTGTTTGCTGTTGATCTGATTGTTTATGGAACATAGTGTCCTCATCTGCGCCTCTTCCAGCAGTTGCATGTTTCATCTTCAGACGCATAGAAACAGCCTTTCTCTTATCTTTACAGGCACAGAAGGGAGACAAGCGAAGCTAAGATTTATACAGCATATACTAGGTACCAGGAATCACGTTAGGCACTTTAAAGCCACAATATCATTTTAGTTGGTTTTTTTTTTTTTTCATTTTAGTTTAGTTTAGTAATCTCTACACCCAACGCAGGGCTCGAACTCATGACCATGAGATCAAGAGTTGCAAGCTCTTCCGACTGAGGCAGCCGGGCGCTCCGCCAGGACACCATTTTAGGAAGGAGAGGTTCTAGGGTGTAAGTAAATTGTCCGAACTCCTATCGGTGGAGGAGGAGGCCCTGGCATTCCGACTCACATGTGTCCAATGTCCCAGGCCCACTCTCTCCACTTAGCCCCCTGCCTGGCTCCCTGGTGGAACAGAAGACCTACCCACGGGAGGAAGGCAGGAGGCCGGAAAGTCCTCCCAAAATTGGTGAGGGTTGGCCGACCCTCCCTGATGCTGGGGCTCTTGAACCTTTTCCCACTCAGCCCCTAGGAAACGGGTGGGGGGTGCTCTTCTTTAAGGCTCGGGTTTCTCTGGCATTTATTAGCATTTCTTGCCAATAGAAACTCGGAGTTCACTTGAAAGCTTTCTCCTGCCGGAGCTGTCTGAGCTCTGTGACGGCCTCCCTCGGACTTGCACAGCTTGGGAGCTGGAGGGGAGTGGCTACAGGAAAGGCAAGAGGGACACGTGGGTGGTGGAGGCCAGGGCATCTCATCTCAGGGCTTGAAGGTCTTTGTAATTCCCTGGAGACTGCCCTCGAACCACCTGGAAGTCTCAGACTACCGAGCCCTTGTTCCTCGCTGCCTCTCCCCTCCAGTGAAGCAATCGCAGCACCCTCCTCCTCCCACCAGGTACAAAGGCCCGGAAGACAGTGCCTCTGGACTGAATGTGGAAATCTTTCTCTGGCCAAGGACTCTATGAGCTCTGTTCCCAGAAGATCTTGGAAAATGTGACTCAGTGTGTAACCCTAAGTGAGTCAGATAAACTCAGAAATAAAACCCAAGGTTCTTCATCCCAAGCAACTTAGAATGTCCTGAAGGGAAGCCTGGGATGAGAACTTGTGAGTTTTTCCCTCAAATCTGCCACTGAGTCACCCCTTATCCTCGGCTAAGTCTTTTTTCTATTTGGATTTCTCTCTCAAAGAATTGGCAGCACATACTTTAAAAAGAACTTTTAACTGGAAATTGATACAGGTTCAGGTGCTTATTTTCTGCCCCCACCGTGTCCACATTTCCACGCCCTTTCACACCTTCCTCAGATGCCATCTCTTCCTCTCCTCTGTTCCGCTCAGCCCCCAGGCCATCTTTCTTCTCCGTCTCTCCGTCACGCTTTGCCTGGACCTCTGTTACAGCCTCCTTCTTTCCCTTATTAACTGGCCCCTTTACAAGCGGGAATTCCCTCACTCATGTTTACTTTCCCACAGCCCCTGCAGGAGTCCCTCACTTACATAATAGGTGCTAATAAATACTTGTTGGATGCATAAACATATTTGTATATTAAGAATCACAGACACTTAGAGTTCTTAGATCTTGTTAACAAGACTTCCTTCTACAAGACATTCGTCTTTAAATACCCAGTAACTGCAAGATCGCCACTTCTCTCAGCAGTCAACGGCCGGTGGACAGACGTAACGGTCAGAAAGCCGCCTGCCTTCAACTCCCTCCCGTTGGCAATGGTCCTACTAGCCCCCTCTTCCGCACACAAGCCTTTCACATACTCAAAACAACTGACGGTGGTGGTTCATCTCTAAATATATTCCATTTTGTCTTTCTCTTAAATTATGCTGTGGTCTTCTTGGGGCAAAATATTTGTGTTTTCTTAAGATATATATATATGCGTAATAGTCCTTTAAGTAGGGAAAAAAATAGAGAAAAATTAATTCCAGGGAAGAATCTCTGTCAATTTGATGTCAGAATATTCAAATGCAGTTTATCGTCTGCCCCCAAATTTCTCTCTGCAGTCTGGACCTCGCCCTGAGCACCAGATTCGTCCACCATCAGCGTGATCCTTTGAAGGTCTGATAGACATCTTGAATAGAACCCTGATCTTTCCTGTGAAACCTCTTCCACCCGTAATCTTAATGGAGGCTCCATCCTCCTGGTTGCCTAAGGCCAAAACTTAGCTCATTCTCGATTCTTCTCCTTCTCATACATCCCTTCTCAGGAAATCCCATGGACTCTACCTTTAAAATATACCCAGAATCCAGCAACTTCTCATCACCGTCACCACCACCACCTGGTCTAAGCTAGAGTCACTTCTCACCTGGACCAGCCTGGAGGGAGGGGCAGAGGGAGAGGATCTTAAGCAGACTCCCTGCTGAGCACGGAGCCTGCTGTGGGGCTCAATCCCATAACCCTGAGATCATGACCTAAACTGAAACCAAGAGTCAGAGGCTTAACCGACTGCACCATCCAGGCACCCTCCTCACCTGGATTTTTGTAATAGTTACCAGAATGGTCTGTTTTTCCTCCGGCCTTTCCATAGTCTGTCTCCCACATGGCAGACGAAGGAGAGATACTGGGAGCGACGTCTGTCAGATCGTGTCCCTGGTCAGCACCTTCCCAGTTCTCTCTAGAATTCTCTCTAGAATTCCAGTCTGAGGACTAGCCTACAGCACCTGACACAACAGCGTCCTGTCTCCTTTCTGACCTCCTTCCATCCCCCTCTTGCTCACTCCAGCGCAGCCACCTATGGCTTCTCACGTGTCCTCCGACGTCACAGACGTACTCGCCCCTCAGGATCCTTGCACGGCTGCTTCTTAGCCTGGGAGCCCTTCCCCTAGATCCCCATGTGGGTCATCCCCCCACGCCCTCAGAGTCTTTGCTCAAGACTGCGTTCTCACTGAGGTCTATGCTGACCACCCCATTTAAAATTACACCCCCTAGCACTTGCGGCTTTTCTTACTTCGCTGTTTTTTTCCATAGCTCCGGCCTCATTCTATATATAGTATAAACTGTTTGTCGGTCAACCCTCCAAGGGAGAAAATAAGCTCTCTGTGAGCAGGGAATTTTACTTGCTAGCCCACCAACACCATCCCTAATTTCACACTATCTCAAGATTCTCCCTGCAAAGATTAAATGTGAAAATTAAAAGGAAACTATGTTACTCTTTTTTTCAATTTCCAAAACAATATAGTTTCAAATTAATTAGTCTCATGGTAAAAATTATAAGACTAAGTAATAGTTTTCTATAGTAAATAGAATTTTCTTAATTCTAGAAATTAAATGATAGAATTTTAGTATCTGAAATGCTATTGCTGTTATGAACGGACATTCTTTAAAGACCCGAAGTTTCAAAGACCATAAATCAGTTATCATGGCAAATAATATATCCTTTATTACTGAGGAACAAACCAGGAACCCTGAGTAAGCTTTGGGCAGAAATCCTAGTGGCCAAAGTTTCTTTATTTTTTCTGTTAGTATTTATTTATTTGAGAGAGACAGAGATAGTAAAGAGAGCATGAGCAGGAAGGAGAGGGAGAACCGAACTTCCCACCAAGTGGGGAGCCTGATGAGGGACTCCATCCCAGGACCCTGGGATCATGACCTGAGCTGAAGGCAGACGGTTAACTGACTGAGCCACCCAGGTGCCCCCCAAAGTTTCTTTGAATTAAAAAGCTTCACTCTTCCCATTCTGACATCTATCACAACTGTATGGCCAACGCTAGGAACACTCACATTCATTTTTCTGTCAACTTTAACCTGACTCTGATGCGTGGCCAGAGTTAGAAAGCCAGGAGTTAGAAAACCAGGATTCTTAGTCTTGTGTCTTGAATGATACATTGTGGTCAGCTGTGGTCTTCCAGTATTTCAAGGCTGCTCTCCTGATGAACACTCAGCACTCCGGGGTCCCCTTGCACCTGCCCTGCACCCCGACATTTAAAGGCCCCCTATCTCCCTGACAACTGAGGAGAAGGGGAATGTGCGAGGGTGCTCTTTTTGAGAGCGTGGCATTCCAAAGACGTCTGCTATTTCTGATTATGGAAATAATTGATGAACTAATGTGATCTGTGACCTCAAAGGAACATGCTGGGGTTCTGGCCAACACAGCAGAACAAAAATGTCCAAATGAAGATGGTTCCCTTTAAGTTTCTACCTTCAGAAGAGCCACATTTGATTTCAGGGGCCCTGCTGCCCCTCCCAACGTTTAGAATTGCCTTCACAGGCTCTTTGCATTTTCTGGGATGTCCTATGTAGTAGAATATTTTTGTGCTCTGGGGGTAGGTACCTTTCTTGGTTTACAAAGAAAAGAGCATGAATATCACCAAAGCCTCTAGCAGGGGTTGCCCCGGGGGAGCCTGTATACCGTGACAGAACTGAGCTGTTCAAAATATCTTGAACGAATTAACATCCCTTCAGTGTGTCTGTAATATTGTAAGAGGACCTCGTTTGAATTTCTCAGTTTTTAATCTGTGTGTACATGTGTCTGAATTCTTTGGGGTGACGGCCTATCTACCCAGTGTCCAAGGTTCCCGGTAACCAGATTCTCAGGCACTCAAGTGAAGAAGTGGGGGCCGTCCCCAAAAGTCTGAGTAAATGGTACTGCCGCACTGAAACCAAGCCTCGTGGAAACCGGAGACTTGGACCTTGGAAATATTTTCTATTGCTGGGGGGCAAGGATCCGTGAGAGAGCAGTTCTGACTGGCCCTAGATGGTCACCGCAAGGATAGGATTCAGTGAAGCATTTATACGAGTTGTTAAACTTCTCCTTGGTGTTCCACTTGCTGTTCTAGAAATTATGGATCCCGATGAGCAATTAGAAGCACTGCACGAGGCCTTGAGGCTGCTGCCCCCCGCGCACTGCGAGACCCTGCGGTACCTCATGGCGCATCTCAAGAGGCAAGTGACGGGCTCCGAGGCTTCTCCTTGTACTGCAGCCGAATGTTAAGAATGAGATGAAACCCAAGGTGAAAGGACAGATTATTGAGGGAACAAACACACAAATGCACAAGCTGAGAAGGAAGGCTAAAAACCGCGTGCTCTCCGGTGCCAGCCACAGACCGGCTTCTGACAGGCCGCGTTGGCTGTTCCCGTCTGTGTGCGCAGACACGTGAGAGCTCCTGGCGTCCTGCCAAGGACGGACACGGGTTCTTGTGGGAGGGGGCAAGGTTGTCGCAGCAAGGACGTGAACATCAGCGAAAGAAAGAGCAAAGCAACTCGCCAAAACGGGCACTTCGCCCTCGGTGACAGGATTTTAGATTATTGCAGTAATGTCTCCCCCACTGAAAACTGCTATTTAAAAAAAAAAAAAAAAGGAGTAAAATAAGGGGTAGAGGGAGGAGTAGAAAATAAAATATTCCGGTTACTCCTGGTTTAAGGTCTTAAATAGATCGATGGTGGCATAACTTCCTTTCCCTGCTCGGTCACTCTCGCTCTCTACCAGTTAAAGCAAACTGTTTTAAATTATGTGATCGAGTTTTAGTGGTTTTAGGGTCTCAAAATGTAAAGCCAATTAGAAAAAGAAAAGACAGAACTTGACATCTATTTTGTATGCCTCTCGGCAAGAGCTACCCAAAAATGAATATTTAACTGGTGGCGCCTTTAACATTTACACGGTTTCCCTCCTTAAAAGCGGTAGGAGCTAAAACTTGTGTTTAATATGCTTACAACTCCACTTGCAAATTCAGGTTTGCTTCATATATGGATGCAATTACGTCCTTCGCACTAAAGCAAAGGAAGAGCTGTCCAATCCCAGCCTGGGCCTTGGCTGCAGCAGGGGAGCGAACGCCGACATCAGCCTCCCCGACCAGGCCGCTTGCCCGTGGCCATCTCTCTGGGCCACCGCCACCACCCTCCCCAGACACTCTGTACACATCCAGGGAACCCGACAGCCAGGTGGAAGGAAGGCTGGTGGAATAATGGAGACGACCCAGCCCCTTGTCCACTCCAGGCAAACACCCCTCACGGTCCAGCAGGGGGCTCGGGCGGGAGCTTCGGCGGATCACCAGAAGCTTAATTTATTGGTATAATTTACTCCGAAGTGAACAGGGGGACAGAGAAAGAACGTGGCGAAGAGTTGTTAAGTGGGCAGGAAGTCTGACTGCGAACCTGGTTTTTGTTCCAGCGGTCGAACGCCGCGCTTACACGTGCTTCTGTTTTTCAGAGTGACCCTCCACGAGAAGGAGAATCTTATGAACGCCGAGAACCTTGGCATCGTGTTCGGCCCGACCCTGATGAGATCCCCAGAGCTGGACGCCATGGCCGCCTTGAACGATATACGATACCAGAGACTGGTGGTGGAGCTGCTTATCAAAAATGAAGACATTTTATTTTAAGTTTTAGTTCGCAGGGGGAATAAATGTTTTACAGATGAAGGAATGTTTTATAGTAATTTAATTGGCTCTTATAGCTGAATCATTTCTTGGGTAGAAGTTTGGGCAGATAGCCAGCTTAAAAACGAAGGAACTTTCCATTGTTTCCGTAGCACCTTGTAAAACAGTGAACACACGCGCTCCAGTTCTAGTGACCCTGGGTGTTTATCATGTTAAGAGAAACTCAAGCTATTGCATGATTAGCCCCCTCTCTGGCCAGGGAACCCCACACAAAGGAGACAACAAGCCTGCACCGCCTCTCCGCCCCGGGTAGTCTGTGGTTGTAATTCAGCATGTTTCGCAGAGTAAATCTGTCGTGACTTCGCTTTTGGGTTCTATGTCCTTGTTTTCCGACGCTTCTGTAAACACGCACACGAATGGATGAACCAGCCCCTCGCTGCGTTGCCATAGACTAGAACATACGCCGACTTTTCTCAGACACTGCATTCCTGGTTTCTCTTAGTTCTTCGCTAACATAGTCCTTTCTTTCCAGCAAAAGCAAAATGTGTTTTCAGATTTGTTACTTTAGTAAATTATCCACCAATAAAAAAGTACAATGCAGAACATTTTCTGTTATGTTATTATTGGGTTTTTGCTGCAATTTTGTGTTTTTATCAGGCATGCATTTATTAATTTATTAAATTTGGCTTTTAGAAATCAAAACTATTGATAGCTTGCTTTTTTCCTCCATGATTGAGAATATTTAGGAAAATGCATCTGGCTACTTATTTAATACTGAGCAAGGTTTTGTGTTGAGTTCCTAAAATAATTTAAAACTGCTTAGAATTAAGATACTCTATTCATTGGATTTTTCTTTTGGCATGCTTTGGCAGAAAGCTAAACTGTTTTCTCAACTTTGGGTGGGGGGGGCGGGCAGTTGTTCCTTCTCAAGCCATCAGAAGAAGAAAAACTAAAAATAGCGACTTCTCGATTTGTCGGAAATGCTGCCGTTCACCTGTGGGGGGGGCTGCCCTGGCTGCCGGAGAGGAGCTGGCCGGCATACTTCTAAATGCCAGGACACCTTGGTGGGCCTGATACTGTCACTAGCCCCCCCATGTGCCTTTGCATAAGGACCCTCCAGGGTCTGTCAAATGAGCAGCCTTCCAGAACTCAAGTTCTGTCCTGCTTTGAACAGTAAAGAAACAAAAATAATGCAATGCCCATTTTTGTGTGTTTGCCACTTCAATCCTTGATACCATGAAGACTATCTCAAAGATAACGGTAACTGACAGACGTGAGGACTTTTTCCTATTTTTGCCCCTGGGCTTTAGTAGGAGGTTGATATAGAACTACTAGGGTATGTGTTCAGAAAAGTGTGGTTGTTCAAGAGTTAGTCCCTCACCTCGGCCTCTCAACCACAGTCTCCCACAGAAAATGTCATTGCACTGAACATCGGATACATGGATTAAGAGGGTACAGAGATTAGTTTTGTTTAACACAGAAACTTTCTTTAAAATGAAGGCCACTAAAAGGCACGATACATTTAAGTCAATGCTCTTGACTCATGAAATACATTTGTCAGAGAGATCGGATCACATAAATCTGTCCCGGGTCAGGTAAGGCTACTGAGCTAAGGTGTTCGCGGCTCATGTTCATTTTGTACAAAGTCCTTTTAAAGGAGAAATCCAGTTGTGAAGAAAGATGCTTTGTGAGAATATAATCACCCTGTTCTTTTCCTAAAAGGAACAGAAATGGTTGACTTTCAAGTAGGCACTTTTTCTTTTCTAAGGGAAAATTCATTTATTATTGTTCTGATTTACTGAAACTTGAAACATTCCATAAAACTACTCAGTAAAATCCAGGTAGCAGAAATATTTAACACTGTGGCTTCCTTCAAGAGGTCTCAGACACGTTTTAAAAGGCCACAGAAAGATACGCACACTGTGCCACTTAAATCACTTGTCTTCCACAGGTGTAGACGGAAGGTCTGCGGTGCCAAGATGACACCGCAGCCTTCCCCAGCAGGGCTGCATAGACGCTCAGGGTTAGGTGTGAATGTGACCCTGAGGCTCCAAGTCACCTGACAAATCAGTCCCATCTCGATGTCAGACCAAAGGCAGCCTAGGAGACTTGCACCTGATGGGGCTTCCGGGTGACGCAGGGGAATCGGGGAGGCACTCGGTAGAATAAGAGATCCACCTGGAGCAGAAGCAACACCTGGTCATAGTAAACACTCAGCAGATGTTTAGGTGAACTTCCAAGCCTTGAGGCAAGTTCCTTGTTTACCAGCTCTGCGAACAGGCACATCGGCATGTTTTTAAAGACCCGGATGTGTAGTTCATCCCCTCAGGACAAGCAGATTCAAATTACAGCTACCTCATCCTCGAGCACTCTGGAACCGTGGCCTTGACACTCCTTGAAATGAAGAAACAATCCCCTGTTGGCTCAGCAGGCTCTTAATAATTACCAGAAGGTTCTACGCACAGCTTTCTGTGACTAGTGGGAGATTTCTGAAATCATGACCTTTTATGATGAGGCAGAAATTTCTATTGATTTCCGCCGCAGGAGTGAAGGAGGGACCCATAAACCTCCCTGTGATCATCCACCAACTTGGCAAGCACTATATATACTGGCCCGAATGTCAGGTCCATTTCTTCTCAATTGTCTATAAATAGTTTCAGAGAAATTATTGAGAAACCAATCTCCCTTCTCTACATTTTCTGTTAGTTTTTAATGCCAGTTAGTCACACCAGCTGGCCAAAGGAAGTTGTTCTTCACTGGGTTGATATTTTAAAATGTTTGTAAGTGGAAGAACGGATGTTTATCACAATGTTTCTGGTTACTTGATGAGCTCAAATGGAATGCCTCTGAATAAATTAGGTTCGGGGTTCCAACACTCATTATTTTCAACAAAACATTTTAGAGTTTACAGCCCTAGAGCTGATTAGCTATTATTGGTAATTCCATCTAAAAAGCAAAAAGGGTTTTTTGGGTTTGGTTTTGTTTTTAAATGCACATTGGAAAAGCAGGATACCCAAAATTCTTCTCTCAATTTTATGTTTTACGCATTGGGAGAGTCACTTCTTTCAGAACTCTCTCAGGGTCTTTGTAAACAGATTTGCCTAGAACAACTGTGTGGTACTCACATTAGTCTATTAGGGTTAGGTGAAGGCACAACCTTGTATGAGCTGAAGCAATAGTGATCTTCACATATCCCTCATCATCACGCCTCACACTCCCACCGAACATCCAGGCCGTTTTGACCCTTGACCGGCTCGCGGTGTGGTGGAATGTAGGAGAAGGCAAAGAAGAAGAGAATGTTGCTAAGGATCTGTCAGCTTCTCTAAGTTGCAGAGATGCAGTTTTTACTTGCACTCTGTCCAAATGCAGCCCAGTCACCCAACAAGGGAGACTCCCCATTCCACTCCCATTTCCTGCCTGCTCCCTGTGGGCCAGGCACTGTGCTAGGCCTGGGAACAAGGTCACTTCTAGTTCTCAAGGAACTTAATGGGTCAACGTGGTCAGGCAAACTTGGATTTTGTCCTTTCTCACTGAGTATCTTATTTCCTATGGGCCTCAGCACTAGACATCAATAGAAAGCTAAAACAAAAGACAGCAAGGATGTATGTGTCTTTCTTGGGGGAAAGTGAGGGTTCACAAGCCACACTCTTACAGTTCCATCGATACTTTCAAGTTGACCGTAAACATTCATTTGACCAACAAATCAAGAAAATATGAAAATGACTTCACACACACTCAGAACAAGCTTATTTGGAAGCATCCAGAGCATAGGGTCTCAGCTGCCTGCCCTGTGGGCAAGTGTGTTTTCTGGAATGGGACAACAGACGGAGCACGAAGGGGCCCATCGTGTCCTCTGCCACGGGTCCACTCGCCCCTGACTTCCCTGCATCGCTCCAGTCTAGGCATTGCTGCTAGCAGTCCTTTGCATTGTTTGGGTCAATTCTGTGCCTCGTTGGTGGTCATTCTGGAACAAGAGACAGTCCCGACCTGATGGCTCAGGACCACCATCCAAAACAGACTAACAGTCTTTCACATTTACCGAATAGTAGTGAAGGGAAAAAATGGAAGTTGTTCTTCTCCCTTGGTTCTGTCCAGTCAAGGAATTAGGTCATATTGCAGGCACCGAACGCCACTTAATACCAACTAGCAATTTTCTTAATAAAGGTTATATCAATACTCCCATCATAGTTCCAAACATTCAACACATATCTCCTACTTATTAAAGGCATCAGGGTCTCTCAGCAAATGCTAAAAATTTTTTTAAAATAAAATTATTTCGCTAGTCTGGCATCTCACACAAGGATCTCACATCAGCTGATATATTTCACGTATTGGAACCAAAAATCAAAGAAAAGTTAAGCTAAAAATTATGATTCATTCATCACCAAATAGTGGAAGGAAAACCCTGCTTGATGAGTCACATTGTTTCTCTGCTGAAGAGATATTTTAATGCTTTTTCAGTCATATTTCATAATGGCAACGTTTTCCTTTATTCTCTATCCCACCCAATAACACCAAACACCGTAAGCAATATAAGCCCTGTGTTGCTGACCTAGTTCGTGGCGCGCTCGTGCACACGCGGAAGTGTTGGGGTTTTACTGTTATTCGCATACAGGCACGATTGTGACTGGGACAGGTGACACCAGCGGGCGAAGCGACAAATCCTAGGAGCGGTTTTTCTAGTTCTGAAACAACTACTTAGCTGCCCATGTCACTATGGTAACACAAAAAAGCAGAGGAGGTGATGTTTAAAGATTAAAATGATTCACTGAAGGAAACTGGCGAAAAGGATCTTCTAGAGGTAAAATGATGTAAACGTGGAATGTTCTAAAAACATAGAAATTTTTTGGATTTCATTGGGTCAATCTTAGACCAACGAGTTTCCTTTGATATTGTCTGTAAGGACAACTTGGGCACGAGCCACGGCTTGTCTGTGGAAAAAAAAACCATATATATATATATATATATATGTATCTCAAGGCTTGGGCTGATCATTTGGATCATTTGGATGTCTCTTTCTATGAGTGGACGTTTTCCTAAGATGGTTTTTATTTTTGCCAAAGAAAATTCATAATATTGAGCAATAATTTGTTTCTTTTTAAAAGTTATATCCAAACTATGAGAAAGGAGATGATTCAAGCATACAAAGGTGAAGTTCAAGTATATCAGCTCTCTGTCCCCAGATCCTAGGAACACGGCGACATCAAAATGTGGAGGAAGGGGGAGTAAAAATGTAGCTTTGCAGTGCATTCAAATTAAGTCATTACCATCTTTAAACAGGCTATTATAAATATAAGTTGTTTTATAGAAGCTTAGGGTAACCACAAAGCAAAAACCTATAGTAGACACACAACAGATCAAGATTAAGGAGTTTAAGCAGACTACAAAGAAAGTCATCAAATCACAAAGGCAGAGAGCAAAGGAACAGAGAGAAATTTAAAGTCAGAAGCCAATTAACAAAAATGGCAATAAGTACACACCTATCGGCAATTACTTTAAATGGAAACGGACTATATGCTCCAATCAAAAGACACAGAGTGGCTGAACGATAAAAAAAACCAGAGCCCTCTCTGTGCGGCCTACAAGAGACTCCCCTAAGATGTAAGGACACATGCAGACTGGAAATGAAGGGATGGAAAAAGATGTTCTATGCAGATGGAGACACAGAGAAAGCCGGAGCAGCTATATTTATATCAAACAAAATAGACTTTCAAGCAGACTGTGATAAGAGACAAAGAAGGGCATTGCATAACGATAAAGGGGTTAATCCCACAAGAGGATATAACAGTTGTAAATATTTACGCATGCAGCACAGGAAGACCTAAATGTATAAAGCAAATATTAACAAAGCTAAAGGGAGAAACAGCAACTCCGTAATCCTAGGGACTTTAATCCCCCACTTTCACGAATGGGTACATCATCCAGACCACAATCAGTAAGGAAACATTAGCCTTACGTGATACACAACCAGAGGGGCTTAACAGATACATAAAACATCCCACCCCAAAACACAGCATATACGTTCTTAAGCACAGAGGGAACTTTCTCCAGGAAGGATTATGTCAGGCCACAAAACAACTTGTAAAAACCTAAGAAGACTGAAATCATACCAAGCCTCTTTTCTGACCACGATGGCATAAAACTAGAAGTCAACTACAAGAAACTAGAAAATTCACAAACACGTAAAGCCTAAACGGCACGCTACCACACCCGGAGATCGACGAAACTAAAAAATAAATAAATAAATAAAAATCAAAAAAATACCTCCCGACAAATGAAAATGGAGATACGACTTACCAAACTCTATGGGCTGCAGCGAGATTCTAGGACGGGTCACGACTGAGGGGCGCCGAGAGCTGGCATGGAACGTAGCCCCAACCGTAGGGCTCGGGAGCCCCCAGTCCTGGCGGGCCTGCCTCTCCCAGTGCGGCGGTTTTCAAACCTGAGCCTCTTTCAGGATCACCTGGAGAACTTGCTCAAGGCCCCGCCTGCACTTACTGAATTAGGAGGCCTGGGGTGGGGCCCCAGCGTCTGCATTTCTAACCAGCTCCCAAGTGCTGCTGCTGCCGCTGCTTCCGTGGTGGGGAACACACTTCCGGAACCACTGGCTCAGTCTTTCTCAGCCCTGGCTGCCCGCAAGGCTCCCCCAGGCCCTGCGGCAAGCGATCAAACCAAATGCTCCGCAGGCGAGGCCCGGGAAGGCGGCTCCCCAGGTGATCCTCATAAGTCCCTGTTGTGCTACTCAGCTCCATTTTCCATTTTCTGTCCGCGTGTTAAAGGGACCCGGGCTTGTTTGAATCGGGTACGGTGAGAGTCGCAGCCACGGAAACGACTGTGGGGAAGTAGAACGGTTGTACTCCCAGACTCCAGAAACAGGAGGCAGAACCACGCGGCATGCCAAACAAAAACGGCCCATCAAACAATGGCTCCTTATCACCCTGCCTCTGCCCAAGGAGGCTGAGACTGCTTGCTCCAGAAGTTTCTGCAGGGGGGAGAGGGCAGAGCAAGGCCTGGAAGGGATTCCCTTGGGAAAGAACGGGGAGCCGGGGGAGGTTCCCTGGGTCAGTTTGGTATTGGACAGCTGGCAGCATTTCAGCAGGCGCTGGACTCGGGGGGTGGTCCGTGGTCGTCTGGGACCCGGCCCCGGGGTGTCATAAGCAGAGGGATTCCGGCTGGGTGCGTGAGAGTTTGATAAGCAGATTGTTGGGAACGTGGGCTCTTCGGGCTGGTTGGTTTGTATAGCACAGGGGAGTCCTTTGCCTCTGGGAATTAGCTATCCCCGAGAGGGGCAGTCTTCCCGATTCACACCCCCAACTGCCAGAGCATCGAGAATACAAAAAATAAGAAAATACGGTCAGTAACTGGCTACCTCTGCCTCCCTTCAGAGTCCCACCCTCCTCGTTTATGACCCAAGCCTGACTGTGTCCTCAATACTTCCCTTGACTACTCAAATCTTATTCTAGATTGCACAGCTTAACCTAAATTAGATGTCAAGGAAGAAGAAGGAAAGAGGCTCTAACATGAACCGTGTTGAATCGCACAAGGATTTCGATCTCTTGGCCTGCGCCTGATGAGACCAGCCTTGCACAAAATGTAAGACACGGAGATTGTTCTGAGAACTTCGACACAACCTGCCTCAGCCTAACCCAACCAGAAGGCCTGGGAGTTGGGACCACTTGTGTCAACACGGCTCAGCTTGTTAGTTTCAGGAGCCCTCTGCCCAAGGAAGAGGAGACTGCTTGCTCCAGAAGTTTCTGCAGATCAATTAACCCGAGACAAAGGACTGTTCACCTGGGCAACAGCTGGTTTATCACGCAGCAGTTTACCCACCAAGACCCCCTACAAGATCCTTGCGGTGTTTACCAGCCTTGTACTGCCAGACGTCTCCCACCTTGAAAGACACATGGTAACCATTGAATCCAGAACCCCCAAATCCTACAGAAGCCTCCTCCGACTCCCCAGCCCTGCGAGCCTGCTACCGCTGAGCTGCTTTGCTACCACTTTGACTTCCAGTGAACTTGGTTTTGCTTTAGTTGCAGGTGGGCAGATCAGATCAGGAAGCTCAACAAAGATTTCAAGAGCCCAGGGCTCTACGGTAGTCAAGTAAGTTCAGGAAATCCTATATACTAGCTCCACCTTCATGGCAATTGCAACCAGGTGAGGATAATAACGTTTCTGAAAATTTTGCATTAAAAAAGTAAAACTTTAGGATATTAAGCAAACAAGCAACTTGTGCTTGGCATAGGAAGCCTTGGTTTTTCTGCAAACTTACTAACTCCTCTAAGAACATTTGCCCTCTTAACATCAGCTTTTAGAATGTTGATTTGGGCATGAATGATTTAAGAGAAATGAAGGAGTACTAAGGATATGAAGTATAACCCTGAAGCCAACGGTGAGTGAGAGGTCCCTGGGCTTCCCACACCTGGAAGTGCCTTCATCCCACAGTCAGAGACTCCGTGCTGAACCGGCTGCCCTGCAGAGGGGAGTTTCCACATCATGAATGGTTTCTACATGATAGATGGAGGAAAGTTCGTGAGAATCCACTGGTCTGTGTGGAGGGAGTCCATTCCCTTTGTCAGAGCGGGAGGAGCCGGGACACCCTCCTGCCTTGGATTCCCCCAAGCCACCAGAGCAGGTGCACACGGCCTAGCTTGGGCCTCAGTGAATGCTGGCCGGAGGACGGTTCCTGTTCCTGGTGGAGTCACTGAAAGAGCAGAGGAAATCCCCAGCTGGTCCCTTCACAGCCCTCTCAGAGCTGGGAGGAGACATCAGTCGGGGAGCCTAACTTCCTTGCTATTTCCTCTCTGGAAAAACCCTGCTTTTGTCCAAGATCTAGGAAAAGAAACTAATGAGTTATCAGAGAATTCCAGGATCCAGGGCATTGTCTGTGAAACAGGTGGCCAAGCAAAGAGGGCGACCGGCCTCACAAAATCAAGGCTATTCAAATTACCAGTGGACATTTTGCCAGGGTGTTCCTTGAAATGTCCTCATTAAAAATTAATCACCATTAATATTAATTATACTGATTAAAAGGAAGCATCTGAAGACAGACTTGAATCCTTACAGCTCTAGCAGGGTGGAGCAAGATAACAGAAGGCTGCTGAAGGGAAGAAGCTTCATCATCTTACTCAGAAGGGAAGGGAAAGACAAGCCAGACACTTGGGCTAGGGTCCGGGCCCCCCACCCCTGCCCCCATGCGATCTCTCCCATATCACAGCTCGCTTCTTGGATGACACAGCTGTGTCTCTGCAGAGGGGAGTGGAGGTTTTCAGCACACAATGTCCATCCCACTCCAAGTCTACTGAGCTGAATTTTGATTATGCCAAAGTTGTTTTTTTTTTTTTAATTCTTGCCTACACCCCCATGAACCACTGTTCTTTCTTCTTTTTCCAACTTTATGATAGTGGGAGACAAAGTGTTGGGTGGAAAATCATTCTGAGGGGGAGCTGAGGAGTTCTCACAAGGAACAAATGCCAAAGGGCCCTGCGATGCTGGACAGTGGGGCTTTGAGAGGCCTGGGGGTGGCCAGGCAGAGAACTGGCCCAGGCCAACTTTAGCCCAAAATGCAAAGAAACTCAGTCAGAAGCCCGTCCTCCCACCCCCACCCCATAGAGCAGCTCAAAGGCAAGGAATAGTGGTGAAGGGCAGAAAACCCATGCGGTCCACTAACACCACGGCTAGTTGCTTGCTTTTGTGTGTGTTTTCCTTGTACCAAAAGCCTGGCCCCCAATCCAATATGATCCAAAGGACACACAAACTGAATCGGCTCTTGGAATGCCCTCAGCTTTCTACAGTGTTGTGGGGGGAAAAGACTTCAGGCCTGGAATTTAAAAACAGAACCTGCGGATTATAAACCGTATTGCAGGAGAGAAGAGAATGTGGTCAGCCAGGGGCCGGGGGCCGGGGGCCCGGAGACATCAAAAATGTGGGCTTTCTTCTCTACCCAACCCTCCTGCCCCCTGCAAGGCTTCCCTGGTGTCAGCAGGGGAGGGCGATTGCAGGGGAGAGAGACCTCCAGCCGGTCCCCGAGGGAGGGGGCGGTGGCTTTATTGCAGGCCAGTCACCCCAAAACCGCCCTCTGAAAATGGCCCTGAGAAAAGGCACCGAAGGAAGTTCTTGTTCTGAAAGCTCACAAGATGGCAGAAACTCTGCGTTGGAGGGGTAAAGCATTAAGGGTCAGGCTGTCACCTGAGTTTCTACTGTAAGCAGGACCTGAGGTTCTTGTGATCAACCAGGGGCAGATATTCTGGTCAGCAGCCCAGGCCCGTTCTGAATTCCATCCACCTCCCCCCTCCAGGGCTCTGAACCCCGAGTCCCCCACTGTCCCAGGTTAGATGGGTCTCTGGAAAGGCCCCTCACAGAGAACAGAGCCCCCAGCCGGCAGTCCCGGGGCCACGGGGCATGGGATCCTGGGGGGCCCCGTGGTTCCCGGAGCGGCTGAGGACCTGAGGCGGGTGAATGGGGGGTGACCTGGCAGAGAAGCGCGGTCACAGTGGAATCAGGTTGCCATGGGGATAGGAGGTTTTCTGCTCAAGCTGGGTGAGAGCAAATTTTCCATTGTGCATATGTAAACATACTGCGGGCATCTTTCATTTTTTAAGCTCCTTTTCTTCTTCAAAGAGCATCCAGGGTGGGCTCCCGCATCCCAAGAGGTGTTATGGAAGGTAATTTTCCAGGGGACAGCTCCTTGGAGGGTATTGGGGGGTTCAACTTTTCTTGAGGCATGAAGGTGGGAAGGACAGCACGGGGCTCCTTTTCAGGAAGCAGCAAGGTCTGCCTGGGTTCCTAAGGGTTCCCAGGGGGTCTCTAGAGACAGGCCAGGGACAGCACTTCCCTCTCCTGCCATCTTCAGTGAGGAACGTTCACGTTTTCCACCTCCCCTGCTGTTCGGTAACTGACTCCACGGCCCTCGCTCTCTCCTCTAGCTCAACACATGGGAACAATTTTGTGAGCCGGTCTTAGCCGGTTTGGACCCCTGAAACAGAGTGTCACCGACTGGGTGACCGACACAACAAACTTTAACTCCCCACCCTTCCGGAGGCTGGGGTCCAGGATCGAGGTGCCGACAGATCCGGCGTCTGGTCAGCACCTGCTTCCTGGGTTACAGACGATGGTCTTCCCGGATCCTCACGTCGAAGAGAGAAGCGGCAAGTTCTCTGGTCTCATCCAACTCAAGCACAAACCCCGTTCAGAAAGGCTCCGTTCTCATGACCTAATTAGCTTCCACAGGTCCTGCCTCATAATACCATTACAGCCGAGGTTAGGATTTCAACATAGGAATCTGGGGGGGACACGTTCCGTCCATAATAGCCCCTGTGGACTTTTTTCTGGTGGACGGTAAGATACATATAAAATATATCATTTTCACCATCTTAAATATATAATTCCACGGTATTAAGTACATTCGCGAGGTTGTGCAACCTTCACCACTATTTCCGCAACTTTTTTTTGTCTGCCAAACAAAACCCGCCCACCCATCAAACGACGGCTCCCTATCACCGCGCCTCCCCCAGTCCCAGGCAACCCCAGTCCACTTTCTGTCTCTGGGAATTTGCCAGTGTGAGGCACTTCAGATAAGTGGGCTCATACCAGAGTTGTCATACCATGACTGGCTTATGTCATTTAGCGGAATGTCCTCAAGGGTCATGCACGCTGAAGCCTGTACCAACGCTGCGGTCCTTTTTAAGGCTGGACAGTATTGCTGTCATGGACATACCACGTCTCATTTACCCATTCATCTGCTGACGGACGCTTGGCTTGCCTCCACCTTGGACCTGTGAATAGTGCACCTGTGAACACAGGTGTATAGATATCTGCCCGGGTCCCTAGTTTCGGTTTCGTAGGTATCTACCCAGAAACGGACTTGCAGGGGCACATGGCAATCCTGTGTTCAACTTTTGGGAGGAGGGTCATGCTCTTTTCCACAGTGAGCCTTCGGACTTCGGATCAGCGGCTTTCCTGGGGCAGCTGAGGATTGTTTTCCAAGGGAGTTTGGCCATGAGCGTCGCGGTCTTTGTTAGCTCTGACACTCATCTATGCTTCTCCAAGGCTTTCTGCAGGTCTTCCCTAGTTCAATTCTCTTCTGTTGACTGTTTAGACTTTAAGGTGTCTGGGGGCTGGCAGACTGATGATCTATTGCTTGACTGACAGTTTAGCAACAAGGTGGGGTGAGGGGAAACCTCATCTTCCTGGTCTTCCAAACCCTCCTGAGCCACCCTATCAATCCCACAATACTTGGCTTCCACTGGTCACCCATGGGGACCTGGGTATCTGGGCCAGCAGGCAGGCCCCCTTCGGCCTCCTGGATACGCTGTGATTGCCCACCAGCTTCACAACGTCCTTTCCTTTATCCCAAGACCCTCCCCAGCTCCCCACTTCACCTCCAGAGCACCTTCTCCTAAGGACTTCCCCGACACTACAAGTCTATAGCTTGTTCTAGTGTTTTCCACCGTTACTTCAATGACTTGTCCCCTCAGGGGCAGCATAGGTCCCACCCTGACCCTCACCAGCATCTGGTACGAGACTAAGCTCATAGTTGAACTTGGTAAATAAGGGCGTACTGATTTATGACCCTGGTCAGAGACTTGGACAAAGAGGCTGCTTCGGGTCCCTGAGATAAAGGAAGCTTTATTGATAGAGATGTGGGGGCTGGAAGAGCCCTTTGCTACGTTTGCTTTTTGTCTTTTTAACACTTTTATTGTGAAACAGAGCCTGCTCAGAGAAGCACATGGAATGTAAGTGGACGGTGTCATCGATGGTCATAAAGCAAACATCCTTACCGCCTCCACCTAAGAGGGAGAACATTGAATGGCACCTCAAGAGCCCCTTCTACTCTGGAACCCAGGCCGATTCTGACTCCTCTCTTCTGCCCCCCGCCTCCTCAGGGCAATCCTATCCTGAATAAATAGGTTTTTTTCTTGATTGTTTTCATATGTTTACCACTTTTCTATACAGCCCTAAAAAGCATGACTTAAGTTTTTTTTGCCTTTGAACTTTGCACGAGTGAAAGAAGGCTGTATACATTCTTTCAGGATTTGCCTCACTGGGCTGTGTGTGTGAGACTCACGCCCACCGCCCTTGCCCCAAGCTGGTGTTGGCCCATCTTCACAGACTCCAGCGTCCCAGTGTGCAACCCAGCTAAGTTTATTTCAAGCACGTGTGCTATAAATGCCGAGGGACGGTGTGTCGTTTCCAGTTTGGGGCTATTAGAATGAAGATACTTATGCTTGTTCTTCTATGTCTCTGAAAGCCTAGCACGTGCATAGGAGCCGGACTGCTAGGTGGCGGCATCCATAGATCTTGACCTCTACCAGCTGACAAATGACCTATTTTCTGAGGTGGTCGTGTCATCCTCACTCCCCACCCCACACCCGCCCCAACTGACAAAATGTCTCGGCATCCCAGCTCTCCAACATTCAGCCAATGCTCTGCAAATTCATAGGCAAGGAGGACCTCCTGGTCCTCTTCTACGAGAGCTGAAACCATTCAACAGGCATCCTTGAATGTAGCAACCTCCAAACCTGGGGGCCCTTGGAGATGCTTCCACAGGAGCCCCTACCCAAGTCTGGGGGTGTTAGGGGTAGGAGAGACACGGTGCAGGAATAAGAACCTCAGGGGTGGGGGAAGCCCCCAGGGACTGTGAACCATGGAGCCCTAGCCAGCTACAGACCCAACCAGCTGGTCATAAAACATACATCAAAGGCTCAGGATGCCATTGCCTGTGGGTTTAGAGCCCAGGTGTCGCCTGCCAGCTCCCTCTTTGCTCCCCGCTGAGCTGTGCGCCTGCCCTGACCAGGGCTGCCACCGGGCTCTGCGGGACCAGGGCAGCCAGGGTGGAAGGTCAGGATCTCGCATGGCCTTACCAGCTGGGGGCGCTCACTTGAACTCTGTGCCTGGGGCTCACCCCGGGAACACAGCAGAGAGGCCGCACTACTCTTTTTAAAAAGCACCGCATTATTACCAGCTTCAAGCAACAGAGGTAAGTACAAAGAAGGAAACAAAGGCTTTTGAAAGCTCACCAACCAGAAATGAGTATCACAAACATTCGGTCACCGTCGTTCTCCATAGTGTTCTGTACCAACATACAGAGGGAGGATGGGTGGAGGGGTGAGTGGAGGGATGGACAGGTAGATGGGCACAGGTTTTCATGTATAATTCTAGAAAAAAAAAATCCTACTGTACAGGCTATTTGAAAATAGACATTTGCTCTCTTTACGAAAGAATATTCGTTACCTGCTTCCTCTAACTGCAAGAGGGGATATTCTCAATGCAGAAACCTAGATATCACAGAACATAAAGGAAAAAAATCATCTGCTTCCCACCACCAGATTACTATGAACATATCTGCAGATGTGTCTGTACATACAATGTGAGATTCATTTACGCTTGATGTCTTTATCAAAAGAGCACAGCAAAAAAAAAAAAAAAAAATAGGGCCTCTTGAAAAGGACCCTCTCATCCCCTGAGACTCAGATAATAACCAAATCTCACACTTTCCAGGAAGGAGCCGAAAGGTCTAAAGGACCAGCCCTCATTTGTCAAATGGGAGGTGGAGGATTTCGTATCTCCATTTAACCACAAAACAGAAGTACGCATGCGAAAAAACAAAGCCAAACCTGATCTTTACAGTGATAAGCAGTATGGCTCAAACCACAGAAAACACCAAAAGCAGCAATGTTTGAATGGTAACTGACCCCGTAACTAGAATCTTATCATCGGGGCAATAAACCGCATTAACGCTCTCCCAGCACAAACCCGCAGCTCAAAGTGACCGTCTCCCAAGCAAGCCCGGGGACTGTCCCCCAGGTCAGAGGTGACAGCCCCTTGTATGGTTCCTAAAAAGCACAGGACAAAAGACAAGTCGAGACATGGCATCCCATCTCTGCAGTTACCAGGCCTTGGACCAACTGCTACAACAAACCACTGGTAATGAAAACAGCCGCTGCGGTTCTGCCTAACTGTCCCCAGAGCACCAGCTTCACATCCACGGCCAACGCACTGCCCAGGAGGCATCTGCGCCTGTGGTCCGGGCTCTTGGGAGAGGTTTTAACAGGAGAGCTGGATCCAAAGCTTTCCAGCTTCTTCCCTGTGCTACAAAGAGGTGAGGTCAGAAGGCCTACTGCTGATTCTCCCAGTGGCCAGTCCCTCGCCCCCCACTCATTCGAACCTTCCGTGTTGTCCAGGAACCTCGTGCGACCCCTACACGTGGAGCACGCACCCCCGCACGCCCTCCGCATACCCCCTCACTAGCATCCATCTCCGGCTCCCGTCCTTAGAGCTGCCCCACAGCCCAGCCCTCGGCGATCTGATGACCAGCCCTATTCACACGTTACCGTTCTTAGGTGACATGACCGCATTTCAACCGGGCCCTTCTGAAAGCAAGGCTGTCCCCCCACAGGGGGGACAGGCCTTGGCCCCAAAGCAATGCGGCCCCCACAAGGGGCTACATGCCCTGAGCCGGGTTCATGGGGCTTTGTGCGGGGCGTACCGGCTGCGGGGACCCTCGAATCATACCGTGTGGGGGGCTACCTAGTCCCCCCACGCCTGAGACCACCCCGATTTCCGAGGCATTGGGGACAAGGATAAACGAGAGAGGGCCCCTCTCTGTGGGGGCGCAGAGTCAGCTCGCTCTGTTCAGCCCAGCGCAGCACCAGCTGGTGAGCACGCCCGATCTCTCTCTATCCCCCATGCCACCTCCTCCTCTCACCTAAAATGGGAGGAGAGAGGGGGAGGAAATGCTGCCTTTTCCTCCTGTGCTGAATTTATCCTAACTGCAGACAGGCTGCAGAGCTAGGGAGAAGATAAACAGAGAAGTCTAGTTATAATCTTTCAAAATCTCCCAACGTCCTCCAGCCCACTCCGTTCGCTTCCTACCTTGCCGGAGGAGGAACTCTGCCTGGCTTCCAGGACTCCGTGCTGCCTCTGGGACCATCTCCTGGGCGGGGGAGGTTCTCTCGCTCCTCGTGGGAGCTTCAGACCCCAGCTGAAGCTGTTTCACACGCTGGGCCTCAGGATCTTGACAGGTGCTTAGCGTTTTCTAACCAGTTCTCATCGTGACCTTGGCTACTTAGTTAACGCCTAGTTAACCCGCTCCCCCTCCAAGCTTTCTGCAGAGCAATGCACATTGGATATTGTCTCACACCCCTCTGAGGAGAAATACGTAAATGGCAACGGTTTGGATATCCACCAAGTAGAAGGTCAGGTTTGGACCAAAGCCGAGGGGGTATAGGGACAGGAGGGGAAAACCTCTGAGAACAGGGACATTGTCTCCTTTCATCTTCATTAGAGCCCATGGACGATAAAAAAAAAGCAGTCAGTAACTTCCCTTCTGGAAACTGGAAGAATCCGCATTGAACTCAGGCGTGTGGCCGTGTGTCGCCCCCAGGCGTGAGCGAGGAACCAGAGCTGTGAGAGGGCAGGACCGTGGAGGGGCACTGTAGCGGGGAGGGGAGTCCTGGGTCCAGCCCAGTCCCAGCCCCAGTGGTCCCTGGAGGGGCTGCGAAGTCCAGCCATCCCCGGCGGAGTTGCCCCATCCCCATAGGACTGGGCTTCTGGTGTCACTTGTGGGCCTGGCCGGGCAGAACCTCATGCCTGTGTCTTCCTCGGCTCGCTCTGCAGCCCTTCCTGCAATCCTGAGCTGTCATTCAACACACCTGCTTCTGCTTAAATCAGCCAGAGTTTCTACCACTTACAGGTGAGAGCCCAGGCTGATTCCCCAGAGTCCCCAGGCCTCCAGGGCTCAGATTCCAGAGACTTCCATCCTACTTCTTTCCAAATGCTGTCTGCCTGCTCCAGGCCAGAGTAGACCCCTCCCACTAGACCAACCGAGCGAGCACAGCACAGGGCAAAGGGGAAGGAGAAAAGCCTCCATGTGGAGTAGAATGCAAGTGTGACGCTCCCACACGCAGGGACCTCGAGCAGACAGAAGCCAGGCTCTGATTGTGAGTCCCCCCAAGGCTGCGCCTTCTGTGAACATGAGGGCTCTGCGAGAGTGCAGCCCCCTGGGGTCCCCAGGATCCCAGCTCCCTGGCAACATCCCGACGTGTCATCGTTGTAGGGCTCTGATGAGCTGTAGAACGTGCGAGTTCCTTGTCCCCACGATTCATCTGAGTAAACTCTGCTGCTAATTGGGTTTGTATCTGGCAGTGGTGACATCAAAAAAAGGTTTTGTAGTCAATTATGTTCTCCTGGAACGCACGGGCAGGGGTTGTCCTGTCAACATGGAGGTGGTCTCTACCTTAATGAGCTGCCCCAGGCAAAGGCACCGGAGGACATCATGGTCCCCGAGTCCCTGTCTTTAGTGGCTGCGGTTGAAGAAGAAGGGGAGGCTCTATCTGGGCACCGCAGGAGCTGGCTTCCCTGCACTTTCCAATGGCCTCTCTGCGGTGGAACACAGCTGAATGGGATCAGGGGCGTGCGAGCCACTTAAAAAAAAATCGGCCCCGAGGTACTGACACGCGCACGTGCTCTTCCTGCTGCCCAACGATGGTTTGGTTTTTTAACTGCACCAGAGCCAGGAAACGGACACTTACGGCCCCCACTACACCCCCAACCCCAGAACACAGCCACGTGGCACACACCTGGAGGAAGAGAAATGGAATTCTTCCTGCAAGCTCTTTTTCTGGTCCAGAACAAATCGTTCTTCCAACGCTCTAACATCCTGAGCGTGGGTGGTAGCGATGCTTACTTATGTCTTGTGGGAAAGATGGTGTGTTTAAAGAAGAATCATCTAGCCGACTGGGGTGATTGCAGGAAGGGCCAATGGTCCCTCAAAGAACATGGCAAGGCCTTGCCTTTTTTTTCCCCTTTTGCTTTGGGTCTTAGTGGGTCAATTTCTGCCACTTTTTTTTTTTTTTTAAATACTGGGGGTTTCCAGTCCTCTGCCTGGAAGAGCTGGAAGCACTTTCCTGTTGACAGAGAAATAGAAAAGCAGGGAAAGTTCCACTTAATGGCTCAGAAACAGGCCCCTAGGGCCTGGGAGTGGCCGGAGAGGAAGTGGGCTCTCTCCGGGGCAGGGCCCTCTGGGCAGCAGGGGGTTCCTGGGGGAGCGACCTACTGAGGGGATGGCTTCTGTCGTAGGCGGTGGTGAGAGTGGGCGAGGCGGGGGTCAGTCGGGGGTGAGGAGGGGCTCCACGGAGGGCGAGCAGCACCCCTGGCCTGAGGTCAGCCTCCAAGAGCCCGTGACGGGACTGTGAAAGCCATGCGGGGTGGCCAAACCACTCCTCTGTGGGAACTGGAGCTGCACATTTCCTGCCTTTCATCTTGCCCGTCGGAGAGGAATCTGTCAGAAGCGGCCAACTGCAGCCCCGTCACGGGGACAGGGGGCAAGGCTGTGGCTCCAGGGCGGTGGGGGTGGGGGTGCTGGGAGTGCTGTGCCGCCGAGCAGCCGGCCAGCGACGATGGAGTACGTCGTCACGTTGTGACGTCACGTCGTCGTCACGTCAGCCGTACGTCGGACCAGGCACCATCTGCCCACGCCAGGTCAAGCGCGTCCTTCTGCCGGCCGGGGACGGAGCTGTGGCTCAGACAAGGTGCACGGCCTGTGTGGGGACATATGCTGCCGTTGTCAGAGCCAGACGGCCAATTCTGGCTTCTTTCTGGGTGATGCTGGGAGAGCTGCACTTCGGAATTTTACCATCAGCTGGGGGAGGGTTGGGCCCTCCCTCGATCTCATGCCAGAGTGGAGTTTTGGAGAAGACCCTGGCTTTGGAAAGGCCAGTCCAGAGAGCACAAAGGTGTGCCATGAACACACCACGAGTAATTTTGGGGTGAGGAAACTGAGCTTTAAAACTCAAACAGAATTTTGCTTGCCTGCAAGCAAGTTATCCTCGCCTCCTGTCGCTGGGGGTGGCTGGGAGGGTGAAAGGGCACGCACGCCTCCTGTTCTCCTCCAGGTGGAAGAGTTACTTTATTTGAAGTGGGAGAAAATGCAGGACACGATAAACACGGGATGGTCACAGGTCTTTGGAGAGCCAGCACTGCCTGGCTCAGTCCCAACTGGCTTGGTCCCTCCAGCTCCCCACCCTCACCCCACATCTTCAGCCCCCACCCCACCCCCAGGCAGCCAGCTTTTTCTTTCAGCCTCTCCACCTTAAAGGCATGGGTTGTTTTCCCTGATACCAAGTCCCATCTTAGTGATTCACGCCATACTCCCAGGAAGCTCCCTGATGTGTCCCTTAGAATTAACCCAACTGGATTCGCTTGTTCTCACTTTCTTAGCTGACTTCCTTTGAATCTTTCTTTGCCCTTCCTAAGCCATCTGGGAGGTGGCAGACGATCTCCATCTCAGGGATGAACTTCCATCTGCAGGGCATCAGAGCGCATGCATATGGCACAAGAGAAGGCTCTGCTTTAAGGCAAAAGGGCCATGTAAGCCCTGTGCGACTGGGGGGACGGGGGCGTTGGCCTCAGAGGCAGGACCCCACAAACATGCTCTTAAGGTGACAGTTCTAACAAACACACAAGAGCCTCCTAACCAACACGCTAATTAGCTGCCAGAATAGAAACAGATACAGAAGTACAAGCCTCCAAACTTGCCAGTTACTCTTCTCTAGGGAACGCAGGCCAAAGACTGGTCTTTGCGAAATTTTCTTTGTAAGAAGCAGAACTTGAGGGACTATCCGGGAAGGGTCAGATCCTTCAAACTTAACCCAGAATTCATTGAATCAGACCTAGAACTGGCCTCGCTGGAACCAGGCTGTCACAAGCAGATCTCAAATTAGGGACCCCTTTGATACATTTCTTCCCACTCAAGATGGATCCCAAAAGTCCTCAGGGCAGGAGAAAAGAGGAAAAGGCCAGGTAATGGGACAGCTGTTGTTTGTCTAGGACAAGGAGGGGCCCCCTCCCTATCAGCCTCAGACCCTCCAGAGGGAGGGCCTCATGCTCAGGAAGGCTCTTCCGAGTCTGCAGGGCCGAGGAGGAGGATGGAGCGGAGGGCGTGGGGGCCGCGGTACAAGCATCGTGTCAAAGCCGGGAGGTCCCCGGACCCCACCTCATGCCTTCCGAGCTCAGGTTCCCCAGCATCTTTCTTGAAATGAAAAAACAGGCATATAAAGTTGAATTTCACAAACAACTTTACTACTTCTGAAAACAACTTTGTGGAAAAATAGAAAAAAGCAGTCTGTACAAAACTGGCACATTTTATGAGCCCATTAAGAAACAAAACTGGTTCTACTCCTCTGACATTCTGCACGGATTAGGAAGGGGGGATAAAGGCATTGCGTCCCATTCAGTTAGGAGGCCAGGTGTCCGGAACTGTATGGGATTTCCCCGCGCACTCTGAAGAGCACTGTCTCCAACTCTGAGGGAGGACTTCACATGTGAGCAGTCTCCTTCATCTCGTAGTCACGTTTCTCAGAGTGGGGCTTCTCCGACCTGTCTGCTGGTGACACTCCAACGGAAGAGGAGGATGAATACCTCCCCAAGGGGCTGAGGAACAGCACCCACCATAGCTGAGGTCTTGTACCTCAGACACCCCCGTGAATTTTGCATTTGTATTTCTTTTCACAGAAAAATCCGGCTTTAAGTTCTTCCTTGGTTGGACCCAGTCTGCAGTCCTGGGAGAGAGCCACATGAAGACAGGCACTCGAAGCCTGGACCAGGGTCAACGGCGGGAGCTCCCTCACCACTAGGGTTGGACCTGAGCAAGGCTGCGTTGCCCGCAGTAGGCAGGCTGGGGTTGGAGCAGGAAGTCCACTGATGGGGTAGGGAGGTCTTCATTAAGGGGAAAGGCTCAGGCACTGGGAGTTGGGAGGTGCCATGGCCAGTCGGGGAGAGCCATGGACAGTTCTTGGAGGATGTCTTTGTACCTAGAGAGTTCCCGCCCAGTGCAGTCTTTGCTGACGGGGGCGTAAATTCCTTAATGGCTCCGCCCACATTCATCTGGTTCAGCTTTTTCAGGATCTCACCTAACAGGATAGGTCCTATTCCCTCGAATTAGAGGTTTCCTTTTCTTTCTTCCCATAGTCCTTAGAGTTCCTGTCCAACCACAGGGGACTTAGACGGGAGATGGGAGCAGTAGGCTTTGTCCTGCCTCACCTGGTGGCCTGGGCAAGATGGGGGGTCACGTCCCATCACCTCCCAGGACCAATGTCAGCCTATTTTCTCCTCAGCATCCCCAGCTGGCTTCGGGTTGGAATTCTGACAGCTAAACAGACACACTTCTTGGTTTACAAGTTGTTATTCTATCACTGTTAAGTATTAGTCAACATTTGGGTTTTAGTCATAACATAGCTAATGCCTAATTTTGTTTGCTTCACAGCAAATTAAATAAAGAATTGGCAGCACATTAAATAAATGGTTAAATTGATTAATTATTTTTCCTCCAAGTCTTCAAGTAAAATCAAAGTTCCAGACAGATGCACATATCCATCCTGGAGCTCCAGATATCCCCCGAGGCCCTCCAGTGCACCCAGAATTGTGACAAATGAGGTGGAACCACTAGCGCCGTAGGTCGGCACACAGAGAGAACACAGAGATGCCGCCAATTCAAATGGTACCGAACGTGGTCACAGAACAGGCTACTGTCCTTAAAATTAGTATGACAGATAAAACAGTGCTTGAATAAAATTCAGTCTTGGCTAGCCAATCTTTAACAGTCTAGCCGGGTAGCAATGAAGCTGACCAATGTTTTAATTTGTCCTATGGCCTCTGTAACAAAAAGATGAGGCAAGACTCCCTAAATGTTCAAGCGTACCCCAACAATCTGTCACTGAACCACAGATACTAAATAATTCTGTCCTTTGGCGGGAACACACGAGGCCCATGCTGCTCAACTCTAATTAGCCAAGTGGTCCCGAAACGAAATTAAGAAGTACTTAAGAAGATGATGAAAATGAATTTGGAAACAAGATTACCATTGGTCACTACACGTGGAGATTTAACTTTCAAATCATAAGCTTGCTTTCACTAAAGAAACCCACTCATTCATGTCTTTATCAGTTTTTGAACTACACCAGAGGATGCTTGGATTAGTGTCGTAGGCAGAGGCCTCGTGGCAGACTTCATTGGTGTATCAGAAATTCTCTTTGACTTTTGCCAGATTTTTACCCTGCAGGATTCAGAAGGTTTTACTCACTTTGGAAAAGACAAAGGGCTCACCCCAAGATTACTAGTTCTTTGACAGTGGGCCACTTTTTAGACAAAGGGATGTCTGAAGCTTTGTTAGAATTGTGCCCTAATGATTAGGGAACATTAGGGAACTGAGGGAAGAGGGAGGATTTGATTGAATAACTCCAACGCTATTTTTGAATTCCTTATATTGTCTGAGAGGCATGGCAAACTTTTCTTTGGCAATTTTTATTTTATTTAAAAAATTTATTTGAGAGAGAGACAGAGAGAGAGCCCAAGCAAGAGGGGGAACAGAGGGAGGAGAGAGAGAGAGAAAAAGAATCTCAAGCAGATTCCCTGCTGAGCATGGAGCCTAACACAGGGGCTCCATCTCAAGACTGAGATCACAACCGGAGCCAAAACCAAGAGTCAGACACTTAATTCACTGTGCCACCCAGGTGCCCTTTCTTTGGCAATTTTTAAGGTGAAAGGATTACTGCTCCCCATTTCTCACTGCGTAATAAATACAGTCACTATCCAGCAAAACACAAGATTTCAAAGGCTACATAGAGTGATCTGATCACATTTCTTGCACCAGTGCACTCATTTCACTGAAAAATAACAGAAAAATTCCATGGTGAAAAAAAGCATGCAAATGCAAGGTGAAAACGTTTAGGTAACCCTTTTACCAATACGATCATGACTTTGCGGAAAATCATCAGAAAATGAAATTTAAAAATGTAAATGAGCGGTGTCTCTGCTGAGGTAGACATTATAAAATACTGTAATATTAGTGCAAGTTTTTTCTGGCGTGAGTTCTTTATTAGTTTTATTTTTTATAATTCCTGTCACTGTGTCCACAGTAGAACACTCTTGGTCCCAATTAAAACTAATTAAAAGTTATTTAGGGAACACAAGTGAATAACAATGTTTAACAGTTAGCACCTCTCAGAATAGAAACTCAAGCAGCTGACAAAATGGAAGCTGAAAAACATTCATGGTTTTGACTCTTCCAGATCTCAGCAAAAACTGGTTTGCTTACATAACCGAAGTAAACCCAGGATCCTGCATGGTCTGGCCTTGGCACTGGTTCAGACCTGCAGAAAAACATGATTGAAAACAATTCAAATCTTTCTGTCTCTTGAGAAAATGCCAGCGGTAGGAGTGCGTTTTAAATATCCAGCAAACTCCTTAAAGATACTGTTTGCACCTGTCTCTCGATCTCTGGTTCTCTGACCAGCTCTCCCCTTTCTGTTTCCCCTCATGCTCCGAAGACCCAGCCTGAGGCTTCTCTCCCCCTCTCTCTTTCCTCTGCCTGCCTCCCAGGCTTCTTTATTTTCCTTCCAATTGTTATTACTCAATATCTCTGTGACAAAATTCAAAACACGCCCCTCGTTCCAGGCAGGGGGCAGGGGTACACATTAGATTCTGTATCCCACCCACTGATCTTGTGTCTCTCCCCAAGAATGAAAAGCCGGCTGCAGAAGAATTTTGCCACCGAAGCATTTCCTGAATTAGTCAATTGGACCGCGGAGCCACATGGGTCCAGGCCCCGCTTCAGTTCCCGCGTGCTTTGCTTTGTCTCACAGCCCCGCTCACACTTGACCGTGACTCCGCGGTGTCAGAGTGTCCCGAGACGACGTGTGCTGCGAGAGGATTCTCAGATGTTTATTTCTTCTTATACTTTATATTTTGATAAAATCTTTCACGTAAGCTTTCTTTTTATTTTCTTAAGCTTTTATTTTATTTATTTATTTTTAAAGATTTTATTTATTCATTTGACACAGAGAGAGAGAGAGAGAGCACCAGCAAGACGAGCTGCAGGCAGAGGGAGGGGGAGAAGCAGACTCCCCGCCAACCCAGGGATCATGACCTGAGCCGAAGGCAGCTGCTTAACCCACTGAGCCACCCAGGCGCCCCTAAGCTTTTCTTTCAGAAGGAGAATACACACATACACACACAGATGCACACAGATGCATATATTTTTTCCTTTTAAGTCAAAGTGCAATTGCTCTAGATGAGGCAAGGGTGGGTAACAAGACGCGCCACTCTTCGGGCACGTGTCCCCAGCTTCCACTTGCTCCCCTCCTTCCCTTCTCTTGTAGTCACCTCCGAGGGGCTTCTTGGAGCACACTCTGGACTATGAGTGTGCAGATGGAGCGTGATTAGAGTCAGAAACAGCAGACTCCTGTTCTGGAAAGCTCCACTACTTACGACGTAAGCGGGCCTGGCCGCCGTGACTAGACACCCACCCAGCGGGTTGCTGTAGGAGGGAACTGGTGCACATTGGGTTCTCCGCAAATGGCGATTTCCTCCCTATCATTAGTCTCAAGGGAACAAAGGAGAGATTAAAGGTGGATGAGGGCAAATCCATCCCTTCCACTGGAAAAAAGCAGCAGCAAGATGGGCTGGACCCAGGGTGAGTCCTCAGTCTCTTTGGTATGTCCTCAGAAGCATTTACATCATCTGATGATTACAGATCCAGCACGATTGGATGAAGTATCGGTCTGGGGGCGCCTGGGTGGCTCAGTTGGTTTAGTGTCTGCCTTTGGCTCAGGTCATGGTCCTGGGGTCCTGGGATCGAGCCCTTGTCGGGGGCTCCCTGCTCATCGGGGAGCCTGCTTCTCCCTCTCTCTCTGCTTACTGCTCCCCCTGCTTGTGTGCTCTGCCTGGCAAATAAATAAATCTTAAAAAAAAAAAAATCAGCCTGTCTGCATGGCACTGAGCTGGGCTGGAGAAAAAAGAATTAACAGAAACGGATTATTTCAGGCAGACTGAGACAATGACAAGAGGCAGGTTGCTTGATGTGAACAGGATAAAATCT
>CM052810.1:122781579-122801347 GCA_028533885.1 Nasua narica | reverse complement strand
CCCCCCCCCCCCCCCCCCCCCCCCCCCGGGAAGGAGCCTGCCAGGCTGGCCTGCAGGGCATTTCCGGGGGACGGCCCCTGCAGAGCCCAGGGACAGCAGGCAGTGCTCCAGCCTGAGCAGCAGTCCCCCCAGAGGGCCTCCGTGGCTCCGCGGCCACTTCAATAGCCGACTGTTGCCACCTGCTGGCCACTGCAAGAACTGCTCAGCATTGGAAAAGGGAGGATTTGTTTGGACGCAGGGTGGCCAGGCTCCTGAGAGCTGCACCAAAATACAGACATGCAGACTCAGTGTTTTCTCCAAAGATGTGACCTGGGGAGGATCTATTACCGTTCCACTCAGTAAGCCACACCAGAAAGTGGACTTTTATAAGAGTTATAGCCTCATTCATGCATGATTTAGTCGATTATTGCTATAAACCAGGTACCCTGCAAGGTACTCGGGGTGATTAGTAGTCACATCTCATTCTACCCCCACAGGACATTATCCAGGGCGATCTTCTACCCTAATCACTGAATTAGGGTTTACATTTCGTCATTCACTCACGAACCCATACTGACTGAATGACTACTATAATGGCAAGCTCCGGGCCAGAAGCTGAGCGTGCAGCGGTGAGCAGAAACAGGTACTGACTCCCCACTCGCTGGTCTGCTATCTAGTAGGAGAGACAGACCTTAATCAGATCAGCACGCAAATAACTGTGACAGTACGCAATAGGTATAATACAAAATAGAACCGCGATGAAGGGTTAGTCTAAATGACTTCGATCGATTCTGGAATGGAAATTTGGGCTATTTGATATGCTTTAAAATTATTTAAAATATTTCATTCGGGATGCCTTGGAGTCTCATTTAGGTAAGCATCTGCCTTCATCTCAGGTCATAATCCCGGGGTCCTGGAATTGAGTCCCCCATCAGGTTCCTTGTTCAGCGGGGAGTCTGCTTCTCCCTCTCCCTCTGCCTGCTGCTCCCCCTGCTTGTGCGTGTTCTCTCTCTCTCTCTCTGGCAAATAAAGAAATAAAAATCTTAGGGGTGCCTGAGTGGCTCAGTGGGTTAAAGCCTCTGCCTTCGGCTCAGGTCATGATCTCAGGGTCCTGGGATCGAGCCCCGCATCGGGCTCTCTGCTCAGCAGGGAGCCTGCTTCCCCCCCTCTCTCTCTGCCTGCCTCTCTGCCTACTTGTGATCTCTCTCTCTGTCAAATAAATAAATAAAATCTTTTTAAAAATCTTAAAAATGTGATTAAATTAAATACAATGTTTCATTCTTTGACCCAGCACTTCCACTTTCGGAGATTATCCTAAGGCAACAATCAGAAAATTGGGCTGATTTATAAGGCTGTTCCCTGTATGATTGCTTATAAAAGTGAAAAAGTAAAAATAAAAAAGGCAACCATCCAAAGAGCCAATGAGAAGGAGTTGATTAAACAAATTATGATACCCTCAAAAAACAGAATACTTTCTGGAGCCATTAAAAATAACAATGTAGAGGGGTGCCTGGATGGCTCAGTTTGTTAAGCATCTGGTCCTGGGCTCAAGACCCACATCGGGCTCCCTGCTCAGCAGAAGACTGCTTCTCCCTCTTCCTGCCGCTCCCCCTGCTTGGGCATGCTCTCTCTCTCTGTCAAATAAATAAATAAAATCTTAGAAAAATATATAACAATGTAGAGCCACACAATTTGACCAGGAACATATTTATTATATACATTGTAAGTTATAGAAAGGTATGTATAAAAGGTATGTATGGTGAACCCCACTTTTGAAAACATTTTTATGGGTGTTTTCTTTAAGCTCCCTACTACATAATCAATTTACTTGATTATTACTATTGGAGCATTATGATAATCATGCAAACATGCTGCTATTTTTCCCATCCCCCCCAAAAAAGGGCAGACAACACAAAAACTTCTCTTGGCTCTATTTCCTCACCACCTCATTTCTTTGTTACCCTTTCAGTAAGGTCACTCTAACTGCTCCCCTTGTAAACCTACTCCAGTCAGGTTTTGTATGTGTCAAGGTCACCACTGGGCTCCATATTGCTAAACTGAGAGGCATTTCTGTCCTCCTCTCACGGGCTCCCTCAGCAGCATTTAACTCAGCGGTCCCTCCCTCCTCCTCCTATGAGTTCTTCCTCTGGCTTCCAGGACCCCACCCTTGGGATCGCCTGCCTCATTGCTTCTGCTTTCTCAGGCTTTTCTTGGGCTTTTCTGAATTCCTCCTCTTCCCAGCTTCCCAGCCTTTTTTTTTTTTTTAAGATTCTATCTATCTATCTATCTATCTATCTATCTATCTATCTATCTATTCATGAGACAGAGAGAGAGCATGACTGGAGGGGAGGGGCAGAAGGAGACTCCCGGTGGAGTAGGGACCCCGATGCCCGGCTGGATCCCAGGGCCCTGAGATCATGACCTGAGCTGAAGGCAGATGCTTAACTGATTGAGCCACCCAGGCCTCTCTTCCCTGGTTTTTAATGTTAGTTCTCTTCTCTTCCCTGCCTATACTCACTCCTTTGACGGTATCCAGTCATGGCTTTAGGCACCATCCGCCCTGGCCTAGACCTCTCCCCTAAACTCCTGACTCATAAATCCAACTGCCCTCAGGTTTCTCGTAGACATTCCCAACTCAGCGTGTCCCTAACAGAACTTATGACCCTCCTCCCCATTTAACCTGCTCCAGCCACAGCCTTCCTTAATCCACTTGTCGGCACCGAAATCCCTCCCAGTGCTCAAGCCAGAACCTGCAAATCATCTGCAGCCATCATCCTCTCTTTCTTTCGTATCCAGATTCGATCCTTCAGGAAATCTTTTTAGCCCTCTGTCAAATATATTTCCCAAATCCAACAACTTGCAATCACTGTCCCTGCAACCACTGTGGTCCCATCTGCCCCCACCTGCCCCCTGTATTACCGCAGTAGCACCTCCCTCGTCTCCCCTACAGCCTCTTGCCACCACAGGAGCCACGGTGATCCTTTAATAATGTACGTCAGATCACGTCACTCCTGGTCAAAACCCTGCAGAGGCTCCCAGTCTTGCACAGAGTAAAAGTCTACAGGACACACCGTGTCCTCTCTTTCCCAGCTGCTCTCCGCCATTATCTCCTAGTCATCTCCTGTCGCTCACTCTGCTCCGGCCTGGCTGGCCTCCTTGCAATGTTGGGAGCACCCCAGGTCCTCTCCCCTCAGGGACTTCTGCTGCTGTTCACTGTTCCTGGAGTGTCCAACCCCTAGATGTCTGCAACTCCTTCAAGTCTTTGCTCAAATGCCTCACCCCCGCTGAGGGCATTTTAACCCTTGTACTTCCATGCTGCAGTCCCCTCTCTAGCCATCCTGATTCCTCTCACCCTGCTCTACCATTCTTTTTTCCATAGCATTTTCACCATAAGATACTAAACAATTTATGTTTAAATTATAAATACTCTAGTTTCTCTTCAGATCGCATAAATCTTTCGCCTATTAAATTATATATAATACATACATACACATATGTATACATACGTATATATGTATATATACATATTATATATACATATAGTACAGAATTCCTTGGAAATCTCCTTTATACAATATACTATATTTTTTCTAGAAAATAGAATGCATTTTTCTTAAGGAACAGAAATCTTCGTCTGTTTACTGATGTATCTCAAATGTCTAGAACTGTGCTTGGTACATAGCAATGCCCAAGAAAAAAAAATTTTTAAGTTTTTTTTAAAAAGATTTTATTTATTTATTTAAGAGAGAGAGAGAGAGAGGGTGCACGCACAAGTACAGGCGGTGCAGAGGGAGAGGGAGAAGCAGGCTCTCCATTGAACAGGGAGCCCGATGTGGGGCTTGATCCCAGAATCCTGGGATCATACGCTGAGCTGAAGGCAGAGGTTTAACTGACTAAGTCACCCAGGCGCCCCAGCTTTTTTTTTTTTTAAAGTAATCTCTACACCTAAAGAGGGGCTTGAATTCATGACCCTGAGATCAAGAGTCGCACACTCCATTGACTGAGCCAGCCAGGTGCCCTAGAAAAAATGCTTATAATAAATGAATTTTACAAAGTATATGTATATCAAAATCATCACATTGTATATTTAAAATACCTTGTAATTCTATTTGTCAATTATACCTCAATAAAGCTGAAAAAAAGATTAATATTCTCCTAAAGTAGCATCTCCTTAGCAGTAGTTAATCCATGAAAGCCTATAAATTAAATAAACTCTTAATGTTAAGTGACAAAGTAAGGATTTGGGATAGTGAAAAATGAGTGAATAAATAAATGTATGGATAGCATCTGAACAGATAAAAACTAACCCACTAACCATGAAAATTTCTAGTTAGAAGGATAATGGCTAAACATTTTTCTTATTGTTCATCTGTTTTTAATTTTTCTACAATAAATTTGAATGACTTAAATAGACATTTTGAAAAAATAAGTTTAATACGGAGGATAACAAGTTTTAATTAATTAATTAATTTTTAGTCTACACTTTCGACTGTTCATATATGAAGAGAACTGGTAAGATTGCAGAAATGTCGGAAAGGCACTCATTTACATTAGTGTGAAGAAATTATGAAGCTCCGGCCCAGACAGTGGGAGAAATTCTGTCTTGATTGGAGTTCCTCCAGAAGCAGACCCTGTAAGGGGTCCATCTGGGAGGTACAGGGTGAACAAAATGAGACAGAGAAGGAAGCCAGTAAAGGGAGGGCTGTCCAGCCATTTCCACCACAGTCAGTGAGGACTCCATCCCACAAATGAACTCTGAGTCACAGCATAGAGCATGCCTCAGTTACCCCATCTGACGGGTGAGGAAACTGGTATTTGTTGAGCAGTCGAGGGCTGTTTCTGGAGCCATTAACGCTCTTGCATTCCCAGCCTGTCCATGTATTCCTGTAGCCCGAAAAAAACAATCCCTTGGACAGGTGTTGGCAGTAGGCAGAGTTTTCAGAGTAGAGGTGAAAGACAAGGAGCAGGGGAGGGAGGGCCCTGGGAGGGTCTGCTATGGTTCCTGGATTAGACCCTGACTTTGGCCTGTGGGAGGAGCTCCCTTGTCTATTGTTCTCTGAGGCTCCTCACTATGTTCCTGCAGGTCTTGCTCGTGCATTCACCTCCACGGCCACATCCAAAGTGAGCAGCGGGGACAGTGCCCTCTCTGGGAGCCTGTGCAGCTGTTGTAGCATGTTTGGGCACCCAAGGACTGTTTTAAAGCCTGAACAACCCACTAGTTTTTCTAGTCTGGGTTCAAGAACTCTTTGGCAACACAATTTCTTCCAACACTTAGTAAGCTTCTGATATATTTGTTTTCAGTCATTTCCATGTGCCAGTATGTGCACATAGGGTTCTTCATTAGACCTAACTATCAAGCCTGATTCACTTCTTTGCATCCTAACCCCCATGCCTCTCTCCTTCAACTTAATGGCAACCATCTTGAAGCTATCAGGTAAAAAAGAAACATCTTGAGTATGAAGAAAGCATCCTTAAACACAATGGGGAAACTATCTGCTTAAAAAGAAGTCTTAATGGACTTTTGTTACTCAAAGCCTTTTTTCTATGTTATCCACTTATATTTGGGTTTCAAAGCAGAAGGCTCTGAATTTCTAGACTCATTCTAGTCCCTTTTATTTCTCCTCTTAAAGCAGCTGATTCTTGCCTGAGCTTGACTCTTAGGCTGACACACTAAGCAAAACAAATAAGAACCAATGTGCATGATCTTTGGGTTTTCCAACTTCTTTTAGAGCCATGGCTCAGTAGATATTTGCTCATCAAGTAATTGAGGACAACAGTTTTATTAAATAATTTGCTGTTACATAACTTGAGTTTTCATCTTGTCAGCCTCCAATACCAATTTTTTTTGCCTTCCTCTGCAGTGCTATATATTTTAGGGTTTATTCATAGCCCAAGGATCCCAATGGAAGGGAGTAAATTTTGTAGTAATACTAATAACACTAGCTACTGTATAAATAAACCCAAGAATTTCAGTGGCTTAACCCAGTGAAAGTTCTGTTCTCATTCATGAAATAGAGCTGGATGGTGACAGGTCAGTGGGTACCCTTCTCCATGAAGTCACTCAAGGATCCAGGATGTCAAAAGCAAAGTCACCTCCAACATGTGGTTTCCAACAGGGTCATGTCCATTCCAGCTAGTCAAAATACTGGAGTGCAAGGCTTAAAGATGGCAGAGCAGGAGGAGTCTGAGCTCATCTCATCCCAGGGATACAACTAGATAACACCCACATGGATGTAAATAAACCAGAAAATGACTGGCAAACAGACTCTCCACAGCTAAATGTAGAGAAGAGGCCACATCGAAGAAGACAGGAAGGGCAAAGATGTATTGGGAGTCAAAAGGACCCTTGTAATTGGCCACAGGAAGGAGAGATGTTGCTGGCATGGAGAGAAACAGACCCTCACTCCAGGCACCCCAGGCATCCCAGGCATGGCATGTGGAAGATGAATCCCCATAACATTTGGCTTTGAAGGCTGGAGGGGCCTCGCTTCATGAGTTTTTTATAATCAATGGGACTTAATACCTGGAACTTTAAAATAATCAGGGGCTTGGCTCTGGCAGAGCCAGGAAAATGTTAGGAAACTGAGCCCCCACCCTTAAAGAGGCAGCAAAGCAAATAGTCCTGTGGAAACACAGCATAGAAGCAGCAGTTGGGAAATGCCTGGGCTATACAGGAGGGAGATTTGTTTACTAATCTCAGAGCATGTGTTAGAAGGGCAGCGAAGTTTGGGAGACTTCTCCAAGAATAAAAGAGCTGATAGGCACCATTTCCCTCCCCTGCACCCCTTGCTAAGAATGCACCCTGCCTCTATGCTTTCCTGAAGACTTGCCCCCTCCACCCCAGCCTAGGCAGTTTTCCCAGGCAGATGCATCTCCTCTCCCACAGAGGACCAGGGTAGACCTTCAGGCACTGCACAACCTGCCCCCGAGCTCTCCTGCGGACCTGCATCCTCCAATATGCCTTTGGTCAAAGCCTATCTGAAGCAGTGCCACAAGGCTGGCAGTGTGCGAGCAGCCCCCACAGGGGCCAGCACCATTCCAAAGTAAATCCTGCCCTGGACAGAGGGGAAGATAACCACACGTACCAGTCAGACTGCAGCCCCAGCAGTGGGTTGGGAGCTGACAGGCAGTCTGATTGCAGGCCTGGCCCACACACAAAAGCTTCTTAGGGGACAACACGGGTAGAGTTCCTTGCATTTTGGGGCTACTGTATCTCTGGCAAACACCTGGTCTGACTTGACTCAAGCCCCAAATGGCCCCAGACTGGCCCACTAATAACACAGGGACCAAACCCTATCCACAACAGTCAGAGAGTCATCGCAAATGATTAGACTAAAGGCAAACACAACTCAGCCACATGGTAAGATGCACACAACACACATGGGAGAAACCTCTGAAGTGCCAGGTTCTGGGGAACAGAGAACATTGACTGCAGGGCACCATAGGACTTCCTCTTCATAAGGCTACTACTTTCAAGGGGAGACACAGCTGACTTTCCAAACACAGAAACAGACACAGAGAGTTAGACAAAATGAGGAAACAGCGGAGTATGTCCCAAATGAAAGAATAGGAAAACCACAGCAAGAGAGCTAAATGAAATGGAGACAAGCAATACTCCTGATAAATTTTTTTAAGATTTTATTTTTAAGTAATCTCTACACCCAATCTGGGGCTCAAACTCACAACCCTGAGATCAAAAGTTGGATCCTCTTCCAACTGATCCCGGCAGGTGCCCCAGATAGATAAATTAATGGTCATAAAGATACTCACTGGATTTGAGAAAAGAATGGAAGACCTCAGTGAGACCTTCAACAAAGAGACAGAAAATATAAAAAAGAACCAATTAGAGATGAATAACTCAATAATTGAAATTAAAAATACACTTTAGAGGGAAGAGCAGACTAGAGGAAGCAGAAGACCGGATCAATGACCTGGAGGACAGAGGAATAGAAAGCAATCAAACTGAACAGGAGAGAGAAAAATGAATAATATTAATAAAAACAGATTAATAGAACTCAGTGATGTCATCAAGCATAACAACATTCACATTACAAGGTTCCCAGAAGAGGAGAGAGAAAAGGGACAGAAAATTTATTTGAAGAAATAATAGTTGAGGGGCGCCTGGGTGGCTCAGTGGGTTAAAGCCTCTGCCTTTAGCTTGGGTCATAATCTCAGGGTCCTGGGATGGAGCCCCGCATCTGGCTCTCTGCTCAGCGGGGAACCTGCTTCCCCCTCTCCCTCTGCCTGCCTGTCTGCCTACTTGTGATCTCTCTCTCTCTCTGTCAAATAAATAAATAAAAATCTTTAAAAAAAAAATAATAGTTGAAAACTTCTCAAATCTGGGGAAGGAAAAAGAAATTTAGAGACAGGAGGCACAGAAAGTCCCCAACAAAATCAACCCAAGGAGGTCCACACCAAAATAAATAGTAGTTAAAATGGCAAAAAGTACTAATAAAGAGAGAATTTTAAAAGCAGTAAGCGAGGGGTGCCTGGGTGGTTCAGTTGGTTAAATAGCTGCCTTCTGCTCAGGTCATGATCTCATCATCCTAACATTGAGCCCCACATTGGGCTCCCTGGTCAGCAGGGAGCCTGCTTCTCCCTCTCCCTCTGCCTGCCGCTCTGCCTACTGCCCTCTGTCTCCCTCTCTATCTCTCTGTCAAATAAGTAAATAAAAAAATTTTTTTTTAAAAAGCAGTAAGAGAAAAGAAAACAGTTACATAAAGGAAAACTCAATAATGTTATCAGCCGATTCTTCAGCAGAAATTTTGCAGGCTAGAAGAGAGTAGCATGATACATTATTCAAAATGCTAAACAAACAAACAAACAACAAAAAACCCTGCAGCCAAGAACACTCTATCCAGCAAGGCTATCATTCAGGGTAGAGGTAGATAAAAGAGTTTTCCCAGATAAACAAAAGTTAAAGGAATTCACAAGCACTATATCAGCCTTATAAGAAATGTTAAAGAGGACTCCCTGAGAAGAAAGGAAAGACAATAAGCAGGAGTAAGAAAAGTAGGAAGCACAAAAGTATATCTATAAAATTAAGTATATCTATAAAAATCAGTCAAGGGATTCACAATATATAAGAATGGAAAGTATGACACCATATACCTAAAAATGGTGGGGAGAGAAATAAAAACTTAGTGCTTTTAGAATGGGTTCAAACTTAAGCAACCATCAACTTAATATAGACTGCCATAGGCATAAGATGTTACCTATAAACCTAATGGTAACTACAAATCAAAAACCAGTCACAGATATGCAAAAAATAGGAAGGAAACCAAGTATATCACTAATGAAAGCCAGCAAAGTATGAGAGAATGAGAAGAAAGGAGAAGACCTATAAAAACAACCATAAAACAAGTAACACAATGGCAGTAAATACATACCTATCAATCATTACTTTAAATATAAAAGGACTAACTGCTCCAGTCAAAAGACACACAAATGGATAAAAAAACCAAGACCCATCTATTTGCTGCCTACAAGAGACTCATTCCTAAAGATACATGCAGATTGTAAGTGAAGAAGTGCACTAAATGGGTGAAGGGTATTAAGAAGGGCACTTGTGTTGAGCACTGGGTGTTAGATGTAAGTGATGAATCACTAAGTTCTACTCCAGAAACCAATATTACACTATATGTCAACTAACTAGAATTTAAATAAAAATTTGGATGAATGAATGAATGACTTAATAAATAAATAAGAGAAAGAAAGAAAGAAAGAAAGGGAATAGAAAAGCATTTATCATGCGAATGGAAGTGTAAAGGAAGCCAGGGTAGGAATACTTACATTGGACAAAATAGAATTTAAAACAAAGATTGTAACAAGAGACAAAGAAGGACATTACATGATCATAAAAGGAACAACCCAATAAGAAGGTATAACAATTGTAAATATTTATGCACCAAACATGGGCACACCCAAATACATAAAGCAGCTGAAAACAAACATAAAGGAAGTAATTGACAGTGACAGAATAATAGTGCAGGACTTTAACACCCCACTTACATCAGTCATCCAGACAGAAAATAGATGAAAAAACAGTTGCTTTGGACCAGGTCGATTTAACAGTTATATTCAGAACATTCCATCTTAAAACAGTGGGACACACACTTTTTTCAAGTATACATGGAATATTCTCCAGAATAGATCATACCTTATGTGACAAAACCAGTATAAACAAGTTAAAAAGATTGAAGACATACCATGAATCTTTTCTGACCACAACACTATGAAACTAAAAATCAACCACAAGAAAAACATCTGTAAAGAACACAAATACGTCGAGGTTAAATAACATGCTCCTAAACAGTTAAAGAGTCAACCAAGAAATAAGAGAGGAAATAAAAAAAATACATGGAGATAAATAAAAATGAAAACACAACAGTCCAAAATCTTTGGGATGCAATAAAATCTGTTCTAAGAGGGAAGTTTACAGCAATGCAAACCTACTTTAAGAAGCAAGAAAAATCTCAAATAAACAACCGAACGTTACACCTAAAGGAGCTAAAGAAAGAAGAACAAACAAAACTCCAAACCAGTAGAAGGAAGGAAATAAGATTAGAGCAGAAATAAATGAAATAGAAACTAAAAGAGAGAGAGAGAAAAGACTGATGAAACCAGGAGCTGGTTCTTTAAAAAGATCAACAAAATTGATAAACCTGTAAACAGATGCATCAGAAAGGAAGAAAGGAAGGAAGGAAGGAAGGGAGGAAGCAAGCCAACCAGCCCACCCAAGTAAACAATATCAGAAATGAGAGAGGAGAAATAACAACTCACAGAGATACAAAAGGATTATAAAAAAATATTATTAAAAACTATATATCAACAAATTGGAGAACACAGAAGAAGTGGATAAATTCCTAGAAACATATAACATCCCCAAACTGAATCAGGAATAAATGGAAGATTTGAACAGATTACTAACAATGAAATTGAATCAGTAATCAAAAAACTCCCAAGAAACAAAAGTCCAGCACCAGGTAGCTTCACTAGTGAATTCTACATAACATATATTTATTTATTTGTTGGGGGGGTGTTTGGGGAAGAGGGAGAAGAAGACAGAGAATCTTATGCAGGCTCTACCCCCAGTACAGAGCCTGAGGCAGAGCTAGATCTCACAACCCTGAGATCATGACCTGAGCCATAATCAAGAGTCAGACACTTAACCAACTGAGGCACTCAGGAGCCCCTCTACCAAACATTTAAAGAACTTTATTCTTTAAAGGAAATTAAAGAATTCTATTCTTCTCAAACTATTTGAAAAAAATAGAAGAGAAAGGAAAGCTTCCAAAATCATTCCATGAGGCCAGTATTATCCTGATACCAAACCAGATAAACACTACAGAAAAAGAGAAATACAGGCCAATATCTCTGATGAACATTGGTGCAAAAATCTTTGCAAAATATTAGTAAGCTGGATCCAACAATACATTTAAAAAATCATTCATCACCATCAGGTGGGATTTATTCTCAGTATACAAAGGTGGTTCAGTATTTGTGAATCAATCAATGTGATACATACATCAACAAGAGAAAGGATAGGGGCACCTGGTTGGCTCAAATGATAAAGCATGTGACTCTTGATCTCAGAGTGGTAAGTTCGAGCCCTGTGTTGGGTGTAGAGATTGCTTAAAAATAAAATCTAAACAAACAAACAAACAAGACAAGAGAAAGGATTAAAACAATATGATCATTTCAATAGATGCAAAAAAACCTTTGATGAAGTAAAATATTCATTCCTGATAAAAATCCTTAATAAAGTAGATTTAGAGGGAATGTACTTCAACATAATAAAGGAAATTTATGAAAAACCCACAGCTAACATCATACTTAATGGTGAAAAACTGAGAGCTTTTCCCCTGAGATCAGGAATAAGAAGGATATCCACTCACAATTTTTTTTTTTTTAAATGGGCTCCAGGCTGGGCATGGAGCTTGAATTCAAGACCCTGAGATCAAGACCTGAGCTGAGATCAAGAATGAGATGCTTAATTGCCTGAGCCTCCCAGGTGCCCAAACTCTCGCCACTTTTATTCAACACTGTACGGGAAGTCCTAGCCACAGCAATCAGACAGGAAAAATAAATAAATAAAAGACATCCAGATTAGTAAGGAAGAGGTAAGCTTTCACTCTTTGCAGATGACATGTTATTATGTATAGAAAACCCTAAAGACTCCACCAAAAAACTACTAGAACTGATAAAGTAATTCAGTAAGGTCACGGGATACAAAATCAATATACAGAAATCCATTGCATTTCCATACAGTAATAATGAAGTAGCAGAAAGAGAAATTAAGAAAATAATCCCATTTACAATTGCACCAAAATAATAATATAACTGGAAATAAAGTTAATCAAGAAGGTAAAAGATCTATACTCTGAAAACTATAAAACATTAATGAAAGAAACCGAAGACAGCATGAACAACTGGAAATATATTCCATGCTCATGGATTGGAAGAAAAAGTATTATTAAAATACCCAAAATCATCTATAAATTCAATGCAATCCCTATCAAAATACTAACACCATTGTTCACAGAACAAATAACACTAAACTTTGTAGGAACCACAAAAGATCCTAAATACCCACAGCAATCTTGAAAAAGAAGAACAAAACTGGAGGTATCACAATCTCAGGTATCAAAATATACTACAAAGCCATACTAATCAAAACCATATAGTACTGGCACAAACAGAGACACACAGAGCAACTTAACAGAATAGAGAGCCAAGAAATAAAACCATGATTATACAGTCACTTAATCTTCAACAAAGGAGGCAAGAATATGCAATGGGAAAAAGACAGCTCTTCAACAACTGATGTTGGGAAAACTGGACAGCTATTTGCAAAAAGAATGAAACTGGACACTTTCTTACACCATACACAAAAATAAACTGAAAATGAATTAAAGACCTAAATGGGAGGTCTGAAACCATAAAAATCCTAGAAGAGAGCACAGGATTTTGACATTGCCATAGCAACATTTTTTCTGGATATGTCTCTCGAGGCAAGGGAAACAAAAGCAAAAATAAACTATTGACCTACATCAAAATAAAAAGTTTCTGTAAAGGAAACAATCAACAAAACTAAAAGATAACGCACTGAATGGGGGAAGATATTTGCAGATGACATGTACAATGAAGAGTTAGTATCCAGAATATATAAAGAATTTATACAACTCAACACCAAAAACAAACAAACAAGCAAAAAAAAACAAGTAATCCAACCAAAAAATGGGCAGAAGACATGAACAGACATTTCTCCAAAGAAGACAGTTGGCCATCAGATACATGAAAAGATGCTCAACAACACTGGTCATTAGGGAAGTGCAAATCAAAACCACAATGAGGGGGCATCTGGGTGGCTCAGTCAGTTTAGCTGCTGCCTTCGGCTCAGGTCATGATCCCAGGGTCCTGGGATCAAGCCCCACATCGGGCTCCTTGCTGGGGGCGGGGGTGGGGGGAGCCTGCTTCTCCCTCTGCCTGCAGCTCCCCCTGCTTGTGCGTGTGCGTTCACGCTCTCTCTCTCTGGCAAATAAATAAATAAAATATTAAGATGAAATGAAATAAAATAAAATAAAAAAACAAAAAACAGAACCACAATGAGATACCACCTCACGCTGGTCAGAATGTCTAAAAAACGACAACATCAGCAACAAGACAGGAAACAAGTGTTGGTGAGGATGTGGAGAAAGGGGAACCCTCTTGCACTGTTGGTGGGAATCCAAGCTGGTGTAGCCACTGGGGAAAACGGGTATGGAGGATCCTCAAAAAGTTAAAAATAGAACTACCCCATGACCTAAAATTCCACTACTGGGTATTTACCCAAAGGGTGCAAAAACACTAATTCAAAAAGATACATGCACCCCTATGATTCTTGCAGCATTATTTACAATAGCCAAATTATGAAAGCAGTCTAAATGTCAACTGACTGATGAATGGATAAAAAAGATGTGGTGTGTACACACAGGAATATTAGTCATAAAAAAGAAGGACATCTTGCCATTTACAATAACATGGATGGATCTAGAGGGTATAGTGCTAAGTGAAGTAAGTCAGTCAGATAAATAAATAACATATGATTTCACTTATATGTGGAATTAAGAAACAAAACAAATGAGCAAAGGGGAGCAAAAAGAGACAAATCCAAAAAACAGGCTCTTAACTGTAGAGAACAAATGGTCACCTGAGGGGAGATGAGTAGGGAGATGGGTGAAAAAGGTGAAGGAAAGAGTACACTTACCATGAGCACTCAGTAAAGCACAGAGTCGTTGAATCACTACATTGTACACCTAAAACTAATGTAACACTCTATTAATGATCCTGGATACTTTTAAAAAAGATTTTATTTATTTTGAGAGACAGCACAAGCAGAGGGAGCAGGAGCAGAGGCAGAGGGAGAAGCCCTGAGCAGGAGCCTGATGTGGGGCTCAATCCCAGGACCCTGAGATCATGACCTGAGCCAAAGGCAGATGCTTAACCAACTGAGCCACCCAAGCGCCCGATACTGGATACTTCAAAATTTAAAAAGAAGAGAAGACTAGAAGGACAAGGATACACTCTGCTGAGAGGTTTGTGAGTCTCAAAATTTCTCCTCACATTTCATTTTCTAGAATTCAGTTACATGGCTCCATCTAAATGCAAGGAACCAGGTGGAAGGATGTATTTTCTCCTAGGCCATCAGAATGCAATACTCTGCAAAGGAGAGAATGAATTTTTTAGTGGCTAGTGAGCGGCTCTCCCAAAACTGAAACAGAAAAAAATATAAATAATGTCAATGTGCAGCTCTCTCCTGTACTTTCCAAGCCTTTTCTCTAGTGATCTATTTGGACTCATTGGGATGGGCGGATTCGTCAGAGTGCTGTCCTTGGACTTGAGATGAGGAACCTTCCTCACCGGATTCAATCTGGGAAAAAGGAAGGAACAGGCAGGGTCTCTTTAAATAACCGCTTCCTTCCCTGTTTCGGTAAAAATACTCTTCAGACTGAGCAATTACTAACTGCTGGCTTTTAGGGTGGTGGTCGTCTTCTCACAAAGAAATTGAAAAGTTGAAGGACTCTGCTCTTTGCTTCCCTGAGTGAGAGTAGGCAGAGAATGGATGAAGAGAGTAGGAGGCTGCAACGAATGCTTCCGCAATGGGACACTTTGTCGCTAATTACGCTTCACTTGAACGACCGTACGTGGGAGGCGGGCAGTTAGCTGCAGCTAATGGCACGCCAAGGGACAGGTACTGCCTGATACAGAGCCCACTCCAGGGCCCAATATAACCAGTTTTATGGAAGAAGCCATCTTTGTTAAAACCCAAACCCAACCAGACGTGGAATTCTCCGACAGCAGATTCAGCACCAACACCACTCTTCTCAAATTCATTCAGCAAAAGAGCCCCATGCCCTCGCAGTCTAGGATGAACCAGAGCAAATGAACTGCCCCGTGTGTAGAACGTGGACGTCTGTGATTCAGGGTGATCGGGGTCGTACACCAACAGAGACCCAGGGACTCTGATCCAAATCAATCCACCTGGTTTATAACCAGGGTCTGGTTTATACAAAAAGGAGGGGGTTGCTCACCATTCAAAAGAATTCATTCTCTACTCTATTTTTTTTTTTTTTTCATTTTTAAATCTAACTCATGGTGCATTTAAAATACAACGCAGTTCACACTCAACTTGCCCAGGGTATAGCAGTTATGTGAGGCCCTCGGCGAGTCCCTGGGCTCCAGCCCAGCTGCCCGGCCACAAACAGGTGGTGTAAGACAATAGCTCCACTGAGCCGACTCTCTTTCCAAACCCTCTAGCAGCTGAGCTTCCAGCCAGAGAGGGCTTGCGAGCAGCACGGGCCACCCCTCGGACACCCTTCCTCCCCAGCGCCCACCGCCCATGGAGCCCTGGCCGCTCCTCCTGCTCCTCGGGCTCTGCTCAGGTAAGTGCCAGGGCCGGGGGGTTCTCCTGTGAGGCGGAAGCTTTAGCTGGCCCCCAGGGCACCAGTGTCTAGCTTCTTCGCTGGGACCACAGGACAACAGGGTTTCATCAGCCTGAGGCTCCTCCGTCAGGTTCTCACTCTTGTTGGCTTGATTCGGTTTGTGGATGAGGATTTCTGGTCTGTGCTACCCAGTGAACATGGGAGCTGCCTGGTCAGAGGCCACAAAGTAGACACGCAGTCCCCTCCCACCATCAGGGCCTGGGGTCGCCTCGCCCGTATGACCAGACTCAGCACCCCTGCGACCATCGAAGGCCAACTATAGGGAGTTGGAGTGACATCTTAGAATTCCAGACAATTTGGGTAACAAATCCTTTTACTGATCTGGCAGAATTCTGACGATGAAGAGGCCTGATTGACAGCTGCATGTGCAGGAGAGAGAAATCTATTAATAATTGTAACTAAACTCTTTCCATAAGAGATTAAATATTTGGTCTTTTTTTTTTTAACTTCTGCAGTTAAAAAAAAAAGTTCGTATGAATGCACTTCTGCCCTACTATTTTACTCTATGTAGGTTTGGGTTGGAATTGAAAGTATAAAACCTTGCACAGCCCTTGACCTGCATTCCCCCTCCGGAATGTGTCACCGCACAGCAGCTGAGATGCCAGCCTGAATCCTAGACTTCCGGTGGGGGGAAGTAGGAGATGCTTGCCGATTGCTTCATATAAAAGTTTACTGGTGGCATCATCTCACCTGAGAAACGAGACGGCTGACATTCTGGGATTTCTCTTCTCTAATATTGCTCTGACACACACAGACCTTCTGGGCAAAAAAAGGTAAAGAGCTTTATTGTTAATGTTTTTCAAGGGCAGAGTTGAGGGAAACAGCCTAAGCCCAGATAGATTACAGCCTGTGGGATTTGGACTTGATCCAATCGAAACTGGCCTGTGGTGCTGGTGGTGCTGGTGGTGTGTGTGTGTGTGTGTGTGTGTGTGTGTGTGTGTGTACGTGTGTGCACGCCTGTGCCTGCAGTCACTACACTCAATGAAAATTCTTAAGTGATACGCTTACACATAAAAATCCTTAAGCGATCTCTCAGGACACCCAAGACCTCTGGAAAACGCACGTTTACTTATCTAAAAAGGCATGTGATATATATTTAGATCAAACCTAGAGTTTCCTGGTATCGATTCACATAGGGGCTCATAGAAATGTAGAGCGAGATCAGGCAGTCCCACCACTTTAATTTGTTATTACAGGGAAACCCACGTGGAAAGACGTGAACTGACCTGCCCGGGGTCACTTAGTTTACGAATGTTGGAATGTGATCAGTTGGAGACTGTTTAGGATGTGCCTAGTCAGAAAGCCCAGCCTGAAATTGCCAAAGTAGCAAGACACACAGCGCCAGGTTGAGACAAGAATTAGCCAAAGTGACTGGTGCCGTTTCAGAATTCCTTTCGCCCAATCCAGCAGGCTGTTCCTCCAAAAAATGCAAATGGAATCAGTATGGTACAAAAAGAACACTTTGGAACTGTGGCTGGTTCAGTTCTTTGTGGCCAAAAGTCCCACTCACATCAGGGACACTTACTACTTAATGATCTCTGTTCTACTTACTGCTTACGCAGCACCTTTGATTGCGACCTCTTCCTCTCCTTCAACTCTGGAATTCTAAGTACTTCACGGTCATTTTTCTTATGGCATATTACTTTCCAACTTGTTCCTAGCTATTTATGTAAATGACACATGTTCATCTCTGTGAGGGTAGAAAGACAGGATTCGTATCGGGTTCACCTCTGAATACCTCAAAGCTCTTAAAGCAATGCTTTGCCCCCAGTAAGTGCTCAATAAATACTTGATGAATGAATTAATGTTGCCACCATCTGAATAAGATCACCCATCTGGTCTTGCAGAAAAGAAAGACTTTGACATTATTTGTCTGTATGTTTATCAATTTATACCCTGTCTTGAAGAAAGTATTTGCTGTGATTCATTGACTCCATGAAGAATTGGTCCAGCCATCCAGACCACATTGAAGCTAGGATCAGAATCACGGAAAAGTCCTATATGTTTTCTCTTACTCTGCCCTCTTTTGGGGAGGAAAAAGGAAAACACCACCACCACCACCACCACCACCACCAATCAACCCAATCTAAGGCATGGAAACCTCCACAGAAATTCCTTAGAAATGTATTATGGAAGGAATGAGGTCCCTTGTATTTGTGACTGAGAGAGGAAGAAACGAACGTCACTGGAATGCTGACGAGGCCTATCTCCCCGGTCTTTCCCTTCTCCCTAGTAGAACATAGAGTTGCCCTGCATAGTTTTCCTGCTTCATAATGTGGACCATCTGCTCTGCCTGATGCCTTCTACTATGTTCTCCCTGTCAACAGGGAATAAAAAGTCACTTAAAAATAAGCAGCCCAGGGGCGCCTGGGTGGCTCAGTGGGTTAAAGCCTCTGCCTTCAGCTCAGGTCATGATCTCAGGGTCCTGGGATCCAGCCCCACATCGGACTCTCTGCTCAGCGGGGAGCCTGCTTCCTCCTCTCTCTCTGCCTGCCTTCCAACCTACTTGTGATCTCTCTCTCTCTCTCTGTCAAATAAATAAATAAAATCTTTAAAAAAAAAAAAAGATCCAGGAGGTCAAGAACCTGCACTTACTAATTAAATAAATAAATAAATAAATAAGCAGCCCAGGCGGGGCTAAAGCAATACCTTCAAACTCAGTGGCCCAGGCACTCGGTGGCCCATGCCAGAGTCCCGCCCCAGCCCCACCCCTACTGTGAGCCAGAAGGGGTCCAGGATGGACAGGTATGGAGGACAGACGGTTGCTATGTCCCAGGGGCTCAAGAGATGACAGCAAAAACTGGGTCTTTGGACAACACGCAAACTTGAAGGGTGCTGAATGCAGGTGGCTGGTGGTTTAGGCAAGATGTTATGTGTAAGCACTGAATGGATTCTCCCGGGTTCAGAAAGTTTGGGAAACTAGAAATGAGGTAGGCAAGGTCACAGGTTGCATACACTGAGTCCAGGAAAGTCATAATGCAGGCATGTAGGCTATACTGGGAGCTTCAAAAATCCAAATGGAAATGATTCATTTATCTTTAGGGAGGTAGCAAAGAGCCCAGACCCTGGGGTCAGACTGCCTGCATTTCTAGTCCTACTTCCAACTGGCTGGGAACCACGAACACACGTCTCACTGTCCAAATGTCAGTTGTCTCACCTGTAAACCAGGGGTAAAGACTGATCTCATAGGATTAGTGTAAGGATTCAATATGATAATACAAACACAGGGCCATCAGTGAAGGTCTACTAACAAGATACACATTTTGGTGAGGATGAAAATGTTTTAACTCATTGCATAACACTGGTTATTTCAAGATTATTCAAAGTTCTGGGTGTGAAATAGCGGTTGAGAGCATGGGCTCTGGGCTTGAAACCTGACTCCACCATTTATGAAATCTGGACAACTCACTCGACCTCTCTACAATTCAATTTCCTCCTCTGTAAAGAGAGAACAAGAACAGTACCTACCCCACGGAGTTATGAGGGTTTAAAGGGTTAGTACATATAAAGCACACAGGAGAGTGTCTGTCACATAACAGTTGGATAGGCTATTATTCTTATTAATTAATAAAAATAGAAAAATTGCTTCTTACTTCATTATTTTGTTGACAAACTCAAACTGAAGATTCAAAGAGAAAAATAATAACCTGCCTTAGAGGCAATAGATTACCACTACTGGGGAAAATAGGAAAGCATCTCATTCATTCAATTTTTAACGTTGGCTTGGCTAAAGGAGAAGGTAGGGTGTCTACAGCAATAACTCGCGGAAAGGGGCGATCTGGTTACGTGCATTAGGGCAAGTGGAT
>CM052810.1:122737998-122781079 GCA_028533885.1 Nasua narica | reverse complement strand
GGAACTCAAAGTCCTTTCTGGGGATTTTGAGGGGATTTCTAGAAGGAACTTTACTTTAGCCTCTTTCTAGGAAGAACTCCTGTAGCCTCCCCAGACACAGAAGAAAAACAAAATTAACAAAGCCCACTCCAAATTCAAGCTTAAATAATCTCTGTGATTAGAGAAGGTGAATAAATCACTGTCTTTTTCTTCGAATGCTGTGAAATTCTTGAGATTTCTGTTTGTATGTCTTCCACTCTCTGAACAGACTGCTTATTTTTTGCTGGGAAAGATCATCTGCTGAGAATAGAGTAAGGACTAGAGATGGAGGGGTGCCTGACAAGAAATTGTCAAAAAGGGAGTTTCACTGAGGAACTTGGTCTCTAATACTTAATTATTGAAATTTAAAATGTGTTAACATTTCCAATATGTCAGGTTTTTTTTAAAGATTTTATTTATTTGTCAGAGAGAGAGAGAGCACAAGCAGGCAGAGAGGCAGGCAGAGGCAGAGGGAGAAGCAGGCTCCCCGCAGAGCAAGGAGCCCAATGCGGGACTCGATCCCAGTATCCCAGGATCATGACCTGAGCCAAAGGCAGCTGCCCAACCAACTGAGCCACCCAGGCGTCCCTCCAATAATTTTAAATAAAATTTCAGAGAGACGCTAGCGTCCAGGGTCTTTTCTGTAGAATGCAAAAGATTTGTCATGAATTGACAGAGACACTACTGCTTGCAATGTATTCTTTTGGGAAGACAGTCAGTCCCTGTATCTATAAAGGCTCATATGACTCCTGGCAACACCTATGTTGCGTTTCTTCGGGAACAAGAAATGGAAGAAAACAGAGAAGCTGTTTTGGAGACTTATATATTCTTTTAGCCAGAAAGACCTTTTCTTTAACCATATTATCCTGCTAACACATGGCTTTGAAAGAAGCCAATTCCTAAAGCTAGGTTGGAATCTTAGGCATCGTTGGCGGCTCATTGAGTCCAATAGCTGCACACAGGCTCCCTCCAGTGGCGAACTGCTCACATTACAGAATCATCTCGTCACCGTCGTTGTAATTGGACAGGCCACAAGTCACGCCTGAAGAAATCTTCGAGAAAATCTAGTAGACTCCTTTTGTTTTAAGGACAAAGAGGCTAAGGCCCAGAGAAGCCGAACAACTTGTGCCTAGACTCACGTTGCTAATTCAAAGTCAGAGTTTGCTACGTGCCCCGCTCGCACTAATTCTCACGCGTGGATTTCTTCTTTATGTTAGGTTTTTATCGACACTATCCCAAATATCATGTTCTTCTCCACGATGAAAAGGCCCTCCAGAGAAAAACAAGACAGAAAGATTTTTACAGAAGACATTGATATTTCTGACATTTCTGGGAAGCCAGGGCCTCCACCCGTGGGTTTCCACTCTCCGCTGATCAAACACCCCGAGGTAAAAAGTGCCATTGAAGGAGTCAAGTACATCGCGGAGACCATGAAGGCAGACCAGGAGTCCAATAACGTAAGTTCCGTGGCTTGAAACCCACACCTCCAGGCTGAAATGATCAAATACTTGAGGGGTGGGTGGAGGGGTGTGTCTTAATGGGTAGGCTGGCATTCACGAGGCAGCTGCTCACCCAGGCTGGGCTTTGGCGACCACCCCTAAGCCGGCTTCGCGAGCCATCCCACTTGGAATAATCCATCGGAACCATAAAGATCACGATGCCAGCCAAGGGATGTTGAGGGCGTTGAAATCTACAGATGGATGGTGCAGAGCGTGAACACCTTGAGTCTCATGACCACCCAAGAGAAATGCTGACGCTTTTCTCTCTCCCAGGCGGCCGAGGAATGGAAGTACGTTGCAATGGTGATGGACCACATTCTCCTCGGAGTCTTCATGCTCGTCTGTATCATCGGAACCCTGGCGGTGTTTGCAGGTCGGCTCATTGAATTAAATCAGCAAGGATGAGGCGAGCCGAGCACCAGGCAGAGCAGAGAAAGGCGGGGAAGACAGAAATATGTCTACTTTGATACAAGCTCACTTAACAGACATCCAAGTTTCTGGATTTATGATTAATGCTAAGGATTTATATTTACATAAGGTGAGGGCCTCGACCATCTTCACAGTGCTGCTCCTGCCATCCTGCTCTATCTGGCCTGCAGAGTGAACCCTTTTTAGTAAATGAAATGGGATCACTAACAAGATGTATTCATTTCCAAAGGCATCTGGAAGAGTTTGGCCCAGAATAACAGGTTTTCTAGCGCTTTGTTTTTTAAATTTTTTAAGCAAAGAAGGTACCCTTTGCTTAAAAGTCAGTTTTGTACATACAAGTAAGCCCATCTGCCAGTCCCCAAAAGATAAAGCATTTGATTCGGAGAGAAAATTTGGAGACTATAGAAAGGCAAGAGCTAAGTTCTAAAATAGCCACTGAAATGCAAACTGTATCAAAAACATACTTTGTAAAGCAGGTTTCTAGAGCTGGGAGGTGAGGGAGGGGCTTCCCAGTCGGACACAGCCCCTGAGTATCCTGCTCAAGGCTTGAGGAAGGAACTAGTCAGCTAGTTTCCTGAGCTATACCGAACGTGAGTGCCAGGCACTATCTCTGGGAATTGTCTCACCAATGTGGTTTGATTCCTGACTTTCATAATGTCCCTATTTTACAAATGAGAAAGCTGAGCTTGAGAACCTTAGGTTCACCGCCGAAGCTAGCAAGGAGAAGAAGTGAGAGTTGAAGCCAGACAGAATCTGGATTCAAAGATGAACTGGGTCAGCTCATCTGCTCCCTTGCTCCCCCGGCCTCTCCCCGCCTGATCTAGGCCATCCCGTAACTCCGCGCGGGGTTTTGAGAGCTTCAGTCCTAGGGTCAGCCACCTTTCTGCCCTTCCCAATTAAACCTCCTGCCTTTTCCCCTGGTCCTCGTCCAGTCCTGTTTAGGGTGTTAGTTCAGTCAATGAAATCAGAAATGTATGCCTGTGTCACCACCATTTCTAAAATTCCAGACAGGTGAACAGGAGAGAAAATGATTTTTCTTTGTAGCCACTTTCCTGCCACAACGTAATGCACTCCAGAAGCAGAAAGTGGGCAGCCCCAGGCTCTGGAGGGCCTCTCTGAACCCGGGTGATCTCGGGCTACTTCTCCATGGAATTCTCGAGCACACACCCGTGGCAGGACGGTGCCTTTGTTGTAGAGGAAACTCCAGGGAAAACAGTTTGGTGGTCCTCAAAAAACTAAACACAGAATTCTCACGGGATCCAGTAATTCTACTCCGAGGTATGTACCCAAAAGTGAAAGCAGAGACGTGAATGGACACGTGTATGCCAATGTCCACAGCAGCATTAGCCACAGTCCCAAAGGGCGGAAACAGTTCGAGTGTCCATCAGTGGAAAGGCAGTATATATGTATGTACAATGGGATATTATTTAGCCTTAAAGAGGAATGAAATTCTGATGTGTGTTACAATATGCACCAGCCTTGGAAACATGCTTGACAACATAAGCCAGACACAAGAGGACAAGTCTTGTGATTCCACTTAAATGAGGTACCTAGAAGACGCACATTCATAGAGAGGGAAAGTAGAATAGAGATTGCCGCGGCTGAGGGGGAGGGGTGAATTATTGCTCAGCGGGTAGAATTTCCGGCTGGGAGGGTGGGAGAGTTCTGGAACGGGCAGTGGTGATGGCTGTACAACATTGTGAATGTACTTAATGCCACTGGATTGTACACTTAAAAATGGTCAAGATGGTAAATTTTATGCATATTTTACCGCAATTAAAATAAAGAATGGAAACAATGGTAAAACTGTAACTGTCATGTTCTATGTATTTTTACCACAATTAGATGAACAAAAAAGGAATCCGATGGTTGCCTAATCCGGCCTCCTCTCCCAGGACTGACTATTGATTCCGAGAAGGAACTGAAAAGTCATTTCCATTCTCCTCATTTTAAGGATGAGGAAACGGAGGCTTAGAGAAGTGACCTCCCTCGGGGCACAGAGCGATTTGGTGACACAGCACATCTCACTCTGCTCCGGCACTGTGTCCGTCCCATCGAATAACCCCACCCCACAAAGCAAGGCCCTGGGGCACAGTCCCTCCTCGCCAGCAGAGCCGGCCTGAGTGGATACCACAGTGGACCCTAAACATCTGTCCCAGCAGTCCATCACCACATCAAAGGCTTTCATGTTTGGAACCTCTTCCCGTGGTTCGGCCCGGTCTCCAGAAGACCACTGACCCAATGGGAGGGCAGGCAGGGGGCGCTGGGATCTGTGTCCCCCGGGGAGGCGTGTGCCCAGGGCTGTGCCCGCCTGGGCAGCATAGCTCTATGGAGGAGCGGGTCGGCCTTGCAGGAGGACGTCCTGGGAAGGAGGGAGCGTCCTGCAACTGTGACACCGGCAGGCACGCGTTGATGGGGCTGCATTTACAGCCTGAAACCGGGAGCAGAAGCTATGCAGAGCTCAGCTCTCTAAGTCTTCCCTTTTTCTGCCCCTGGTTGTCAGAACTGGGAGTTGTTTTGTTTTGTCTTAAATAAAAAGTGATGTTACATTTCAACAAATCAGATGGGGTCATCAGGGACAGATCCTGAGGCTGGGTGGGAGGTAGCAGTGTTGGCCCCAGCCACTAGGGACCACAGTGCTGCTGTATTCCTCCCGGGGCGGGGGTGGGGGGTAGGAGGCCAGGCAGAGGGGCTCAGGCAGCGGCCTCCTTGCCCACGGCCCCACTGATTCCGCCCCCACTAGGAACCAGGGCCTGGCTTCAAGCCTGAGTTCCCTGCTTCTGGGTCTCAAACCACCATTTTCAAGGCCATGTCTCCCACAGCTGCCGCTTGAGTTCTAGCCCCACGCCCGTTCACGAGCCGTAGGCACCTGAGGTCTCTCCCTCCACATCCTCCTGCTGCCCCTACCCAAATCCCTCAAGCCCCTCCCCTCAACGCCGTCCCCTGCCCGAGGGAGAGTCTCTGCTGCCTGGGTTTTCCAGGTAAGCCTCCTCGCTGCTGGCTAAGGGCTTTCCCCAATACCACCCATGTTCTGATCACTGCTCCCCAAGGTTATGCTCCTACAGCCCGAGTTCTCCAACTCTTCCCCCCAAAATGGCCCCTGCTGCCACCCACCGCTGCCTGCGTTTACCAGCTACCCCAGCCACAGTCTCTTCCGCACCCTCGCCTGGGTCCGACCTCGCCCGGTGCCTTCATTTCTCCGCCAGGCCCTGCCTGGGTCTGCCCTGCCTGCAGCCCAGCTGGGTGCCAATGTCTCCCTCACCCCCCTTCTCCCCTTTGCTGCCTGCTGATTTACCCTTCCGCCGCAGCAGGGCGGCTCGGTCCTTCCCGGACTCCTGCCCTCATCGTCACTGTCGCTGTCACCGCTGCGGCTGCTGGGGCCAGGCTGTCGTCCTCGTCCTCGGGCTCAGGGGCACCGCGTGGGCAGAGGAGGCGGGCAGGGATGGGGTGGGGCCGGAGCCTTGGTGCTGCCTGGTGGGGGGCAGCCACACACGGGGCGGGGGCAGCAGGGTCGGAGCCTGCCCCCCGGGGAATCTCTGGCGAGTCAGCTGCGTGGGCTCTGGTCGGTTGGGGTCAGCTTGGGCGTCATGGAGTAGCCAGACCTCGTCTGCCTCTTCGAGGATGGCGGCCATGTGGAGTGGGCTGTGGTCCTTGTCACTTTCAGCCTGCAATGGTAGTTTCCGGTCCTCCTCACTTTAGCTTCTCCGAGTGGGTTCTGGGGTCGCTGCTGGGGATATGTTTGGGCCCTGAGCTAGGCAGGGGTCGGGGGCTCCTTGGGGTAGCCAGTGGGGATGGGAGCCATGCCTGCAGCAGCAACCCAGGGTGTGCCACTCACTTCTGCGGTGTGGACGCCTGCGCAGGCGGGCTGCCAGGTGAGGGGCTGTCTGGCCCAGCTTGTTCTGCAGGCCTGGGTCCCCGGCACCAGCCGCAGAGCCGAGCAGGAGATCCAGGAAGGGATCGCGGCGATGAATCACCTCCGAGTGTAGTGCTGGGGCTCCATCTGCGGGGCTGTAGCCGAAGACGAGGGGTGCCCACAACAGCCCCGAGGCCGCCTCTGCCCAGTGCTGGTCCTCCCAGGGGCACCGAGTCTGGACCCCGTGAGCCATTCATGCGTATCCACAGCCTCGCCAAGCCGGTGCCCTGGCCGTGAGCCCTCCAACCGCAGCCCCAAAATCTCCTTTTGCATTGGTGGTCTCCATGAAGAGGGGGCCCAGGGCAGTGGGAAGGAGCCCTGTTCCCGTGTCCCAGGGCCACATAACCAAGTGTCACAAGCTGGGTGGCTTAAAACAACAGAAATTCCTTCTCTCCCAGCTCTGGAGGCCCACTGGGGCCTGAACTGCACCCCCCCCAGATTTGTATACTGAAGCCCTACCCCACCCCCACATGATGGTATTTGAAGATGGGGCTTTGGGGAATTTAGGCTCAGATGAGGTCGTGAGAGTAGGAGCCTCACAACCGGAGGAGAGCTTCTGGAGGAGAGATGCGTGGTCTCTCTGCGGCTCGCTGCCCCGTGAGGACCCGGGGCGAAGGCGGTGGTCTGGGAGTCAGGAGGAGGGCCCTCGCCAAAGCCCCGCCACGCTGGCCTCCTGACCTCACATCTCCAGCTTCCAGGACTGTGGGAAAATACACTTCTGTCGGTCAAGCCACCCACTCTGTGGGAGCTGGTTACGGCAGCTAAGACGAGGCCAGAAGTCCGAAATCGCAGTGTTAACAGGCTCACTCCTTCTGGAGGCTCTGAGGGAAAATCGGTCCCCAGCCTCACCTGGAGCTTCGGGTGGCTGCTGGCCGCCCCGGGTGTCCCTTGGCTTCTGCCCCCGTCTTCATGTGCCTTCTTCTCAGGGTCTTCTGCTTTCCTGTCCTTTAGAAGAACTGCTGTCACTGGATTTGGGGCCCACCCTAAGTCCAGGATGATCTACAACTGCAAAGACCCTATTTCCAAATAATGTCATGTTCACAGGTACCAGGGGTGAGGACTGAGATACGCCTTTTGGGGCCACGAGTCCAACTCTAAGCACTAACCAGAAAGCAGGGCAGGAGGGAGTGGCTGTGAGAAGATGGAGAAATCCTTTCAGGAAACCCCAGAGGGAGCCGAGCGTGGAGAGGGCATGCCGAGCTAGACTCCTGCAGCCTCCCCAAATGGACTCAACACTTCACCCCTGCACCCTTAACCCACGACCACTCCCCTCCCTCAACCAGGAGAGAATCGAAAAGCAGCTGAGGGGATGCCTGGGTGGCTCAGAGGGTTAAAGCCTCTGCCTTTGGCTCAGGTCATGGTCTCAGGGTCCTGGGACGGAGCCCCGCATCAGCCTCTCGGATCAGCAGGGAGCCTGCTTCCCCCTCTCTCTCTGCCTGCCTCTCTGCCTACTTGTGATCTCTCTCTGTGTATCAAATAAATAAAATCTTAAAAAAAAAAATCTGTTGAAAAGCAGCTGAGCCAACACACAGTGCCTAGTGGCCTGTGGGCCCTGCACGGGGTTATTTCAAAAGCCCAGGAGAGAGCGGAGTCTGTAACCTCCAGCCTCCTCCACCCCAAAGCCTGAAGCTGGCAGCACCGGGAGCAGCTTTGCAAACAGACAGGAAGCACTGGGAGGAGGCTCCGCCAAAGCCCCTGGTCGATCAACGAGGCGAGGTCCACCCCCAATCAGCCTGCAGGGCTTGGAACACCAGGCATCCTCAGCCAGGGCCCAGGGCCGGCGCGGGAGGAAAGCCTCCTTCCAAAGCCCACGGCGGCGGAGTCAGCAAGAGGCCCCAGGCCTCATGGCCAGTGGTGAAGAGAGGACATTGCAGGCTTAGTGACAATCCTTTACATTGGCATGAAGCTTTACAGTTCCCTCTTCCACCCCCTTCAGTCCTCACCGCACCTGTGAGACGAAGGTGGCACTCAAGGTGTTCCCACTGGACGCACGCGACCGCCGAGGCTCCGAGAGGAGAGTGGCCCAAGTATCTCAGGAAATAAAAAGCAGGGCTACCTGCAGGGTGGTACCCGGACCGGAGTCTGGAACAGGAAAAGGACCTGGGTGGACGTGCGGTGAAATCCGAATCCAGCCTCTTACTTAGTTAAGAGTATGGCACCAATCTTGACTGCTTGGTTTAGACAAACGTACTGTGGCCACGTGAACACGGAGGGATGCTGGTGAGGGATATTTGCGAACTCTCAGTTCTACTGCTATGGCCTGAATGTTTGTGTCCCCCCAAAACTCGGTGAAAACTCGTGCCCCGTGGGATGGTCTAAGGAGGTGAGGCCTTTGGGAGGTGACTGGCCGTAGGGGCAGGGCTCTCACGAATGGCATGAATGAGCTCGTCAGAGCTCGTCAGAGCTCATCAGAGCTAGCTTGGCCCCTCCACCCCGTGAGAGCAGAGCAGGAAGTCTGCAGGCTGAAGAGGGTGCTCACCGGAACCCAGCGAAGTCCCGTCAGCACCCGGGTATCGGACTGCCGGCCTCCGGGGCTGTGAGAAGTCCGTTCCTGCTGTCTGTCCGCCCCGTCTCCCAGCCCGGGGTATTTTGTTACAGCAGCTTCAACAGACTACGACAACTCTCTGTGCAACCTTCCTGTAAATCTAAAACTTTTCTGAAATAAAAACGGTATGAAAAAGCAAAGCTGGGAGAAGAGTGGAGTAAAAAGAAAAAAAAAAAACCCAGAAATTGTTGTGTTTTTTCAACTCAAGTTCAGGACCCTTTCCACACCCTTCTATAGTGGCTGTTGACAAGGACATGGAGAAACTGAAACGCTTGTGCGTTGTTATTGATAATGTGAAGCGGTGTAGCTGTGACGGAAAACAGTGGGGTGGGTCCCTGAGAGGCTAAACAGAATTACCACGTGACCCACTTGTAGGTATAAACCCAAAGGAATCTCAGGCAGGAACTTGGCCAGATACTTGCACACCAACCTCCATGGCACCGTTATTCACAACAGCCAAAAAGTCGAAACGACCCCTGTATCCCTCAACGAATGAATGGTTAATCAAAATGTGGCATATCCATACAACGGAATATTACTCAGCCTTGAAAAGGAAGGAAATTCTGACACATGCTACAACATACACAAACCCTGAGAACATGATGCTAAGTGAAAATAAGCCAGATGCAAACAAACAAGGACTCTGAGATTCCATTTTTTTTTTTTAAGATTTTTATTTATTTGAGAGAGAGAGAGTGCACAGGACAAGAGGACCGGAGGGAGAGGGACAAGCAGACTCCATGCTGAGCGTGGAGCCTGACGCGGGGCTGAATCCCACGACCCTGAGCTGAAATGAAGACTTGGACACTCAACCGAATGAGCCACCCAGAAGCCCCTGCAGGATTCCATTTAATGAGATTCTTAGAACAGGCAAATCAATAGAGACAGAAAGTAGAATAGTGGCGATACCAAGGGTGGGGAGAGGGGTGAGTTATTGCTTAATGTATAGCTTTTGTTTGGGGTAATGAAAAGGTCTGGAAATGGAGAATGGTGATGGTTGGGCGACCTTGCAGATGTACTTAGTGCTGCTGAAATGTACACTGCAAGATGGTTAAAGTGATAAATGCTGTGTGTATTGTGCCACAATAAAATGTGTTGCTTTTTTTAAATCACAAACTGCTTGACCTTGAAAACGGTCCCTGGTGAGGACAGGTACTGACGGAGACATAGCTGCCTCTTGGAGGAATCCTAACATCTCTCTCCACAAACATCCGAGGCTCCTTGGACCAAGCCCCAGTACGCCCTCTTTCAGGAAGGAAGGACAGGCTAGAGGAGGGGAATAGTCCCACTTCAGATTTAAACCACTTTTGGGCAAGGGGCCCACCCAGCACCCAGGGAGCCTACAGCCAGGGGAGGGTGCTGAGCACGTGAGGAAGGGTCTCCCTGCTCTTTCCCGCTCCTGGGGCACCTCCTTACTAAATCTTCTCTTTCCTCTATCAGCCAGTGAAGGCCCTCCTAAGGTAGTTCGTAAGATCATCAACCTCTTGAATAATCTTTATTTTTTGAACATCAACTTGACAAGGTGCTTGTAAGCCTATAGTTCCATTCTCCTTTCTCGAGCCTTTTGCGAGACACCTCGTCTCACTTTACAGTATCTTCTTGTGTACCTGTCTGCCTCCAACTCCTACACCTTGGAATCTTCCCCAAAGGACAAAGATTGTGCTTTATTTAGTTTATACTCTCAGGTATTAGGTGGGTGCTCAAAAAATCTGTTGAATCAAGGAAGAGTTAAGTGAAGGAATGGTTAAGTGACCTACATTGTTTTCAGACTCCCCTTACTCTCTACATCCTATCCCACCTTGGTATAACTGGTCCCAACAATGCCTATGGCTTTGGCTGTCTCCACGTGTATTTCTTATATATGCGTGTTTGTGAATATGCACGTCATAAGGTTTTTCAACCTGAGAATATGCATAGTTCTAGGTAGAACAGATTCTTGAGCACTTCTTACATAGCTCTAAAGACATCCCACCACCAGTGGGACATCCCATCCCACTGGTGATGGCCTATGCTCTTTCTTATTTTCCTTATCACACATGGGGCCTGATTATCTTCTGTGATGTCTGCTTCACTAATTACTTTATGCATCTAGATCATGTCTTCAGTAAGACTCCCCCTTCTGAAAAAGGCAGTTGGGTTCCTGCTACCCATTCTCCTTGTGGGATCTTGGGCAAGTCACTTCATACTTTTGAGTCTCAGAGAAAAACTGCAGATAGCAACGTCTTCTCCAGGGTGCGAGGAGAAGTGGCCCATGCTTTGGAGGTGCCCCTGAGATAACAACCTCCCAGGCAAAGGCGGTGTGTTCTAAAATGTGGCATCTCCTCCCCCAAGCCCAGGAAACGACTGAGAACAAATATTTATTGAATTGAATTTTTCTTCGTTGCACTTTTTATTGAGATATAATTCATTTGCTGCAAAACTCCCTATTTGAAAGTGTATAATTCAGAGGTTTTTAGTATCATGAGGCTGTGCCTCCATCACTTCCAGATACACAATTTCGGAATATTTTCATCAACCCATTCCCAATACATTTCTTTAAAGTTTTATTTGTCTTTTAATGAATCAAACTATATTTTGACTCTATCTCACTAAATATAATGATTCTACTTTATAATACTTCATTAATAGTATTTACTATGCACCAGGCATGGCTTTGAGGACTTTATAAATAATAAGCTCAGCGTGGTAAGTTTTCAGCGCCGTCACCTGCTTTGTTACTCAGGGAAAAGCTGAGACGTGGAAAGGAGAGGGAGCCTGCCCAAGACCACAGAGCTAGAAGCAGCCCAGCTGCATATGAACCCAAGACACCCGGGTCCACGTCCCTCCCAGGCCTGCTACCTCTGGACTAGAGCATTACGATTCAACAACCAACCAATCAAAAACAAGAAGCAAACACAACCTGTAGGTATTAAGACCTCATTTCTTCCTCCTTTTTAAATTTATCAGTCATCCTTGGCTGTGATATTTTTCTAAACATAAATGAATTGCCCCCCTGACCTTGGACTAGGCTCTGTAGGAGACACAAAAATCAAGAAGGCCTGGTCCTGGGGCGCCTGGGGGCTCAGTCGGTTGAGTGGCCGACTCTTGATTTCCACTCAGGTCATGATCTCAGGGTCGTGGGAATAAGCCCCATGCGGGGCTCCACGCCCAAGTGGAGTCTGCTTGAAATTCTCTCCCTCTGCCCCTCCCCGCCCCCTCTCCTTCTCAAATAAATTCTTTTTTTTTTTAAGATTTTATTTATTTGACAGAGATCACAAGTAGGCAGAGAGGCAGGCAGAGAGAGAGGAGGAAGCAGGCTCCCCGCTGAGCAGAGAGCCCGATGTGGGGCTCGATCTCAGGACCCTGAGATCATGACCTGAGCCAAAGGCAGAGGCTTTAACCCACTGAGCCACCCAGGCGCCCCTCAAATAAATTCCTGAGAGAGTGAGCGAGCATGAATGGGGTGGATGAAGAGCAGAGGGAGAGGGAGAAGCAGACTCCCCGCTGAGCAGACAGCAGGAGGTGGGGCTCCATCCCAAGACCCCAGGATCTAGCCAAAATCTAGAGTCCACAACTCAACCGAGCCACCCAGGCACAACCCCAGTTCTGATTACTATACATATCGTGTGTTCTTATTCAAGCTATACGCCTGGATTTTGGTTATTTTGTGGTCTATTCTTTGCAGCTCCTGGCAAAAGAAATCGTATATCCCAAGTTTGAAGGCCTGGACTCAGCCAACATCTCAGCTAGACTTGACCCTCATGAAAATTCGAGATTTGGAAATGGCTGTTATCTCAGATTTGTGGCCTCCGTATGAGGCCCTGAGGCCTTTTTATAAGCAGAGCTTCCAATACAGGGGAACCTTGGGTTTATTTAGGGCTCTGAAGACCAACCCCCCCCCCCCCAAACAGCCTGGTCTAAGGTAGAAACCTTTTTTGTTTTGCTTTAGATTTTATTTATTTATTTGATAAAAAGAGAGAGAGAGTCCAAGCAGGGGGAACAGCAGGCAGAGGGAGAGGAAGAGGGAGAAGCAGGCTCCCCGCTGAGCAGGGAGCCTGATGTGGGACTCGATTCCAGGACCCTGGGATCCTGACCTGAGCTGAAGGCAGCTGCTTAACCCACTGAGCCACCCAGGCGCCCCTAAGGTATCTGTTTATAATACATTTTAAATGTTGCCTCTTTCCTACTGATATAATTTAGGAGAAGTTCCTTTAGGAAAACAATGCACCACTGATAATAATTCTATTGTACTGTGATCAGGTTTTTTGTTGGTGGGCCATTTTGGGGGCAGGTGTTTAGATAGCACAATATACCTATCTGTAATTTGAGAAGACGGGTTAAACCTAGAGACAAACCATTTTATTTAAATAACCTAGGCAGCAGCTCCCTCTTGTGGTGAAAGGCACGCATCACCACCACCGAATTAAAAAATGGAGAATCATCCCTTAATACACACAAAACTTGCTCAAATGATGAGCTGTTCCCAAATATTTTAAGTCTAAGAAAAGGATAGTGCTTAGTAGCTCATTTTAACTAGAACACCTATGGCCAATAAGATTTCATTAATTCTTCAAATTCTGACTGAGCACTTACTGGGTACGGGTTACTAGGGACGCTAGGTGATCACACAGTTGGGGCTCCCAAATCGCTCCCAAGGGCTAGTGCACCGAGATGCCACCTTTCTCATAATGCTTTTTCTGGTCCCTGGTCAACTATGCCCTCTGTCTCCTCTGAACTCCCCCCGGCACCCTAAGATTGGGTCTCCTCCTGCCTCTCCCCTCTTCTCCCTGTCATCAGGCAGCAATACATATCTGTTCAATTTAATCTAATTCAACCAAAATCAGAAGGCTATAGAGCTCCACGGCTAAATAAAAGAACGGGTTCTAACGGAGGACTGTGTTTCAGCGCTCACGAATGCAGATGTCGCCATTGCCTGGGTGCTGCCAAAATGCACGTTGAATTGTTCTCATCATTTTTCTGTGGTATAGGGACACAAAGGGAAAATAAGACTTATTTTATCCTAGAACCCGTGATGTCAGCAAGGGTTTGCTCCACACCTGCCCGTCCGTCGGCACAAGATGCTGGACTGCACAGGTGCTCCTTGTGGGCACCCCGTCAGGTCCCCGAATGCTTGCTATGGCTGAGTACCTGGGGCAGACAATGTCCTAAACCAGTGGAGCCCAGACTTTGGAACGTCGCATAAAATATATTTTTAAAATCTTTTTTCAGAGACTGACATGCGGTTGCCAATACCGTATTTTGCGAACTATGAATGGCTTTTTAAATAATTTATGATCTTCATTTCATGAAAAAAAAATGAATTTTAACACCAAGAAATAAAGAAAGTCATAATCTCAGAATAAAGAATTTCTTTTAAGATTTTTAAGTAATCTCTGTACCCAACACGGGGCTCGAACTTACAACCCCAAGATCAAGCATGGCACACTCTGCTGACTGAGCCAGCCACGCCAAAAATTCTTTTTCTATTGGCTGCATTTAACTCTAGATCTGGAGCACACACTTGGGTAAGGGAATTGTAGAAAGTGGAGGGTGCCTGGAGGCACACACGTGACACCCATCCTCTGCCCACCTTTTCCCCTGTGGGATTCCAGAGTTTCTTTTCATTTGCTAATTCTCACACCTAGGGTTGCCTTGTACGTGAGAATGACCAAGAAATCACCTCCCTGGGAAGGGGAGCTAGACTGGAAACCAGCTGATGCCAAAACCCCAGCGAGGGAAAAGGTGGGCGGAAGATGGGTGTCAGGTGTGTGCCCTTCTGTCCACGCCCCCCTTTCTCTCCTCGTCCAAGTCCAAGTGTGTGGTCTGCGTCGCTGGCAGCAGGGGCGTTCGTGGGAGAGCCTGGTACAGGTGAAGGGATGGGGAAAGAGAGACCAAGGAATTGACCCCACTTTGGGGGGTGGCATTTCTCTCCTCTCCGGACCACGAGGTAAATACACAGCACAGGGTAAGAGCTTGAAGCTGCTGCAGGCTTTGCTTTTTCAAAAGCCTTCCAGATAGCTCTTCTCCCTGATCACCACCGCACAACCGAGCCCCTGATTGCAGGAAGGGGCTGAGGCTGGCTTTCTCTCCCTCCCACTCCAGGACTCAGAGGAGAGAAGGAAAGGTGCTCAGTGGCTGCTCTTAGAGCTTAAGGGGATGCGTGTGTGTGTGTGTGTGTGTGTGTGTGTATGTGAACAGGAGCTTAGCCCACACTGAAGGCCCGTGGGCAGCAGCAGGAAAGAAACCCCGAGAAGTGCTAGGAGACCTTCCGCAGCTGGCACCCTCACAGGGCTCCACGCTACACCCTCTCCCGGAGAGAGTCCCTCTGTGAGGGTGTCCCAGGGGCTGACAGCCCCAGGCTCCACCGAGCCGAGAGGCCAGCCCTCCCAGGGGCAGCCAGCCTTGGTGCTCACGTTAGTCCTGGCTCTGCAGCGTGGGGGAGACCCGCCATAAAGGGCAGGTGTCCCTCCTACTGGGGACTGAGATCGTGGAGCAGCTCCCCTCCCGAGTGAGCGCCCGCCCGGTGCCCGGTCCTTCTCACAGCCTGAAGCTTCGCAAACATGTGTGGCCTCGTGTGGGGGTGGCTGTGGCTCATCCCCTCCTCTTCTCACCATCTTTTCTTACAGCAGAGAAAGCTTGTAAATCACCGTTGAGCGGAAAATAGAGACAGTGAGGAAAAAGACCAGCCAGTCCTCTCTGCGCAATCCAGGTGAGTAACTTGTGCTGAGAATGTCAGCACATCCAAACCTCTGTCTCACTTACCAGTCACTATCCTCCCACCTTCATAGCATTGAAAAAGCCACTTATCACCTCGACCCTGAGTTTTCCCATCTCCTCTCCATCCTCCCCCCTGCCCACGGATGGTTCTGTCCTTAATCTCTAAAGCAAACCTCTGGCCCTGAAATCTAAGGGGGTCCTCGTTTGTTCCTCAGCAGGACCTCTTAGTCCCCTTTCCCTCCAGGTTCCCCAGGCCCTCCACCCCTCCCACCACCTCTGTCACCTTCACGCTGGTCCTGCTCCCCTTCTCCAAAGACCGGCCTCAAAACCTCACCAGTGATGTGCTCCCTTTGGCAGCACATATACAAAACCTCACCAGTGACTAGTGGGGAGAAAAGCACCGGTGCAACAGTTTGTTTCCAGGAAGTAAGCCCTTCCTGGGGTCAGCTGTAACATTTTATCATTTAACTTCCGGTGACCCAATGTTCTTACACAAGAGTTGCCAGGTAGAGTATAGTATCTCCAGGGAAATGGGAACTTCAGAGAAGCAGCAATTTGGTATAAGTACATTCCAGGCAATATTTCAGACAGGCTTTCTTTGCTAAAGCTGGTGATCCTATCTTGAGCGGATGTAACAATCAAAATGATCCTCCCACACATTGAGCACCTCCCACACATTGAGCACCTCGCACGTGCCCTTTTATTAGGGAGACGGTATGGGCAGCTTTGTCGGAGACAGCGCGGGCGCACGGGCGGTCCTGGTGGATTACTAACGGCACCCCCATTTATGCTCTCAGGGGTCTGACCTCACATATTTTTAATGCCTCTTCCACTTTAATTTCAATTCCCATGACAGCTTTATGCAAGGAGATTTTTATCTTCATTTTGCAGACAAAACAATTTTCAGAAGAAATAACTATGTAGCCTAATGTCACACAGGACGCAAGGAATTAGCAGCACCAGGATTCATGGGCAGGTCCGGCCAACTCAAAGCCCTTCTTGGCACAGACCTCCGAGCTGGTACAGAGGTCCCCAGCTTCCACGGAGCCCACCCCCTTGACGAGTCCTGGTCCCTTCAGGACTTAGAATCAAAATTATGTACGAGCTTTTTTTCCAAGCACTGGATTCTGCCCACCCACCACTCAAATTTAGCTGAAAGAGATGAATGATTTCCACTGACCTCACAGAGAGAACCCAGCTGGGGTCTGGGAAGACTGTTCATGCCTTAAAAGGTCATGCTTCTCTAACGGGGTGATGGGGATTAAGGAGGGTACTTGTTGCCATGAGCAGCGGGTGTTGTATACAAGTGCTGAGTCACTAAATTGCACACTTGAAACTGTTACACTGTACAGGAACTGGAATTTAAATAAAATTTTCTTAAAAAGGACATGCTTCCTGTAGTGACACCGGAGTTACCAAGAGGAACTGAGAGAGAGAGTATCAGAGGCAACGGTGAGATGGGGAGAACACAGTCGTCTCCCCTGCAGTCCTAGCATGGCAGTTTCGCTGCCCAGGAAAGAAAGAGGACGGGGAAAGGGTTCCCCTCTGGCCATCACGCTCATAGCTACAGTATCCCTATGTATTCACACAGCACACCTGGAATACGCACGTAGCACGTGGCAGGCAAAGCGCTAGACATTCCCTAAACTTGACGGCGAGCTAGACAGAGGTGGCCCTACTCTATCTGGGCTTAGGGTCTTCTGGGGAATCAGGTGAGTCGCGTGGGGAGGGGGCAGGCCAGTTCATGCATCTGGCCCAGCCTGCCTTCACTGCCTCCTTTGTGCATTCTAGCCTGGGGAGGTCCTGCGCTTGCTGGGGGGAGGGGGGCAACGGGAGGGAGTGCTCCCGTGGGGCAGGGACACACTCGAGCCTGAGTGTGGGCTCTACTCATCCCATGCCCACTGACCAAGCTAAAGTAGGCCTGGAGCACTAGGCTCAGCCTGGCCTTCTGCTGCAATCCCACTCTGGGCTTCAGCATCCCCAAGAGCGGGGCACAGTCATTTTACAATTTTAACGCATGGGGAAACTGAGCCTTGTGACCGTTTAGGCGGCCGGGGCAGACCGCAGACCCTGCTCCAGGTGTGGGAGCTGGGATGTGAACTTGGAGGTCTCGCTCCCGCTGAACCTAGGCCCGGAGGGGGGGGGCGGGCGGTGGGGAGGGGGGGCTCTGCGAGGGGCCAAGGTGGCATGGTCCTGGGGCTGGAGAGCAGAGACAGCAGACCCTGAGGGGCATCTACTGTGGGCGCCGTCCCAGGTCCCCAGCATACAGAGTCATTTAAGCACCACCACGACCAGGGAGGTAGGGTTTCACAGAAAACAAACATGGGAAGTCGGAGAACTTGTCCAAGTGACACGTTGCGGCAGACGGGTCGGCGCTCCTAGGTCAGCTCTTCCTGACTGCGCGTGCGTATCAATCACTTGGGGAGTCTTGTTAAACTGCGGGTTCAGACTCACTCTGCTGGGGCCCCATGGGATGCCATCCCGCTCTGCTCGTCCCCGGGTCATGCTGTAAGTAACGAGGCCCTATGCTACCTCGCCTCTTGGTAATTCAGCTGTTGTATCCTCAACTAAGCATTTCCAAACGACTCCGTGTGTTAGCAGCATCATTTCAGCCCATTTTCATTGAGCTTATTCTGCACCAGGCCCTGTATTCAGAGCTTTCCATTAAATAAGTAGGATACAATCAGCGTCCCTGTCTTACACATGAGGAAACTGAGGCCCAGAAAGTTTAAAGAACTTGCCCAGGGTCACAGAAAGGTGTTCTTGAAAGGTGTCTCCGAAGCAGAGAAGCGGAAGCAAGGCTAGCTCATGTTGTCTGGGGACAAGACCCAGGCGGAGAGCGTTCAATGTTGTAAAGCAAGGCCTAGAATCCATCTTGGTTCTCATAACACAAAATCCAGCCCCTCTTTCACCTGCCCTTCCTTGACCTTGAGCCAACGATTCCAGTAAGTGCTGTCTTCCTTTAGAGCTGAAGGAGTCCTTAACCAAGCCAGCAACATCCCTCAGGGACTTGAACTACCTTGCCTCGCTCAGCTGTCTCCCTTTTCAAAGTCCATTATGCTGGTTAGAATCCCTGGAGGCCTGTAGCATCGGGGAAGTAATGAGAGGCCTCCAGAGCTCCTGGGGAGCCCCTGTCGTTGCCGACCACAGTACTTGTCACTAATTCCATTCAGCAGCAGTGGGACCAGCTACTGAAGCCCAAGATCTGATGTGAACTTGCAGTAACTCTGTGCTTTTCCTGCCCGACCCCTTGTTCCCCTCGTCCCCCTCCTACTCTCCCCTCTCCTCTCCTGTATCCAGTTCCTCCCTTCTTTTTAAAACACGCCTCCCCCCTTCTTTTCTCAAACCGGCTTTCCAGAAAGAATCCTTTGAATTCTAAACTGATGCCAGATAATGCTCCAACAATTGCATCAGTTGAGTCAGGGGTGGGGCGGGGTGGGGGGATGGGGACAGAGGTCTCGGAGATCCCACAGATTCCTGCCCTTGGGACGTTTACAGCTTACTGGGGGTAACAGATACAGGAGGAGTTCCAGTAGAGAGAGGGAACTTCTCAGATGTAGGCACAAGGGTGCTGTGGGGGCCCAGAGGCATCAGAGGAGATACCATCACAGGTGAATTCTGAAGACTGGGTCAAAGGCAGCCAATGCAAAGGAATTCCAAGCAGAAGCAACAGCAGGAGCAAAAGCAAAGAAGCACAAACAGCTCAGGTATCTTATATTCGGAAGATAAAACAGAAAGCAAGGAGTAGCCACAAACAAGACGGGAGAACAAAATAAGGGTAATATCAAGGAAGTCCCCGAATGCCACATCAAGGATCTTGGACTTGCTTCTCCAGGCAGTTGTTCTCAAATCCCACCCAAGGGTCCGGTTTGGAAGGTCGAGCAGGGACAGACGTCGGAGCTCCCACCCCGCAGTGCCCCGTCTGCTTTACATATTCATTGTTCTGCACAACAGAGTGTGAAGAAAAAGTTCTGTTGCCAAAGACGTGTGCAACCACTTCTGTACCTGATGGGATACGGTCTCAGGGGAAATCAGGATTTCAGGGAGGAGGAAGAGGAGGCACTTGGGGTCTTGTCTAACTGGTGGATGCTCCGGAAATACCCTCTTTCCAGAGGCCAGGAAGTGGCTGTTTCATTTTTCCAGTTTGATTTTGTGATGAGTGAGGAAGCACGAGCTGCTTCCTTCCTTCCTCGCTGGACCCCACAGTCCTCAATGGCCCCCCACGCCCATTCTCTCTAAGCCCAGCCTGCAGGGTCTTATGGTCCAGTGACCCCCTGATTCGAGGCTGGTGATTACAGGAATCGGCCGGCCCCACAGTGCTGCCAACCTTGCTAACAATATCTATCCATTCTCCAGCTTTCCTGGGCCTCCTGGCGTCCGCCATTGCTTACCTCATTGATTAATAGCACATTTAAGCCAGCCTCACCTTCCCCTGCTGCCAGAAGACTTGGCTCTTTCGGGCTCCACGTTCACCCCCGCCAAGGCCCATCGCTTGGCCAGGTAATGATTATCCCAGTTCTTTTAAGCTCACCACATAAACCAAGTCCCTCAGTCCCGACTTCATTTCCGACTTCATGCCGCCTGGCTGGTGCTGCCTTGGCCCCCAGGAAGGCAGCCTGGGCAAATCATCCCCCAGCATCCCCCCCTCCCTGGGGGTGGTTATCAAGCCGCCCCCTGGAACTCACTGAGCCAGCTGAAGCTTACTTTCTCTGTGGGAACGCGTCCGTCCAGACAGCAACAAACATTTTGAATGTGCATAGTATCAATAAAAATGTCTGAGGATGCAACCCCCCAACAGATGGAGATTGATTCACTTACAGATTATAATTGTGTATTACTGTAATACTCTGTTATGGACATTATTAAATATATATAAATACAAATTAAAGCAAATGCATTAAACAGTATTTTTTAATGCTACATTTTTTGCTCTCACTAAAAAATGGAAATGTCCTAAAAGGGCTAGAATTAAATATGCCTTGCTTAAAAAAATTAACAGACTTTAATTTAATTTGGGAAGCAGTTTTAGGTTTACCGAAAAACTGAGCAAAGTACCAAGAGTTCCACTGGACCGGCTCAACACTTTTCTCTCCCCAATGGCCCCTATTAATAACATCTCCTATTAGTGTGCTGCATTTTCTAGAAAATCATGAGTCCCTGTTGATATATTATTATCAACTGAAGTCCCCAGTCTACATTAGGCTTCTCTCCATGTTGCACATTCCCTGGGCTTTCATAATGTGCAACATGGACCCACAATTACAGCATCATATAGAATAATTTCATTGCCTTAAAAATCCCCTATGCTCTACCTATTCATCCCTCTCCCCTCCCCTCAACCTCTGGCAGCCATGATCTTTTGTCTGCTCTATTATTTTTTAAAACTTTGGTTAACCCTTTGTGGAAAAAGTGGATTCGAGGGTCCAGTTCTAAGTCCATGCCTTGCTTTTGAAGCACTCGACTGGCACAGCTGAAGATGAGGCCTCACAAAGGTCAGTGGCTACAGAGGGGGACAGGCAGCAATGGGTGCATTTAGGAAATCACAATTCGTTTTTCAGCCCCATTCACTTGTTACCTAAAGATCTTTATGAAATTTGGCTGGTAAATTTCTCTCCTCCTGCAGTCAGTGACTTAATCATACAAGCTTATCAGAAGTTCATACATTTTATAATTTTCATAAAGGGCCCAGATGCTCCCCTTTCTTCTATCATACTTTGGAATATTTTTTTTTAAAGATTTTATTTATTTATTTGATAAACAGAGAGAGATCACAAGTAGGCAGAGAAGCAGGCAGAGAGAGAGGAGGAAGCAGGCTCCCCTCCGAGCAGAGAGTCCGATGTGGGGCTCGATCCCAGGACTCTGAGATCACAACCCGAGCCGAAGGCAGCAGCTTAACCAACTGAGCCACCCAGGCGCCCCTACTTTGGAATATTTTTAAGCAGATTAAATTCCTCTCCAAGTTTTTAAAGTCTACAGATATAAGAGTTTTTATAGGTAGCAAACTTGTTTCTTTTCTCTAAAACTAAACCAGTGGATGATGGAAACTTTTCTAAATACCTGTCGGTTTTAGACACGTTCAGTCTGTTGAACGTCGAACTCCAATTTTGGCTCAGGTCATGATCTCGGGGTCTCGGGATTGAGTCCCACGTCAGGCTCCGTGGTCAGTGGGGCGTCTGCTGGAGATTGTCTCCCTCTCCTTTTGGCCCTCCCCCTACTCTCTAATAAATAATCTTTTAAAAAAAAAAGGTTTAAAAAGCTCCAACACTCTTGGGCTATTTTAGTATTTAGTATTTTAGCAAGCACCCCTGTTACCTTTTAAAGAGCTGTCTTCCAGATCATATTTTAACAGCATCTTCATAAAGCTCTTTTTTAAAAAATAAAGAAATTACTCAAATAAATTTAGCCTTTCCTGTCCCCTTCCAGTGTCCCCCACTTCAGCAGGCTTAAAGCATGGAAACAACCATTCACCATTGCCCAGACTCCACAGGGGCTCCTTGTAAATGCAGAGACAGGCCCAACCTGAAGTTTCTGGGTTCACCCCGTTTCCTGGTTATGGCATTAAGGTTCCACTTCTCCAGCTGCCCTGCCTTGTCTCACTGAAGTGGAGTTCCTGGACCCTTGTTATGGGAGGAGAATGACTGGAAAACCATTTGCCTTTGGAAGCACCTAAGTTACTTCTTTGGTAACGGAGCTGGTACCTGACCAATAAAGCCAATAACACAGTACTGAAAGTCCTAGCCACAGTAACCAGAAGAGAAAGAGAAAAAGGCATCCAAATTGCTAAGGAAGAAGTAAAACTGTCAATATCTGCAAGTGATATAACACTATATATAGAAAACCCTAAAGACTTCACCAAAAGGACTATTAGAACTAATAAATGGATTCAGTAAAGTTGCAGGATACAAACCAAGAGCATATACAGAAACCAGCTGCATTTCTCTATGCTACTAATGTGCTACAACACAGGGAAATTAAGAAAACAATCCTATTTACAGTTGCATCAGTAAGAACAAAATACTTAGGAATAAATTTAACCAAGGAAACGAAAGACCTATATTATGAAAAATACAAGACACTGATAAAAGAAACTGAAGATGACACAAACAAATGGAAAGACATACTGTGTTCACGGATTGGAAGAATATTGTTAAAATGTCCATACTGCCCAAAGTAAGCAATCTACAGATTCAATGCAATCCCTATCAAAATACCAATGGCATTTTTTTTTATAGAACTAGCACTAATAATACTAGAATTTATATGGAGCCACAGATAATCCCAAATAGCCAAGGCAAACTGAGAAAGAAGAACAAAGCTGAAGTATCACAATCCCAGATTTTATTTATTTGGGAGAGAGAACATGCAGGCCCCAGCAGGAGTGAGGGACACTAGCAGAGGGAAAGGGACAAGCAGACTCCGCACTGAGTCTGCAGCCAGCTTAGCTTGAACCTGTGACCCTGAGATCATGACCTGAGCTGGAAATAAGAGTTGGAAGCTCAACTGACCGAGCCACCCAGGTGCACCACAATCCCAGATTTTAAACTGTATTACTAAGCTACTGTAATCACAACAGTATGGTACTAATCCACAAACAGACACATAGATCAATACAACAAAACAGAGAGCCCAGAAATAAACCCGTGCTCATATCGTCAATTACTCTATAACAGGATACAGGAATAGGCAATGGAGAAAAGACAGAATCATCAATAAATGGTTCTGGGAAAACTGGGACTCTTTCTCACACTATACACAAAAATGAACTCAAAATGGAATAAAGAGCTAAATGCGGGACCTGAAACCATAAAACTCCTAAAAGAAAACATGGCAGTAAACTCTTAGACATCAGTATTAGCAATATTTTTTTTGGATCTGTCTCTCCAAGCAAGGGCAACAACAGCAAAAATAACAAATGGAACTACATCAAACTGAAAAGCTTTTGCACAGCAAAGGAAATCATCAACAAAATGAAAAGGCCACCTACTGAATGGAAGAAGGTATTTACAAATGATATGTCTGATAAGGGATTAGTATATGAAGAACTTACACAACTCAACACACAAAAAACCAAACAATTCAATTTAAAAAATGGGCAGAGGACCTTAACAGATATTTTTCCAAAGAAGACATCCAGATGGCTAACAGACACGTGAAAAGTTGCTACACATCACTAATCATCAGGGAAATGCACATCAGAACCACAAAGAAGTATCACTTCACACCCATCAGAGTGACTATTATCAAAAAGATAAGAAATAATAAGTGCTGACAAGCATGTGGAGAAAAGGGAACCCTTGTGTGCTATTGGTGAGAATATAAATTGGTACAGTCACTGTGGAAAACAGTACGGAGGTTCCTCAAAAAATTAAAAGTAGAACTATGGGGGCTCCTGGTTGGCTCAGTCAGATCATGTTTCTGCTAATCTCAGGGTTGTAAGTTCAAGCCCCATGTAGAGATTATTTAATAAAATCTTAATAAAAACCAAGAACTACAGTATGATCCAGCAATTCCACTTCTGGATATTTATACAAAGAAAACAAAAACACTAATTCAAAAAGATATATGCATCCCTATGATCATTGTAGCATTATTTACAATAGCTAAGATACGGAAGCAACCTAAATGTCCATCGAGAGATGAATAAAGAAGAAGTGATACACACACACACACACACACACACACACACACGAATATTATTCAGTCATGAAAAAGAATGGATCTTGCTATTTGTGACAACATGGATGGACCCAGAAAGAATTATGCCAAGTAAAATAAGTCAAACATAGAAAGACAAATACCATATAATTTCACTTATATGTGGATTCTAAAAAACAAAACAAAGAAAACAGAAGCAGATTCATAAATACAGTAAACAAGCTGGTGGTTGCCAGAGGTACACACTTCCAGTTTTATTTACTTAAAGATTTTATTTATTTATTTGACAGAGGGAGAGAGATCACAAGTAGGCAGAGAGGCAGACAGAGAGAGGGGGGGAAGCAGGCTCCCCGCTGAGCAGAGAGCTGATGTGGGGCTTGATCCCAGGACCCTGAGATCATGACCTGAGCAGAAGGCAGAGGCTTTAACCCACTGAGCCACCCAGGTGCCCCACACTTCCAGTTTTAAAACAAATAAGTGAAAGGGATATAAAGTACAACAAAGGGAATGTAGTTCATAATATTGTAATAATTTCATATAGTGACAGATGATAACTATACTTATCATATCATTTGTAATGTGTATGTCAAATCACTATGTTGTACACCTGAAGTTAATATAATATTCTATGTCAACTATATTTCAATTAAAAATAAAAGGGGCACCTGGGTGGCTTGGGCAGTTAAGAGTCTCCCTTCAGCTCAGGTCATGATCTCAGGGTCTTGGGATCAAGCTCTATGTGGGGCTCAGTGCTTAGCACCAAGTCTGTTTGTCCCTCTCCTTCCCTTCTAAACCTCCCCCCACTTGCACACACTCTCTCTCAAATAAATAAATACATAAATACATAAAATCTTTAAAAAATAAAAATAAATAAGATAAAAAATAATTTGTAAATTTGCTATCCCATACTAAGATTTAAATTTCGTCATATTCAACTCTTTTAAGTTTTCTTGGAATAAGTTATGGTACAAGTAAGCAAAATATTCATCTTTTAAGAGCTGAGTCCGTTCAGGTCTGGAAACTAGTAAATCCACTACATATGTACTGACCACCCACTGGGTGCAAAGCCGTGGGCACGACTTTTTCCTCCCTACACACACCCTAATTCTCAGTACCATCCCCTGGCCCATCATGGAGCTTTTGTTCCACATAGCATTCCATTTCCTCCCTGCATTAATTCAGAAGAGAGAACCCAAAACATTCAAGGGAATATAGAGCCTTTAATCGGGTCTACCGGAACCTCAATAATTCTCTACCAAAATAAATATAATATTTTCTTCTTTCGATATTTGGCACCAAGGATGCTAGTGGATTCAAGCTGTTCACACCAGCAGAAGTTCAGAGATGGAATAAACACAGAGGTCAAGTGAAGAGACAGTATGCATCATTTTGGAGCAAGGGCGTCAGTATCAAAATAATCTGGGTTCACAAGCTGAGCGATCTTCAGTAGGTCTGCTAAGCTCTCCGAGTCACAGTTCCCTCATCTGTAAGGCGGGAACACACAGTTTCCTTCACACTTTCCTTCACAAAGTTGCTGTGAGAATTAAATGAGATTCTATATGTACAAGGACCTAATCTGGTCACGAATGTGCCAGATGCTGGCAACACTGTGGTGAACCAGACAGACAGCTTCCCCCCCCAAATTGGGGCTACTGTCTACAGGGGAAGACAAGCATTAGACAAGTACCTACAAACACAAATAATTGCTTTAGGAGGAGAAGTCCTAAGTCACCACAGCCTAGTTTAGAGTTCCCAAAACGGGAGCTTACAAAATGGTGAGCAAATATATGTACTTAATACCATTCTGCTCTGGTAAACGTGTCTTCATTTTATCAATCTCAAGGTCCTTCTCTCTCTCTCTTTTCTACTTATTTCCCAGTATCATCACAACATTTTTAGCCAACCTTCATCTTCAAACAGTCTTCAATGGACCATTTTTTCTTATTAATTCGTTTATATCAAGTGTACATGACTGTAAAGGTTTAGCATAGTACCTCAGCCTGCTACTAACTTCAGTATCCTCATTTTAAGCTACAATTTGGCATTAGCCGAGAGAAAGAGTATATTTGTGATAAATTTTAGGTTTTCATTTTTTTAATTAAAATATTTTTTTAACTTTTTCAGCTTCAAACTATCTCAAACTTATAATTAAGTTGCAAAAACAGTAAATGTTTCCAGATACTCTTTACTCATCTTCCCCAAATGTTACCATTTTACATAACGACAGCCCACTTATTGAAACTAGAAAATTACCATGAACAAAATGCTATTCAGGTTTTGACTTTATTGAGAGAAGTGCTGGGGTCTGAGGAGAGAATTGCTGGGGTCTGAGAAGAGAGAGCCAGAGGCATTCTGTGCCACTGATCACTGGCCTCATGGGTGATTTAAAACAGTGGACAATTCAGCTTTGCATTTGTTTTTGGCTTCCAATGATGAAATGATGGGAGAGGACATGTATATTTACCTTCCTAATTTCCTTTTGTGTATACTAATGCTAAAACTTATGTGGATTTTTGAAAGACATAAACTCAAGAGAGTTTTCCCAGCAAGTATTTAATTGATTCCCTGTAAGGTCCGAGAAACTGTTGAACTTTGGGGAATTAAGGATGGGATTCCTGTTCTGCTTGTATGCCCCCCCTCATCTTTACAGGGATGATCACGTTTAATCTTTACAACAATCCTAGAAGGTAAGAACTGCTGCTATGCCTGTTTGAAGCAAAAAATAAGGCTCACAGAGACCTAGCAAGGAGTTCAGGCAGCTCCTTGGCTTAACTTCCACGCCACACTGCGATAAATGCTATTGATATATTTTCAAGTCTGCAATAATATGTTGCTATATGAAATCACTTGTCCTTGTTTTATAGGAAACATAACATGGGCATGTTACCATAGAATGGCTTAAAAAGAAGAGCAACTATATAATACACCTTAAAAAGATGGGTACATTTAGGAAGAAAAGTTTATCAACAGGAAGGGTTTACGACACTTAACCTTTTTCCAGAAGGGCTGTTGTCCCTGTTGAGAGCAGGTCAGGATACAAATGTGCACTGGGGAATGGTATAGGAAGGGACAGCTTCAAGTCATGGATGAACAATCTCCTCAGCCTAGAACATCAATACTGTAGTGCACATATTCCCACTCTTTCTGCTTTCACTCAAAGGGATCGACAGACAGCCTTGGAATTTTAGCATATGATTAAGTGGTTATTACACTAATCATACCTTGTTGCTGTTTTCAAACGCACATGTTCTAGTATCTGTGTCGTCTTGGTGAGGGTTAACTTTTCTTTAGGTCCTGGGGCTTTCAGAGCTGGTCCGAACCTGGTAAGAAGAGTTAGCTTTGGCAATGGAGAAGAACCTTCCCCTTCTCCACGTTTGCTGTGCCCGTGCGGTTATCTGAGGACGTGGGAGGCTGACAGATCCATCCCCACTAGAGGCAAAACTACTCAAAAAACCCCGCCCGTTTTGTGGGGAAGGAATGGCATCTCCCCACGGGAAGGGAGGCACTGTAGTCCCCACACAGTGGACGGGGGAGACAGATGCACATACACGTGGCCTTCTGTGGGTTCCACTCCATTTTGAAGTTCATTTTAAAAACGAATTTGAACTTAAAGTGTCTCAAAGGTGGACCCTCTCTTGAGAACGGAGAGCGATGGGGAAAGGGTTTCCCTCCGGGGATGGAGGAGGCGCCCCAGCGGCGGGAAGCGGCCGAGGACGCAGGGTTTGGGGAAAGGGCCCTCGCGGGTACACACCGTCCAGATCCCGCTCGTCTGCAGACGCTCGTCCTGGACCCCACGGCCGCGTGCCTCCACCGCGCAGGGGAGGGGACGGAGGAACCCACGAGCCCCAGCCTCCTGGCTCTCCACTCTCGCCACGCTGCTCCGGGGGACCCGAGGCGGCGGGGCGCCGAGCCTCGCAGGCCGGCAGGCGGGGCGGGCGCGGCGCCCGGAGGAGAGGGCGAAGGGCCGGCGGCGGCCTCGCGGCGCGTCCACATGTGGCGGGGCCGCGGGGGGGGGGGGGGGGACGGGGAGCCGAGGGGGAGGGTTTACATCTCTGCGAAGTTCCCGGATGGTCGCAGCCTCCCGGCGCTGAGCGCTTTTCCTGCCCGGCCGGCTCAGCCCTACACACCCGGGAGAAGTTTCCCAGAAAAAAATGCCCCGCGCGCCGCGGGGCCCTGGAGCCGCCCGGAGCCGCTGCGCGGTAAGGGACGCGCCGCCGCCGCCGCCTCGGGTGCGGCCGGGGCCCGGGGGGCTCAGGGCGGCGCCCGGGGAGACCCCCGCGGCCGCCGGGGACGCCGGGGAAGGCCAGGGCTGGACGGCGGGGTGGGGAGCGCCGCGCGGCAGCGGGCGGGGGCGCCCGGGGGCGTCGGGGCTGCGTTGGCGGCGGGCGGAGGGCACGGGCGCGCGGCCCGGGGAGGGGCGGGGTGCGGGGGAAGGGGCCGCGGACCGCCGGGCTCTGGACGCGGGCGCCTCCCTCCTGGGCTCTGCCGACCCCGGGGCCGCCCGCGGGACCCGCTGCCGCCGTAGTTCCCCGGGGCAGGGTCTAAGCGGGTATGCTCTGGAGCCGCATCTCCACCCCCCGGGTCGGGGGACTTTGGGGCATCCCCGGGCCAGTTCATGCCCAGGAACCGCCTCGCCTTCTTCGCTGGAGGAATCGAACCCATCCGGCAACTTGGCTTCCCAAACTAGGCTCCCGCCTGCAGACTGCGGCTCGCTCTGTGGTCGGTGTAGAGGCGCGCGTTAGATGTGGTCATTGACCTGAGAGGAACTTCCAGTCCCTGTCAGCGTTCCCCCCTCCAACCCCGGGGCCTTTCCCGAACTTTCCGGACAGCCTCATTTCAGTCTCATTCCCCCTACCTTTTTCCACTTTTCTTTCCAAAAAAGAACTGTTGAAGAAAGTTGCAAGCGTAAAAGAAACCAGCTGACCCAGTCGAGGCGACCCAGATCTTCAGCGGGTGGTTAGTTAGATTTTCAACTCTTGGAGAATAACAAAGGGTGTGTCTGTGTCTGCTAGTCTTCTGGTCCTGCGTTATCCCAGAGGAATATTCCCTCTTGGGCCACTGGCTTCTGGCCTTACCTCAGTTCTTGGGGAAGCCTCTCAAGTTGTTAGCAGTGACAGGGTGGACTTAGTCCCTTTTTCTGAAAAGTACGTGTCACTACTGTCCCCTGGATAGTCACTGGACCCCACCCCCAGTCGCTGGCCCTGTATAGCCCCAGACTCCAGGCAATGCAGCCGTGGAGCCCCGGGACACAGTCCCACCCTGGGTGGGTTTTCTTCTGCCAGTTTCCCAAGGCAATTTCAAAACAATACTGTAGCTTCACTTTGAGTCATTGTCATATTTTTCCTCTGTAAAAATGCCTTTTCTTGTAACGGATAAAATAATACAGGGACTACTTCCTTCCATTCTTGTTATATATCTTTACCTGCCTGTCATCCCCATAAGGTGGTTTCTCAGGAACAACCTTACCTCCCCCCTCCCTGTAGGAGCCCCATTACCTGTTATGGAAGTGTGCAGACTAGACTGCAGATGTTTTTACACATTTTAGTCCCATCATCTTCTTTTGGGGACCTACGCAATCCTGCCATCACTTTGGCTCCCTGGGAAGCACATGAACTCTTCTGGGTTTGTGGGACACCTGGGTGGTGGACTCTTGATATCAGCTCAGGTCTTGATCTCACCATTCTGAGGTCCTGAGTTCGAGCCCTCTGTGGGGCTCCACACTGGGCATGGAGCCTACTTAAAAAACAAAACAACAGTTTTGGGTTTATGTGATGCAGAGCAAAGGGATTTGTAAGCAAGGTAAGATCAAATTCTGGGACATTTACAATGAGATTACTTCCAACCGGAGAGATTCATGCCTTCCTCCATTTGTTTGTTCACTTCTTTTAAGACAAGGTTGTAGTGGGCATTCAACCACTTTCTTGTGCCATTAGGCATATCACAGAACTCGAGACTCATTTAGCTCATCCAAGAAATGGGGTTGACAACATTTGCTTTTTGTCTATCACATGATATGAGGATCAGGTGGGGTGATGGAGTTCAAAACAGCAAAAGGCACAGCCCAGGGCAGCAGAGGGCCACCCAGACGTCCTGCAATGTGTAGTATCCAGATAAAAGAGCGATGAAGAGATGAAGGGATGAGGGGGAGGAGATCGTGAATGAAGAGAAGTCGGTCTGCTCTTATCTTTCAGATTGACTGTCTCAGGTGTGCCGGCCAGGGCTGAGCTTCCTTTTGTGGGAAGAGTTCATTCCTGAGTCTGTGTCACTGTCTGATATTTCAGGGTGTTCCTAACTATGGTTGTAATTAGGAAATAGATGGTTTCTGCAGAGTACACTAGGAGAACAAAACTAAAGAAAAGCACCTTTTATTTGTTGCTATAACGCGTTTGCTTTTAAGTATCTCATATTCAGGATTCTCTCTCCCAGAGCCACAGTCTTCCTGAAACCTGCCCTTCAACGAGGTCCACCAAATTCCATTAGGATTTCCATACAGAGGTCTCTGCCAGAGTGGCCCAGCAGTCCACAATTAGGCCAAGTGTTAGAAGGTTGGTAGGCCTGGCTTTGAGAATAACCAGGATCCACATCTGGGAAGCAGGTCTCGGTTGGACTCCAGCCAGATACTCATTTGGCATGGAGAGCGCCTGCTAGGGGTCGCTGCTGAGCCCTGTGCCGTGGCCAAGTGGGAGGCATTGCTCAGAAAGATAGGAGTTTGCCTGCGCTCGCTTACCTTCTGGTAGAGGTGGGGCAGGTTTCAAATAGCGGAATGCAAGGCAGAATGTGGCAAAGAAGGTGCAAAAGATACAGATCAAATGCAAGGAATTTAGAAGAGAGTCAAATTGCTTCCAGCTGGAGGGAGTCAGTCCTTCACTCATTTGTCCATTTAACAAATATTTATGAGGTGTGTACGAAGGGCCAGGCATAGGAGGAGAAATAGGTCAGTTCCCACTGCGTTCGAGGCTTGATTCTGCACATCTGTGCGAGGCCCAGAAATCTTTTATTTGAGAAGATCCCCCACCCCTCAGGTAATACTAATGAGCTGTCAGGTGCAGAGTCCCCTAAAGGTGCAAGCATGGGTCAGGGAGTTGAGCAGATCTTGCTTCCCGTCCCATTTCGGTCTTTTGCAAGGTCTTTAACGTCTGTTTCTTGGTCTTTAAAATGAGAGTAGCTACCTCTTCCTACGGGGTTGTTGGGAGAGGCCGATGACGTCATGGGTGTGGATTTGCTCAGCAGGTTACCTGGGACAGTGCTGCTGCTGGTGTCTGTGGGCCATTACTAATACTCTTAATCAGTGTTAGTGTGTACCAAATACTGTTGGTTTTTGTGTTTTCTTTTTTTTTTCCTTAAAGATTATTTATTTATTTATTTATTTGACAGAGAGAGATCACAAGTAGGCAGAGAGGCAGGCAGAGAGAGAGGGGGAAGCAGGCTCCCTGCTGAGCAGAGAGCCCCATGCGGGGCTCGATCCCAGGACCCCGAGATCATGACCCGAGCCGAAGGCAGCGGCCCAACCAACTGAGCCACCCAGGTGCCCCGGTTTTTGTGTTTTCAAATGGAGATTCAAACAAGCCTAAATTTAGGAACAGCCTTTAATATAAATTAACATCTGATAATGCCTTAGCGGTCTGAGGTTGAGTGTTTCACCCCTATCACCATGTGTGTTCTCGTAACAGCTGGAGAAGGAGGAATCTCACGGAGAAGAATCTCGGTATTTGGGGGCGACCAGCCTGTGATCTGCTTACACAATCAGGCCACGCTGCTGAGGTTATCAGGGCAGATAAAGGGTGGAAGAGCAAAGACAAGACGTACTATACCTTCCTCAGCGGCCCCTCGGCACCCATAAGTGGCATGTCGTGACCATCATGGGGACCATCACCGATGTGGGGCCGGCCAGTGGATTAGACTGCGTGCCCAGGCCCGGCTGTTTTGGTCACAGGCATAGCACCTGAGCCCATGGGGGGCGTACCCCTGCTTCTCTGTTTTCCTTTGGCCCAGGATCAGGAAACTGGGAAGGATGCTCAGCGTTACAGTCTTCAGATCAGTCGTGTACTTGCTGAGAAGTCAAAGAGGCTTTGCTAATACTCAGTAAAAGAGGAACTTAGCTAAAATAGGAGACACAATTATCTACAATTTTCACTAGTTTAGAAGCTTCAGTAACATAGTTCCTATTGTAAAAACCTGTTGCTGTGGTGTTCTAGAACATTTTAGCATTACTTACTATAGATACGTTCTTTTCTAGCAAGGCATCTTTCTGGTATAACATAATTTCTTCTTTTTAATTTTCTTTTGCCTCTTAGTTGTATTAAGGGAATCAAATTCTTCAAAGCTTTCTATGATCTGATAGGCCTTAAAAAATCTTTCCTTCCTTCCTTTCTTCCTCCCCATCTTCTTTCCACTCTCCCTCCCTTTTCCACTTGCTTTCTTTAATGTTACCCCTTACTATGTGTCAGTTAATCGAATCATTTAGTAGCTACACAACCCTGTGAAGTAGGTTCTGCTTAGATATGTGGATCCGGAGGCGGAGAGAAGTCAGGTAACTTGCCTGGGGTTACACAGCTAGTGACAGAGCGTGTGTTCAGACTTGCACCTTCTGATTTCAAACTGCACTTTTGACCCTTACCTTCAACTTCACTGCTTAGATACTACGTTGCATGGGGTAGGCTCCAGTTTAACAATCTTTTTCCATTCCCAGCTATATGCTTTTGCATTGCCATTTCTTCTCCACATAGCCCCTTCTCTTCACCTAATGTTGAATCCTATAGATTCCTCAACGTGGCCACAAATACTTGCTAAGAAGAAAAATAATGGACTTCGTTAATAGTCAATAAAAGGAGACTATCCTAAAGCAATGAAGAGACCCAATCACCTACAAATTTCCCTAGTTTAGTAGCTTCAATAAACATGACTCACATTGTGAAAATATGCTTCCTAACAAGTGCCATGAGCTGATTCCTAGCTCTTTCTAGTAAATTCCTGCAGCTGTTTGTTTGGGCCTCACCTGTGGCTTGGAATCTACTCTATCCTGCATTGCAGTCACACGTGTGTCTCTCTTCCCCTACTAGACTGTAAACTCTTTCAGGGCAATGACTTAAAAAATCATTTTACATTCTCTCAGAAATAGCAGGTTCTTGTATAGTAGGTTTTCAAATGATGTTTGTTGAATGGTGGCTTATTTCGGCCACTCTGGTTGTAAGATTTGAGACGAGTAGATTTTTCGTAAAGGCAAAGTAGATCTTGATGTTTTACTGAAGATTATCTGGTTTCTGAAGATGCTAAGAAACAAATTTCATCTTAAGAGTAGTCTTTCACCATGATTGGTATGTATCCTGTGACGTTATTTTTATTCATATGCATAATTAGCCTTAAATGCTGTTTATTTTTATGTCTTCTAAATCGAAGAGTAATAATAATCCAACAATAAAGGAATGGTATTTTGAATTCTCATGAGGAAGGTGGGAATTATTATAAAACCTAAGAAGTGACATTTGCTGATCTAGTACCTGTATCTGTGTCACTTTCACATCAGCGAGGGTTGGGAGTCTCCCATCCATAGGTTTTCTATCGTTGTCTTTGTCCTAAGAGGTGATACACAACCTGATAAAGAAGTTTAAGCAAAATTGCAGGATACCAACCTCCCTGTAAACTACCACAGATTTCTTTGTATTGGGGGAATAAATAGTTCTCTCAGATAAGAGGTGTCTGCAAGAGAAAGGAAATGTTGAATAAAATGGAAAATTTAGAGCCATCTAGTTTCCTGGGCCAGTGGAATCCATTACAACTTAAAAGTTTTTTATTTATTTTCTATTTTCTTACAAAGGCAATACATACTCAGTTTAATACATATCTACATAGGTTTACGTTATTTAAATACATATATTTTTCTTTCATAAGCGATACTTGATTACTTTAAGTATGTATAATATGTACACCTTACCTCATTATAACAGCTAAACACAGTTGGTTACATTTCTCCTATTGGTCTTCTACCTCCCACCATCTACTTACATATTTAAGACTGTGTTACGTGGATATTGTTTGATTTTCCTTGTTTTAACTGTTTGGTATTTCTTGGACATACTACTATTAAATTCTGTTTTTTAAATATTTTACTTTTACGTAATCTCTACACCCAACGTGGAGCTCGAACTCACAACCCTGAGCTCAAGAATCACACATTCAGACTGAGCCAGCCAAGTGCCCCGCTACTACTATATTCTTAACAGCTGCGGAACATTCTGCTGTAGCAAGATATATATAACACCATCGGTATGTTATTGGTTGTCCACGGTCACCCATTAGAGTTTGTATTTCCAGTTCAGTGACCATCAGCTCACCTGTTAGCTCTTGCTACTGATGCCTAAACAATTAACCCATTGACTCAAGTCAAAACAACCAGTCATTCACTGGCAGAATAAACACAGTCATTTAGTTGGCATACACAGACCAAATGGGCAGTTGGTTGAATTTCTTGATTTTCAACCACTTGTGTCTCCCCAGCCCATTTCTGAAAACTTCCATGCATTTTTCTGTAGACAAATGCAGGAGATTAGGTCTGTTGACTGAAGAATTTAGGCCTGAGAAGGACCAAGAGAGAAATCTGGCCACATCTTTGAGTGATGCAATTGAAATGTTGAACATGTTACCGAGTAATATTTCAGGAAACCCTCCCATCCCCCAGCAGAATAGATTTGGAAAGTAGAGAACCTTCAGACCTTGGAGAAGATCTTAAGAAAACATGTACCCTAGCTATTTTTTCTCCGAAAATGTAAACAGTGAGAGCAGTGTCTTAACCACAGTAGTCTTGTGTTATGGGGATGGATATTTAGATAATGGAGACAGTCAGATCGGCCTGAGATAGAAGAGGGTAAAATGGGCCCCTGTCATAAGCAGCACATGTACGTGCTGAGGGAGGGACTTACGGGAAGGACCCTGGTGATGCATTTGAGAGAAAGGGGTGGGGAGGGAGAATGAGAGAGGACTAAGCCCTTGGCTTTCTCAGATCCCAGGAGGCAGGCTGAGGGACACTAAGACAAGATTTCAGGTGGTACTGAAATTTCTTTTTGGAGAGCCTCGAAAAATGCAAAGTAATTGAAGGCCTTTTAAAACCTTTTTAAAAAGTAGTATAGCAATTTACTTCGAGCAGTGCCTGTTCTTACGTATTAGAGCCAGAATTTACCATGCATGGGTTAAGAAATAACCCAAAGTGTGGGTTTAAAAATCGGGTTTTGTGAGTAAAACTTCACACTGTTCTTTTCCCTAGAGTTTTAGCACTGTTTAAAAAATAATAATACTAAGCCTCACATTTTATTTGAGATAAATTCAGAAATTAGATTATTGTTAAAAATTAAGGCAACTCTTGAGTGACATTTTATAAGATGTTGGAGCTAGAACCTCATTAATTAAACATCTCTCCCCCTTAATTTTCTCTTTTTTGATGAGGAACTGGAAGAAGTAAAGGGAAAACATTCTCAGTTGGTTAAAGGACCGTGTGATGGTCATTATGGAATTATTTTAACAATAAAATTCCTTTCTGTATGGAAGTTTTGTATGTATCATCTCTACTTTGCTGTGGTGAAACAATATGTCTCTTTGAGTTAAGAAGAACCACAGAACCAAATGTTCAGTCTTTGTAATTCAGTCTTTGCTTCTTTGTTTTTGTTGAAAATGTGACTCTATCACTTATTAAAAATTAAATTGTAGTTTTCACTTTGTTCAGATTACAAAAGTATTATGTGGTTGCTATAAAGAAGACAAAAAAGGTAGAAGTGTATGTAGAAAAATTAATTTTTCTCTTAATTGCTCTCAAATTCCAACTCCTCAAGGTAATCAATATGCTCAGCTCAGGATTGGCCCTTCCTCAACTTTCTCTTCGCTTATGTAACCGTATACAAATGCCCATATTTTTTTTTTCTATGAAAAAGAGAAACTTACACATTAGGCCCCAAGATTTTTGTGAGATGCAGTTGACATAGAACATTGTGTAAGCATAAGGGATACAATATGCTGACTTGGTACAGTTGTGTGTTGTAATGTGATCACCCCCAGAGCTTGAACGCCTCCAACACTGTTACATTATTATCATTTCTCTTTTATGGGGAGAACTTTTAAGATTTTGAGTATATAATTTCAGGTATTAAAATTCCACTATTGTCAACTCTAATCACGAAGCTATGCATTAGATGCCTAGAACTTACTCACCTAATTGCAAGTTTGTACCCTTTGACCAACATCTCCCCATTTCCCCCACCCCCAGCTCCTGGTAACCAGCACTCTACTCTCTGTTTCTGCAAGTTTGCTTTTTAAGATTCCACATATAAGCAAGACCATAGCAGCATTTGTCTTTCTCAGTCTGACTTACTTCATTTTGCATAATACTCTCAAGGTCCATCCGTGTTGTCACAAATGGTAGGACGTCCTTCCTTCTCTTGGCTGAATAAGAAATACCACATTGTGTGTATACACCACATCGTTATCCATTCACCTACCAGTGGACACTTAGCTTGTTTCCATAGCTTGGCAATTGTGAATAATGTTGCCGTGAACGGCGGGGGGGCGGGGGTGCGCAGATATCCTTTTGAGAGCCACAGATCTTTTTAACATAACAAAATATCATAGACATTCTCTCCAAAGTAAAAAACTCATTTAAACTCTTTAAAAATTAAAGATAATTAAAAATACTAAACTCATTTATATCATGGCCGCTTAACATTGCGTAATTTAACCAGTCAGGTTGTTTCAGGTTTTGTGCTACAGCGACAGTTTTTCTCTAAACATCCGTGTGCGTTAATTTGAACATGCTAACATACAGAAGCTTTTTTTTCTTTTCTGTTAGAGTCCCCAAAGTGGTATTTCTTTCCAGAAGTTGGAGTAAGTCACAGTTTCACTAACACTAGTTGAAAATATCTGTTTCCCCGTATCCTTGCCAGCATAATTTATGTTAGAAGTATAAACTTTCAAAAAAAAAAAAAAAGAAGTATAAACTTTCTAATCTCTTTTTCCTGTTTCGTTTCAAATGATTTGATTAGGGAGCACTTGTCACTATCTTTACTTTAGAAAAAAACACATTCGTTTGAATTATTCATGTCTTGTCTTTTCCTTCATTTTCCAAAGTGCCTAAGATTTATCTTCTGGAGCTGGAGGAGAAAAACTTGAGCCTACGCTCCCTGAACTTTATCATTCTGTATTGAAATGAAACAAAACACTTGATTTCTCTTTATAATAAGGTAAATACAGACTTCTCAGTCCCAATTTCATCCTTCCAAAAGTATATTATTTAAGAAATTGTCTCAGGAAATATAAATGTTTTAATAAAAGCAGAAATTTCTCAAATACAGAGATGCAAAATATTAAAGGCACTTTAGGCTTGCAAGGCTAACTGGGTTTCCCTCTCGAGTCCAGAAGTCTGAAGACAAAGGTTCTTTGAGAGCGTTAGTTATAAGTTCTACTGGATTACAGCAAGAGGAAAAAGTGAATCACAGCAGATAGGAATTTAAACCTGGAGCGTCGCTGAAAGCCCCTTCCCTGTTGCTCCTGCTTGTTTTTCTGGGAGGTGGGACTCGATTCCACTTCTCCTGTTCTTATAGTTGCTGAGTTCATTATAAAATTATTTGTATATAACTCCAGCAGTACATTGGTTAATCAGAAACATCTGTACAACTGGATTCGTTTATATGAACAGAATAGCTAAATCAATCAGCAGAATTTCTTGTATTCGGGTAGGTCGGGCCAACATTGTGTAGTCCAGAATAATAACAGTGCTTTGAGCTAACCTGACACAGATGGCAAAAAGATTGTGTCTGGGCAGCAGAAGTTTGGAACTGAAAATGAAGAAATCCTGTGAGTCTTCGATAGCTGCCTTAATTAAGTTTTACTCTGTTTTTTAATGTTAGTGTTTTAAAGGCTCAGATGCTTCAGAAGGGATGTCCTGTGTAAAAAAAAAAAAAAAAAAAGAGCACGTTAGAGTCCTCGGAGGACCGGAGTCTCCTGAATGAGGCCGAGTTGTCCATATCATAGTCCCCTGAAAAATAAGTTCGTATGTTCTGCCAAGCTTCCACAGCTGCAACACGCCAAGGGCCTCGCGCTGGGAAAGCGCCACGGACCAGAGAAGCGAGCTGACATGTCTGACTGGAGGGAGCTAAATTGGGCAGAGGACATGAGTTCCCCAGGGAGACTGAGGCTGGAGTCCTGATCTCCCATAGCCAGTGTCCTTGCTCAGGGTGCTGTGTCCTTGTGCAGATCCCTGAAGGCGCACGGGAGTTGAGCGGGTTCACAGAACCCAACCCTGTTCATCTGGCTCCCGAGCTCAGTCTTACTGGAGACTTCAGGAGGTCTAATAAGAGCAGGGAATCTCTAGACCCCGAGTCTCCATGTGTGTGGCCCAGCCCTCAGGGACCCTGAACCCTCCACCACTTAAAAATACGAGTCATTCTCAAGGCCAGAAATCCACTGGCCCCAACTAGCCAGAATCCTAAGGTGGGATTGATTGGGTTCCTAGTGCATGGTTGGCCTTCTGTACGGCTAACCTTGGTAGGCAGATGCATTAGGTTTTAGCCAGTGAGTGGTGAATAGTGAGAGAGAATAGTGCCCCGGGGAAGTTGGCAGCTTTTTCTCTTACTATATACCATAGCCTTAGTGCTGGGATTTGCAAACATTCCCATCTTCTTGGGGCCCCCTCTGCTGATACTGAGGGCACATGGCCCCTCTACTCTACCTTCCCTTTCATGCTGCCCCCGCGTTTAGATGCCCATCAATCCTCAGAGACAGTGCGGCCTCTTGAAAATTAAGTCACTTTCAGGGTAAGTCCTGATATCCATCAGCTCATTTATTTAATGCCTTTTTGCATTGAATCCTCTGCTAAAAGGAGAGTGGGAAAGTGGAGAGAGCACAAGGTAGGAGCTCCACACCTGTATTCCAGTTCCGGCTTTGCTGCCAGTAGTCATGTGACCTTGACAATAATAAAACACTGTGTGGAAGGAGAATGGAGAAATCTGTAAGAATAGGGAGCTTGCAGCTAGGAGGACATCTGCGATGCCTGTGATGGGACACACGGTGCCTCCAAATCAGGCACTGTCTAAACAGTGCTGTTGTTGACACTTGAACCTATCCGAGATCTGATGACTCGGAAATTTCACCTTGCCTGTTTTTGACTAAGTATTTGATAAATTAAATGAGAGACATATATGTCTATCACATCTCTCCTTTAGCTAAAATAGTATATGTGTGTTATGTGTGGTATAGAAAATCAAATTGTATATCAGCAAAGTCATTGAGTGCTTTTTCCTTGAGTCTCATTGTATACTTGCTGAAGAAAGAGTGTTCGCTAGTCCCCCTGAGGTTTTCTTTGTAGTGTTATTTGTGGAGATGGGATTTGAGCTGGCTGCTGTCCAGGTATGCCTAGCAGATCTTGTTTTATTTATAGTCACTGAAAATCACACTACTTCACAAGATGCATATACACATCCATTGTACTGACCCTTATTCTCTATTAGCACACACGTGGTCATAACCCTGAAACCACCTGTCCTCGCCATCTGTACACATGAGTACATGCACACTCACACACACACACACACACACACACATGCCCATACATCATTTGCTTACTCTTTTTAAGGAGCACTTCAGATATAACCAGGAAGCACCAATTCCAAACTCACTGGGCAAGTCCATTGCTGAAATTTTCTATGCATCAGCTTTCACGGCTTTTTAGAAGGCAGAGGCCATTGCCTACCAAAGGGCTTTTTGTGCAATCTCACAAAACACCGTCCGCGGGTGACTAAGTGCGCGCTTTGGAGGGTGTTCCCTGTGATGGTGGTGATTTTTGGGAATGGATAAAAATGCCCACATGGGGCTTCACCTCCAGAGTTCTGCCATGACTATTGGTTGGCGGCTGTGAGCGCTGCTGGTTGAGTCTCTTGTTTGTATCTCTTACTCCTGGTCTGAGGAACAACATGTTACTCTTTTGGCTCAGAGGCCGACCATCTCGGATGTCTTCCAAGAAACAGTATGCCGCTTTTGCTTCTTGAGATCGATGCTAACATTACAGGACCTCCAGTTATGCATGGCGAGATCCTGGGCCAGCAGGCTGGTCAATGCTGTCCCTGTGGCCTTTCTGCTTTACAGAGGGGTTACACAAACTTGCCTGCCTGGGAAGTGGAACCTTAGGCCTGGTGCCCAACGGAGCCCAACCACCATTAGATAAGGTCGTGACAAGGAGAAGACGCCCAAGAGAGGATGAAGCCCTGGTAGAAAGTTGCCCTGGGCTCCCTTCAGCTCTGGCCCCAGCAGCACGGAGGGAGAGAGGCAAAGGGAGGAGGTTTCTGGTGGCGGAGAGAGTGCGGAGGTCAGCAGTGACAGCGGGGAAAAGAATCTGGTGGTTCCGAGCTTGGTTCCGAGCTGCAGGGAGAAGCCCCGGCAAGGGGACAGAGAAGCAGGCAGTGAAGGGACAGGGGCCTTAACGTCCCCTGCTCCCAGGAGGGCCCCGTGCTCATAAGGCTGCTGGGGGTGGGGGGCGCTGGAAGTGCAGGGAAGCTTGTTGAGCTAACCTAAGCTGCGGTCTGCCCTTAGAGCGCATCAGGAGACCGAAGTAAGAGGATGCCCGCTCTTCTCATGCTCACTCACGGAAGTCGAGAATGAATTATTCCTCCAGATTTCCAGTAGTCATTTTGGACAAGCAATAATCCTAATAGCATCTAACGTAGATATCGCTTCCTGTGTACCAGGTAATGTTCTAAATGCTCTAAATTAATTCCCTGAATCCATAGAATGACCCTATGAGGCAGGCTCTAATATCTTCATTTTGCAGACGAGGAATTCGAGGTTAATAAACTCGTCCAAGTTCCCTCGGTTAACTCGGTTAGAGTCAAGGTTCAGTCTTGGCCGTGTGGTTTCAGAGCCCGCTCTGAACCGTGATGTCCCCGCCTCCCTGCCAGCTCCTCAGTGAGGGGCATAAAATTGGAAAGGACCTAAGTGGCCCCAGCTTTTCTCAAGCAGATGACTAATCACTAGTACTGTGTTCTGGGGAAATAATATGGGGTTTCTGTTCCTCTGTTTTCCCTCATGCATCTGGGTTAGGGTCACGAACCCACTGGGAAAGGACAGCCTGAGACAGTGTAGACCAGCCTGCTCTTTGGTGGTTTTTTGGGTCCAGCATGAGGTTTGCCATGAATCACTCACTTGAACACCTTACACCCATCACAGGCATACGTTCTAAGTGACCCTCTAAGATAGTAGTGTCTCTGATGAGGAAGAAATCTTCCTAGGGGGTCACAAGTGCTGCCCGAGACTGGTCTCATTGACTAGTGTCACAGGATGGTCTCAAGAGTCAATGAATAACACCAGTTATATTTAGCTGGTGGGTAAGGAGTGTTAACACTCAACTCTAAAACATAGGACTTCTTGTAGAATCCTAGAATGTCAGAGCTGGGAAGCAGAGTGAAAAGGAAGATTACTTTCCCCGTCCTCCCATTTCACAGGTGAAGAAACAGAACCCTGGGGAAGTTAAGTGACTTTCCCAAGGCCAACGCTAGTTGGTGGCAGAGTTGACACAAGAACCCAGGCCTGCTGAGTTCCCGTCCCGCTCTTTTCCCTGCTCAGGATTGCTTAACACAGTCCACAAATGCGTTTCTTAAACTGCAGGTGAAGCATAGAGCGGTCTGTTTCTTTACGGGGCAAGACTGAGGCCAACATTGCCCGGAAGATGGGAGGCGCGCAGCTGGCAACCTTCAGGTGCCGACCGAAGTAAGCCCGTGTGAGGAGCAGGCGAGGCACAGTTCAGACGCGGCTAGTCCTGTGGAGCTGGCGGGGCCAGGCCTCTGCCTTCTCGACGGTCCTGACCAGGAGGGCAGCGATCTGTCCCCGGCACCCTCGCTCAAGTCTGTTGTTTTGAAGGTGAAGAAATTAAGCTGGCTCAGTTTAGAGCAGAGTTCCGTGAGGGGGACATGGTCACTTCTCTACCATAAAGAAAAATGTATCTCAAAACCCTGCTCCTGAGAGTAACTGCCAGGCAGCCGGCCCTCAGTCAAGCTTTGGTCCAAGAGGCCCACGGGCTGCGCGCTTCCTGCTAGATTGCCGGGATGGAGAATCTTAAGCCCTTCCTGGCAGGGGCTCGAGCAGCCTGTGGAGGCCTCCCTGGGGACCTCTGCATCCCCAGCAACCTGGCAGGGCTGCTGGTGTCTGGGGTCAGAACCATGGGGGCCCGGCAGGCGTTTTTGGTGACGAGGACAGCTAGGCCACCTTTGTACCTGCAGAACCGTGGCCTGGGAATCTCCGTAGGTGAGAATGGAGAGGAAGTTGGCTCTGCATCAGGAAGAGATGGAAGTCTAAGACTAGGAGGGCATTTTGGGCTCTACTGCCTCAAAATGGGCCCAGAAGGGGCTTGAAAGAACTTTGGGGCTGCTTTGAGCCCTGGTCTGGTGCAGTCCCACCACAGCAAGAGCATTTGGAGGCATTAAAACTAAGGATGGAAAAGAAACCTGACGTGCCCCTGCAGGGACCTTGACCAGTAGTCCCCAAAAGTACCCTATTAGTGGACCGCCAAGGGGCCAGGGCGGTTTATTCCTTCCCTCTGTTCAAGACTTGTAGCTTCTTCAGCCCCGTTGAGGATTCCTCTGGCAATTTATCTGGCCATCTTTTCAAGCCCAGGAAAAGACAAAATAAAAAAAAAAAAGCTGTCTGGGGAACAGAAGGTAAAACAAAACCAAGTTCATTCCTAAGCTAGATCTGATCTGGAAGGATTTCAGGGAGGTACACCACTCACCAGCCCCACGGGGCCTTTCCAGCCTCAAATCTATAGGTCATTGTTGCTGGTCAGAGGGCATCAGGATCTCTTTGCTTCTCCGGTATGGCCTGGCTACAATTAAGAAGCAACCAGAGGCAGAGCTAGGATTCAAAGTTAGACATTTCCGACTCTCATGTCTGTGGTCTCCCTACCTTGCGCTTGATTAAAGTGCCGGTTGGGGGGACATGGCCTGCTTTTCTGCTGTGCTAGAGTCTGCCCCCCTCCTGCGATGCCAGACCCCTCGGGCTATTCCTGCCCCGTTGCTGCTCCTTCCCCTCCTTAAGCCTCCATGTTGCAGAAAGTAGCTTCCAGCTCTCCCTCTGGGTGGTGGGGGCGGGGGTATGGAGAAGGCTGCTGCCGGCAAGGGCCGGGCTGGCTGCAGAATAGGCCAGTTTCTCCTGAGCTTACTGTCCTGGCTCCAGTGTAAACTGATACACTCTCAGGAGACCAGTAATGGCCTGCTTGCTTGGAGAAACTAGGGGGCAGAGTGTGCTATAACTAGGCCCATTGCTCGAGTCAGCCCAGGGACTTCCTCCTTTGGTCCCCCACAA
>CM052810.1:122725817-122737498 GCA_028533885.1 Nasua narica | reverse complement strand
CCACACACTTGCTGGAAAAATCTCTCCAAATTGAGACAGCAGGCTGAGAAATGCCAAAAGACTCTTAGCAGGGACCCCCTTTTCTTTTTGTTTCGTTGCCGGGTCTCCGGGGCAGAGCCCTCTGATGAAAGCAGCCTTCTCATTCCCTTAGAGAGCGAGTTTGGGACTGGTTTGCCTCGCGGGGGGTTGCCGGCGGGGAGGGCTAGACATCAAACAACTTATCGGAACCTCGCAATCTGCTCGCCCAATTTCAGGACATTCCCATTAGCTCTGCTTGGCTACGAATATGGTTGTAATTCCGTCCATAGATTTCCCCCCCGGTGGGTTTCCTGCCTGATTGAAAGTAGCTCGACTCTGTAGAACCATACTCGAGAACATCTCAGCCCCATCTCTGTGGGACCGTGTGCCCGATTTTCCGCAGTGCTGCTCAAAGAATGTTCGGCTCACCTGCCTCCTGTTGGCTGGATGCTCACAGTCTGAAGCACCGTCCGGGAGACAGGCTCTTGAAGGCAGGCGGGCTCCTGCCCCGGGCGCAAACACCATCAGCTCGGGGTCTGGTTGGGTGCTCTGCACCAGCCGGGGCGACACCGCGCCCCGGGTTCTCGGCGCTCTGCCGAGAAGATGAAGAAGGCTGTTTGTGTCACCCCCCCAGCTCCACTCCGATGCCAGGCTCCCCCTGGCTAGGGGGGTTGAACCCACCCTTCCAGGATGGTTGCCCCCAAACCTCACTCCTCTGCAACCTGGCCACAGGTAGAAACCTCCACTCTGGGAACATCCACGACCTGCCAAATTCCAGTTCGTAATAATAGCAGGTGTAGATGTTTATGGAGCATTTACGGTGTACCTGGCTGTCTTTCTATGATGCTTATTTTACCAACGAAGAAACGAAGAAACGAAAGTTTACCTACAAAAGGTTGGGCAACCCTAACATCACAGAGCCAGGATTTAAGCCAAAGCAGTCTGACTTCGGAGACCGTTTAGAGTATATGTTGTCGTCGTTGTCTTCTTCTTCTTCTTCTCCATTTATTTATTTACTTATTTCTCTCTCAGAGAGAGAGAGAAAGAGAGCAGAGTGAGCGAAAACACGAGTGTGTGTGGTGGGGGAGGACTGAGGGAGAGGGCGAAGCAGGCTCTCTGATGTGGGGCTCCATCCCAGGCCCCCGGGATTGTGACCTGAGCCAAAGGCAGTCGCTTAATCAACTGAGCCCCCCAGGCACCCTAGAGCCGTGCTCCTTTATACTGAAGAATTCCGCCCTTGTGGCTTCCACACGGTGGTTCATGTTCTAATCCCTGTAGCCACAGAATGACCTAATTTTATTAACATAGGACAGACAGACTTGTAATATTTGAAGACAGTTATCACATCTCTCTTATGATCTCTCCTCTAAAGCACTACACCAAGCTCTCAGGGAGCAGTTGTAGCCTGGGTCTCCCCCTTCCTCCCAGAAAAGCACAAAGACTGCTTTAGAATTTTCCATCCAAATCCAGACACTTGTGAGAGGCAAGGGAGCACTATTAACCATGGTGCCGGAACAACAGGCATCATGGGCTCTGTTCTGGGCAGACCAGGATGTGCCTCACCCTACCCCCGGGCCACGGCAGAGATGCCACCACTTGGAATGCCTTCTGAAGCCTGTCCAAGTGGATTGTGGGAAAGTTGTCTGTACACAGACATATCATGTACAGATGAGAGATTAGGTTTCAGGAGTCTGCCATTAGTCAGACTTCCTGCAGTGAAAAAGGGCTGGATGTCAGGCTGAGTCCCATAACTGCCAATGTGACCTCCCCTCCCAAGTTCTCAGTTTTCATGGCTATAACTCCAAGTTGGTCATCTGGAAGTCCCTTCCAGTTCCTAGCCTCTGATCCTGTGTCAGCCTTCCCGATCCAAGAAATGGTGTCTATCCTTGCTTTAAAGCCAAAAGCATGGAAGACGAGGTGTTTCATCCCTTCTCTGTCAGTTTGGTGCTCTTCCACCAGCATAATTTGCCAAACCCTGGAGGTAGAATTTTAGAGTGCCAGGGAGATCTCCTTATCCAGCCTACTTTTGGGGTGTCAGTGAAATAGTGCCCCGTACTAAGAACCTTCTTTAAATAATGTTTTTCTTCTGAGATAGCCCTGGATTCTGTCAGTACGAACACAGGAAACAGAAAATGGCCTCCATCAAAAGTACCTGTTGACTTAGCGAGAAATTTCTTTCTTTTTTTTTTAAAGATTTTATTTATTCATCTTAACAGAGAGAGAACACAAGCAGGCAGAGAGGCAGGCAGAGGCAGAGAGAGGAGCAGGCTCCCCGCGGAGCAAGGAGCCCGACGCAGGACTCGATCCCAAGACGCCGGGACCATGACCCGAGCCAAAGGCAGTTGCTCAACCAACTGAGCCACCCAGGCGTCCCGAAATTTCTTTTTTTAAAAAAGAATTTACCTTTTATGTTTCCTAAAACCTGTGTCTGTGAAATAATTTCAAAGTATTTTTCACATAATTTATCTTGTTAAACCCTCAAAATGGCCATGTAAGATAGGCATTATCTTCGTCTTCCAGACACTGAAACAAAGGCTCAGGGAGACGAATGGCCTTGTGTGAGGACCCACAGCTAGTTAGTGGGACTGCAGCTCCGACTTGGGTCTGCAGGATCCTTATCCAAGTATCTTTGTGCCACACCGGTACTCTTCAGTTTGTTTGTGTTTTAAGCATAGGACTGTTTTTTGTTTTTTTCAAACAGAACCAGAGCTTTTCTCGGGTGCAGTGTGCCACCTCACGTGGTGCTCTGTGAGGGGCTCTGCGAGCCTCCCCCAGGACGTGGTTTGAACAACTGTGCACCCTTCCAAGGTGCCTCACACTGCTTTGCCCGTTTCAAGGATACAGGATGCTCGTAGGATTCTGCACAGTTTCCTTCTGCCTGAGCTTGTTGCTTTAATAAATTTCACTGTCATTGTGAGTCACTCGGTCAGGCTATCACAGGGCTGGTGTCAGTTGCAGGAACACGGTCCTTGCTAGCTGCATTGTCTCCCTCCTTCTCCCTTCTGTCTCCTTACCTCTGAGACTCAGGACCCTATCCACCCTGTCTTCTCACCTTTCCCTGCTGTATCCTATCTAGACCAGTCCCAATCTGACCCATCTAGACCCATCTAGACCATTCCCACTAACAGAATCACGTGCCCTTTCTGGATGTTCCTTGGCTGCCTTCATCATTCATCATTCGCCCTAGTACCCAATAAACACTTACTAAATGCTTACTAAAGAAAATCATGTGGACAGGCCCGACCTAGTGACTGATGAGCCCCCATCGTTTCTACAAAGGACAGTGCCCCTTCACTTCCTTGTGTCTGAGATGATCGGTTTCACCAAGACAATCTCCCAGGCTCCTTCTGTTGCAAAATCCTATTGCCCTTATGCCAGACTTTTTTCTTCCCTAGAAGGTAAGAAGGGGTTGCTCAGCCCATTTTCACTGCCTGTGTATCCTGTCCTCTCTCCCACAATCAAAGCACAGTCCAGTGCCTTCCCCAGAAGTTACTCCATGGAGGAGGAAAAGTTAGAAAACAAGATTTTCCATTCTCTGGGGGTTGCTAGATCCCAGCAAGCCGTGGGGTGGCATCTATTCGAAGAGCTCTCTTCTCTAGGGAAGAAAAAAAAAAAAGAATAATGGGAAATATTTCCCTTTTTTTTAGTTCTTGATTTTGTTCTCTCTCAGCAGTGTTTGAAAGGGGTTCATGGTCAATCTCATCAGCTGACTTCAAGTTCTTTTTCTCTCTCTTGGTGTCTGGAGTTCTGCAAACACTGGGAACTGATCCTTCTCTTTCTAAACATAAACCATTCACTCTGCCGGATTTTCTAGATCCCCTTCTTTAATCTCCATCACGTAAGAATTATTAATTAGAGATGGTTTTAAAAGATGTGATACATTCCCAAAAAATACATCGACAGTTTTCCGTACCAGAGATCACTCAGAAAATGCCAAGTAGTAGCGCAGTATAAACTGTTAGGAAATATTCCTGGCATTCTGGTTTGCTGCTGCTGCTGCTGCTGTTGTTGTTTTAATTTTTACAATTTTCAATACTTTGCTTAGGCCATAGTTCTTATATAATGATCCATTTTTCTTTCTGAAAGAGCAGCAATTATTAGAAGTAGCAATCCAAAATTCCACCAAGCCATTATACATTTCGTGGTCTTTTTCTTCATTCTGCAAATGTACGGGTTTTCGCTTTTTTTTTTTTTTTTTAATAATCTAGCCATATCCTGGATTATATAACAGTGTGCGTCAGCTGTCTCCATGGGGCATCAATATTTTGTGTGTGTGTGTGTGTGTGTGTAATTGATTAGACGCCTAGGCTAAAAGCATGAGTGAATAGCTGTTTATTTCTAATTCTATTAGCCTACTGTCAAAAATTTGCCATTCTGTTCTTTGGGTGATTTTTCACGCTGATCGTTTGATGCCCCGTCCACCTGAGCTAGGAGCCCCAAAACATTCCAGTCCCCCCTGTCCTCATCCACAGCTGTGAATCCACACTGCTGGTGAGTAAGAGGAAGTGGAACAGCGGGATGGGTTGGCCATGGGCTAGTTTCCACTCGTGTGGTAATGCTCACATCGCATCCTTGGTTGGACTCCTTAACTTCAATGTCAGACCAGGAATCCTTTAAAAAAAAAAAAAAAGTAGGAAAATCTTTTCATTGGAAAATATCTTAAAACCAAAGAAAATGGCAGAGGAAAATCGTGATGTGCTGTGAATGGAGCTGGCGGTGTGCGTTCCTCTATGGCCTTTAAATTCTATTGCTGTTTTCTTGGGTCTGTCTGTTGGAAGCATCGACTTGCCTCCGCATGAAATGTATTTGTGAAATAATTCCTTATTCCCGTCTACTCATATATTTAGTTTATTACAGTTACATGCTGTCGTGTAATAAACCTCCCCCAAACATAGTGACTTAAAACGATAACCATTTCATTGCTTACAAGGCTGCAGTGTGGGCTGAGCTCAGCCGGGCAGCTTTGCTGCTGCTCTTGGCTGTGGTCGGACAGGGGCTGCATTCAGAGGGCAGGCAAGCCAGTCAGGGCTTGGCTGGAAAGCAGGCAGGGCCGGGCTTCTCTTTTTCTCCATGCAGTATCAAAACCTCTCACTCTACCCGGGGGCCTCTTTCCACATAGTCTCTTCAGCAGTGTCCCTGGACTTTTTATACGGTGCTTGGGATCACAGAAATAGAAGCTTCCAGGCCTTCTCAAGGCTCAGGCTGAGAACTAGCAGGGTGTCACTTCCATGGCTCCCCCCCCCCCTTTTTTTTTTTTGGTTTACCGAGTGCTTGTCACCCACCGGGCAGCGAGAACACAATGGTGAACAAGCAAAGCATGGCGCTTGCCCTTACGGAGTTTATAGTCTGTGGGGAGCACAGGAAAGCAAGCATCAGAAAAATACCATGCAGAGTCACGAGTGCTGGGATGGGAGGAGTGCCTTGGGAGCATGGCACAAAGGATAGAGTCATCCCGGAGACTGGTGAAGAGGGTTGCTGGCAAAAGAACGTCATGCTCCCAAGCCAAGAAACAGGAGCAAACGTGGTTCTTCTGTGACACTGAAAGAAGTTCTGTGGGGCTGGAGAAGAGTGTAGACACTAGAGCTGCGTGCGTGTGTTTGGTGGGGAAGAGAAGGAGTCATACCTAGGGTTTACGAAATAAAAGGCCTGGGAATTAAGCAGGAACCTCATTGCATATTGAAGGCCTGGTAAGCCATGTTAAGACGATTAGACTTGATCTCAGTTGTGATCGGAAGAGGATTTTAAGCATATCTGCCTTCCAGAGAGATCACAGCTACAGCAGGCTGAGAATAGAGGTACCTGAGCTGAAGATACCCAGGAAACTGTTTTGGGGCCAGGCAACCGAGAATGGTGGGTGGGCAAGGGGATGGAGCTCAGGGCCTGGATTCCAGAGATGCTAGAAGGAAGAACTTCCACATCTTGGTATTGGATTGGTTATTGGAGTGAGTGAGAGGAAAGAGGCAAGGGTGAGCCTCAAGATTCTGGCTTGGGCAGCTGGTGACGGTCTCTTCCGCTCCAGTAGGGAACCCTGGAAAAGGGGCAGGGTTGGATCCCACTGGGGAGGGCAGGAAGTACCAACTGGAATGTACCAAGTTTGATTCCTTTGGGTCCTAGTCCACTGCAAACCTTTCTCAGACTAATATATTATTATATCCTAGGTGCTTCTTAGTTTCTACTCAACTTGCACGCCTCTCAGACATGGTTTGTTCCTTCTGATTTCTCCCTGCCTCCCACAGACCTGGTCTGAGGCAGGAGTGTCCAAGGTTGTCACCCTCTTGAACCTTTTACTTTGAGGGTGGCGGGTGGGAGACACTGGTGATGGAAAGTTATAGGATTTGGGGTTGGGCCTTGCAGAGGAATTGAGAGCAATTCGGGTTATAGGGTTGAGAAGTGCAAAGGCAAGGGGATTTGAGAAGAAACTGGGAAAAGGAGAAGAGAGAACGACTCCGGCCAGTTCTAAGAAAGTTAAGAAGTGACTAACGACATAATAAGGGCAAGGAAAATGAGTCATCAGAGGAGTAAAAAAGGCAAAAAAAAGAAAAGGCAAAGAGAGAGAGATGTCTCCACAAGCTGTGATCTCTATCATAGAAGATTCTAGAATGTTTTTCTCTTAAATGCCTCCTTTTTACACCTGCATTCCACAAGTTAGAAAAGTAAAGTAAGGCTTTTTTATGAAAGCCTCAGTGGACCTTCAGATAAGCCTTATTATATAAAAAAGGAAATGATCAGTTGATACAGTAAGGTAACTTATAGTTCTTTTGTGGAAGAAAAGGAACCCTAAGAAAAGGAAGGGACATAAGACTGTTAAAGTGAATTTTTAAAAAAATTGTCTATTCCTCCCCCCCAAAAATTGTCTATTCCCAAGTGATCTGACAGAGAAATATCTAGCCTAAGAGAATGGAGGGAGAGCATGTCCCCATGATCAATTTTTAATAAACATTAATGGTATAATTAATTATTCATGGAGAAATGGTATAAAGCATTAAACAACGAAGTATAAATAATTTAAATGATTAAAAACTGCCTCTGTCATATGTTCGATATATTAGAACTCTATCCGAATTCTCTCTTCAAGGAAACAGAGGATAATTTTTTAAAGGGAATTTTTCAAAACGAATTTTTTTAAGATTTTATTTTTCACTACTTTAGTGGTTCATTCAACCAACTATTTTTAAAAGATTTATTTATTTATTTTAGAGAGAGAAAACATGTGAGTGAGCACGGGGGAGGAGCAGAGGACAAGGGAAAGAACCCAAAGCAGACTCCCCACTGAGTGTAGGGCTTGATCCCAAGACCCCGAGATCATGACCTGAGCTGAAACCAAGAGTCAGTTGCTTAACTGACTGTGCCACCCAGGTGCCCATTAAAACAGATTTTGAAAAAAAAAAAAAAACAACAGATTTTGAAGGAGAAAATCATGTGGTGGTCTGCCAGGAGAGGTTGTTGAGCACAGAAATGCTGACTTTCATGATCCTGTATCTCGGGCTTCTCTGATAAATGTGTGCATAGTGCCTTGCTAGGAGATGATGTTCGCTCAGGCCATCAATGGTGCAGGTACGGCCCATCTAGAAGGCTGAGACTTGAGATTTCTCTTCAGGTATCCAGAGAAACTTAGTTGGGGCACAGGGCTACAGTGATCTCTGTTTCTATACAGTCTTAAACTCCCTGGATTCCTGGGTAAGAAGTACTACACATCCACTGCCTCTGATAAACTTCTCTTTTTTTTTTTTTTTTTAAAGATTTTATTTTATTTATTTTAACAGAGAGAGAACACAAGCAGGCAGAGAGGCAGGCAGAGGCAGAGAGAGGAGCAGGCTCCCTGCTGAGCAAGGAGCCCGATGTGGGACTTGATCCCAGGACGCTGGGATCATGACCTGAGCCGAAGGCAGCCGCCCAACCAACTGAGCCACCCAGGCGTCCCAAACTTCTCTTTCTTTCCCAAAATTAGAGTAACTGGATGGGTTACAACCAAAGAGGCACCTGCAAAGGCACGCCTCCTTCTTGTGGGCCGCCCCCCTATAGTTGAGGGGAGCCATAGTCATCAAAAGCAGCATATTATAACATGCAATGGCTAAGACCATAGGTGTTGGGGGTCAAACCCATGTAGGTATGAACCTACTTTCTACCGTTCACTAGCTCTATCCCCTTTGTGCCTGAAATTCAGTTTCTTTATTGGCGAAATGTATTCCGTGATACCCCAAAGAAGTGTTGAGCATTAAATAAGATACAATGGCTTATAGTTCAGTGTTTGGAACATAGTAAATGCTCAGTAAATGTTTATTATTAACTGCAGAATTATATATTGAGTGTTTATTTTTCAGTCTAAGAAGAGTGCAGAATCAACCAGTAGGACCAGGGCAAAAACCCCTAAACCTGGGAAATAGTCACCACCAAATCTAAATCAAAGATCATAAGCTGTGGTCTAAGTGCTCATTCTGGAAAGTTAAGTATTTTTTTAAAATTGAATTCAGATACCTTAAGGCAAGGGCATGTGTGCCCCAGTCACCCCAGCCCCAATATTTCCACTGACTTAAACCAGCCTGCTTTTACTTCTCTACCTGCTCTGTTAGGAGTTTCTCACCTCAAGCAGAATAGTTAGTTCTACAAAGTTAAGTTGTTTTCCCCTAAGTTTCCTAGCTCCTTAAGTGTTTTAATTTAACTGGAGCATCTGATTGCTATGTACCCTTAGTGGAGATAGGGAAAAAAATATTTTTTTTTATACCACCGAATAATTTTCTTTTCTTCTCTTTTTTTTTTTAAGATTTTTATTTATTTATTTGACAGGGAGAAAGAGATCACAAGCAGGCAGAAAGGCGGGCAGAGAGAGAGGGGGAAGCAGGCTCCCCACTGAGCAGAGAGCCCGATGCGGGGCTCGATCCCAGGATCCTGAGATCATGACCTGAGCCAAAGGCAGAGGCTTAACCCACTGAACCACCCAGGCGCCCCACCACTGAATAATTTTCATAAGATTAAGGGCCAAACATGCCAGCAGATCAGTTGTTTATTTTGTTGTTATTCCAAATTAATATTTACCTAACACCCATGTAGGCATTCTGTTGCCCTGGGACTGTGACCTCTCCCAATTCAGAAGCTGATTATCTACAGATATAACTGCAGCCATTTATGGTTGACAGTCTATAAACACACGTTCTTATCAATAATAGTTCAAGTTCAAAATATGGGTGTACCAGACAGTGGGAAACTGAAGACTCCTGTAGGTGTTTGAAAACATGGCTACAAATACATTGACACTTCTTCCAGTGAGAGGTGAGTCTATGTCCTTTTCCTTTGAGTCTGTGGAAGTAGGGGGTTGTGACTAATCTGAGCAAGAGACTATGACAGAAGTGGCCCCATGTAACTTCCAAGGCGAGGTCCTAAAAGGCCATACCTCTGACTCATTCATTGGGAACATTTGCTTTTAGAGGCTTGAGCCACAAAGTAAGAAGTCCAACTAGATGCTGGGGAGGCCAGACGTAAGCGCTCTGGTTGACCATCTTGGTTGAGCTTTTCCTTTGGCCTTCACAACCTTGTATCAGAAATAAAGGAAGGGGGCCTGGGTGGCTCAGTGGGTTAAGCCTCTGCCTTCAGCTCAGGTCACGATCTCAGGGTCCTGGAATCGAGCCCCACGTCGGGCTCTCTGCTCAGCAGGGAGCCTGCTTCCTCTTTCTCTGCCTGCCTGTCTGCCTACTTGTGATCTCTCTCTCTTTCTGTCAAATAAATAAATAAAAATCTTCTATAAAAAAAAAGAAAGGAAGAAAATCCATCTTAGAAGTAGATTCTTCAACCCCAGTGTTCTCAAACCTCTAGTTTATCAATGATCCCAGCTAAGACCACAGGTGTCCTAGCACAGAAAAGGGTTGTCACCGTCATGACATTTCTGAACTCTTGACCTGTGAAATCCATGAGGATAATGAAATGGTTGTTTTATGCTGCTGAGTTTTGGAGTCATTTGTTACACAGTAATGAATAACTATTGTACTCACCCAGCAAGGTCCCCTGGCTTTATATCTTGGGTAACTACCATATAACACATCATGGTGCTTGTAAGATCTTGACTGTAAGAACCACCTGGTTCCCATCAAAATGTGCCATATTACTGCTAGTTTTTTTTTTTTCCATACAAGATAAACATGGGAGAGTTAGCTAGTCAGTTAACAGATATTTATTGACTTGGGATGAAAGGTGACAAACCAAGCTCTTCTGTGATTTTATAGTTTGCTTGGAAGAGTGTTTTCCTGTTCTTTTTCATTTAGCAGTAACTCCGTGTCACCACCTCTAAAGTTGAAATAACAGCTTTCCTCAATGATGAGGAATTAGACAATGCATTAAAAAGCACTTAGGCTTTTTTTTTTAAGATTACACTGTTGATACACATAAACACTTAATATAATAATTACTTTAGGTTAATGGGTATACCAAGAGTTTGTGTGATTAAGGACATTTACAAAGCAATCTGAGCAAATACAGGAAGATTGGGTTCTAAGGCCTGAGGTAACTAGTACTTTAGAAGCAACTGAACTGTAACATTAGTCTTCCTACTTCCATCTGGAATCAGTGTAGTGGTCTTTTAATGGACATATAGTCAGTCTGAATTTTGAAAATCAAGGTGTGGCGGTTCACAAGGCAGGTCCCTTCTAATAGGCTATGCGGACTAATCTTTATTTTTTCCAATTGCTGCCTTCTCGGGCCAGCCGGCAACATAGAAAGCCAGCTCCCTCTGGTCAGGAGTCGAGTTCCTAGGTTAACGGTGACAGATCCACAGCACCCGTGACACCAGGTGATTAGGTTATCTCTGTACTCAGAAGTTCATCAAGGTTTGGGGCTCTTCCAAGCTGTGTGGCTGTCACACCCAAGTTCCCATGGCAGGCACTGGCTTGGGCATTTCTCCCAGACCCGTCCTTCTGGAGGGAGAGCCCATGGGCATGTGTAAGCACCACAGCTGTCCCCCGTACCGGTGTGACCGAGGATAAATGGGGAGCTTTCTGTTTGTCAGACTTTCTTTCTTGTTTGGATACCCGGCTCTCTGTTAAAAAAATAGTCAGGAGGTGTCCTGTTTATGTTTAATCCTAAAAAGAAAACGTAAAAGCTGAAGAGTGAGTCCATCCTTTTTGAGAAGAGTGATCAGGGTGGCGTTACAATTCAGTGGAAATTGAAGGGCCAGGAAAGCATTCCATATACAGGAGATGAGGAAGGAGGGACAACGGGAGGTTTTTGTTTTTTTTTTTAAAGATTTTATTTATTTATTTGATACAGAGAGAGAGATCACAAGTAGGCAGAGAGGCAGGCAGAGAGAGAGGAGGAAGCAGGCTCCCTGCCGAGCAGAGAGCCCAATGTGGGGCTCGATCTCAGGACTCCGAGATCATGACCCGAGCCGAAGGCAGCAGCTCAACCAACTGAGCCACCCAGGCGCCCCACAACGGGAGTTTTATAACCAGTTTCAGCCTTAAGATCTATAAATTACTAAACTAGTTAACTTGGAGTCTGAATTAGCATATTTTTATTTTGAAACTCTTCTTCTTTGTGCATACACAGAGTGAACCCTTTCTAAAGCTGGTGAGCTGGACTGCGGATTTGAGACAGAGGGATTCCTCTGCTTTTTTATTGTCAGGAGGCAGTAATCTCTCATTCATTCAGTAAACACCTACAAGATGCCATTCCCCTCC
>CM052810.1:122534467-122725717 GCA_028533885.1 Nasua narica | reverse complement strand
CTTCACTGCAGAGATGGCCTGAGAGGGGGAGTGTAATTTATTTATTTTGCTACATATTGTTGCATATTTTTGAAAAGAGATGATGAAGCCGACTGTGGTGGGGAGCATGTCAGGCGTGGGTTTGATGGTTGGGGTAGCACAATAATGCTGCCAAACTCTGTGCCAATAATGCCCCAAACTTCCCGTCTCCTTTAGAGAGAGACATGCGACTCTCACTGGTGCTGGACAACCCCAAAAGGGCTTTGTTCCAAAAAAAAAAAAAAAATCTGCCTTAAATCTTGACTTCATCAGCTCGGCAGAAGGAGAACATGGGGGAGGGACTGCCCGGAAGGAGTGGTGTCTAGAACTGAGCCTTCAAGTCGCTCCAACGGCAGCGACCCTGCCCTACTGTTGTGGGAACTGGAGGAACCGTGTGGAGATAGACTTCTCTGGCACAGGGCAGTTGAGGGAAGTCAGGGTTCCCAGTGGTGGCGAAGGTAGAAGTGGCATCTGTTTGGAATTACTCTTGATCACTCTTTCCTTGCTTGACATTCAGATGAAGTGGCTGGCTGCCATTTATGGGCCCTGGCATGTGAAAAATGTGTGTTCGTAAAGACTGGAGTCACACCCACTGTGACAAGCTGGTGACAACCACAGGTTCATGTCCCTCTTCTCCGGATACCCCAGCGGGGGCGGGGGGTGCACTCCTGCAGAATGGCGGATGAAAGGGCTGTCACTGTGTAAGTTGTTTTCTGAGTGTTTCTCCTTCAAGAGTAAAGAGTTGGCTTTAGGTAAGTAAAATACGCTGCTCTACAACCGCACAGGTGAGAAACGTGATCCCCAAGGGTGTCAGTCCACAGTTTGCGCGGTGTGGTTGGGAGTTCCTGGCGTTTTTTTCTTTTCTTTTTCTTTTTTTTTACAATTTGGATAGCATCAGGCAATTTATCATTGATGACCACACAGGGCGGCGGTGGTGTTGCTTTGCTTTGCTTTTTTGTCTTTGTGCTTTGGTAACCTTAAATTTTTGTCTTTAATCAAGCTAGGTGAATTTTTTTTTTTAAGCTGAATGTATATATTTAGTTGGACATTAACAGCACATTACTTGTCACAACTTCTCTCCCCCTTACAGAATGTTCTTTGCTTAGGAAGGCTTCACACCTATAAAGTCTAGTTACTAAGAATTTCAACATACTCCGATGACTATTACAGTTATGGTGGTAATTTTTCAATAAAGAGGGAAATACGGTTTGCTTTTAAAAAGTCAGCTCATTGCAATATACTGTTTATTCCTATTTTGCCTACACTTCCATTAGTGTTGTTATGATCCACAGTGCCCCAAGATTAAAATGCAGTTTATATAAGATGTTAAGGAAACATTTCAGTAAACACCCTTGTGTTATCAAATATAGAGAGATTCGATCGTTTTTGTACATAAATGTGTCTTGGAAGTTAATCGGTGGATATTACGTTGCTTTTAACTCTATGAATAAGTCTGTCATTGGGAGATATGCAACGGTAATTTAGTAAATGGCATCTTATTTTATATTAGGTTCTTCCCAGAGCACCAACTTTCTAGAAGTTGCTCAAAGGCAAAGAAAATAATAGATACCGAAATAAGAAATGTAGTGTTACCTATTCCGAATGTGAGTAAAGTAATTAATAAAATCTTGGGAGATGTTTATCTTTTGAAAGTTTGCCTCCTTTACAGAATCATGTAATTCACCGTGTCTGCAGGCACTTCAGAATCCAACTCATAACCCAGAAAATATATGATAAACACATGTGGTTGAATTGGATGTTGCTCAGCTGGGTATTACCAACACTCTAATTGTAATCGGACTACATCTCAAGACTTTGCTTGGTCCAGATTCTGCTTGGAGTCTCATTCAAAGAAAACATCAGAAAGTCAAAAAGCCTTGAAGAATAACACATCTCTTTAACTGAAGTTTTTCTAAAAGGCACAACTTAAAGGTTTTATACTTCACACCACATAAACAGCTTCTCCAACATTCCATGTAGACATCTGTTCCTTTACCTGCACTCATGGCTGCTGTGAAACCTCTCTTTGTCTCTCTCATCCACATAGTTTTTTACTGGCCCTGAAACTTGCCTCAGTTTTTTTTTTAAATTATGGAGATAAAATTCACATTCTGTTTTCCTTCTTATTTTTCATCAGACACAAATATATCCAACACTTTTGAAATTTAGAAGCATAAGTGCTACATCATGAGTCCAGGCTCAAAGTAATCATAGAGACTTTCTGTTCTACTTCCTGTATAGAGTGTGCCTCTCTAGGATGACTGGATGACCTGTAGTTCCACTGCCCCTGAATCCTGAATTTTATTTCCTGCCTAGCAGCAGCACCCTCAGAAATAAAACTCATTGCTTGACTCCAACTGCATTTCTTATGAGAAATTCTAATATAGAATTTTCTAATAGTAAAGTTTCCACCTACCAGCAGTAATAGTATTATTATTATTAATACTATTACTATTAATACTATTACTATTACTAGTATTATTACCAGCAGTAAATAGGCACCATTTAGGCACTGCACTGGCTAAGCTCTTTGAATGTGGCATCACATTCAACATTTATTAAATTATCCCCATGTTACAGATGAGAAAACTGGGATCCAACAGCATAATTCACTGTAGCTAGTAAATAATGGATCTGCGATTTGAACCCAGGTAATTTGATTACAGCATCCCTTATTTTATGAATGACATGAACTTGTTTACCAATTCTGCCCTGTTATGTGTGCTCTTCACTGTAGAAGGGAGGGATACCTCAGAATAGGAAGATTGTGCAAATAGGCAATATAAGTGGGTGTTCTCTTGGTCCTACGTTATGTGTATGTGTGTGTGGGGAAAACACAGATCCTGATTGGAACCACGAATCTGCATAATACCCATTCATGATCTCTCCCAACACCGTTGGTGCGCTTCTGAATTGTTTATACTGCCTTGTATTCTAGTTTCTGTTCAGCCTGAAAGAAAGGGGCAATGAATATGTGAGAGTATCTTTTTTTTTTTAAAGATTTTATTTATTCATTAGGAAAGAGAGAGAGTGAGAGAGAGCATGAGAAGGGAGAAGGTCAGAGTGAGAAGCGGACTCCCCATGGAGCTGGGAGCCCGATGTGGGACTCGATCGCGGAACTCCGGGATCATGACCTGAGCCGAAGGCAGTCGCTCAACCAACTGCGCCACCCAGGCGCCCTATGTGAGAGTATCTTAGTTCTCTGTACTACCTCTGGAGTTCTGTATCTATGAGGCTTCTTAAAAGTCATCCTGGGTGAATAGCAAGGCTTTCTGTGTCCGTGGCTTGTCTTTTTATAAACAAGGGAATTTGCCAGATCCTTTCAGTGTTTTGATTAACAAAGATAAGTGAGGGCTTGTTTGGAATTCAACTGCATGATGTTGCAAAGGGCCAGTTTCGTTGCTGGCATCAGGCCCTGAAGTGTGCCAAAGAAGGATCACTATGTGAGGTAGGGCTCTGGCTTTGAAGACAGCTGGCCAGGGGTCTTGATCATTCTGGCTTAGATTACATTACAGTGGCATAAACAAATATACCAAAGTCGTGCATCAGCAAGAGAACTTTCTTGACCTTTCATCTTCCTTCAGCTGCTCCAATGGCTCAGAAACGTGAGGCATGGTGTCTTTTGCATGATTGCGAATGAGGAAAGCCTTTAGCATGACATAATGCTCCCCAAACCCCCCAGAGTCAGTGTAGAAACAATTGCTCTGGGGTCCGGCTGGACTGTTGGACCTACATTGTGAAGCACTGACTGCCAAGGGTGTGCCTCACCGCAGTTCCTCCCTGAACAACACACATGTGGTGTGCATGGGTTTGAGTTTCTCTCGGAGACAGAACAACAAGGAGACAGTTTTGGTGGATACTGGAAATGACACTGGACTTGCAGTCATAAGCTTTGGCTTTAAATCCCAGTTCTGTCAATTATTTACTTGTTCGAACAAATCCTTGCAACTCTTGGAAACGTGGTCTCCCCTTTTGTGTCATGAAAACAATTAAAAATAATATTTAACTCATAAAATGTTTATGAAGCCAAATTAAAAAGCATGGGGTTAAATATAAAACCGATTGAACAAGACATAGAAGAATAAGAGATATAAATAAAAAAGGAGTCAATAATAATGAGCCCTTATGCACTGAATATTTTAGTACTGAGATAAAAACAAAATCTGTTAAAAATACAAATAAAATAATACAAATAAAAATATAAATAAAAATTTCAAAACACCAAGTTTTCGTAATCATAGTGGGAGACTTTAACAAAATAGCTTTCAGAATTTAATCATGAAGGCAAAAATACATAGGAACAGAAGACTTTTTTTTTTTAGAGAGAGAGAGAGCGCACGCAGGCGAGCCTGCACAAGTGGGGTGGGGAAGGGACGGGGGACAGAACCTTAAGCAGGCTCCGTGCCTAGCACAGAGCCTGACACGAGGCCGGATATCGCAACCTTGAGATTGTGACCCCAGCCGAAATCAAGAGTCAGACACTTAACTGACTGAGCCACCCAGGCACCCCAGGAACAGATTTTAATAACATCATTATCATTATTGCCCTAACGCAACAAATAGGAAATACCGACAATTTTTTTTTATTTCCACATCCAGCGGGGTTTTCTTCCTGCTCTTTTTTTTTTTTTTGTAAATACACACAAATTTTTTAGAGAACATAAACCATTTACAAGAATTGATGAAATACCACACCACGAAGAAACTTTTTTAATTAACCAAGAAGTAGACCTACTAGCCACATATAAAAATAACATAGCATTAAAAATTAACACAAGATGGTTCCTGCCCCCACCTCCATCCAAGCACTTGGAAACTGAAATATGATCCTTTTAACTAATTCTTAGGTCAGAAAGGATATTACTCCTGAAACTGTAGACTCTTCTAAAATTAACAGTGAGAATATGATGCATCAGGGGTGCCTGGGTGGCTCAGTTGGTTAAGCATCCAATTCTTGATCTCAGCTCAAGTCTTGACATCAGGATCATGAGTTCAAGCCCCACATTGGGCCTTATGCTGGGCATGGAGCCTACTGAAAAAAAAGAAAAGAAATGTGATGCATTTAAATGTGAGAAATAAGATTAAAAGTATACTTAGATTAACAGTTAAGGGTTTTATTTAAAAGGACTGGAAATCACGCTTGTAATTTAAGAAGCTAATGAATGAAAAATAAAGCGAAGCAAGAAGGAAAGGGTGAGGGGACATTATTCACTTTCATTAGAAAAAGTCTGAATTTTCTTGGGTGCCCGAGTGGCTCAGTTGATTAAACATCCAACTCTTGGTTTCAGCTCAAGTCGTGATCTCACGGGTTGTGAGGCCCCGCACAGCAGAGAGTCTCCTTGAAGATTCTGTCCCTCTCCCTCTGCCCCTCTCCCCACTCATGCTCTCTCTTATTCTCTCTCAAATCTTTAAAAAAAAAAAGTCTGAATTTTCTAATAAATTAGACATAAATTAGGTTGGCAGTGCAAAAGTACAGGTTCAACAGGAAAGCTGCTGCCGTAAGCCTGGGAAGCTGAGTTAATGGGGTAGAAGACAATTCGCTGCCCTCATTGCCACTTAGGTTTGGTCAAGGTGAAAAGTATGTGCAGAAAATAATTAGGCAAGAGAATTGTGTTCAGCCAAGTGCCCGTTTATTAGGTACAGATGGTACACCTGTTGGCATCAAGAGTAGCCTTAGTCCCTGAGTCTCTGGCACCAGGCAGAGCTGAATTTGCATGTTGGCCTCAAACTTAACCAAGGGTCTCTGGACAGATTATTTAGCCTCTTCCACTTGGTTAGCTTCTCTGCAGAGTGGGGATCCAAAAAGTGGCAGGTGGCAAGGGCTTCGTCAGTGACTCCCTAAAAAAGTCAGTGTAGCATCTCTTCCGGTCTCATCTGGAGGCTGCTGGGATCATTAGGGCACTATCAGCATCTTAGTACATCTTACACAGGGGTGGGACAGAAAATAGTGTTTAGAATAGCCAAGTTGTGCCTACCCAGGTGAAAAGGTTGGGCATTCCATCTGTGACTTTGTGAAATATGCCCACGGTGAATGCTTGAACAAGCCTCTATCCATTAAAAGAAATAATCTATAAAGCATGGTGCCGCCAAAGCAGGAGTGGTTCAGGGGCTGGAGAGAAGATCCTGGCCACAGAGAGAGGAGGGCTCGGTTCTGCCCTGCTTGCAGTCGGTTGGCTTCCCGGAGTCGGAAAGGCAGAAGCTCAGAGTCCTTCCTGACCTCTCTCTGACCAGTAAGCACCGTTACTCCTCATCAACCCAGGTGAAGCCTCACCCTCACCACGCTGCAGCATCAGCATTGGGCTCCTCAGGAATGATGATGGATTCGGGAGATCTTGAAACCATGACACGGTAAACACCAAAGGAGTCAGCATAAACCCAGAACAAAATGGAAAGAATTGGACACCCCTCCCCCACCATCTGTCTATGTTTAGGGCTTGGTTAGAATTTGTGGTTTGAGGTAAAGTATGAATGTATCCAGGAGTAGGTAAAAAACTTAGGGTTTTTAAAATGTCTGTAGATGTTACCTATGGAACCACTTTAATCAAAATATTTGTTCAATGGGGGGGAAATCAGTGAAAGTAGTTAAATGATGTCTGTGGTCCAAACAAGAATTAATTGATGGTTCTACTTCCTCCATTCCCAAGACACCATCAACTGAAGGTGTACCATCAAATTAATGACAGGGAAGGAGAGGAAAAAAAAAAAAGACACAATACTAAATGTACACCCTGATTCCAGGAATGTCAAAATATGAAGGAGAAAAACACAACCAACACAAACATGCATTTTGGGATTGAGGAAATATAGACTTTCACTCAGTTGGCATTTTGGTGTTTTCTTGCTGGTAGAGGCTAAGACTAATTTTATGAAAGCAATTAAAAAATATTTTTACAAGTACATGGCATGGAACTAATGAAAATTGAAGGCAAATAGTGTTTTTCAGGTCCATAGATTTATCTTCTTTCATTCTTTTGTCACGACAGAAGAAAACAATCATGGACAATTAGAAAAGTATGATACATGATGAGCCCAGAGCATCTCGTAAGACCAGGAAGTGAAGAAGAGCTCAAAAACAAAATTCAAAAAATGTTACTAGGAGAAAAAAAATATTACTAGGAGTGTGTCAGAGGAGCATAGGAACCAATTGAAAGAGTTCCCAATAGTCAAAGGTAGAACACTTCCAACAACAAAATAAATCAAGTAGTGTTGAATTGTAACCCAAAGTATATACTAAGTAGCTATGAGGCCATACTGATCAGTAAGTGACTGAATAAGTTAATAAATGGGGAGAAGAGACAAATCTCTGCAGAAGAGATTTCTATAGATATAATTTCTATATCTATATAGAATTTCTCTCTATATAGAATTTCTCTCTATATATAATTTCTATAGATAAATAATTTCTGTAGATAACTCCACCTTCAAGATTTTCCTCCCAGAGTATACAATAAGGAAGAAAGAGAAACCTAACAAATAACCCATAACTCAGTCTTATCATGAGAACATCAGAGAAATCCCAATTGTGGGACATTCTACAAAAAAAGTCAGTACTAAAAACTGTCAAAGTCATCAAAAATAAAAGTCTTTAAGAAACTGTCTCAAGCAAGAGACATAATGAGTAAATGTAGTGTGATGTCTAGATGGGATCCTGGAACAGAGAAAGGACATTAGAAAAAAAACTAGGAAATCTAAATAAACTGTGGAGTTCAGTTAATAACACTGTATCAATATTGGCTTGTTAATTGTTACATATCACACTAAATATAAAATTTTAATAGTTGGGGAGACTGGATGCAGATGGGTGGGAACTCTGCTCTCTTCTGGATTTTTCTGTAAATCCACACCTGTTCTAAAAAATAAAGTCTGTTAAAAATTTTTAAATGCCAAAACAAATGGGAAAAAAATTTCACAGGCCAGGTTAAGGTTTTTAAAGGAAAATTATAAAGCATTTTGTTAAGACTGTTAAAAATTCCACATGGAGTGTGGCTGAAGTAGGACATACATCACCACGTAGTTAAAACCTGGAACTGGCAGTTTAACCCAAATTGTGACCCTTCTAAATGCATTCAAATGAAGTCGTTTATTATTTCTTGTCTTTGTAGTATTTTGTTCTTCTGAGATAACAAAATTTTACCAGTCTTCCTATTCTAAAGCTAATGTCATGCTTCTAGCCATCTTGACTCAACTGGCTGGCCTAACTATGCAGTTCAGTCAGAAAACTAGTCACCAGCTGTCGGACTGGTGAAACAGTTACGCATGTTTTCAGAGCCAGAAATGCAGTCATGTGCTGAGCCTTCAGGGCTCTGCTGTTGTCCCGAGTCCTGATCTTAGGACTCCTTTCCTCACTCGGTGTTCTCACATGGAAAACTTCATGGGGGAATTATAGGGTAGTATTTTCAAGACTTGGAACAGCGGGGCTGTCTACAGTTACCTTTCCAAAAAACAAAAACAACAAAAAATTCCTTTAAAAGCACTTTTAAGAGAAGCATTAGGCTAGGGTAGCCAAATAGAAACAACTTGGGGTTTCTGCACTGAGTCAGGTTGTACAAATTGCAGAATATTCCCCTCTGTCCAGGACATGGTTTTACTCCCACACACCGCTTCCTACATCCACAAATTCTGTGTGTGTGGACCTCCAGAAAGCAAGCGGAATGGTGAACGGAGAGAGGAAGGCACTGACCACAGGAACCAGAAAGCTAGGAACAGCACCCTGCCTCAGCTCTTCTGTCTCCCTGCTGCAGCGGGCGCCGAGGGGCGCACCGAGGCTCCTGCCAGGCCTGCAGCAAGGCCCCCCGCTGCCAGGGCTCGCTCGCATGCTTCCACGAACCCACCAGCATCCCGCAGGGAAACCAAAACCTGGCATATTTTGGAGACCATCTTGGGGGGAGAGTTGGGGGCTGGTAAGAATGTCTGCCAGTTACTTAGCCCGGGGGGGGGGGGGGCAGCGCATACAGGGGTTTTGTTTGCTGAACGGAGGACGAGGGCACACCGCCTGACAGTGGGACTGAATAGACTGGAGGTGAACTTGAGACTGGCTGGGGAAATTCACAGTGAGCGGCTCCTATCACTGCAGGATCTAGAAATGTGAGCAAAGCCCTGGGTGTCCTTCTCCGTGGTGGTGCCCTCTAGAGAGGAGCCTGGGGACCTCCCGGGCGCAGCGCTGTGGCCCAAGGCCGGTCTCTCTTGGGCCGTCCCAAGAGCGGCAGTGCCGGGGCCTGTCCAGGTGACAGCAGAGCACCCCCGGCTGCACTGGGAGCAACCTGCCCCTTCTCCGCTGCTGCCCCAGCCCCGCGACAGGGGACCCTGGGGCTCCAGAGTCCCTGTCTCTCCCTTAGCACCCCCAGCCCTGCGGGCTTCCAGGTGCCAGGAATCCAGACATTTCTGACAATCCAGAGCCTTTCTCCCGGGCTTGTCACCTCTTTACCTGTTCCTGTATCTGTCCCAGGGATGCCAGAACAAGCTGGGGACCCCTTTGGGATGACAAAGATTCCTTTAGAAGCAGGGTTACCCCTGTGCGAAGCAAGCAACGAGATGATCTTATCACATGCCTCTGACCGCTTGAAGAGGCTGTCGGAGACGGTGCAGTGAGGAAGTGTAATGTCACATGCGACATTTACAGGAAACCCGCTAGAAGATTGCAGGGGAACTTGAGAACTTGTCGTTTCGGCGGATTAAAACAACACAGGTTAGTGCTTTCTTTTCCTCCTGAAAAATCCTTCCGAGTCGCTCTAAAATGCCTAACTGTTCGCTTTCCTGAAGCTGTCTCTTTTTCTAATGTGAAGAAATGTGCTCTGGCTTTGGATGTGAGAGCCGGGACATTGCTGGGAACGACACTTTGTTAGAGGAACCAACGCTGAGCCATTATTGTGAAAATGAAATTCTCAGAATCTCTTGCTTCCCTCTTTGCCTTTAAAAAACAAACCTTCAGATGTTCATGAACTAACTTATTTCATGGAATTTGGCTAAGCCTCCTCTCATGTTTACTTATTAGCCCAAATCTGACACAGGACAAATCAGCTTGCGGTCTTGGGCGTTCGCGCGGCATTCAAAGGGCGGTAGAAGAGACCGAAATATTGTGTGTGAAAGCACACCGAAAATCTGGACGCAAACGTTTGTTGTTTTTATATACTTTTCATCTGGTAAAACGAATCTTTTGGCTTGTATTTCCTGTTAAAGCAATTTCTCATATTTTTATAAATTCTTAGTTCCCTTTTGTATTTGTTCTGCTCGCTTCCTTTCTTCCTTCCCTTTTTTCCCCCCTTCCCTTCTAACATAAAGCAGGAGTAGAGAAAAAGGGGCAGGGGGCAGCTTGAACGTGAGATGAGGAAGTCCCCCGCCCACACCCTGGTGAAGGCCAAGCGCGGGGGGCCCTAGGCTGCGGGGGTGGGGGGCCCGGGATCCGGCAGCGCAGGGCCTGAAGAAGCCATGTGGTGGGACCATCACTCGAGCCTTGGCTCTTGGCTTGTGCTTCCAGAACCAGAGGGGTGGTTAAAGTTTTGGAAATTAGAGCCCAGAAACAGCAAAATGCTCCAAGGTTATTCATCCTCTGGCCAGCGAGGGACAGTCTGATAAAGAACTTCAAGTCAAGAAAAGGTTTTTATACAATGGCCTGCTACTTTCAGACCTGTGTGGAAAAGGAGAAGGTCTCAGATCTGAGTTAGAGGGAGGGGGCTACTACATTCTTGGACCATCATCGAGTACCGGGACAGGGAGCCAGAGAGGTGGCTGGATCTCGTTCTGGGTGTTTTTGAAAGCACACTGGATTTCTTCTGTGGCTGTGCTCCGGCACTGATGAAGGTGGCGGGGAGAGTAATGGAGAGAGGTGGAGACTGGGAGCTTCTCGTTCCCTCTCATCGTGCAGGCCCAGCTTTCTCCAAAGTATCTGCACTGAACAAATGACAAAGGGGTCAGGGGTTAGTGGGCTCACGTGTTGTTTATATCCCAGCAATGCAGAACAACCAGGGCAGTGATGAAAGAGAAGAATCATCGTTGATTAGATCCTCAGATGGCCGCATTTTTTCCATTTTTTATGACCACGTTGTGCAAGAAAATGGAGGGGAAGCTGGCAGAGTAAGCACGTCTTCCAAGTTGGAGATCTCAGCCCCAGTGGTTTCAGAAGCCCTGCACTGGGCCCGAGAGAGGCAGTGGCATTTCTTTCGGGGGTGGCGGAGGAGAGGTTGGCCTTCATTGGTGTTTGGGGCCCTTGGCGCAGATCGCTGCGTGGAGGAGACACGCACACACAGCGGGGCACATGGCACCAGGCGCGCCCCTGGCCCCGGGAAGAGGCTCCCAACTTCGCGGTGGCTGGCCATCCCTAGAAGGAGCTCTTCTTTCGGTTTTGTTTTGCTTTTTTAGTTGGTTGTAGAGCTTTGTTATTCAGGGAGTTTTGTAATCTGCTGCATGCTGCATGTAGTAGAGAAAGACTTTTTATTTTGTTAGAATCCTTTCCAGATGGACCCGATGTCTCTTTATTAATGCATCTTTCCAAAAGCTGTTTCCATTTATTCTGGGGGCATCTGTTCTCTCCCTCGCCGTTTCTCACCCCCTTCTCCAGCTTTCCGCCTTCACTGTGGTCCTTTGTGTTTGAGATACAAGAGAAGGTTTATAAAGCATCTTTATTCTGTGATGCCTCTGAGTTCTAAACCTGGAAGTATTTCTGGAAAACAAAGGACATGGGATGGCATAGGGTGGTCGATCATGATGGATGATGGAGGGCACCTCGAATATTAATATAGCTTGTAATTTTTAGACAGGAATCACTGCCAAGTTGCACTGAGCTCCGTTTGAAGGTCAAGAGCAGAAAGAGATAAGAGCCATCACCTTTTCTCTGGAGAGAGCATTGTGAGTTTTAGGGGGAAGGAGGACTGTGTGGGCATGTTACTGAACTCTCAAAATAAGAGGAAGGAGGCTGACTTTGCAAAGTCCTCTCCTGGGACCCTGACATGGAGGCGGGCCTCTTGTCCCCAGAATCCCAGGTAGCTGAGCAATACTTCAGAGGCGGCATCCACAAATCATGGGGCTGTCTGGGCTTCAGAAGAACACGGTGGGGAGATACACAAAACATGCATGCTAGTTGGGAGAAAGGAAACAAAATATGAAACTTTGACGAGTGCAGCTTTTACAGTTGGATTCATCACTGGCCATCTCTTTGGCTTGTCATCACCAAGTCTGGAGGCCCAGTGCTCTGGGCATCTCAGACAGATGTTTCTGGACCCGTGGAAGGTCTTAACAATTGTCATCACCATCCTAATGGGAAATCCTGGGAGCCACAGGTTGTCATTTTTTTAATTGCATTAAAATAGACATAACATAAAATTTGCCATCTTAACCTCTGAGTGTGGAGGTGGCTCGGTAGATGGGGGCTCTGAACCCGTTAGGCATCTCCTCCCATCCCAGCCCCTGGCAACCACCACTCTGTTTCTGAGTTTGACTAGTCTGAGGAAGTACCTCGGATCAGTCGAGTCATACATTATCTGACTTCTTGTGACTGCTTTATTTCACTTAGTGTCATACCCTCAGGGTTCCCCCCTGTCGTAGCAGGTGTTGGAATTTCCTTCCTTTTGGAGACTAATATTCTATTACATGGCTAGACCACGTTTTCTTTATCCATTCATCTGTAGATGGCCTTTGGGTTGCTTCCCCCTCGGGCTGTTGTGAGTCATCCTGCTGTGAAGTAGACCTGTAGCCATCCCTTTGAGACCCTGCTTTCAGCTTTTTTATATGCATCCCCAAAAGGGATATGAGGGGACCAGATGGTAATTCTGTTTTAAATTTTTCGAGGAATTACCATCCCGTTTTCCCTAGCATCCACACCATTTTACAGTCCCACCAGCAGCGTGTGAGGGTTCCACTTTCTCTGCATCCTCGCCAGCATTTGTTATCATCCGGTTTGTTTGTTTTTTCATAGCAGCCATCCTAGTGGGTATAAGGTATTATCTTATAGTTTTGATTTGCATTTCCTTGACAATGAGTGACGTTGAGTATCTTTTGAGATGCTTGTTGACCATTTGTATATCTTCTTTGGAGAGATGTTTGTTCAAGTCCCTTGTCCATTCTCTTAATGAGCTTATATGCTTTTTGTTGTTGAGTTGTAGGAGTTCTTTATATATTAGAGCTATTAGGGAACCATGGATTTTTAAAGTATTGTATGTGCGGGTTCTAATGTCCACATCATCTGCTATGAGCTAGTTGCCTCCTGTGGTACATCCCCTTGGAAAAGACCATGAGTTTCAGTAATATGATTTTTTTTTCAACAATATGATTTTTATCTCGAATCTGTAATACTTCATGAAATCTCCGTCATTTTCAGTTGATAAGTTCAGTTTTTAAGAGCTGATGAGGATGAAGGCAAGAAAAAGAAAGGGAAGAGAAGAGATAGCATGGGGTATTGCTGTTTATTCCTTCCAGAATTTATACTTTTTGGCTACGTAATCTTCAGGAAAAAGCCTTCTCCTCAATTCTGATGACTAAAACCAGATTTCACACAGGAATAAACATACTGTCTGAGGACCATTCAGTAATTATGTCTTCCTATACTGCCCTCTTTCCAAACCCACAGACTGGAAGGTATCTCAGATTAGAAGTTCATTATCATTTTCCTTCATGAATGAGTCAAACAAAATGTTACATTTTTCTTCTGAGTACTGAGGACCCAAAGAGGACTTGGGCCGTTGTGCTGGAAAAGGAACAAGAGCAGTAAGACTACTCTGCTGTTTGTTTAGATTAGAGATTTTCTGGAAGGGAAGATGTGATGGACAGCCTGACCTAGTGCTGTGTGGTTCTTCTTTGGCTGGAGCTGCTAGCTTCCAAAGAAAATATCATTAATGCTCATGTGTACTCGGACACTTCCAAGCAAGGGATTGCCCTGTATGTTTGATGGATTTTTCACTCTGCCTTTTTTTTTTAAAAGATTTTATTTATTTGTTTGTTTGTTTATTTATTTGTTTGTTTATTTATTGAGAGAGCGTGCGCATGCGTGCAGGGGGAGGAGTGGGGGGGGCGGGGAGGGAGGAGGAGACAATCTGAGTGGCAGGGGGTGGGGCTCGATCTCATGACCCCAAGGTCATGACCTGAGCTGAAATCAAGAGTCAGTGGCTCAAGGGACTGAGCTACCCAGGTGCCGCTCATTCTGCCCTTTCAATTTCCTTCCATTTTCTTCATCAGTTAGAAGGTTGGTGCCGTTTCCCCCCAAAAAGCCTCTTAGAGTGTCCCCTCCCACCCAAAAGGCATTTAGACAAGAAAATGACAAGAGCGGTTGCATTTATTTGTTTGTTTATGAAAGGACAGAGAAGGCTTTTCCTCAAAAAAAGCAAACTGGGAAAGAAGAGTCCTTGAACGGAACCTTATATGGTGCACCGTTTTAGAGGCCCCTGTTCCTGGCTTACGTGGCTATGCCGGCTCCACTAGGAGGAATTCCTACATCACTAACACTGTGAATTCTCAATACTAATTAGAAGTTACTACTTTGACAGTAACTAGCTAGACACTTACCAAAGTCTGGTCTGTTTTGATACTTTCTGGAATGAATTAGGCTTCCTTTCTACTCTTGTTTGTGTCTGGATTTTAAAATGTCATATTTTAAGCTCTCCCATTGTATTTTGTAATCCTCGTGTGGCTTAAAAACAAAGAGGTTTTTTTTGCGTGTGTGGTAGGATACATGTTTGTACACACACGTGTGTACATATATATATATATATATATATATATTTTAACAGGGTCAAAATTCTTTAGGGCATATATTTTCTCAACTTCAAGTCATTCAGTAGATGATATCTTGGAACCTACAATTCTTTGGACTATGCAGCTAACTCTAGGCTAGGAGGTTGTGCATATATCATACCTACAGTTTCATCTGGACAGTTTGCTAATGAAGTGCTACTCTTTCAGTAAATCACTGATTTATTACATGGTGATTTCTTTGATTCCCAGGCCAGCTGTAGAAAGATTTGGTTTTCCTCAAAGGCTTTAAAGACCTGTAGCAGGATCCTCCTGAGTCCTAAACACTGGGCGTGGAAGCAGCAGGGGGCCACTCAGTCCCTCACCAGCTTGCTGTACAGAGGGCTGTGCGGGGCACTGTTCAAGGAGGGGAATCATGTTCAACTCCACCTTCTCACTGTGGTGTGGCTCCTTAGGAAAGTCCAGTTCCAGAAGTCGTTTCACTAAATGAGCATTCTTGATGAACTGCCACGAGGGCTTCGCCCAAAACCTCTTCCAAAACCAACGTGTGCCTTCACTCTTTCTCTCCTTCCCTCTGCATTTCCTCTCACTTCTGCTCTTCCCTCTCCTTGCCAGTCCTTGCCCATCACCTGCAAGAGGTCTGGGCCGCTGCTCACCTGCGTGGACGGTAGGCTGCCGCCTTCAGCCCTGTCTCTCAGCTTTTCAGTCCTCTTCCCCCCAAGCAGTCAAAACAGGGACAAATCAAAGCTGATGAACACAGCTCCCAGAATAAAAATGTTGGAGAGGTTTTATATGGGAATAATAACTTGGGGGGGGCAGGAAGGAATGTTGTTACAAGGTAGCCTGACCAATCAGGAAGAGTCGATAGTTCACTTTTTAGAAACTTCTTTTAAGGATTCCTAAGGAGGTAGCAGTAGGGGAAAAAGAATTGAAAAGGCCAGAGGATAATTCGCTCTGAAAGACAAAAATGCTGGGTTATTCAAAAACTATTTTTTTCTCCTAATTTGGTGCCAGGAACATCTGACCTTGGGGAAAGTTTAGGAAAAGAGGCTTTCAGATGCTGCTGTCCTTATTTAAAACCTAAAGAGGTAGGTAAGGAATAGAATTCTAGGTTTTTCCAAATAGAAGGGAACTTGGAGAGTTCAGTCTTCCCATTTTTAGATTTGGAAGCTGAGGCTCAGAAAGGTTAGAGGTGATTTGTCTTTGTCAAAATAGCTAATTAGTGAATGTAGTGAACATAGACCAAGGCTTCTGACCCAGCAAGGGTCACCGTGCAATGAGGAGGGGCCCAAGGACTGAGAATCTGGATGTAGGTGTCCCTCTGAGGCACCACCTACAGGGGCCAGACTCATGCTAAGTGAGATTCGATCAAGAAACAAGGGGGCTTATGAACTCCCCAAACTCCAGCTAAGTGACCGTTGTGTAAAACAAAGTTTTTCCTGGAAAACAGAACAGAAATACGGAGAGTGTATATCGATAGGTATAATGTAGGTATTATAGCATAGGTAGTATAGATGGATAAACACCCAACCCATCCCACCTGGAGTAAGTTTCTGCACAGTGACGATCCCTGTAGAGCAAAACCCAGAAAGGGAAACGTCCCAACAGTTGCCCAGGATTGGCCAGGAAGAGGGACCCTGAACCGCGTGGACATGAATATGGATTGAGAGGGCTGTCTGTTGTGAAGTGTGGATGAAAACCAGGGCTTATCGGGGCCCAAATTAAGTAGCCCTCAAGAGGCTCACCCATCCCTAGCCCTGATCCCAAGATCCCCAAACCGCCTTCTGCACAGCTTCCTGAGTACCATTACTTCAGAAGAGTAGATGCTGGGGAGTAGACAGGGCCACTGGAAAGAAATGACATTATTCGTGAATTCTAGTGTGCCCAGCAGTCTCTTGTGAATTTGTAATGTGGGTCTGTCATTTTGAGTCTGATCCTTCGAGCTTCCAGCTAGAAGGGAAGTTTTAGGACTTCTTTGACAAAGTCCCTGTGCTCAGAGTGTGGCTATTTCCCTCTCCCCTGTAATGCCACTCTTCAGGGTCATTCCTGGGCAAAGAGCAGCCTCTCCTCAGTGTCGGTCCCACTTCTTTGTCACTAGTCCTTTGTCACTAGTCCAAAGGAGTGCTCCATAAGCATCATAGAAGGAAGAAAATGGTATATAATATGTGGGTCCTATTGGACATCATGAGGCCCTTTTTGGATACTGGTGGTTTTATGGTGTTTTGTGGGAGTTTTTCATTCTTTTTTGTGAGGAGGGCATTTTCCCTGAATTCAGAAATATTATGGGGCACCTTCCCTGTGGATCTTTCATTCTATTGGGGATGTGGGCAATAACAATACATTTAGTAAACATTATGTAGTGTGGTAGACTATGAGGTTAGAAAGTACTGTGTTCTGTGGGAAAGAAAGTACAGCGGCGGCGGGGCGGGGGGAGCAGGAACGCAGTGGTGCGTGCGGGTCTAGGTATGGCGGTCAGGGTGGCTGTCGTGAAGAAGGTGGTCCTCGAGTGAAGACTTGGCCAAGGTGAGAGAACTGGCCTTGCAGATAGGTACCTGGGCGGAAAGCACAAGGGCCTTGAGGCAGGAGCGTGCCTGGCATATTCAAGGAATAACAGGAGCCAGTGTGGTGAGGACAGAGTGAGGAGGGGGACAAAGGGAGGGTGAGATTCTGGAAGGCCTGGTGGCCTTTATAGGAGGGAGCTTTGGGAGGACTTCGGCGGAGGAGAGGCAATTAGCTGGCTTTACATCCAGGCTACTGTATTGAGGATAAACTGTCGGAGAGCAAGAGTAGAAGGTAAGACCATTTAGCAGGCTGCTGCTGTCCCCCGCATGAGAGACGGAGAGACGATGGTGCCTTGGACCAGGGTGGCAGCACAGGCTGTGGTGAGGTGTAATTAAGTCTGGTTATTTAGGAAGTCGAACCACAAGAGGACTATTGGAGTGAACACTAACAAGCATTAGAGAGGAGTCAAGGAAGACTCCAAAGAACCAAAGGAAGAATGGCAATAGCGTCCAAGCAGAAGGCTTTAAGTAGAGCAGGCGGAGGTAGGGGAGAGATACAGAGTTTAGTTTGGGATTTGTTGGGTCTGAGCGGTCTGGTAGATAGACATCACAGGGAGCTGTTTAGCAGGCAGTTGGATAATACACATGTCTAAACGTAGGAGTTCGCATCCTCGAAGACTTCGTCTTTCTTAATGGTCTTAATGGTTTCATAGTACTCCTGAATGCATCTGTAGCTTCTAAAACTCCTCCTGAAAATGAAGAATGGAACTCTGCCTAAGGACTTATTTCTCGATTGATTTCTGGGACTGAAATCAGAGAATGTTCACTTGTGTAAACGAGAGTGGAAGGGTCAGGATTTTTGTTTTAGCCCTTGCCTTTCACTGCTTAAGCCCCAGTGATTTCATAATTATTTTAAAGGGAAAAAAAGCAAAGTGAGCAAAAGCAAGGTGTATTTTTTCAAATGCTCAATATCTAAACAAATCAAGCTTTTCTTTATATATGTGTGTGTGTGTGTGTGTGTGTGTGTGTGTGTGTGTGTGTGTGTCAAGGCAATTGGAGAAAATATTGGGGTTGTTTTCATCTTTTAATGTTTATGTGAATATTTTCTTGATAATTGAAATTGCATTTATTGTAATTGAGACAGATATTAGGTAATTAGCCTGGGTGGCTCAGTTGGTTAAGTGTCTGACTTCAGCTCGGGTCATGACCCCATAGTCCTGGGATCGACCCCTGCATCAGGCTCTCTCCTCAGTGGGGAGTCTGCTTCTCCCTCTACCTCTGCCTCCCACCCCTGGCTTGTGCACTCGTTCTCTGTCTCTCACTCAAATAAATAATCTTAAAAGTAAATATTAATGAATTAACCTATGCTAGCTATCTTCCTGGGGAAAGGAGGTATGGTATCTACATTCAGTAGGGAGAATTCTGAGTTCTTATGAGTTGGCTCGAAGTCTATGCAGAGCTTACATTTTGACCTCTAAACTCACTTTTTGTCTGCTTTTTAGTCAGCTTGAGTGAACAAAAGGGCTCTTTTAGAAATACCTAAATTGACACATTGGAATAATACTGGCACTTCCTACCCCAAACAGAGACTATAAGTTTTTCTTGTTGATCTTGTGTTTGATGTTGTTGATCTTGTTGATCTTGTGTTGATCTTGTTGATCAGTGTTTAAGAAGAGCATCTATCAAACATTGTCTTCATCTCATTGGTCCCTTGACCAGCCTGGGAGGCAGGCACTGTTTGCAGGCGGACTTTGCCTCAGAGAGGTGAAGTGACTGGTCCACAGCCCACAGAGCCGGAATTTAGACCCAGGACTGTCTGTATCCAAACCCTCCCCTAATCCACTTTCCAGAAGCATGGAACAGAGTAAAACCAGCCAGAGCATTTTAGTAAAATAATGTAGACCAAGAGACAATGCAGAATGACCTCCTTTGGATACACCTAAAACATTTGGGGCTCCATTCTGGAATTTCAGGTACTTGTTCAACCTATCCTTGGAATGAGAGGATACATGAAAAACAGTCTCTTCTTTCGTCCTCTGCCCCATACAGTTGTGGGGCTTCTTGTGGGGCATGAAACCCATGGACAGAGAACATGCCCCTCCATCAAGCCTCCAGGGAAACACCCAACCCTGTCTTATTGGTGTTGGTGTCTTATTGGCTGTTGGTGCCAGTTGGCAGCAGCTGCCCCAGACTGCTCCGGGAAGGTTCCTGAGAGCCAGAAGACTATAGCCAGCCTTGAAGAGACCTGAGTGTGGGATTTCAAGAGCCTCCAAGACCTCAGCTCAAGGCTCAGGAAGGAGAGCTGGGCTCTGTCCCCACATGGAGTGCTGAAGGGGGAAAGGGTCAGCTCCCAAACCAGTAACCATCCACGGGGACCCTGGGAAGGAGCAGCTCCCACCTCAGCAGTTGATGTCCAGTCTGTTTGCACTGGTACAGCCATGTTGGTGACTAAACTGTTGAGAAGCTTCAACACCAGTTGGTGAATCATCACCGACCTCAAACCCCCAAGCGCACTCTCAGACCCCTAAGACCTGTGTCCTAATTCAACAACTAAGATTTAGTGTCTAGCACAGCCTGGACCCCAGGACTGGGAGACATCGTTCCAATTGGTTAAAGACTATGTCTTAATGATTGTTAGATATTTTGACTATAACCCCCGTCCCAGTCCCAATAAAATGGAACGCTGAAGGCGTTCCATTGAGTAGGTGATGCCAAATTTCATTTTGGGTCCAAGAGGGCAAAATTTAAGCCTATCATTGTGTCCCATGGTTACTGCTTCTCTGATATGCACCTGTTGATAGCATTCAGGCTATTCTTCACTATCTAGAAGGAAAATCCCTAAGTGGTTATGGATGGAAAGGTAATAATAAGTAGAGATCAAAGAAGTAGCCCTGGAAACATAATTAGTATTCATATTTTCAGAGGGGCCAAGTTTAAGATTGAGTTTTGCAAGAATACAGCATCTCCTTCTACTTGCTTTCTACTCCAGTCCTACCTATCATTAGAAAAATGGTTATCACTTCAAAACGTGGCTCGTTTGTTCCCATAGATCAGTTGGTGACCACCCGCCCAGAGGAAGTGAAAGGTTCATTATAAGCCAAGCTCTGCTAATCCTGATTTATTAGTGCCAAACACTTGCCTTTTTGCAGCTGTGGGAATGGTTTTTAAAGTCCATTTATTTCTGAGCTGGACTAACAGTACTTCATGGTTTAAAAATAAACAAACAAAAATGGCATCTTTTGTAAACACAATAAATGCTCACACATGTTGGACTCCAGGAGTATGTGAGGCAGCCTTGTGCCCATCTATAGAGCATCGAACTAATTTTTAGATAGTGCAAGATAGGCTGCATCCTTTAACATGGGAGTTTTTAACCTAAAGTCTGTGAGTTAGATGGGGAAAATAGCACAACTTTATTTTCACCAACCTCTAACCGAAATTTTGCATTTCCTTCTATTTGTGAATGTCGCCCACAAACTGCAATAGTATTAGCAGCACTTGAGGTAGCATCACCAATAAAAGTCATAGATACTTTATGTCATTAGGTGGTGGGTCGCTTCGAAGATGGCCCCCAATGATCCCCACCCCCTGAAATTCACACTCATATTTCAATCCCTCCCTTTAAGTGTAGGCTAGTGATTCATTTACAAGATGCAGCAGAAAGGACAAGATGTCCCTTCTGAGATTTAGTTATAAAAAGACTGGTGTCCATCTTGGGGGCGTTCTGGCACACTCTTGTTTACTCTAAAGGAAGCCAACTGCCATGTGATGAGCTCCCCTATAGAGAGACCCACATGGCAAGGACCTGAGGGAGGCCTCTGACCAATAACCAGCAAGGAACTTTGTCTTGCCAACACATAAGTAATTCTCCCCTAGTTGAACCTTCAGGTGAGAACACAGCCCCACATGACACCTTAATTGCAGTCTTGTGATAGACCTTGAGCCAGAGTTACTCAGTTAAGCTATGCCCAGATTCCTGACCCATGGAAACTGTGATATAATATATCTGTTGGTCTAAACTACTTAGTTGTGAGATAATTTGTTACATAAGAATAGATAACTTACACTAAGACTAGTAAATAGTCCTAGAGATCTAATATACAGTATGGTGAATATAGATAACAATAACATATTAAAATTAGCAAACTTGCTAAGAGACTGTAACTTAATTATTCCATCTACTAAAGAGAAAGGGTGATTATACATAATCTGATATACATAATACATAATGTGATAGACGTACTAATTATGGCTATAATGGTAGTCTTTTACAATATATAAATTAGCATATTGTACACCTTAAATTTATACAGTTATATATCAAAAAGCATTCGATTCAAAAAGAAGAAATAACTTATATACAGTTTAATTTTAGATATCTCCAAATATTGTTTACCCTCATTATTACTTCAAGATTATAGTAGTTATTAGACTGGCTACTAGATCTTACTGTTTAATTAATAAACAAGCACCTGTGTTAATTTATAATAAATCTGTTTTAGCCATATTAATCCCATGCCTCCAAATCTACAAGTTATTATCTCTTAAAGTCATCAGACTTTTCAAATAGTTCATAGCTAAAAATTAACCGGCCCTCTCAGGGGCGCCTGGGTGGCTCAGTTGGTTAAGCGACTGCCTTCGGCTCAGGTCATGATCCCGGAGTCCCGGGATCGAGTCCCATATCGGACTCCCGGCTCTGCGGGAAGTCTGCTTCTCCCTCTGACCTTCTCCCCTCTCATTCTCAATCTCTCTCTCTCTCTAATAAATAACCGGCCCTCTCAGGAGGGCCCCCTGCTAGGTGTTATAGTTGTTTCTGCCTTGTGATGTTGATAGTCAAAAGCTCAAAACCCAAACTTATCAGCTCTATAACCTCTGGAAAATTTAAGCGAAGATAATAAATTAGTACTTATAGGCAGGGCTGATATTGAAAATATCTAACAGCTGGTGGGCACAAGTGCTAACCAGTCAGAATAAAAACCAGCCCAAAAAACCATCCAGAAACCATTGGTCTGCTTGTAGGGGCATGAGGGTTCGATGAGTGGAGGCATGTGGCCACCATGTTTTGGCGCCATTTTACACAGCCTTGCTCTCTCACTGCCTGTGATGCTGTCCTCCCAACTCTGCCCAGTAGACTGTTTTCAAGCACAGACACAAGTCATGTGTCCATTCCTCAGTGAAGTCCTCCACGTCCGTGGCTCTACCACTGCCATGGTACCTTGTGCGCTCCCTCCTGACCCTATCACGTGCGTCAGGATTTGTTCACACGCCTTCCTGCCCACTTCCCCCCAGAATGAATCCCTCATTTCTCTCCTTGGTTCTCTTCCCCCTGCTACCCCAGCATCTGGCCCAGTGCCCGGCCAACAGTATATTCTCAGTGCTGGCTGGATGGGAGGGTAATCGATCAATGCTGAGTAATTTAATGATTCCAGGAAGAAAATATCTGTTCTAGATTGGAGCGCAGATCTTAAGAATAGAGCAGTATTCACATGGGAGTTTTTGCCTTTGTCTGGACAATAGTTCATTTTCACCTATGTCTTGAACCTAAAGCAGAATTTAGAACGCTAATGGTGTCTTTTCCAAATATATTCTTATGCTATTTTTACCTGTATTTTTTCACTCTGATAACAGTGATGTGTTGCTTCCATCAGGTTATCAGCCCATTCTAAAGAAATGACTTATGGGTCAAGACAACTAGTTCTTGTTCAGAGTCGGATACATGACCCGGGTCACTTAACCTCTCCGAGGTTTCGTTACCTTATTTATAAACTGAAACAGTTGGCTCAGTGATCTCTAAAGTACTTTCCATTTCTAAAATTCTGAGGTATTTTAAGGCTCCAAACCTGTTCATAGGCTTGTTTTGCTCTTGTTTGTAAGTGGCCCATCTGAAATTTTACTAAGGAACACACAGTTTAAATATAGGTTCTGGGGGTGCCTGGGTGGCTCAGTCAGTTAAGCGGCTGCCTTCGGCTTAGGTCATGATCCCAGGGCCGTGAGATCGACCCCCACATCAGGTTCCCTGCCCGACAGGGAGCCTGCTTCTCCCTCTCCCTCTGGCTGCTGCTCTGCCTACTTGTGCTCTCTATCTCTCTGCCAAATAAATAAATAAATAAAATCTTAAATAAATAAATAAATAAATAAAGACTCTGTTCTGGCCCACTGAAGAAACCAGAATAAGATAAAGAGTTTCTCTTTTTTATTTAAGAAGTATTTATTTATTTGAGAGAGGGAGAGAGAGAGAGCATGAGCAGGAGGAATAAGAAAGAGAGAGAGAAACTCAAGCAGATTCCACACTGAGCACAGAGCTCAACATAGGTCTCACATGATCTCACAACCCTGAGATCATGACCTGAGCCAAAATCAAGAGTCGGGAGCTTAAATGACCACCCAGATGCCCCAATAAAGATTTTCTAAAACTAGGGGTGCCTGAGTGGTACAGTCAGTTCAGCATTTGCCTTCAGCTCAGGTCATGATCCTGGGGTGCTGGGATCAAGCCCCATGTTGCGCTACATGCTGAGCAGGGAACCTACTTCTCCCTCTCCTGCTCCCCCTGCTTGTGCTCTCTCTCTGTCAAATTAATAAAATCTTTTTAAAAATAAAATAAAAAAGATTTTCTAAAACTCTAATATTCAGTGTTGGTGAGAGTATGGTGAAAGGGGCATTCTTTCTTGATGCCAGAGGGAGTGTAAGCCTTCCCTGTGGACCATCGGCACTGTGTATCAAGCGAGTTTAAATTGTTCAAACTGTGATCCAGTACTTCTTTTTCTATAATTTTTCTATAGCATAACCCTAGTTGAACATAAGGATTTGTGTATAAAGATACTGATATTAGCACATTTATAAAAGCAAAGTAAGGGATAACTAAATGACCTGCAATAGGAGAATATGCAATAAACTTTAGTGTAAGAAATCATGTGGTCATTGAAAACCTTGTTTTCAAAGAGTTATTTCGTGGCACGAGAGGATCATCAAACCTATATTCAAAATTACATACATTATATTCCTAATTTTAAAACATTTTATATGTATCAAGACTAGAAGGAACTATTCCGAAAAGTTAACAAGATGAATTTCTACCTAGTAGGATTATAGGTCATTTATCACCTTTAGACTTGAGTTCAGCATTTCCCACAGTAGACTGGTACCGGTAATACTGTCATAAAACAATCATTTAAAACGTATTAAAAGCCTGTCAGATGCAAAGCAGGTGCTGGTGCTGTAGGTTTGGAGAGATGCCAAGATGTGGCACCCAGTGTCTGGTAGCGCCATCTTGGAAATGCTAGACATAAATAATACTTGTGTGGTAGGAATGAGGATCCAGGCTGTGAACAGGTTGCTGACAGTGAAATATGTTGGAATGGAGGAAGAGGCTATGGTTCATGTCTCTGAGATGTCTGCAGGCCGGGGGGAGCTCTGCAGTACCACCTGTGGGCAGATAACCCATCAGAGCTGTTTCCAGCCAACCCAAGCATGACCCCTTAGGCTGACTGAGACTTGGAAGCCTAGGAAGAAAGACCTTCGAGGAAGCCAATCTTTACCATGTCTGTCATTGTTTTGGTGATTTTTAAAATGTGCTTTTTAGGCATTATTTTAACAATGAGCTGAGGATGCAATCAATACATTGTTATGCAAAAATAGGACACAATGTGTACAAAGAAAGTCCAACTATGTATTAGGCATAAGGTCACGGAAGTATGACCTTCTAGTCTAAATACGGGCATGGTGCTGTGTGCAGGCCCAGTCTCTCTCTATGAAGTATAAGTTTCCTGAGAGCTAGAACAGGGCTGACTCTTTCGCTTCCAAAGCTCATACTAGTTCCAGGCACAGAGAAGCATTACATAGTTCTTGAATTAATAAATATATACTTAAGTTACTAAGATTCAGAATGAGTGGAGCCAAGAAAAATGCTAATTGTGAGACAGTAGGGGAGCAAGAAACAGATCCCCTGTCAGGCCTCCTTATTAGGGGGTCTTTATTGTAAGGTTGGGTAGTAAAGAACGCAGGAAACCCAGGATCGCCCGCACAGGGAGGGGCATGCTGGGTAGAAGCCTGGGCTCTGGAGTTCTGATTGTGTCTCTGGCACTTAGGAGCTGTGTAGCTTTGGTCAAGTTACTTAACTTCTCTGTGCTTCAGTGCCGCCACCACCATCATCATCATCTTCATCTTCTTAATAGAGTTATTGTGAAAATTGAATGAATTAATACTTGCAAAAGTGCCTAAAACGATCCTTAGCATGTAGTAAGGGCACAGTAAATGTTAGCTATTCTTTTTTCGGTTAGCACTGCTACCCTTAGAACATTGGACACTGTGGTGCAGTTTAGGTACCTGGAAAGCCACAGTGTGCCCTCAGGCCCAGGAAATGGATCCTCTCCTCTCTTCTGTCCACCAGTTAACGGCCCAGTTCTTCCCGTCTCCTCTCCTGTCTCTGGCGTGCCTGACTGACTGCGTGGCCCCATGATTCCCAGTTCATACGTCTTAGACGAGGAGGAGCCCGACTGCCGTGTCTGAGCAGAGCCTGGCCTGAGCGGCGGCCCAGCGTGCTCTCCAGCAGGAAGACTGGCCTCTCTCGGGCCAGGGGCCTGCCCATGTCCAGTCGGCCTTGGCTGTCCAGCTGCAGCTGATCGCAGAAGGGAAATGTAGGCACCAAGGAAGCTCTTGTGCATCATGGAATTTTAAATTATTCTGCAAAGAGGACTCAGAGACAAAAAAAAGGGTAAAAAAGCAAAATAAAGACAAAAGCAATGTAACCCCTTTGCAGAGACAAGATGATGGCGTTTGGCCTTTTCCTCCTGGCGTGCCGATTCGTTTTCTAAGGGCCGTTCGCTACCGTTCAGAGCCACAAAGGACATCATGTGATTAAGCGCTGTGAAAACGAGATGAAACCTCAGAGGCCTTCATGGAACCTCTGCCCGTCTAGGCCGTGACCTTTCCACCCCCACAGCACCTCGTGTGACAGCTTGTCTGCTTCGTGGTATCTTATTCGAGCCTTTCTGTGCTGTGGACCAGCCAACCGAACGTGCTTTATAAACTACACGCAGAAATGCTGATGGGCCTTCTGGTTATTTTCTAGCTGAATGATCCCTTCGGGAAAGCGCATATGGACGGCATTGCTGTTACATGGTGCATGTTCTCAGAGACCGTATTTCTTTCAAGGTCACTGCCACGGATCTGCATCTCTTCACCCCGGCCCCTGTCCTCAAGGTGATCAGAACAACAACACTTCACCTCCCGGAGCAGTAATAATAGCTAATGTTTACTGTGCCGTTACTAGGTGCTAAGGATCATCCGAGGCACTTTTACTTTCACTTTAAGACCCACCCTAGCGCTTGAGTTGAGTCAAGTCTGGTAGAAATGGCTGTTTGCCCCACAGCCTGTATGGCTCTGCATGAAGCACTCAACAGGAAATAGGTAGATGAACCTTGGTGGGTGGCAGGGGATCCGTGCTCACGGACCGTGTAAGATCCTTGTTCTTCCTGGGCCATCTCTTGTTTCTAGATGCCTGTGGTTTGGTATTTCTTTGGGCCAGAAAATAACATTGGAAACATGGAACAGAAATCATTCTGTCCCTTATTACCCAACGTGTTTTTTCCAGAGTAGCCCAAAAGGTTGTGTTGGGTTTTATGAGCTGCAGAGAGAGGACTGCTGACGGGGGCATCACCTAAAAAGACAAATGGCAAAAACAGCAGGGCTTGGAGCTGCCCTCGTGAGCCAGCCGCTGAGCAGGGACAAAAATCTCTGCTTCCTGTGCCCAGCTGGAATATGATGGCCAACACTTGAAGAAGGAAAAGCATCATTTAAAATATTGTAATTGTCACCACATGCGATCTGGGTACTGAATGTTTTGAACTAAAAAATCTCAGGACCCAGTTGAAGGTCAGCAGCACACACTTCTGGTATTAAAGTCCAGCACCCTTTCCTGTCTTTCCTCGCACAAAAAAGGAAATAAAATGAAATAAGTAGGTGTATTGCTGTGCAGTGAATTTCCTTGAGTGATCAAAAACCAAACGGCTTTTGGGGCTTCCTAATCCAATTAGCAATAAAGACGTCCAAATAGCCATAGAACACAGGACTGAAAAAACCATTTTAAGTCTTCTGCTGACACATCTAATGATCTTCTCCACTAAAGTTTTTTGAAAATAAAATAAGGATTTTTTTTAAGATTCGGGGAGCAAATTCTTCCCCTATTATCTTAGAAAAGCAACTGCATTTCTCAAAATCTCTGAATGGTTTTCGAAACCAAATATAGTGTGATCTTTGGTGATGATGTGTCCACTTAATTTGGAGAATATTTTTCAATGCCCAAAAGTTGCAAATTCAGTATTGGTCATTCTGAAGATTGTAGATGAATTTCAGCCCCAGATGGACGTAGGAAACAACTGTTTTTCGATGTCCTTCTCCTCTCTTAGTTCTGTAAAGACACTATTGTGGAGAGAAGAGCCATGGAAAGACTTAAGTGATGGAGAGACGATGAGTTAGAGGCTCAGAATTAGGTTTTGATCTACCAGTGGCTTTGGGAAGGGACATCAGACTTGTCATGCCAGCCGAGGTCCGGGGGGCCCCCTGTCACATGGAGAGAGCAGTGTGAAATCCTTTTATATACACGTCATTCTGTGTCTGAAGCATTGTGGGGTGGGGTATCTTCTGTAATTCCATCCTAACCCCAGGATGGATAACCCTCCACTTTTATCCCCTTTGGCACAAAACCAAGTCACTAGATAATCGCCAACCTTCAGTTTTCCGGCATGTGTGTACAGCTATGGCCAAGGTAAACTGGTCTCTTGGGTTTATTTTGAGTTGAAATTAGCTGAGCTGTTTGTTTCCTCTGAGCCATATACAGATGCTTTTTGAACTATCTTTGTGTTTGAGGGATTTTTTTTTCATGGTATCAGCACACCACTTCCTCCAAGTCATTACTTTGAAATAGTTTTGCAGAGGGAAATATTCCTGCTGGCCACCAGCCTAAGCAAGCAAAGCAATGATTGAGGGGATGGCAGCAAACCTTTACTAGCGTGTTTCATGTTTGCGCATGACTTCATGAAATGACTTCTCATCTGCTAAGTTCGACGGAGGGTGGGCTGGCATCTGAGCTTACTAAGTAGAAAACTGTGCTTTGTTAGCATCAGCCACTGGCTCCCCCGTATGAATGATTCTCACCATTTAGGCTAAAAGAATGTCCTCAGATGACCCTTTGCCTGCTCTCTCTTTCTGAAAATTCCATGGGACTCTTCTGAGTGTGGATTTCTACTTAATCTTTGATACTTCCAGATTCTCTGGTTCTGACAAATTTTGGAAAATCCAAGTTTGTGTAAAGCCATTCTTAACTTTCCTTTTATTAGAATTTAAATATTTTTATTGATGAATGACTTTTGAATGTTGATATACAAACTTATACAGTGCTCTCACTAACAAGTTTTATAAATATTATTCCCTTTTTTCGTAAGTTCATAAATTTCTTTTATCATGAAGGTAGTAATATTTTATAGTATCTCAAAAGTAAATCCTTAGCCTTTAAGTACTTTTGTATTTATGTTAAAGAAAATATAAGTAGAGAATTAAAATATATAACCTTATTAATAATCTCACTAGGTTTACAGTGATTTTTATATTCCCAGATTTATGCTTTAAAAAACTGGTTTGACTTTTATTAAATGCTGATTTATTTTAAAAATATACTTGCTTTTGGGGGAGTAGGAGGAGGAGTTACACTTAAGGAAAATAACCACTGTGTTGACCTAGTCTGTTCATGGATTTTTTTTTTAAAGATTTATTTATTTGAGGGGCACCTGGGTGGCTCAGTTGTTAGGCATCTGCCTTTGGCTTCAGTCATGATCCCAGGGTCCTGAGATCAAGCCCCAAGTCATGCTCCCTGCTCAGCCGGAAGCCTGCTTCTCCCTCTCCCACTCCCCCTGCTTGTGTTTGCTTTCTCGCTGCCCCTCTCTCTCTCTCTGTCAAATAAATAAATAAATGAAAGATTTACTTATTTGAGAGAGAGCATATCCGGGGGTGGCCGCGGAATTGGGGGCAGGGGTAGAGGGATTCTTACAGGGAGAATCCTCAAGCAGACTTCCCACTGAGCTCAAAGCCCCACGGGCTTGATCTCAAGACCCATGAGATCATGACCTGAGCTGAAATCAAAAGTTGGATGCTTAATCTACTGAGCCATCTGGCACCCCCCCTTTTTTTTCATGGACTTTACTTTTGCAAAAGACCAAATTCTAGCAACGCAGTAATGAGGACCAGTTACTTCCCTGAGTTAATACGGTGTACACTGTCTTTGAGCATTTTAGAATAGAGTTGTATTATAATTAAAAACTTTTTTTTAAAGCTGCATGTTAATTTTTCATTTTGCTTCAAGATTTTAAGTAATCTTGACATTCAAATTTACAACTCTGAGATCAAGAATTGCATGTTCCACCAACTGAGCCACCCAGGGGCCCCTAAAAAGCTGCATTATGAAAACTGGTTTTACACATGTCACAGATGGTAATCTCCAGTGAATCCAGAGTACCACGTGTGTTGTTCTTATTCTCCATTGCTAAACTTTTCTACGTAGCTTATGCCTCTAAAGATTTTGAGATACTTCATCTTTTTTGTACCTGCCAGAATTTTTAGAGACTCTCATCTATATTTTCAAGATATGAGGGGGGTAGAAAGCAGAAGAAAACCTTATCTCCGCATTTGTGCAGTCAGTGGTAGACACTGCTAGAGGAGAATATTGGAAATGTGCCCCCACAGAGCATTTTGTACCAGGTCGTCTTGGATGAATAGAAAGTTCTGTGTACAGAAGCCTTTGGTGTGTGTGTGTGTGTGTGTGTGTGTGTGTGTGTGTTTAAGATTTAATTTATTTGAGAGGGAGAATGAGAGAGAGAGAGAACATGAGAGGGAGGATAGTCAGAGGGAGATGAAGACTCCCCACGGAGCAGGGAGCCCGATGCAGGACTCGATCGAGGGACTCCAGGATCATGACCTGAGCTGAAGGCAGTCATTCACCCAACCGACTGAGCCACGCAGGCACCCAAGAATCCTTCGTATTTTGGAAAATGAAATTTCATGTTGGTCATCTTCATACTGGTTTTCCATGAATTCCTTGCCGATGAGAGTTGGGTGTGCCGATGAGTGTTTTCTGTGTGGTATTCCATTTTGCTGAATCCTTGACTCTTGGCACAACCACCTTTCACATCCAAGTGCCATCATCTTGCGGTGACTGAACTTGAGCATAATGATAGGAATTGTGGTTTTATTTTCTCACTTGCCCAGAGAAATCAGATCTTGCCTCAAGGCCTGTTTTCTCTTGGTTCATTACGTGCCTCCTCTGAAAACATTCACAGACCATTACCGTTCTCTTTGCTCCTTAACCACTAGAATACAGCAGCCGTGAAAATAAACTCTGCCTTCCATTCCCCGGTTGAGGGAGACCACCCCAAAGGGCTTTTGGGCGTCGTCTTATTGCCCTGAAGAAAAGACCTACTCTCTGCAGTGAAGGATTTTGAGATCAGTGGCTTCCCACCCTCCTCCCGGGATAGATGGCAATGAGCCAATGGATTGGCAACAAAGCCTCTCCAGGTGAATGAAAACGAAGCAGTGAGCATAAAATCTATTTACTAATTTCTGGTTCTCCTTAACTTTTAGGAGAAACTGTATTTTTAGGAAGTTTCTGGGGCATTTTTTCTGAATTTGTGCTCATCGAATCTGGTGATATTTGGAATTACACAGAAATGCACAGGTACTTGTGAGTGCGAATGGGACTAGCACAAATCGAGTAGACCAATGCCAGCTTTTTGAAATTGTCCTAAGTAGATTTGAAAATGAGTTGTAAAATGATATAAAACGGAGACTCTGAAATTACTAGTATTCAATTCTTCTCGGTTGTCAAACGGTAAATTCTTCATTCTCACATTGCATTGAATTATCCTTCTATAACAGAAAGAACCACTTTACCTGCTGTTTCCTCCTTTACCAAGTAGCACTGACAGAGGACGAGTTTAGCTCACTTAGTAATAGTAATGATAGCTGACACGGTTGAATGTTTCGTATGCTCCCGGCGCGTTACCCCAGAGTGGCTGCCTTTCTCACTCAGACGCATCAGCCATCTTGAGTCCAGGAGAGGGAAATGAAGGAAGTAAGGAAGAGCCCTTGACTTGGGAAGACCCAGTAGAAAGGAGGCCAGAGGAGGTCATGCCAGCCCAGGCCCTCAGGTGAATCATCAAATAGAGAATGGCGGTTACTTTGAATGACCTATGCTCAGAAGTGATTTTTATCATCAAGTTTTTAATCATCAAAAAAAATTCTAAATTAGATTTTACTTCTTCCAAAATACTTGCTTAACGGCTAGTGAAGACAGTGAAGATAACGGAAGCTTAGAGACTCATTGGGTCAGCCTACATTCTCCTTAGTTCCTGGGAACTTTAGTCTCGTGAAAGATGGCATGAGGTGATTCAGGGTCATGATGACTGTTTCCGTATTCAGACTTTAGAGGCTCCCACATGGATGCACGTGGGTAATAACAATCAGGGCATTCCTACTTCTGTGTTTGAGGCAGGGAGAACTGTGGTAAGACGGGCGAGATGTCCCGCACCCTCCTTCTGATGTGGGATAGAGACATTTCTTAAAATGGTGAAAATTCTCACAAGCCACACAAAATTGGCTGTTGCCAATTCTCTGTTGCCTTCTCATAGAATTCTTTTGTAAGCGTGTATGTGTCAGGCCCTCCTTGATTTAGGAAATTTGCTTTATCAATGCACAGAAATAATCACTGCTTATCCACCCAGTCCCCCAATGATCAGGACTTTTTGTCTATGAAAAGTCATGGACATCTGAGTAATCTTTAGGTTCAGAAGTGGAAGAAATAAGGAAGAGACTAAAACATTGTGATAAAAAAAAAATCCAGATAATAGTCAATCAACGGAGAAAGGTATACTAATAATGCAGAAGACAATGAATATATGAAACACTGGCAGCTTCACTAATAATAAAAGAAATGAAAGTCAAAACTGCATCCATCCAATTTTCATCTATCAAATTGGCAACGGTTTTGAAAAGTGATGATAGTAGCACATATTGAAAAGAAATGAAGTAGGTACTAATGATAGAAATCCTACCACTTTGAGGAAACAATTTAACAATATGTATCAAGATTGATAGAAAAATAAATTTCATACCTTCCATTCTAGTAAATGTACTCTTAATACATGTGTCCTGAGGAAATAATCTGAAATGACCACAAATCTTTAGATACAAGTCTATTAACATGATAGGATTTGTAATAATGAAATTGGATGCAGTTTAAATGTTTAACAATGAAAAATAGTTATATGGGTAATAGACCACACATAAAACGAAATATTTAACTATTAAAATTGCATTCAAAGAAGATTTAATAATACGAAGAAATGAAAAGAAAAGGAAAGAAAGAAGAAAGAAAGAAAAAAGGAAGAAAGAAAGAAAGAAATCTATATATATACCATATGAGCCAATTTTAGACCCCTACACAGAGAAGAAAAGACTGGAAGGAAATTCCAAAATGTTAACTGGTTTTCTCTGAGTACTGATGGGTCATTTTAAAAAACTATATATATATATATAAAGATTTATTTATTTGTTTGTTTATTTATTTATTTGACAGAGAGAGACACAGCAAGAAAGGGAACACAAGCAGAGGGAGTGGGAGAGGGAGAAGCAGGCCCCCCACGGAGCAGGGGCTCGATCCCAGGACTCCAGGATCATGACCTGAGCTGAAGGCAGATGCTTAACGACTGAGCCACCCAGGCGCCCCTATTTATATTTTCTAAACATTTCCATGTATGACTTTTTAATAAGGAAAAAGATATATTGAAGCGAAGGAAGGAAACTATAAACAGTAGGAGAAACTTAAGGAAGTTATCCCGAGACCATGGGACTCCGCTGTAGTCTCTCCCTCCAACCCGGTGTATTCTTTATCTCAATACAAAGTCCACTAAGTCAACATCATTTGGGTTAACAACTACTCTTTCTTTCAAAACAACCTGATTTCCTCCTTCCGTGTGGGTGACATCATCTTATCCTGGGGAAGGGAATTAGGACCTTGGGACAGGAGCCGCTCAGGGCCCTGAGTGGGGTCAAGGGAAATCACAGGGCCGCCTAGGGGGAGGGGGTAGAAGCTGAGGCTGGAGCATCCCAGAGGAATGAGCCCCTCGCCCCTCTCCCCACCTCTGAGTCCTTTCCTTTGAAGACTTGGAACTGAAGATACAGTTTAGTCGTATTATTTATTAAATAGACTTTTATGGGCTGGCCTGGCTGCATACCCTCAAATATGTTTGTATGGAAATGGTTCTCAAATCAAAATGCCTCCTCTCCTCCCCCACCCCCAACATCCCCCACCCCACGAGGACTTTAGAACACTGCGCACTTACACTGGAGTCAGCCCGAATTAGCCCTTCTTCCTGTAGTGACCTCTGTGAGCTACTCTGTTTGAGATGAGCTGGGCCGAAATGAACACCCACACTGTGTAATACAGAGGCTAAATTCATTTTCCTTCCGTTGTACCATCAACTCAGATATGAGTGTAAACTCCACGCAGGTGGAGAGTTTTGTCTGTCTTTGTTGAATGACGGCTGTGCGTAGGAGCCCGAGCATGGCCGTGCTCCCTAGTTAGCCACGGAGTCAGAGTCACACAGACAGGGTAAGCTGGTTAAAAGATCATAGAAAATATTTTTATTTCTAGAAAGCGATTCACTGTTTTGTGTTTTTCTTTTTGGCAGGAGCAGACAGGCTGAGAGGTTGAGTGGGGCCAGGTGGTGGGTAGGCAAGGCGGCAGTGGCAGAGGGTCAAGTTGGAGAAGCTCATCTGGAGGAAGATGGCAGTGGAGATGAGAAGGGGCGGTGCCTAGGGTGGCAGGGCCTGTGGGCCCAAGTGGAGGTTGTGCTAGCAGCTTATTCCTGACCTTACCCACGTGTCCCGACAACTACTGATTTGCCTTGTCTAGGACACAACTGCCTCCTGAAAGCCAAGAGTAACACCTGGCCTGGGCTCTGTTTAATTGTTTATTTTTATTTTTGTTTTTTAATTTTCTTTTAGTGGTGATCGGGGTGAGGAGGGGAGAGACTGTTGAGCTTTTTGTTGTTTTGTGATTTTTTTTTTAACTCTGTCCATTTATCTTCCAGAGGGTGTCCTACAAACAAACCACATGTAGTTCTTATACCTCAAATCTTTGTGGCTTGGTATTCCAAACTAGTATTTATTTGTTTTATTATTAAAGAATAACTGGCATGCATTATTGTATTAATTTCAGGTGTACGAGTCAATTTTTTTTTCATTTTTTTTTTAAATTTTTTATTAACATATAATGTATTATTTATTTACCCCAGCGTACAGGTCTGTGAATCATCAGGCTTACACGAGTCAATATTTAAATGTAGTCATGGAGTTGCTTTTTATGTAAGCCTCTAACTCATCATACTGTCAGAATTGTTCTGAAGCAGAATAAAATTGTCCAAGGCTGAATTAAGCAGCTTCCATGAAGCAGGGGAAGGAGTCATTTAGTCAGCAGTAAGCAAAGAGAATAAAACCAAAAACCAAACACACACACACACACACACCCCTTGTGATCATGCCCTTTCCTGGGGATCCTCTTGGCCCTGTACCCATATTTGGAGTTGAGGGAACTACGGACATGCACTTGGTCCAGTAGAAATCACTGGCCTTTGTCTTGCCTCTGTCCTGGTAGGGTAGCCATCCCATCAGAGACAACCTGGAAATGTTTTTCCAACAGTCTGGTTTCCTAGGCATTTGGAGAATCCAGAGCAGCCAAATGGAAGGCAGAAAGTTCTTGGAGTAGCAGAGTCCTCTGGGAATCTGGGGTCATTGAGGTAGAATAAATTGTTTCGTCCAAGCCTCTGAGAGAAGCAGGGTGTGCTAAGAAAAGGGCCTGCTAGGAAAAAGAAGCACCATGAATCTGTGACCTGTTTGGGAAGAAAGTGCAGGATGCCCTCCCAGGATTGTAGGTGAGCAGCTGTGGTCCCTGGGACTCTGTCCTCCCCTTCCCGGGCTAGATGAGCAGAGCCTTCTGTAAGCACAGAAGCAATGGCTCTCTGCTATGTCTGACCGTGCACCCACTCTTTTCCAGTGCTCATTTCACAAACGTCAATGAAACTCCATCAATGAAACAATCTGACTTTATACATAATTTCCCCAAAATTTGATATAAACTTTATCTGTAATTAAAAAAAAAAAAATAGGGCACTTGGGTGGCTCAGTTGGTTAAGCGTCTGACTCTTGCTTTTGGCTCAGGTCATGATCTCAGAGTCATGGGATCGAGCCCCGAATCGGTTGAGGCTCCCTGCTGGGCATGGAGCCTGCTTAAGATTCTCTCCCTCACCTCTGCCCCTCCCCTCCAAGAAAAAGAGAAATAAAAGGAACATAATTTATTATAGAATAACTTCAATTTGTAAGTGATCAGCTACGACTCATTAGCAAACAGAACGAAGTAATTGGCTGAGTATTTGTAGCTCCACCTGTAACCACCGTGAACCGGCAGGTGCAGGCTCCCAATAACTAGGGTAGGAGGGAACTACATACCTGGAGTCGCAATGTCTTCAGGCACATGATTTCCCAGAAGAGGTGAACAACTGTTAGTAAAAATCTTAGCCAAACATAGTATTTCATCTAAATGACCATTGCATTACTGGAAAATTCAGGGGTTCATACAACAGTGCAATGATTACTTTGAGTTTATATTTAAAATGGAGCCAAGGTCTAGGATCAGATAGCTACCAACGGTTTTTTTCCTACATCAATCTCTAACAGGACCTTTGACCATCATGTGGGACAATTCTTTACTGAGTGGGCCAGTCTGGCACATTGCAGGTCGTCTACATCTCCGGTCCCCGGATCTGAATGCTAGGAGGGCCCCCAGCGTTGTGACACCCACAGATGCCCGCATTTCCTGTCCACATGCAGAGTGGTTGGGACTGCTTCTTCCAGGTAGCAGCTGCACCAGCCAGGCCTGGCTTCCGTGCAGTCAGGGGTCCCAGGGGAAGTCTTGGGTCACTGAGCCCTTCCTGCAGCATTCAGGTGGGTCAGGCCCAAAGGTGCGGAGCTATATAGACTCTTGTTTCCTGACTACTCCGTGGAAAGACTCGCCTTTCCCCATGGTTTCTATCCTCCAGTGAGAGACACCGGATAACTGTATAGAGAAATCTGAATGAGGAACGATATCACTACTGCCCCCACCCCAGAAATAATTGTAAAGGCCCCATCCTGGGCTTTGTACCTAATAATTAGCAACAAAAAGGAACACACAGCTGTCCCATGCCAGCACTCTCCCTGTATGTGTGTGCACAAATGGATACATGTGAAAATGGGGCTTTCCACCAGTTTTCCCCTTGAGGTGAGAGAAACTTCTCTCTGTTTTTCACATGGGTTTTCCCCTGGGGGCAACTTATACTGGATGTTAGTGACCAACTGGGAAATTTCTGCATTTTACTTAAATTACCAAAGACAGGATAGTACTGGGGCACCTGGGTGGCTCAGTGGATTGAAGCCTCTGCCTTCAGCTCAGGTTATGATCTCGGGGTCCTGGGATCGAGCCCAGGTCCGGCTCCCTGCTCAGCAGGGAGCCTGCTTCCCCCCTCTCTCTCTGCCTGCCTCTCTGCCTATGTGTGATCTCTCTCCCTCTGTCAAATAAATAAAAATCTTTAAAAAAAATAAAAAATAAAAAATAGTGCTTTTAAAGGAAACATGAAAGGTCTTTCCACACATAATCAGCATTGTCCCTCGAAGACATTAAGTCAGTGATGTTCCGACAGCATTTATTGTTGTTTGCTGAGTGTACAACTGTCAGACTGTGGGGAGAAACAGGGCTCTCCGTTGTGTGCTCAGAACCTAGCATACTAGGTGGCCAGTCCTTGGGGATAAAATACAGATTGGTTGACTATGAATTTGTGAACCCATTACAGGACTGTTCTTTCCGGGTAGTCCTGGGGTCTGTTTCTTCCCACTCTGAATGTGGATCTCCTTTTCTCTTTCCAAGAGAGTTGCCTCATTTCCTATCTTAAGGCCCTGTCATATCCCCGCCGCTGGCAAAGAACCCTACTTGAAAAGTTATTATATGTGTTGTCCGGTCCCCATGTTGTCATTCTAAATGGCTGTCCTGTGTCAGCAACTGTCAGGAGAAGCAAGACCTTGCCGGGTCCTTTTGGAGGAAGAAATCCACCATGTACCTCCTTCACCGGGCCACCCCCCCCCCCCCCCAGAGCCAAGTGTGGGCAGCCTACTCCCAACCTCAGGTTAAAGGAAGGATGAAACTCAACTTGGAGTTAGAAGCTTTTAAAATCCATTTAAACCCACTTCTCAAGCCCCGGAGATATGTCAGACACTGGTCTAAAGCAGCTGGGGGACAGAATGAATAAGACAAACTGCCTTCGTGGGGCTCTTCCCATAGAGCATGCGCAGACAGCGCTCCTCCCGTAGAGCATGCGCAGACAGCGTGGAATGTCAATGAGTGCGGGGAGCAGCACCGAAACCAGGAGAAAGCTGTCGTCACGACAGGACAAAGGGATGTACGAGGGGTGAGGAGAGGTGGTGCAGGCAGTAGATCAGAGGGAGACTATCAGATCCCACTGGACCCTGCTAGGCCCTGCAAGGACTTTGGATTTTTACTTGGTGAACATTGGAAAGCCACCAAGGCTTTTGAGTCTGTGAATCTCTTCTGAGCCCCCAATTTGAAGCTATTCTATACCGTTTACCTTGGCTGAGGATTCGGGTCCTGTGCTTCGATTGTCAGCGTTACGACCCTCGGAAGGAGAAGCCAATTTGGGTCTTTAATTCTACCGGCCCCAAACCCAAAACTACCTAGCCAATGCTCCGTTTAAAGAGATGGTTCCAAGCAGGACCAACTCTTCTTAGCGCTGAAGCTGTAGATTTCCAGAGACTTCCCCAGCACTGCCTGCAGTTATGTGTGAAGTGTCATCGGTGTATCCTGCCAGGGGAAAGGAAGAGTGAGGCAGGGGCTTCCCAGGGCTGCGCCATCCAGAGTTGTGTTGTTGGGTATGGTAGTGGCTCTTGGGCACTTCAGATGTTGCCAGGAGTAAAAAACATACTTATTTTTGAAGACTCAGGCTGAAGAAAAGAATGCCAAGTGCCTACTGAATACTTTTCTATTGTGAGTACACGTTGTAATGATATTTTTGAAATAGGGTGTTAAATAAAATATAGTACTATAATTTCACTTTTTAAACGCTGTAATGCAGCTAATAGCAAATCTAGAACTGTGCTTAAGTCTCCTGTATAGTTTGACACCCAGCATACAATGGTAGATAAGAGAGAACCATAGAGGAATTTTGTGGTTGAACTCCTATTCGGAAGAGAGAATGAGATATGGGTCGCCAGTCTCTAGTATATTTTATAACTCAGTGAACAGGTCTTTGGAGGGACAGTGGGGTATCAGGCTTCTCCTGTATTCCAAACATATTTCCTGACGTGGTTCTTACATTTTGGCCCTACTTTACCTAATGTTAGCATAGCATAGAAATTTTGACTTTTCTAAACCACAAGGTTCCAGATTATTTGAATGTCAGCCATCTTGGTTGCAGATCACAGAAAAAAAGGGGCTCTAATAGAAAGCTGTATTTTTTCTCTCTCTGTGCTTCTAGTCACTTTCAGTCTAAGTTATCTCTTTTCTGTAGTTCTTAGTGAAAGCCGCAAGAACTAGCCAACACATGCCAAATTTCTAAATGTTTCCTCCAAATCCTTTAATGGTGCACTGTCCGTAGGCTCATGGACTTAGGAGGCCAAGGATTCAATAGGTGGTAGCATAAGCACCAGGGTAGGCATCACATAACAAGGTGGCCCGTGTCCTAGCCCAGGAGAGTAGCGCTAGCCTGTACTTGACCTTAAATCAGTCACTTGCATGTTTTAGAGTTAGTCACATTCAACACTCTTTTCTAGTACCGACTTCTATGTCACAAGGGTGTTTGTATTGCCAATGGTAGAAAACCTGATTATACCACCTCAAACAAAATAGAGAATTTGTTTGTTAATGTAAATTAAAAGTCCAGAAATAGGGCTAGCCTCAGGTACTGATGGATTCAGCCAACAAGGTCAGTAGCTGGTTTTTCTCCATCACCACCCCTCCCCACCGATTCCCTACTTTGTTGGTTTCAGTTTCAGACCCCATGTGGTAAAAGGATCAGTGTGACCATTTAAGCGCCCATATCCTCACAGATCCCACGCAAGCCCATCTGGTGGAAATGTCCTTGCCTCAGGCCACAAGTTCCCTTGGTTCTAATGAGTTCACAGGCCATCGCCCAAAAAGTCTGTGGGGCCATATGAATGCAAGGCTCTGATTAGCCGGCCCTGAATCACATGCTCTTCCTGTATTTTCAGGGGGAACAAAAGCCTCTGGATGCACAGGTCTGAGAGTGAGGGAGAGCTGGGTCTCCAAACAGAAATTTGAGGACATCATTGTAAGTAGGCTGAGTTAATGCTGAGTTGCCAAAACAAATGGAAATACATTGCCAGTTTTTCCCCAAGTAAGATTATACCAATTTATACTAACAGGGCATTGAATAGTACAAACTTGTTTTCAATTTCTCTGTGTTGCTGAGATTTTTTTTTTTTTTTTTTGAGGGATAGAGAGAGAGAGAGGGAACATACAAGCAAAGAGGCAGAGAGAGAGAGAATTCCAAGCAGACTGCCCACCCAGCACATAACTGGACACAGAGCTCAGTCCCACAACCCTGAGACCATGACCTGAGCAAAAATCAAGAGTCGGCCGCCCGACTGAGCCACCCAGGCATTTTATTTTTAAATGACCAAACCTCTGTGTAACTGTACTGATGATTTTGGAGGGAAGAGGGAAATTACTTTGTTTCTGCTCCTTCAAATCACATAATTCCCATATTTTAACATTTTGAAAGATTTCCTTGTACAATAAATGCATATGCTTCATCTGGCATGGTTTCTCTTTCCCCCTAAAAAGCTATAAGGGAGACATTTTTGCTACTGAGGAAGGTGTGTCCCAGTTGAGGAAACCCTATTCTAAAACATCTTTCTACTACCAGGGCAAAAACAATGCTCTTACAGGTAGTTATGGACACAAGTTGGAAAACCGGAATTATAAGTGAACAAATCTTCTCATATTTTATACATGTTGATTCAGTCTACATTGACTGGAGTCACCACAGGAAGGTCGTAGGCTGTGATCCTTTTCCACTTTTCCCAGACTGGTGAGAACTGTGCTCTTGTTTTAAAATCTTCAGTCTGTTCTTGGTTTTATATTTCTGTACATTAATATGGAGGATTCTTCTCTGATTGGTCCAAGAGCTTATTGATTATTGTTTTACTCTTCCATTAAGCACAGATTTTTCTGCCAAGCCCCCTGTGGGCTAACGGGCTTCCCTGCTGATCTGTGCCATCCTTCCTCTGGAAAAGTTCCCTTTAACTTAAACTTTCCCGAGAAGAGGGTTCAAGTCTAGCCTTGGCATTCCATATTCACTATTTGAAAGGAAATAATCTTTTTTTTTTTAAGATTTTATTTATTTGTTGCGGGGGAGGCATGTAAGCAGGAGGAGGGGCAGAAGGGGAGAGAATCTCAAGCAGACTCCTGGCATGGTCCCATGACCCTTAGATTAGGACCCCAGCCGAAACCAAGAGTCGGAAGCTTACCTGACTGAGCCACCCAGGCACCCTAAGAGGAAACAGTCTTAAGTCTTTTTTTTTTTAAAGTCTTTATTTATTTGACAGAGAGAGACAGCTAGAGAAGGAACACAAGCAGGGGGCGAGGGAGATAGAAGCAGGCTCCCCACTGAGCAGGGAACCTGACTCGGGGCTCGATCCCAGGACCCTGGGATCATGACCTCAACCAAAGGCAGATGCTTAATGACTGAGCCACCCAGGCACCCCCAGTCTTAAGGTCTGAAGGGAATGTTATATTTTGGAAGAATTTTTAGGGGATATGATTTTCTTTTTCTTTCAACATATTTATTGAGCACCTACTGAGTATCAGAGGCAATTCTAGATGCTGAAACGACAGCAAGAAGGAAGGTCCCCATTCTCATGGAGCTTGAACTCTAGCATGGGCACACAAGAACACAAACCATTAAATTGGTGAAACGAATGTCGAGTGGTAACACGTGCTGTGTGTAAAAAAGAACAGCCACAAGGATGGGGCACGAGGAGGGGCCTTTTTGCTGACAACTGACGAATGAGAAGGAACCAGGAGATGAGTGTACTGGGGGGATGGCTTACAAGGCTAAGGCCCCGAGATGCAAATGAACTGGATGCATTTAAAGAACAGAAAGGGCTGGAAGGTAAATTAGCAAGAAGGGATGTTACATGAGATGAGGTCAGAGGGCTAGGGCGGGGCCAGATATTGTGGGTTCTTGTTGGCTCCAGGCAGCGTTTGGACTTTTTAAGTGGAAGGAGAAACCACTGGAAGGTTTTAAGCAGGGGAGGAACGTTATCTGATTTATGTCCTATGGTGGCTAGTAGACACCTCGTAAATGTGTCCAAAGTTGGCTGTATTTATACGTTCTCATCAAAGACGAAAATAGAACCAAACTCTGGATGACTACTCCCTTGTGTGTCTTGAACGCTACAGCCTTCTAAGTGACCCTCCCTCCTAATTGAGCCATCCCTGACGGCGGGAACCAACGTGAACCGTACGTGTACTGCATGGTGAGGGTGTATTTGTGTGTGTGCGTGCATTTGCAGTGCCTTCCTCAGAGAGCTTCAAAATAATTCTGAAAATACAGAAAGAAACCATCCTATTGCCCATGTTCCCTTTTTAGACCTAACTAGAGTTAGACTTCTCAAAGGTTCACTCAGGCATTCACTTGATAGTTGAGCAAGTTTCCTATGTTCCTGAGGTTAGTGGAGGGGGAGGGAGATGCTAGCAGCAGACCTCGACTTCTGTCCTGTGCCCCACACCTGCACGTCAGACAGCAGGACTCTCCATCACTAATCCTCCAGTGCTCTGCTTCCAGGAATTTTGCCACGACCCCATATCATGAAACTCTACTCATGCAGTTAGATTCGTGGCTCAAAGAATTTAGAGTCTGGAAGAGCTGTAGCCATCAACTATCCCAGTGCTTCTCAGGAGGATTACTCTCGGTATTTTGGGTGAGACTACCCAAAGCATCATGGGAAACTCCACATTCCAGGCTCCACCCCTGAATCCTACCGATTCCCATGCAACCCACCACTTCTAACTCCCAATTACAAGTGAGTCTGCACATTTCCAGATGCTGCCCGAATTGAGAACCACTGGTCTACCCAGTCCTGTCATTTTACAGGGAAGGGAATATGAGGCAATGTGTGAGCTCTTTATGCATTTTCCTTCTGAACCCAGCACAATTAGGACCCAGAATTCTAATTTTAGAGTGAAGTTAGTTTCTGAAACATGCCTCTGTTTTTCATTCTTTTGCCTGATACTTTTTTGTCATCAAGAGTTTTTCTGCCGAGTTACACGCTATGTGTTGCAAATGTAAGTCTGAACCTTTCAGATGGCTTAGGAAAAAATGATGAGCATTTGCAGAATATTTGTACATAACTCAAGGTTTTTCACATGTAGTCCATTGCCTCTCCCCTTCTTAGAGTCCTTTAATAATGAGAAATCTGCCTTTCTCCCTTCTGCACTCATTATCTCTGTGCTTTTGTCAAGCATCTTCTAGGAGAGTTGTCGCTATCCCATTAAGTATGGAGGACAGAAACAAAACATTCTGACACAGAAAGCTCTGGATCTTCATACAACTTGAGCTGTGTATCATTTATCCTGACTTGGGCACCAAAATCACATTTCAAAACTCATTTGCCTTCATACACTTGACCAGCTCTCTTCACCTGCATCTGTGACTTTCTCTCTACACACTTGAATGCTCTGTGGAGGAGGAAGAATCGTTACCTTAATTATTGGTGTAGCTGAGAGCTTTTAGTGCTTGGTGACTCTTTTCCTTAATACTAAATGGCCTCGTCAATACCAAGAGTGATGCTTTCAAGCGACATTTTCCTGAAGGAATCTCGGGCTCTGTGAACTATTATTTCTGCGCAGGTATCCAGAATAAGTTGGCCTGCCAACTGGATGGACATCCTGATCTCCTCTTATCCCTGTACCAAACAGATACGTTACACCTTGTGGAAAAGAGAAACATTTAAGTTTTTAAATGTAGGAGTTTTTTTTTCCTTGCTTGCTTCTTAAGTAAAGCCAATCTAGTTTCTTTTTCTGCAGTAAAGGAGGAAGGAACAAACAACAAATTAATCACACAGGAAGCGAATAACCACAGAAAGACGTCTGCCTCTGACTCAGTATGTCACATTTAACAAGAGGCCAGAGCTTGTCCAAAATGGCTGTCCAAAAGCGACCCCACACTTGGGTTGGAAGATGATGCCTTTTTCAGGGACAGTTTTCTGTCTGGGCTCACATCTTGCTGGTCTGTCTCCCTGTGTCCCCCCGATCATGCCTTCCTACGGTATCCTTTAACGGTAAGAAAAGTTCTATTCAGACTAAATGCATTTCCTTTATCAGCTAGAGGGAAGAATAAATGGCTTTTTTTTTTTAACTAAATGGCTTTTAAGGGGCCATAGTACGTTGAGATAGTTTGATTTTTCAATAGAAGACTGTAATCTATTCGTGTTGCAGAGAATGCTAGTTCCAACACTGTGGTGATTGTGGGCAATTCATAACTTGTGTTTTGTACCAAAAAGTAAGCAAGATTTTCAATAGAATTTTTCCTGACCACTGGACAAGTTTGGATCCACAGGATTTTTTTCTCCATCTAAAATGGGGGCTTATGTGTGTAAGTACAGCCTTGCAGTTTGTGGTACAGTCGTCCACACACTGTCTTTGAACTGGCCCTTTGGAGAGTAGAAGTAAGTACTTTTAAAGTAAAGGGAGTCATTAGAAACTTCAAAGGAAAGTACAGTGGAACTAAGGTGTTGCTTTTCCGATGCTACATATGTCATTTAAGTTCAAATCCCAAATTAAACCATCTCTAGGCAGAGTATTTTAGGAAGAAGACAGTCTGTCTTTAGAATTTTTCTAGTCAACCCCCCAACAGTGCAGTGCATAGCTACTTCTGCTCATCAAATTCTGTAGCATTTGTTACAATTGTTTACAGCTAATATGATTAACATTTTGTCACAAAATATTGTAACTTAAAATTTTGAAATACCTAGAGACCTACAGATTAGGATTAAGGAAAGTTTTTTGTATCAAAAAAAAATTTTTTTTTTTTTTTGCCTCTGGGTCATGTATGAAAAAGTAACTGAAAAAAAAAAAGTGACTGGACATATTCCTTTTTCCCCATGGAGAAATATAAAATACAGCTTTAAAATATTAAGAGGGCACATACAAATTTAGTCGATACGTATAAATTCTTTTAAATAATCCAGTGGCGTACACATAAGTAGCGTATACAGTAGAAAATGGAGAAGTAGTAAAATGGAGGAAAGGCTTCAGGAAGATTTTGATAAAGAAAAGTAAAACAGCTTGGTAGAAAGAAAGATGAGAGAAAAGGCAAGAGAAAGAAGAAGACAGGATAGCGAGAGAGGAAAGTGAGAGAGAAAGGCGGAAGGTCAGTCCGTGGGGAAGCCGTGTCCATTTTCATCATTGGAATTGTGGGTCTTAAGTATTACCCATTAACATCATAAAATTGTTTGGCTTCTGAACTGGAACTTTATCTAGTCAAAACTCTTCCTTTTATAGTCTAAAGAGATTTAAATGATTTATCTAGAACCACAGTCAGGTTTTCACTGTTCTTTTGAAAAATTCAGACACAAGTTAATTGTTCACAGCTCCTGAATTACTCTAATATTGAAACTTTTAAGGATTATACAGATGCTGGATAAACTGCAATATTCAGAGAACTCCCCATGATAAAGAGGATTCCCTGGGGTCCCACAGCAACTTCACCCTGCTCACTGATGAATTAGATTTTAGACCTGGCCCATGGGCTAGAAGTTGCCCAGCCTGTGCTAAAAAAGAGGAAATGAGCTCCCTAATTTCTGGACCTTTCAAGTTTTCTGTCCTTTTGAAGTCTGATTCACATTTCATGAACATGTGATTTACTTTGTAAGTTTCTGGCTGTTTAAATTGTGGAACATTTCTGCTTTATGGTTGGACTCACTTTTGTTTATCCAAATTACTATACATGTACATCTTGTTGAAAAGAGCATTTCCCTTGAAATACCATAAATGCCTCTGTCTGTGTTTTGCAACCCTCACTCCTGAAAATTAAAACGGAAAAAAATACTAGAATAAGGAATGCCTTAATTAGTATGCTTTAAAGTGCACTTTATACACATCTCCCTTCTCCATTCATCTGTAATATGGAGGTTTGCATGGGTGTGAACATGTGGGTCAGGGTTTAAATCAAGTTAGGTTTTTTTCTCATGACTAAATAGCAAGGGAAGACAATAACATTTGTTGAGGACTTGCTACATGTTGAGCTCTTTACTTTTATTTATTTTATTTTTTAAAATGGCCAATACTTACTAAGTATTTGCCTCATTTAACTCTTGAATAACCCTATTGAGTAGGTACCATGATCCCATTTTATTGTGGGAACTGGACTTGGGCTATGTAATTTGCCCAAGGCCACTTAACGACTAAATATAAAGAAGTTTTCTATATTTTCAAGAGCTTCTTTCATAAATACCATGGAGAGGCAACTGGATGTCCTCTTCCAGTCCCAAGACTCTGGGATCACAAATGCTTTGTTTTAAATGTCACAGCAACATTAAGTATCTTTAAGGCAAATGACCTCAGGAAAGACATTTTCCTTCCTAAGTCCATTGGTCTTTTCAGAAGTAAATTTGGTGGCACTTTTGCTTCTATTACAAGACTAGACTTTCAATGTTAAATAAATAAAATATATTGCGTATATTGACATACATGCTGGGAGCATGGGCACGGGGGTAGATCTTAATCCTCTGGTAAAAAGAAATGTGGTGCTGAGGATTTAAGGACACTCTAGCTCTAAGGTTTGATCCCCTTTAAGAGAATACTTACAAGAGATGGGAAGTAGTGGAGGAAATGCGATACTTTTTAGTACTGTGGAAAAGGTACAGAAGGAAGGGCTCCTTTCCTTTTGCCACAGCTGAACAATGACAGGTGGGGGGCGGGCATTCAATTTACCTTCATTGTCTCACTTTTAAAAGGGTTTGGATGTGTATCAATTTGCATTAACTTTTTAAAAAAATATTTTATTCATTTGAGAGAGAGCCCATGAGCAGAAGGAGGAGCAGAGGGAGAGGGAGAGGATCTCCAGGAGACTCCCTGCTGAGTTCAGAGCCCAACGCAAGGGGTTCGTGGGGCTCAGTCTCAGGATCCTGAGATCAGGGCCTGAGCTGAAATTAAGCATCACATGCTCAACTGAGCCACCCAGGCTCCCCTATACATGTGCATTAACTTTTAGATTAAACATGTGTGACAGTGGATTAAAAAAATCATTTTACTTCACACCCTTTTATTTCCCATCAGTGACTCTTAGAGTAAAATTGTGAATGTGTGTGCTACCAATTGTAATGACATTGCAGATGTTTCAACATGTCTTCCCTGAAAAATGCCTTCCCCACTCCCCCTGCCCCAAATTAACCAAGTGTTTTAGCATCTTTTTTTTTTTTAAGATTTTATTTATTTATTTATTTGACAGAGGGAGAGAGATCACAAGTAGGCAAAGGCAGGCAGAGAGAGAGGAGGAAGCAGGCTCCCTGCTGAGCAGAGAGCCCGATGCGGGGCTCGATCCCAGGACCCCGAGATCATGACCTGAGCCAAAGGCAAAGGCTTTATCCCACTGAGCCACTCAGGCATCCCTAACCAAGTGTTTATCTAAAAGAACTCTAAAAGAGGTATTTCTGAAATTACCACGGGTGCTGTAAATACAGCAAGACACAAAGCCTTACCACTGAGAAGACAACCTAGGATGAGGACTCACTTCAGTTATTGTCTTAAATGATGATCAAGAAAAGAGCAAGTACATTTTGAGAAATGAGGGGTTCCAGGGACAGAAAGCGTGTGTTCCAGCCCCGGTTGAGAATTAAGTGAGAACTATTAAGTGAGAACTATCTGGGTGAGTTTGCTGCTTTGCTTACAAAGGAAAGCTTGTTTCTCTTTTCTACCTTTTGCTTCCTCTTGGGTTGAGCAGTCTTTTGTTTTTCCTCTTCTTGCTGATTGCCTCATTGCCTGCAGCCCTCTGAGCCCTGGCCTAGAGAGAGGAAGAGTAACAGTAACAGAAGCAAACTTCATGCAAAGGTGTTAAGAGTTTCTAAGATGGCCAAATGTGACAGGGGGAGGCGGGATGCAGAGGTGTCGCACTGTGACTTGTATCATAAAATAGAAACTACAGGCAAGTGCAGCTGTGAAAAGGTTGTACTGAAGAAACAGGATGGTTGTGGTTTGCTGTAAGCATCAATTTTCCTGTGGAGCATTTTTACAGGAAGTTGAAGAACAAAGCCAACTTCATCTTAATTAGTTCTAATGGTTTTCAGATCTTGAATACATGTAACTAACTTTGCATCATGCAGGCATCTCGAAAGAGTAGAATCCATCAGAATTATGAGTGGGAGTCCCAAAACTACGGGCCTTTTTTTTTTTAATTCAGGATTTTAGTAGCAATTTGAGTTTGCTAAATGATTTTATTTTTACAGTGTAACTTAGAGTGGATTCATTGCCTTTATAATGGATGGTTTCGCAGTAATTTTTTACAGTTGTAATAACTCAATATGAACTTAAGAGCCTTTTCTTATTAAAACACCACCGAGTTATATATATTATGAATTTTCTTCTGTTCATATTTATTGGTCAAGCAAATGTGCATGTGTGTGTGTGTGTATATGGGGGTAGGGATATGTGTGTGTGTTTATAAACTGGAAAGATATGCCTGAAAATGTCAAGGGTATCTCTAAATTATTTCTATTATTATTAACCCCGATCCCTTTTCACCTAAAATGTAATTATTATTGAATGCTTCTTTCAGTGGACAACCATCATGTTTTAGTTTCATCTTTTGTGTTGTCAGTCTTAAAAATACAACAGCCAGTTATTTTACCAGCAAATCGGGTTTATCTGGGAATGGCAGAAGAATTGCAATTCAGGTCATGCAAGCTATGGCAAAATCAGAGGCAAACCCAGAGATCAAAGGAGAGAAAGGTTACTTTACAGAGAAAAAGGAGTAAGTTGGGACAGCTTTGAAAGAAAGTCTGTTGGGGGAAAGTCAGAGTTCAGGTGGTGAGTTTCTCATTAGCTGAATGGTGATGGTTTCTCATTGGCTGGGCTATCGCTGGGCAAGGCGAAAAATCTTCCTTCCTCCTTCTGGGGTAGTAAATTCTTCTTTTTATTAAAAAAAAATGCAAGGTATGCTTCTTCCTATTGGGGTCTACAATTGAAGAGAAATTATTAGGGTCTGACTGCTCCCTTTTCTGGCCTCCTGACTTCATTTTTAATGAGGTTTCCATTATTTAATTCCATATTTCCCCCTTTTGATCAAGATCTTTCCTTAAAAGTATCACCGATCAAGAGTTGGCTCATCCAGGGGCACCTGGGTGGCTTAGTCAGTTGGGTGTCTGCCTTTGACTCGAGTCGTGATCTGGAGTCCTGGGATTGAGCCCCACATCAGGCTCCCTGCTCAGCAAGGAGTCTGCTTCTCCCTCTCCCCCCACTCCTCCCCCTGCTTGTGCTCTTTCTCTCTCAATCTCTCTGCCAAATAAATAAAATCTTAAAAAAAAAAAAAAAAAGAATTGGCTCATCCAGAGCCCTCACTGCCAGGAAGGACCTTTACTAGGCCTCCTGTCCCATATCAGAGGGTAAGCTCATAGCAGTTGGAAACCACTTAAGGCCCCATTTGAGTAACAAGGAAGGTTAAGAGGGAGGACCCATAGGCATTTCCCATCTAAAGTCTGTATCTTCTCAAGGTTGTACACATTGGAGATCATCTTGAAGCATTAGGTTAGCATCTCCTTCTTGGGTTTCTGTTTCTACAAAGTTTTGACAGGCAACAGATACAAAACTTTAAAATAATTATACAAAAAATAGTTAAAAGCAACATGACAATTTCAAATTGTATGATGGTTCTGAACCATGATCCTGGGCCTGGAGGTAGCCAACCAAACAAATCAAAGGAATGTGGAGAATTAGATAAAACTTGTTATAGCCAATGTGCCTGTTCCCTAATTTTGTGCCATTTGGTTTCTGCTTCCCCAGAGGAGCTTATCCCTGTGTTTACTACAACATGGATGCCTCATGGCTCAGCAAGTAGGTAATCAAGGGCTCTGTGATTATCCCTAGCTACTTTAGCCCATGAGTTACATGATCATTGTTGGGCCGCTCCTACTTTGACTATGGAATCGGCCAGCTCTCCTAATGTTCGGGAGAGATGTCTGATCGTGTGTTCATCAGGCTGATGGGCAAAGGCTCTCTCCACAGAGGTAAATGCAAGTCATACATACCTCCTAGAAGTTCTCATTTAACGCAGCCATGAAGGGTTAGTGAGGTGGACCATGGTGGGCTGCTGTTTTGCTAGGAGGAGAAACTAGAGCGGTGAGTACAGCGAGAGAACACCGTCTTTTCATCCTCTCACTGCCAAGACAGTGAGTTGCCCAAAGCCTCCACATAGAGAAGAGAAGCCAACAGCCTCACATAGGGCCGCCTCATAACTATGAGCATTTATGGACCCATTTGTCTCTGTGGAGGCATTAGCATCATTCCACTCAGACTCAAATACCATGTTATCACATATGAAAAGTCTTACTAAACATACAGAAATGACAGCCAGCTTACCAGTGGTCTAACTTACACTGGCTGTACACAGTGCCTTTTCTATGTAAGGATATTCAAGAGAGCTCATTTCTCCAACCAAAGTTTGGGTTACATTGAGGCAGGGAACGAGGGTGTATGGATATAGTATTCTAGCCTTATGAAAGGGTCCTGAAGAACAGTTTAGGCGTGCAGTAGCATATGGGATTCCAGCAAAACCACTAAGAGGATAAGCTAAGGGGTCACTGTTGTCCTGGATGGATCAAGGTCTCTGGTGACGACAATCAGAGGCGTTTCCTCCTTTTGTAATAAATTGGGAAATGTGGATAAGAGCATTATCCATTCAAAGAGGAAAGGGAGAAAATATAGTAAGAAGTAACAAGGAGAAAGGATATGTAGGCCGGGAGCAGTGATCTTGGGAAAGCTGTCTCCGTTTAGACGTCACCTGCTTCCATGCCCCCAAATCTTTACTTTTAGGCCACCAATTGGTATGCACGTCCAGTCAGGATTTGGTGCCTTCTTTAGATGTGACATGCAAACCTAGGAGTCTGTTCCTAGAAGTCTGATGGCATAGGGGTTGGCCAACAGTACCAAGAGGGGCCCTTCCAGTGAGGTTGAAGACACCTTTTGGAGGTATTTTTTTCCAACAGATGAAATCTCCAGGTTGCAAGTATGATATTTAAGGTCTTCATCTCCCAGGAGCTGTGAAAATATTGTTCTAATTAAAGCATGGTTCTTTTCAAGAACTAGGCTTTTACAATATTGGTGTATATTTCCTTTCATCAGCTGTCAAAAGTGGTGGGAGTCAGATGCATCAGGCACCCTCTGTGACATTTTCAAAGGATGAGAATTTATGAGTTCCAAAGGGTTGGATCCAAGATTTAGAAGGACTAACGGTAGGGTGCCTGAGTGGCTCAGTCTTTAAGCCTCTGCCTTCGGCTCAGGTTATGATCCCAGGGTCCTGGATCGAGCCCCACATCGTGTTCCTTGCTCAGCGGGAAGCCTGCTTCTCCCCTGCCTGTCGCTCCTCCTGCTTGTGCTTCTGCTCGCTCCCTCTCTCTCTGTCAGATAAATAAATAAATTCTTTTTTTTAAGGATTTTATTTATTTATTTGACACAGAGAGAGATCAGGTAGGCAGAGAGAATGGGGAAGCAGGCTCCTGCTGAGCAGAGAGTCCAATGCGGGGCTCAATCCCAGGACCCTGAGATCATGACCCGAGCCAAAGGCAGAGGCTTTAACCGAATGAGCCACCCAGACATCTCACCAACTGAGTCTTAATAATGCTGTTGTGCATTAGACTAGCCCTGGGGATTGAGGGTGGGAAGCACAGCGAAAGGAGTACAGCATCAGCCCCACAGCACAGACCTGTCCAAGTTCTTGATCGGCGAGTGAGTTCCTGGGTCACTGTGAAGCTCAAGAGGGGTTCCCCAGGTAGGAATCATCTCTTCTAATAGGATTTTAGCCACAAAAGCAGCGGTAGCCTGTCTAAAGGGAAAGCTTCCAGTCCAGTGAGAAAACATACAGACTATGACTAAAATGTATTTTTATCCATGAGATGGGGGAGCCAAGGAAAACCTATTTGCCAAACCTCTGATGGTCCATCAGGCAATTTGAAATGCCTGGGAGCCATGTGCACGTGTCTCCCAAGACTGTATCTTAGACAGGTAGGACAAGCAAGGTGGGCCCTTTTGCAGCCTTAGGAATATTTTCCCACCAGTATGGTTGCATAAAGTCTCTCCTTTTATCAGCAGACCAAGGATTTCGTGCATGTACAGCAGTTGGTAATGGGAAGTTTAGAGTCCTTGGCAGGACTGTATTGTTATTCGGTTCAAGCCAGAGTTCTCTCTGTTTTATTGAACCAACAATTATGAGATTCCCAATATTGTTTTTTTCCTCTCGGGGGCCAATTGTTGAGCATCACTTGTCAGTTTTTGGAGATTTTCTTTTGGAGGAACATCCTTTTCGACCACAACTGAGTTTTGGTTATTGGTTCCTTTCAGAGCAGTGTTTTTAACAGAAACATCAGCAAGGTGGTTTCCTTTGGCCTCCAGGGAGTCAAGTGTAGAACGCCCAGGGACTTTAACACTAGCCAGAGCAGCTGGGAGAAGTATGGCCATCTAATAAATTTTCAACATAAAAGCCATTTGTAATTTTCTTCTGTTAGAGGGAAGACATCCAGCTCTTTCCGTAACATCCCATGGGCTGCCCCAAAGGCATACCGACTCTCAGTGTAGATGTCTACGGTTTTGCCTTTGGCCAAGGTTCAAGACCAAGTAGGATCTTATAATTGAGCCTATTGGACTAAAGGTAAAGGAACTCTTTTCATGTGCCCAGCATATTTACCATTTTCGTCCTTTGAATAAGACCCATCAGTAAACCATAGAGATCTGCATTGATTTGAGTTTTCTGTAAATTATTCCAGGGAGTCAAAAGGTACTGTGTCAGCATCAAGCAGTTGTGAGCGCCTTCGTCAGTGAAGGGAGAGAGAAGAATGACTTGGTTAAGGACATTGCAGGAAGAAAGAGTTGCATGATGGACAGTTAGTGGGGGATTTCCCAGGAGGTGAAGCGACTGGCTGAAAGGTGTTTAGTGTGGTGAGAATTCAGGAGGGCCTCTATTGCAAGGGACACAGAGATGATTAGAGGGGGACCACGATGGTTTCTTCAGTGGCCTCAACCAAAAAGGCAGTGGCAGGACAAGGGGGTTATCCTTGTGGTTCCGGTTGTTGGCTATAATAATTCCTTATGGCTCAATGACAGTTTCCATATTTTTTGGTGAGTGCTCCAAGGGCATTCTCTTCCCTCTCACAAAAAGGAAAAAAGGAATCTGTTAATTGGGATACCCAAGGACAGGGAGCTTTGTTAAGCTTTTCTTTAAGGCCCCCAAGTCTGTGTCATCTTATCTTCCCAAATAATAGGGTCAGGTTTGTTGTTTTTTAGTAAAATATGTATGTTGGGCCAGAAGAGAGAAGTTTGGAATCCAATTTTGGCAGTAGCCAGCTAGCCCAAGAAAATCTCATAATTGGTCCTTAGTTTTAGGTTTTGGGACGTTCCGGATACCACTCAGCCTATCAGAATCTATAGCCCTTTTCCAAATTCAGGTGCCCTAAATATGGAATACAAGTCTGAGTGAACTACCATTTTTCCCTGGAGACTTTATGTCCCTCTAGGGCTAAAAATTTTAACAGGTGACTGCTGTCCTCCAGTGAAGAGGCTTGGGAAAAGGAGCAGAGAAGCAAGCCATCTACATGGAGTAACAAGGTAGAGCCTCCAGAAAACGGTGTCATCTGAATCAGCTTTTAAGGTTTTCAAGAAGAACGACTCTGAGTAAAACCCTGGGGCATTACTGTGCAGGTATATTGTTTTCCCTCCCAAGTGAAGGCAAACAGATACTGGCAGGCCTTATCTACAGGGATGCTAAAGGTAGCACTTCATAAATTGATGACAGTGAAAATTTTGCTTTCAGTGGGGATGCAGGTCTGTAAAGTATGAGGATTAGAAACAACAGGGTAGCAAGGGATAACAATACTGTTAATGGCTCGGAGGTTTTGGACAAGCTTCCATCCTCAGCCATTGGGTTCTCTCGTGGGTAAAATAGGGGTGTTACAGGGACCAGAGCAGGGTATGATGAGGTGCTGAGCCTTGGAATCTTCTGTTGTGAGCTCAGTACCTTGAAGGATTTCTTTATTTATGAGGTATTAATTCTGGGGAGAGGTCTTGAGGGATCTATTTGAATCTTAATCTAACCTGAAGAAGCCAAGGGTATGTGAGAAATACATACATGAAAATGAGTTAAGAAAATTATATATAAAGGAAAACAAAAATGAATCTAAGTAAAAATAAGATACAGAATAGAAAGTAACAGGACAAGAGAATTTTTGGACCTTTAGATCTGCCCAGTTGTATTATTTCTGTTAACTGCCCCCCCCCCCACATACGGACAAAACAAATAAAATACTCTTCTACTGATTCCAATTTTTTGCCAAAAAAAAATTTTTTTTTTACTTTTTCTCATTCATTTTAGGTAAGATAGTATTTAAGTGTGACCACTGGCAAGATGTGTATAGCAAAATGCTTTATATTTTTTGAATAATCTAAAATGGTGATAAAACATAACTGGACAAACTTACCTTTATCCCCTCTTAATAGAACTTGGCCGATTCACTCCCCAATCAGGATTAGAGGCCAGGCTTCTGAGGATTATCAGATGTTTTCACTGGACAGCATTGGAGATCTTTCCCCTCCTCATACCATTTTGCAATGTAGGCCTCACACGGTATCCTCAAGAATGACTTTTAAATTGGCTCTAATTATGAGACTAAGAAACCATTTACTTAAATGACTAGCCAGTTCTCTTGATTTTAATCATTTTACATTCAGAGATAATCATGTGTTCTTGGATGGACACACTGAAGAGAAAAACCTAAGTTTCCTGGGGTAAGTCTGGACTGAACTGTGGGCTGTGGTTGAGCCTTTTGATGGCCATGCCACTGGGGAGAATATTTCTACTCTAGGATAGGAAGTGGGATAAACAAGTCACTATTTCTCATAAGGTCTCTGTCATAACTAATATTATATCTTTAGCAAATGGCTCTTGACCACAAGATGCCCTGGTTGGTCTAGGGTCATTGTGTGATGCTAATATAAGCATTAAGCCATGATGTGGACCTAATAACATTATAGTAAAACTGACAAAGTCAATCATTTCTTTCACAGAACTAGGAAATTCCAGAATTTCTGAATATTAAGATACACACACACACACACACACACACACACACACTGTGTGTGTGTGTGTGTGTGTAGGTAACAAAGAAGAACCAATTAATGAATTCTTAAAGTCCTTTATGCAAAATATTCTGCTCTATTCTCTTAACCCATAGTGCCATTTCCCTTATAAAGGGTTTATTGGTAGGTACCTACCCTCACCTCAATGGTTTTTACAACTTAAATTTCATGATTTTTGAATGATTCATTCAGTTATTAAATAAAACTTTGGGAGTCAATCACAGAATCCAGGGTTCAGGTTGATTTTTAATTTCTTCAGCATATGACAATCCAGAGATATCTTGAGTGAGAAATCAGTTGATGGATATTCTATTCACAAGTCATTTTCTTGGGGCACCCGGGTGGCTCAGTCTGCTAAGCATCTGACTCTTGATCTCAGCTCCTGTTTTGATCTCAGGGTCTTGAGTTCAAAAAAAGCCATTATTCTTATCTTATAATGTCTACAGTGGATAACAGATAGACATGTTTTCATGTAAATCTGTGTTTATTAGTTTGCTAGGGCTGCTGTGACAACAATGAAAACACAGATTGAGTGGCTTAAACAGCAGAATTCTATTATCTCACTATTCTGGAGGCTAGAAGTTCAAGATCAAGGCCTTGGCAGATTTGGTTTCCCCCAAGGCCTCTCTTCTAGGCTTGCTGATGGCCACCTTCTCCCTGTGTCCTCATATGGCCTTTTCTCCATGCTCATATATCCCTTGTGTCTCTTCCTCTTCTTATAAGAACCCTAATCATACTGGATTCGGGCCCATCCTAATGGTCTCATTCCAACTGAATCACCTCTGTAAAGACCCCGTCTTTGAATATAGTCACCTTCTGAGGTACTGGGTTTACGGTAGGGCTTCGATGCATGAATTCTGGAGGGACATAGTTCAACCCATATAACACTGCGAGGGAAAACAAAAAAGCCTTTTCTATCCCTGTGGTTTTCTTTGGGCGCATAAAATTCAACACACAATGTGAACATTTTAGAAAAGTCTGTCTCTTCTCCCTATGATGAAAGCTATGTAAACAGGGAAATATTCTTTAAGAGAAATTTTCAAAAGTGTATATTCTTAAAAGTTCAGTGCCCACGGTGGGGGTAGGCTGGAAGGGGAACAATCAGCAGATAGCGGCTCAGGAAGCCTTCAACTTTGGGGAGCCTAACTAGGGGGGAAGCAGGATGTGGTGTTCTCAAAAAATTCACAGCTGATTCTGATGCAGGAGAGAACCCACGTTTTGGGAACCCCTGCATTAGTTATCTCCCCTGTTCTAGAGCCCCTCCTGGCCCCAGGACAAGGCTGTTTTTCCTTTCGCGCTCTTCGCAAAGCAAGAACCAAACACAAGGCCAAGTTTTCAGGCTGCCTCGGTCCCGCTCAGCACAGCTCTGTCCACAGGGGACTCTGGGCCTCTGCTCAGGTGCCAGGTCAGTCCCTCCTTTGCCAAGTGCTCGAGCAGCACTCACACCAGCAGGACCCATGCTTACCTTCAAGGAAGACAGATCTAGACCCATCTGTTGGTCGTTGACCCATCTAGGGGCTTGCTGTGTTCCATACGGTTCATCCTCCCACCACCCTGTTCCATGGGGCCCAGCGAGGGTAGTCTCTTATCCCAGGTGGTTAGGTATTCCAGAAAAGAGTCCAAATCATACGTGCCTGACCCTGGGCTCATGTCTTCACAGGGATTCTAAGCTTTTTCATGCATACACCACACTAGTGTCTGATAAAGTCCAAAGGACACCTTCTCTGACTGTTACAAAAGGCACAAAACAAAATACAAAGGAAACTAGTTACATTGAAGTATGTACAACAAGATCTAGCAACAGGTCGAAATGTTGCCGTAATTTCAAAAGAGATCTGTGACAATTTTAACATGATGTGAAAAACTGTTAGTGAAAAAGTTTCAGGTACTGTGGTTTTCAGCCTACATTTATAATTCAAGGAAGTGCTAAATTTTAGTTAGAGCTTAAGGGAACTAAATAGGTCCCCCCCCCCTTTTTTTTTTCATTCAAGTTCACAAACCCTTGAAATCTGTCCACAGACCCTACCGGTGTAAGGATCCAGGTTAGGAACTCCGGGTCCATTCGGATCTCTGCTGCTGTGGGGTCCTTCGGGAAGGTCCACTTCTGATTCTGGTGTGGGCTGTTAACCCCGTGAGCGGAGGGCACCCTGACTCTCCAAGGCTTTGGGCTCTGCTTCACTGGTGAAGTCAGACTGCCAGGAAAGCGGGTCCCGGCACTGAAGGCCAGCAAGCCCTTCTGACCTAGGGCTCATTCTTCGTCCAAAGCTCAGAATGCACAGGGGGTGACTCTGGGGCTGTTCCAGCGGCCAGCACATGACCTGCTTGTGTGACAACTTGCTCTTTCACTCCACATGTGTTTAGTGAGAACCCTACTTTGGACCAGATATCAGGGAGAGCTGGTAGACTTCAGTCTGCTGGGAAGACAGCCAAGAAGGAGCCTAGCATGGGGGACATGCATTGGTCTTCTTTGACCCATGGGGTAAGGTGGCAGGATTGGAGTCTGGGGCTTCTCCAAAGCTTCCTTCAAGGCCCCATCCCGGAGAAGCCCAGATAAGCAGGAAGGGGCAGAGAGACGCCTGAAGCCAGCACCTTCAAGTCCTCGGGTGTAAGTACTTTGCCCGGAGGAGGAGGCGAGATGGGGGCTGGGGAAGTGGCAGCAGCAGCGGAGAGAAGAGAACGGCGAGGGCGCTCAGCCGCAGATCCTCGGCCAATGGTTGAGTTGGGGCCAGTGGGGGCGTGGGGGGAGGAGCCTCTGTGGTCCACAGGCTTATTTATAAGTCCGTTAGTGCACCGACAGAACCAAAACAGGCACAGCAGAAAGCTGTCTAACCAGATTAAAGAGGCCTGACAGGTGGCAGTCCCCTGAAAGCCTCCCTGTACCCCAGGCCGGCCCCTGAGATGTATCGGACAGGAGTTCAGCCTGATCTTTGCAACCGGGGGCTGAGTCATGAGACCTGGGCCGGTAAGAGGTTCCTGGTGGTTGACCAGAATCCGCTCCTTCCTCGCTGGTTGTTAGGATAGTGGGATGACGGGTTAGCCCGTGAAGGGGGGAATCCGACAGAGGGCGTTGGAAGGTTGAGGGCGGTTTCATCCATGAAGCACGCGGCTGATCTGTTTCACGGAGCGCACCCCTGGGGCCCTCCAGGCGGCCGTGGCCACCCCCGTCCTCGGTAAGCTGCCTTCTCCAGCTCCGTTAATAGCACGGCTCCGGCTGCAGCGTCTTTCCCAGTCCGCTGCGCCCGAATCCAGTCGCTGGCCCCCATCCTTCCTCCTGGTCCTGGGACGCGTGCGACAGTGAGGCCTCGGGTGCCTTCTGCCCCAGGACAGGCTGCATAGCACCGGCCCGCCCTCGGCACTGGTCACACTGCCCGCTCGGCCCCACAGGTGACGAGCTGGCGCCATGCAGAAAAGGCCGGTTTAAGGAACACGTTTTAAAAGAAGTTTTGTCGGAGACAGCCTCTCAGGGAAAAACAGATTGAGCTGTAGTACTAGTTCGCTCTTCACCTGACCAAAAAAGGTTTCTCGAAAAAGACCAGGGATTGAGAGAACTTGATGTGAATGAATTACGGCCTTTCCGTGAGTTGCTCAGTTTCTCCCAGTCGCGGTGTCCCCTGCGAAATGGGTGGAATCGTGCTAGTCTGCGGTGTCCCTGTGGGACTGAGAGACGGTGGAGGTGCCCACGATCTAATTGATTGTAAGTGACCGCAGCTGTGCTGGGCGGTGTTTTTGAAAATTCATTTTCTCAGCGGTCCACTTGGAACGCCGAACTGTCTTAATTCCCATCTTCCAGCAGCCTTCACGGGTCCAGCGATGTCCTTTTCGATTTTGCATTCCCTTTCTGTTCACAGAAAGCAAGCCATCTAACAGTACTTTAATAGAAACTATTGTTTCACGGTGGAATTTTTTCCGCATTAACTTTTCATGGTTGAACTGAATTTTTAAAATTCTAAATAAATTGTTTTCTTCCTTCCTTTAAGAGATGTGGGGAACAAGAGAAAGATAATTCTGCTGTTTGAGGGATGCCTGGGTGGCTCAGTGGTTAAGCATCTGCCTTTAGCTCAAGTCATGATCCCAGGGTCCTGGGATCGAGCCCCACATTGTGCTCCTTGCTGGCCGGGGAGCCGGCTGCTCCCCCTGCTTGTGCTCCTGCTTGCTCCCCCTCTCTCTCTCTAATAAATAAATAAAATCTTTTAAAAAAAGATTCTGTGTTTGAGGGGCACCGGGGTGGCTCCGTGGGTTAAAGCCTCTGCCTTTGGCTCAGGTCATGATCTCAGGGTCCTGGGATCGAGCCCCGCATCGGGCTCTCTGCTCAGCAGGGAGCCTGCTTCCCCCTCTCTCTCTGCCTGCCTCTCTGCCTACTTGTGATCTCTCTCTCTCTCTTTCTGTGTCAAATAAATAGATAAAATCTTTAAAAAAAAAATTCTGTGTTTGAAATTCAGGACACATGTTCCGTGTGGTTCAGGTGGGGAGTGTCCCACGCTGCCCACTGGCCTAAGACTCAGATTCTACAACAGGCGGCTCAAATTTCAGTGCCCACGAATCACCTCAGGATCTTGTTAAAGCGCCGAAGCTAATTCGGTGGGTGAGAGTTGACATTTCTAAGACCTCGGGGTGATGCCCCTGCTGCTGACCCAGGACCACACTTGAACAGCAAGGATCGGGTGGGAGGAGCCCAGATTACTCGGGGTGAGAGCTCATGGCCGTGTGCTGGGTCCTGAGACCCAGGGATGGGACCCTGAAAACTGCGCGGGGAAGAGGATTCATGACTGGCAGAAGTGCTGGGAAGCTTCCTCGCCCCATAGGTTCTTCAGCCCCCGATGTTTGCCGGCCTGCCCCTTTCCCACTGCCACGGGCCAGGTTTTCCCTGCACGCTCCCCGCCCGCCACCGTCTGGCTTCCCCTTGTTCCCAGAGCTGTCACACTATGCAGAAAGCTTTTCTAATGAAGTGTATTTCTAGAAAACAGCCTGGGACTCCAAGGTTTGGACGTTGTCTCTTTTTTCCCCTCTTTTAAAAAAACTTCGATCCTATAAGGAAATGCCCAGTAGCACAAAGATGGCATCCGGCCCCCTTGCCCATCTTACCTGCCTGCCTTACCTTATTCCTGCCTTCTTCCCCTGGAGGACTGTAAGACCTTTGAGGGCAGGACCAGAAAAAATATTCGTCTTTGCATTCCTATAGTGCGTGCGCAGATGCAGGCGAATGGCAGGCATCTGCGAGAAGAAAACCAAGCCGGCACAGAGTGGGTGGGGGTGGGGAGGAAGAAAGGGTGTCGTGGTGGAAATGAGGGATGAGGAGCCAGTGGACATCAGATTTGGCCAGGGTACATTTCTAGCAGTTTTAGGATCACCTTCCAGCTTACACAGGCTCCAGGTGCCGTTCCCCAGACCTGCTTGGTGGGTAAGGAAACTGAGCAGTGTGAGGCACCCATATTGGAAGGTGCTTCCAATATCTTCAGGCATTTGGGCTCGGAAACCTCCCCTGCTAGGATCCTTCCAGAAGAGTAACAGCTTAGCAATGTTGTAAAGATGATCACCCCTTACAAAAATTGGTCTGGGGGCACCTGGGAGGCTCAGTCGGTTAAGCCTCCGACTCTTGGTTTTGGCTCAGGGTTATGATTTCAGGGTCCGGAGATCGAGCCCCCGCGATGGGCTCTGCACTCAGCAGGGAGTCTGCTTGAGATTCTTTCCCTCTGCCCCACCCCCACTCCTCTCTCTCAAAAAAAAAAAATTCTAGAAAACAAAGTTGGCCTCTGTGAGTAGCTAGCTACCCCTTTGGTGGGAAGGAGGGATGAAAGATTAGAACAAAGTATTCCTAAAAAGTCTAATCCGTGACCAAGTTTGGTTTCTTTTTGCTTTGTTTTTACAGATTGACCAGCGAGACTGTTGAGCGTGTAGCTGTCCAAGATGCCGGTCCCTCCCCCTCCGGCGCCCCCGCCCCCGCCAACGTTTGCTCTGGTGAGTGGCCCCTCGCTGGCCGCGGCTAGTGCACGAAGCGGGTCAGTTGGAGTACAACCTGGCGCCCATGCATTTGTTTTACATGTATTTGTGTTCCGCCTAAAAACCGTGGGGCAGGTTTTCCCGTTGCAAGTAAGCCAGCCCCCGAGACCCTGAAGGGCCCGTTGTCAGTCTCAGGCGGTGCAGAGGACATGCGTGGGGTGTGCGTTCGTAGGGTTTCCTCTGGCAGGTCCGGCGGGGAAACATCCTGTCCCTTCCCACGCACCAGCCCGGAACTGCGGTTCTGCCCGCCGTGCGCTGTTGCCATTCAGATGGACTTGACTTCTAGCCTTTAACTTCTGTTCAGAACAGTCCAGAAACCCAGGCCTATGTATGAAATGCAGTCGTTCACGCTTCCTGCAGACTCACTCTTTATTTTTCTCTGATTTTCCCTTCGTCCCACTCTTCTTTTTGGCAAATATCATCTACCACCCCCTCATTCCCCGCTTCCTCCCACACTCCCATCCGTCTTTAAATCTACCCTTGCAGGGGCACCTGGGTGGTGCAGTCAGGCAAGCTTCTGACTCTTGCTTTCAGCTTAGGTCATGATTTCAGGGTCATGAGACAGAGCCCCGGGAAGGGCTGCGTGCTCAGTAAGGAGTCTGTTTGAGATTCTCTCTCCCTCTCCCTCTGCCCCTCCTGCTCATTCTCTCCCCCCCTCTTTCTCTCTCTCTCAAATAAATAAATCTTTAAATCTCTCCTTACATTTAGATGTCTACTTTCCAAAGGAATTTCTTCACCGGGCCCCTCCTGGTGTCTTGATAGACCTACCCTCAGAAATTAGTGCACTCTCTTACAGGAAGTCGGCAGCCCTCCCGGTGGTGACACAGAAAGGCTCCCAGATGTACCCCCTTGCCCCATTACCTCCCTCAGCATGGGAAGGCTTCACTGCTGAGAAGCCTCACAGTGAAGTGATGGGTCCTTTTCACTTGGGGAAACTGAGATTCAGAGAGAAAAAGTCTCTTTCTCGGGCTTCCACAGGACACATTTCTGTAGCCCATCTGAGTTCAGAACTCAGAAGAACAAACATTTGACTAGCTGATCGCTACCCAGTGTGGTCCTCCAGCTCTGCTTAGCGGCCCCAAGGAGACAGGTACAGAAATCAAGACTAAGCATTAAGAAACGCGGCAATTTGCCAACAGTGTTATGTCTGTTGTTTCTAAGATTGTATTTTGTGGGTCTCTTTTTAAAGTAATTCATTATTCTTTTTTAAAATATTTATTTTTAGAGCAGGAGAGTGCACACGTGGGAACAGGAAGGGGGAGGGGCAGAGGGAGAGGGAGAGAGAGAATCTTTAACAGACTCCTTGCCCAGCTGGAAGCCTGACACGGAGCTCGATCTCACAACCCTGAGATCTTGACCCGAGACAAAATCAAGAGTCGGATGCTTAACTGACTGAGCCACTCAAGTGCCCCCTAATTCACTTTTCTAGTAATTGTTGTTTTACAAAAGTATCAGTCCAAGATGAACAGGGAAAAAAATTTAAAAAACTGATCCTTCACTCAGATAAGTTTAAAAAATTCTGATCTAGGGGCGCCTGGGTGCCTCAGTCGGTTAAGCGTTTGCCTTCAGCTCAGGTCATGATCTCAGGGTCTTGGGATTGAGCCCCGCATCAGAGTCCCTGCTCGATGGGGAGTCTACTTCTCCCTCTCCCCTGTCCCTCCCCCCGCTCATCCTCTCACTCTCTTTCAAATAAACAAATAAAATCAAAAAAAGAAAAAGAAAAGTTCTGATCTGGCTAACATAGCAGGATTTCTTTATTTATATTTCCCCAAAAGTGTGGTTTTGTACCACTAGCTGGGTAGTATATGGATTAATTCTTTTTATTTTAATGCTCATGTGTTTATTTTAATATGTGTTCTAAAATTTATAACTAGTATATAACTAGTTATATTCATATAACTACGAATATTATTGAATAATTGAATAATATAATAATTGAATAATAATTACTACGAATATTATTCATATATGAACATATATTCATATATGAATATAACTAGTTATATGTATTTATATTTATACTAGTTAAATTTATAACTAGTACATCAAAGTAAGGGTTTAATAATGAGTTAATTTGAAAAGAAAATATTCACTGAAAAATTGTATAAATAATATAGTGAACTGACTTAATGAAAAATATCAAATAAATAATACAGGTAGCTTAGAGGACATAAGTCATTTGGGTGGTACCAGAGTGACTGAAATTTATCCTACCAATTCATTTCTATACATTTTTATGTGACTTAAAGCAAGATCCTGGAGAAATAGGATACAGAGACGAGCAAAGGGAAAGGCGGGTTGGTGGCCGTCGTAGGGCACTGCCTGGTGGGACAGCTCAGTGAGGGGCTCTGGATTGCCCGCTGGAGAGGGATTAGCACCCAAGGAGGTCAGGCAGCAAAAATACATTTGGAGGCATAACAGGAGGCCAGTGAAAATTGCTGACCTTCATCCTTAAAATGAAGACAGTAGGTAATTTTTAAAGTTCTTTCTAAGATGTCCAAGATGTGTCATCAAGTTGAAAAAGCAAGTTTCTGAACAACAGAAGATGACTTGACTCCATTAGCAAACGGGAATGGTGCATGTAAAGAGTCCTTCTGGAACGATCTAGTCTCTTGGCAGCTTTGAAGTTCCTAATACAGTATTGTTAACTCTCATCACTGTGCTGTACTCCTCCAGACTTCCTCATCTTCTGGTTGTGAGTTTGTACCTTTAACAGCAGCTCCCCAACGTGGGCAAAGGGCGTGTTAGATCCCACATTTACCCTTTTGTAAGTTACAGGGAAGGCTCTGAAATCACACTGCCAGGGTTTGGATCCTAGGCCCTCCTCTGACTAGCTGGGTGACCGGGGCAAATGATTTTACCTCCGTATGCCTCTACTTCCTTGACTCTAGAATGGAAATAATGACTCACAGGGCTGCTGAGGGACCGGGTGAATTAATATACATAAAAGTGCTAAAAACAGTGCCTGGCCCATAGTAAACGCTGTATAAATGTTAACTGCTGTTATTATGAGCAAGTAATACCGTATAATTATTCCAGGACCCTTTCAGCTTAACACAGAGCTTCTGTGTATCCTGCTTCAAGGTTTTTTCTTAGCTTTCCCTCTGCCCCTAACTGATAATAAATCGCTGGGTGAGGTAGCAAGCTAAACTGCCCCAGCTTTACCTCCTGCACCCCCTGCTGGCTCCTCTGGAATCAGAGCCTTTCAGAAGGGCTAGGGCCAGCCTGGAAGGCCTCGGAGGTCTGCTGGAAGAACCGCTGGGTTTGGCGAAGCCAGCTCTGACTAGGGCCAGGCCACCCCAAGCCAGTTTCCCTGTGTGACCGACCCAGGCACGTGCCTACTACTTCCGAGTCCTGTGCTCTGGGCTCCCAGTGTCCCCGCTCCCCAAAATAACCCTGAGGAAGCGACATCCCAGTTTCATAGTACGGATCTTTCCCAGGCATTCCGGAAAAATGAGAAAATACATAAGTGTTTTAAAGCAACACTTTTGTCCACTGTGCAGTCTCTGCGAGCTAAGCTTTCAAAGGAATTAAATATGAGAACCACCTTCGGCAAGGGTATCGGACCCGTTCTAGATTTTGAGGGTGGTGATGGTGGTCTCATGACTATGAATGTTCTTCAAAACTTCTAGAACTATATACACTAAAGTAGTGACTTGACTGTATGTAAATGATACCTCAAATCTGCCCTAAGTTAAAAAGAAAAAAATATTTGGCAACATAGAGGGTATTATTTTCTAAAACTTGGGTGAATTTTGAACACATACAGTTGAACCTTTTTGCTAGAGACAATTTTCCCCTTGCTCTAGGTTAGCTCTAAAAGATAGGAGAGAGAAGCTCTTCTTTGGGGCACATTCTGGAGTACGAAGCCTTGTAGGATCTAGCCGAATCTTAAAATTCCCTTCTCATTTCGAGCCATCCAACCCTGGCTCTGTGGGTTACGACCAGATTGCGGTCTGAATTTATAAAGACTTCTATCAGGGACTGACTCTTCTTGCATTAAAGATGAATGTAATTTATTGCTGCATCTGTTCCCAAATGTCTGGGTCTTAAAAAGAATGACATCGGATCTAAAACTTGTGGAGAATCTACAACCATTGCCAAGAACCTCAGTAACGAGCTTCCAGTACTGTAGCTTTCCCCGCTGTAGTATATGACTTTAATTCAAGAGATGACTATAAGTCTGCATGGTTTCCTTTCAGGCCAATACGGAAAAGCCTACCTTGAATAAGTCAGAACAGGCTGGGAGAAATGCTCTGCTCTCTGACATCAGCAAAGGGAAGAAACTGAAGAAGACAGTCACCAATGACAGGAGCGCACCGATATTGGACAGTGAGTGAAAAAAAGCTGTTTTCCATGGAGAAAAGTGATTTATGGCCTCACAATCAACCCTACCCTTCCAAAAAGATTTTTTTTTTTTTTTTTTGGTTAACAACAGCTGCAAAGCTAGCAAAATAAGGGACTGTATCACTCATTGTGGCCACAGCTCCAGCTTGGGTTCCCTCTAATGCTGCAGGAAGCCAGTATAATAATTCTTTGTCCAAGACACACACAGTAGCGATTCTCTGAATTATTCGCCCCACTTTCTGGAAGTTAACCCGTTACTCTTTGCGCCACAGACCAAAAGCCTGCATAAAATAGGTAAAGAGCCCTAGCCTTGGAATCAAAGGCTATAGGTTCGAGTCCTGGCACATCCACCACTTAACCCTCGCCAAACCTCATTTTGTTCAGATGTAAACTGGAGATAACGGCTCTTCTGGTGCCCTCGCAGTTTGCTGCGAGCGGCAGACGAGACGATGCAAAAGTGTTCTATGGGCTGGGATGTGTCAGTCGAACGTAAGGTACAATTTTCAGGAGCTGGGAGAGAGAGGAAATGAGATCACAACTTTGCTTATCTACCCATCATAAGTCTGAGGAACTTTCTAGAACAAGCCAGGGGATGTAGAAACAACACAGAACTCCTGTTAACAATTACAACAGAATGAAAACGTAGCCATGGTTAGAATCTTCTGAGTTAATAACCAGCCTGGAAACTGTCTCCTCACGTTCCTAGACCTTTCCACTGCAGGCTAGATGTCCCCAAAGTACATCCCACATCCAGATCCCATTTTTTTTTAAAGTTTTATTAACTTGACAGAAAGAGAGCATAAGCAGGCAGAGAGGCAGGCAGAGGGAGAGGGGTAAGCAGGCTCCCCGCTGAGCAGAGAGCCCGATGTGGGGCTCGATCCCAGGACCCTGAGACCATGACCTGAGCTGAAGGCAGAGGCTTTAACCCACTGAGCCACCCAGGCGCCCCCCAGATCCCATTTAGATTGAGTAGGAAATAGACTGACTTTCCAAAAATCACCAGAGAGAGCTTTGTAGGTGGTGACCAGTGATGCGGGCGCCTAATGAGTGGAGAAGAAAGAAGGCTCAGAGTTAAGTGAGAACATTGGTGTGGGAGGAAATTGGAAAAGAGGAAGACCAAGACAAAGGCTTTTGTACGTTGCTCTGCTGTGTCAGGGTGTGTGTTGTAGGGGAGAGTACACCAATCTCCAGAAGGAACTATGGGGTCTTTTACCCTTGACTGGACCCTTGACCTCTTAGTCAAAATGCCCACGAGGGGAGCCTGGGTGGCTCAGTCATTAGGCATCTGCCTTTGGCTCAGGTCATGATCCCAGAGTCCCGGGCTCGAGCCGGAAGCCTGCTTCTCCCTCTCCCACTCCCCCTGCTTGTGTTCCCTCTCTCACTGTCTCTCTCTTGTCAAATTAAAAAAAAAAATGCCCACAAAACTGATCGGGTTATTTTATAATCCCTTAATCCTCCAGATTGGCGGCACAAAATTCTCCCTGAGGGGAGCCCAGCACCACTTAACCTCTGGGGAGCCTTGGTCCAAAGCTGACTGAGTCCCGGTGCGAGGTATGGGATCAAAGGCGCTCCCCAAACCGCTGGCGTCTGGGACACACCTCAGTTGTTCTCCCCCCCCTCCCCGGGAGGAGGAGCTGGGGGCTCGTGAGAGGTAGATGTGAATTCCCCACTGATACTAAAGGACACTGGACGGTGTGTGGCCTATTCCTGAATCCACTATTAGAAACTCATTCTTCAAGGTCCCCTTCTCCTGCCATTAAATGGAAAGAAATGTTAGTTCTCCCTTCCAGCTGTTCAGTGATTATGAACGCGCTTTGCTTCGTGGACACGAGAGGCAACCCAGCTCGTGGCCTGTCATCCGTGCACTTAGCGGACTCCTGTGCCATTGTCACGGGCTCTTTGCAAGTGGCGAGGCCCACCATAGTTTGGCATTTGTTTGCAGCTGAAGCCTCCCTGGGTACTATGTCAAAACGTTGACCGTGGTTATGCATGATAAAGCTCTTGTTTCAGCCTTGTTCTGCCGTGTGATTCTTAAGGAAGTGATCAGGAGCTAGTGAGTGGTCATCAACCACTTTAGCTTCTCTCTCTGAAAGACGCGCAAGAGGTCCAGGTTAAGAACGCTGACGAATGATGTCTGATGGTGCATCAGTCTCTTTGAATGTCCGCTGCCGTGTAAGGGTATCCTATTTAAATGCAGCATTCCAAAATGTATCATTAATTAATGAGTACTATTTGAATGTCAAGAATATTATTAATATTATTAGTAATGATTAAAATTTCTAAAAGTGTACTTTTATAATGGAAGCCATCTTGCATATACTTCTGGAAATTGTTAGGTGAAGTAATCCTTGTCAGTTCACGATCAGATTATTTCTTCCATCAGCAGAGCTCCCAAAGGTATCCTAGAAAGCTCCACCCCTAGAAAGACTGCAGAGCTAATACTGGCTTACGATCAATCTAATCAAGAAAAAAAGAAAACGCAAATGAATAAAAGTAGGACTCAACGTAGATTAGTAAGAGATTCAAAGCAGATTTTTCAAAATTAAGGATGTTGTGGTGCATTCATATGCTAAAACATGTTACAATCTTAAAGAAATTAATTTTTTGCAAAAAGCATAAATTTACCAAAATTCACTCATGAGGCTTCAACGAGCAAGGCAAAAGTTCAATACTTTATCAAGCTACTTTCTCTCTAAAAAGCTTTAGAGCCAGACGATTTTATCAGTAAATTCTTCCAGATTTTAAGAAACAGCTCATTCAAAGTCTATACGAATCATTCCCAAACATAGGAAGAGGTGAAAAGCTATCTGATAGATGTAATGGGGGACTCGCATGGTCTTAACCTCAAACTTGACCATGGCGGCACAAACACAAAAAGAAAGCTATCTGCCAGTGTCTCAGGGGAGCTCTGGCAATGTCTGGAGGCATTTTTAGTTGTCACAACTTAGCCAACGTGGGGTTCCTACTGACATCTAGTGGGTAAAGGCCAGGCATGCTGTGAACATTCTACAGAGAATAAGGGGCGCCTGGGAGGCTCAGTGGGTTAAAGCCTCTGCCTTGGGCTCAGGTCATGGGTCTCGGGGTCCTGGAATCGAGCCCTGCATCGGGCTCTCTGTGCATGGGGCTCTCTGCTCAGCGGGGAGCCTGCTTCCCCCTTTCTCTCTGCCTGCCTCTCTGCCTACTTGTGATCTCTCTCTCTCTGTCAAATAAATAAATAAAACCTTTAAAAAAAAACAAACATTCTACAGAGAATAAGACAGCCACCCACAAACAAAGAACTATCTACCCTAAAGTGCCAGTAGTTCCAGAGTTAAAGGTGTGCTCATTAAAAGCAAACTGTGGTTGCCTGTAGCAATATTAATAATTTATATTGTATGGAAGTTCAGTCATCAAAGTAATTATTTATATAAACTAGAACTAAGATAAGATACAAGAGGAAGCAAAACATTTATTATTTGCAGACCATGTGTCTAGTAGAAGATCCAAGATAATAAATTTTTTATAAATTTTAATTTAGAAAATATTAGCAGAATGGTTTATTAGATGCCAAATGAAATTTTCTGATGCCATTGATAACCAATTACAAAAGGGGCAAACACCCCTTTCACAGTTTCAACAAACAAAAATATATCGAAGTAACCTTAACAAGAAGAGTATATGACCCATATCGGGAAAATTGTAAAACTTGACTGAATGTACCAGAAGATATGGGAGAGTTTACCATGTTTCCATATAGTCTAAATATCATAAAAGTGTCAGTCCTCCTCTATTGATTTGTAGATTTCATGTACTGCTTGTCAAAGACTCTAGAAGGTTTCCCAGGGGTAGAACTTTAAACAGTATTAAACCTCATAAATACAAACATACATAGATACATACATACATACATCGTAAATTGCACGAGACACTTCTCTAAAGAAGGTTATAATCATGGCTCTCATACAGATATAAAACGAACATATGTCAAAGATTTTATTTAAGTCATTAATTACTGAGGGAAGTAGTATAATGTTACCAGGGCAAGGGAGAGTTCAAAGTACCACACACATCAGAGCTGAAATGAATTTACAGACAGGTAGACCTGTCTGAAGTCAGTTGCATGCTACTGAACACAACTATTTTACATTTCTATGAACAGTTATTATCAGGTTTCTACAACTTACAGAGTTGTAAAATAGCTCACAGACAAGGGAAATAACCCAAAGGCTAGACAGGATACTTAGTAATCTTTTTCTTCTTAGTTTCTTTCCCTTTCTTTCTTTCTTTCTGGTCATTGTTGTCTATTTAGCCATTTCAGAATCCCACATGTTTGGTGAAGTAAATGCAAAATAAAACAAAATCTCGGTACCATCTTCAATTGCGGGGAGTTTTTTAGTTTTTTATTTTTATTTTTATTTTTTTTGCAGGGAGTTTTTAAAAATGTGTTAGCCTACTATTGGGCTTTGTGCTATTAGAAAATTGAAATCAAACTATAAGGCCATCAAATAAATAGATGGTCAGAAGAACTACGATATATTCAGCCCTAATACATGATGTGGTCCCTTAAACTCATGTTTTCAAAGAATATTTGATGACATGGGAAATGCTAACAATAAAGTGTTAAGTGAAAAGAGCAGGCTAAAAACTGCTTAGTGAATTTGGTCTTAATTTTGAGAAAAAAAATATATTAAATGAAAAAGTACTAGCAGGAAGAAATACACCAAAGTAGTGTATAAATTTCCAAAATTATGGGATATTTTATTTTCTTCCCTTTCTTCCCTTTATTTTTATGATTTCCCCTTTCCCCTTTTACCACCTTTTATTGCATCTCCCTTGGGATTTGCCTTTCTTTGAAGATTCTTTTATTTGCCAAATCTTAGGATACAGGTGATAACTCATAAGGCAGCTAGCCAAGTAGGGAGCATGGGGTGAAGGCATCGTCTATGACTGATTCTCCTGCCCTGGGGCCTGTGACCGCCCTGGAGTGAAAAACAAAGCCCTTCCTTTTCTGACCAGGGGTGGGGTAAATCGTTAAAATCCTGCTTTTTCATGAAATCCCAGGAGTGTCACCCCCACCCCCCCCAGGCCCAGTTGGAGCCGGCTCCCTGTTTGACCAGCATTGTTTATTGTGTACTTGGGCTCGGGCCGTACTTTGATGGTGTTTTCATACACAGTGAAGAGACTTGTGTTTCTTTCCTTCTGCAGAACCTAAAGGAGCCGGCGCTGGTGGCGGTGGTGGCTTTGGTGGTGGCGGCGGCGGTGGTGGCGGCGGTGGTGGTGGCGGCGGTGGTGGAAGTTTTGGAGGGGGTGGCCCACCTGGCTTGGGAGGACTGTTCCAGGCTGGGATGCCGAAGCTGAGATCCACAGCCAACAGGGATGGCGGTAAGGAGAGTTTCTTTGTCTCTTAGTAACGAGGTGAGGCTGAGTTCCGTGGTTTGGAGGCTCGGCATCCACTCTAAGGCACCGTGCCCTTTAAAACATTTGAGATCGCTTGACATGGTAACACTGCTTTATGAGAAAGACTCTATTTAGCATCTTTTTTTTTTTTCTTAAATCAAAATCGGACCGCTCCATGGAGCCGATTGTTAAATGTCCTCGGGGTAACTTGTACTTTTTTGTACTTTTCTAAAGGGGGAGCGAGAGTGGGTAGAAAAAGAAGGAGCAAAAGGAACTGGCCAGCCCTGGAAGGGTGGCCTGGTGACCTGGCAAATTCACCTTTTCTTTGTGAGGTAGCCTGACCCAGCTGTCTAATATAGTAAATACTTGTGAGTCACTTTCCAAAACACTATGGAGCTTGTTATATGGAATATAATTACGTATCTCACTGAATCTAAAAAGATGTTTTGCATGACAGACATCTGGCATTTGAGGGCCAGTGATGGTAAATATTCTCTGCAGGGACACATGGAAATGAGTCCTCTGGGATTGTCTTTGAACCTGATGACAGAGAGAAAAATTAAACCTCGTCATGTCCAAATAAAATACCTTACGAAGTACATGTGGCTCAATATGTTCTACCATAAAACTTTTGGTATTAATGTTCGGTGTTAGAAGACTTTTATTTCTAATTCTATGTTCGTTTAATATGTCTGCTGGGAAAGTGTGAAATTCTCATAATCATATGAAGACAAAGCCACTGGATCCTCAGGGTTAATTAGCTGACTATTTAGCTTTGGACGGTCAAAATCTAGAAAGATACTCGATAATATGAGAGATTCTGTCTTGCCAGACCTGCATTCACATTTAAATTTACTTACTTAAAACCCACCAAAAGGACTGAGGCAACTGATGAATGCGGACATTCAGTACTTTAACAATAGGTGACGAAATTAAGGCAAAAGTCAACTAGAAATAAATTCATAAAGTGCAGATGGGATTACGTTAGTGCACAAAACGGCGTGCCAGATGTACACATCAGCCTAGCGTCCCGTCCACAGAGTGAACGCTGCCCATGTGATGGGCCATGTGGCTAATAACCCAGCTTCAAGCCGAACTTGGAAGATACAGTTTATCACAAGTTGCTGACTTAGAAATATACCACACAGTCAAGGGAAACACAGCTTTCTTCTACTACTGAAGTTGAAATAAATTCTCTCTAGAGTTCATGTTTCTCTGCTGTATGAATCCATCCAAATGTCTCTCATTGTGCCGTGGGTGAAATCTGAAGTCCTCTGATGACTTCCTCTGGGATGCTTGGAGCAGCTCAGTCGGTTAAGTGTCTGCCTTCAGCTCAAGTCATGATCCCAGAGTCCTGGGATCGAGCCCCGCATCTGGCTCCCGTCTCAGCAGGAAGTCTGCTTCTCCTTTTCTCTTTGCTCCTTCCTCCGCAACCACCCCCCCCATGTTCTCTCTCTCTCTCTCTTTCTCTCTCACTCACTTTCTCTTTCTCTCGAATAAATAATCTTTAAAAAAAATCTGAAGTCCTCTGGTTTACAAGGCTCCTTATGACCTGGCCCCTCCTGGCCACTCAGGGTCCGCTTACTAGGTTCTCCATGATCACTGTGCCCCAGGCATACAGGCCTCGGTTTTTCAGCTTGATGCTCATTCCCACCGTAGGGCCATTGCACCTGCTGGTCCTCTGCCTAAAGCACCTTCTTCCCTATCTTTCTATGGCTGGCCTCAGCTCAAATGTCACATCTTCAGAAAAGCCACCCCCAGCCAGCCACCCCACCTATCTGGTCTCTCCATCTCATCAACCTATCTTAGTTTCATTTTAGTTACTTATAACTATCTGAAAATATTTATATGTTTGCCGGTTTATTATATTGGCCACAAGAATGTAAGCCACAAGAGAGCAGGATCTTTTCTGTTGTGTTTATTCTTCTGGCGTTAGCGTCTAGAATAATGGCTGGTATATAGCAGGTACTCAATAAATATTTGGTACATGAATTAGCTCATGGTTGAAGTGGTAGAAGTTTCCAGGCTCACCATTTTTTGAGATTTACCATAGGTTCCAAGAGATTCTGGGGTGGTGGTTTGAATTTTTCCATAACTTTGGTTCCTTCTTTTGAACCAGAGCAGTTTAATATTAATTACATAATAGGGTTTTTCTGTCTTGCCAACATTGAACTGGAAGTTCACTCAGTGAGGGAAAAAAACTTGTGTAGTCACCTGCTTCTTTGCAGATTAAGACCAACCCCTGGTGTCGAGTCTTTCAGTCAAACTCTGACCGTTTCTTTTTTCCCTTGTTAGTTCTTTCTTATTTCAGTTACAATTCTTCCATGACATTTTTCCACCTTCTCTTGGGAATTTTATTCAGAGGCACTGAGGAGGCCCTCCCCTGTGGAGACTTACATTGAGATAACTAATTCTTCACCTGAGATGGCTACATGATTTTTTTCAAATCTGAGCGGTACAGTCACAGGAGGATAGGGATGGTGACAGGGAGAAAGAAAATCGTTAGCAGAAATCCCGTGTACCAACACCATCCTGTTCTCCTCTCATGATGAATGGGGAGCCCTCCCAAACCATCGACAACTTAATCATGGTTCTTGTCCACACGTAATGCCAAGAGGGCTCTCCGGCATCCTTTTGCAAGCCGACAAGTTGTAGGACCTGTAATTAGCAGGTGCACATGGATCTGTGATCTGTTCTGGCCCCAGGAAGGACCACCAGAACCCGATTTATGTAAACAGTAGTTACCTATACTTCATAGCATCTAGGAAAGGACTTCCATCCAGTAGCTGAGAATACATTCTAGTTGTCTGATTTCCTTTGAGAGGGGGGTCCTAATTTTCTAACTGGATTTTTTTTTCCTGTTCTCCAGATTCTGGAGGAAGCCGACCCCCGATTTTGCCACCAGGAGGAAGAGCCACATCTGCCAAGCCTTTCTCACCCCCAAGTGGCCCAGGGAGGTTTCCTGTGCCTTCTCCAGGCCACAGGAGTGGTCCCCCAGAGCCTCAGAGGAACAACCGAATGCCTCCCCCGAGGCCCGACGTGGGCGCAAAGCCTGATAGCGTTCCCCCTCCAGTTCCTAATACACCAAGACCCATTCAATCAAGTCTGCACAACCGGGGGTCCCCACCAGTGCCTGGGGCCCCCAGGCAGCCCAGTCCTGGGCCCACCCCTCCCCCCTTCCCTGGAAACCGAGGTGCTGCTTTTGGAGGAGGCTCCGTCCGCCAGACACCCTCCAGCTCCTCCTCGCCCTTCTCCAACAGGCCCCCTCTGCCCCCGACCCCCAGCAGGGCCTTGGATGACAAGCCCCCGCCTCCGCCTCCTCCAGTGGGCAACAGGCCCTCCCTCCACAGGGACATGGTCCCACCGCCTCCCCCCCAGAACAGCAAGCCCTCGGTGCCTTCGACCCCGAGGCCCTCCTCCTCCTCACAGGCCCCGCCTCCGCCGCTGCCACCGAGCAGGCCCGGCCCTCCGCCGCTGCCTCCGGGTGACGAAACCCCAAGACTCCCACAGAGGAATTTGTCCCTCACTTCGTCCACAACCCCCTTACCTTCCCCAGGACGATCGGGCCCTCTTCCTCCCCCGCCCAGCGAGAGACCCCCTCCTCCGGTGAGGGACCCACCGGGCAGATCAGGTATGTCACCTCCGACGACGCAGAGCAGAGTTGCCTTCCTGCAGCCCAGCAGCTAATCACCGTCTGAGGGGAGTGGGACAGAAGCTTAAGTAAACTCTCAGACTGCTCTGATCGTCTGAGTTGACACTTAACCGTGGTGGCTTCCTCCTGACCTCCTGTGGGCCTCTGAGGAAAGTGGGATTACTGTTTGCGTTTTAGAGATGAGGACACTGAGTAACTTTTTTTTTTAAGATTTTATTTATTTATTTGAGAGAGAGTATGAACAAGCGGGGCGGGAAGGTGCAGAGGGAGAGGGAGAAGCAGGCTCCCCACTGAGCAAGGAGCCGGATGTGGGACTCGATCCCAGGACTCATGCTCTAAGCCCAAGGCACACGCTTAACCCACTGAGCCACCCAGGGGCCCCGAGATTGAGTAACTTACAAAGTCAAATGATCACCAGCTAGTTAATAGGAGGCTAGAACTTCCACCTCCAATTCTGAAATGTGCTCGCCACGCTACTGCCCTGCCCTCCCTAAAGTGAATACCAGCTGTCTTGATTGGGCAACTGAATTCCCATCTCCTGTAAGAGTGATCCATTATGGGCGCCTGGGTGGCTCAGTTGGTTGAGTGGCTGCCTTCGGCTCAGGTCATGATCCTTGAGTTCCGGGATTGAGTCCCGCATTGGGCTCCCAGCTCCACAGGGAGTCTGCTTCTTCCTCCGGCCTTCTCTCCTCTCATGCTCTCTCTCACTTTCTCTGTCTCTCAAGTAAATAAATAAAGTCTTAAAAAAAAAAAAAAGAGTGATCCATTATGCCAACAAGAAGGGTAGCTATCTAAGAGCCAACGAACTTTTCCTGTAGTGCTCTCTTCATCTGTCAAGCTTTGAGGCCACGTCCCTGCTCATGAAAGACAAGTGTTAGAGTAAGTTTTGCTGTTTGTTAACATCTTTGGCACATAGATCCTTTGGAGAATCAGATAAAGGTAGAGGCCTTTTCATAAAAATGCTCAGCAGTACAAACTCAAAATCTGCGTCCTATTTCATGGATTGAAGGCCCTGCTGCCTCTGTCTGTGCCCCACCCCCCGGGCTAAGGAAGCTGCATCTAGGGAAGAACTTTGAGACTTTATGAAATGAAATGAAGTGAGGATTCCCTAGAGCTTGTACTCTTTCCTAATTATAACAGGTGCTTTTTACTTCACAGTGGTTATTGATGCGTTCAACAGAACCATCTACATTCTTAATTTAACCTTATTATTATATACAAGATGCCTGGAAATGAGACATTTCTTTTTCTTTAGGAGAAGCTAACTTTTTGCCCTGTGACCTCAAGAATCTAATAAATACAACTTTTTTTTTAAAGATTTTATTTATTTATTTGGCAGAGAGAGAGAGAGCACAGGCAGGGGGAGTGGCAGAGGGAGAAGCAGGCTCCAGCATCACCACCCTGAAATAATCATTCATAACATTTTTTATTATCCTTTCAGTCTTCTTAAAATGTATGTTTTGAAAGGGGTACCTGACTGGCTCAGTCAGTAGAGGATGCAATTCCTGATCTTGGGGTCATGAGGTCAAGCCCTACATTGGGCATAGAGCTCACTTAAAAAAAAAATAAGTAAAACTTGTGTGTATTTATATATACACATATATGTGTAAACATATATTTATGTTTCTAAAATCAGTATCACTGTACATACTGTTTGGTTATTTGCTTTTTATTTATCAATCTCATTAACATCTTCTGATAGGATTATAAACTATTCTTATACAGCCTGACTTCTAATGGCTGCATAATATTAGATCCTACAAATTAACCTTTATTTAATCATTTGAACCGTCTCTAGATTTTTGCTGTGCAGATAATACAAGGAATATATTCTTATAGATAAATATTTTTGCACATTTCTATGTATTTCCTTTGGATTGATTCCTTGAAATGGAATATTTTGGTGAGCAGGTATGTGTAATAATCTATAAATTTCATAGGTACTTCCAAATTGGCCTCTAGAAAATTCCTACCAACTTTCATTCCCACAAGGATCCTATGAGAGGTCATCAGGGGCCATCTGTATTTGAGAGGTGGCTTGGATTCATTATTAGGAGTGCGGGCTTTAGAATTTGACATATTTGGAGTCTAGACAAAACCCGACTTGAGGTGGTTTTTTTTTTAAGATTTTATTTATTTATTTGACAGAGAGATCACAAGTAGGCAGAGTGGCAGGCAGAGAGAGAGGGGGAGGTAGGCTCCCTGACGAGCAGAGAGCCCAATGCAGGGCTCGATCCCAGGACCCTGGAATCATGACCTGAGCCAAAGGCAGAAGCTTAACCCACTGAGCCACCCAGGCGCCCCCTGACTTGAGGTTTGTAACCTTCCAACACCACAGGCCTCTCTTGTATCCCTACACCTCTCAGAGTTGCTGTAAGAATTAAGCGAGACAAGTACATATAATGGTTATCTTAATTCCTAGCATGTAACAGCATTCAATAAATGATGATTTATCAGTATTATTATAAGAAATTGAAATCTGAGGGTGCCTGGGTGGCTCAGTCAGTTCAGCATCTGACTCTTGCTTTCAGCTTAGGTGATGTTCTCAGGCTTGTGAGATCGGGCCCCACGTTGGGCTTTGTGCTCAGCGGGGAGCCTACCTACCTGAATCTGCTTGACATTCTCCCTCTCCCTTTTCCCCTCACCCTCACCCTACCCCCTGCTCACTCTCTCTCTCTCAAAAGAAAAAAAAGTGTAATCTGCTTTCTTATCTATTATGCTTGCCTAGGTTTGGAGCAGGGGTCCTGGAAGGTTAGAGAGTTAGGAACATGAACATTTACTTTAAGAGAGAGAGAGAGTCTATCAAGTTAGAGAGTACCAGGCCCCATAGTGCTGGAAGTCTAGTTTGCATTTAGTGATAGCTATGCCCTGGGAGTACCAGCGAAGTTAACCCACAGCAAGTGAGACACTTCCCCCCCAATAAATCAACTCCTCCCGACTGGGAGCCCAGCAATGGCAAACAGATGGGGCAATAAATAAACCCTACCAGGAGAAGCACTGAAGACTCCTTGAGAGAGCAATCAACCAGGGCCAGGCATGCCTCTCACCTCCATCAGGTGTTGGGGCCAAGACTTCCAGGCAGGGATATGTGCGATGGCTGGGTTGTTTGGTTTAAGGTCCTTCAGGTGGATTCTGAATCTGCAGTTAATAAAAGACATTTATATTTATAGTACCGTAAGATGTTGTATTTACATGAAATGTCAGCATCTTGCAAGAGAAGCACACTGCTGAAGACCCGGAATAATTACTAAGGCCATTTTGATTTGCATGGGAAGATTCAAGTTCTTTTTTTTTTTTTTCAATTTTTTTTTAATGTATTTATTAGAGAGAGAGACTGAGAATGAGAGGAGAGAAGGTCAGAGGGAGAAGCAGACTTCCCGCAGAGCCGGGAGTCCGACATGGGACTCGATCCCGGGACTCTGGGATCATGACCTGAGCCGAAGGCAGTCGCTTAACCAACTGAGCCACCCAGGCGCCCCCAAGTTCTTTTTTTTTTAACTCATAATCCAAATAGCCTCTGAATTTGGACGATGGGACAAGGAAGATAGGTTTCTTTTGTATTATCAAAAAGAATTTATTTTTTAGGAACTTAAAAATTTCCGATTATACCATACCACTGTATTTTTTTAAAATGGTTTCAAAGATTTAAATAGTACTTTTTATCTGCTTTTTAGCTACTTATTCCTGGCAGGAGTGCTGTGAGATGACTCTCTGGCGCCCTTTGTAGAGAGGGAGTTCAGTTCCATGTGGTAACCAGCTTGTTCAGGGTCAGGATCAGCGTACACGGCCGTGCACACTGACTAATCCGCCTCCCCAAACAGGAAGAACCAAGAAGGAACTCCTGCCAATCTCAGCATGATTGGTACTTGGTTTCCTGATGCTGCTTCTGCCTAGAAACAGATCGCATGCATCACAGAAGTATGCTTGTGTAATTAGCAATACTACTGTGCATTTAAAGAGCCTCGTCTCTCTTGAAGACCTAAAGTAACTTCATAACTAGCTGCTTCTTTTTTTTTCAATTCCTTTTTTAAATGGCATTTATTGGGACGCCTGGATGGCTCAGTGGGTTAAATCCTCTGCCTTTGGCTCAGATCGTAATCTCAGGGTCCTGGGATCGAGCCCCGCATCGGGCTCTCTGCTCGGCGGGGAACCTGCTTCCCCCTCTCTCTGCCTACTTGTGATCTCTCTCTGCCAAACAAATAAAATCTTATAAATAAATAAATAAATAGCGTTTATTTCCTAAGTTTCATGTCACAGTAATTCAGTAACTAAGAGGATTATAAAATGTTTTTAAAAGGAGGGGCGCCTGGGTGGCTCAGTGGGTTAGGGCCTCTGCCTTTGGCTCAGGTCATGATCTCGGGGTCCTGGGATCGACCCCCGCATCGGGATCTCTGCTCGGCGGGGAGCCTGCTTCCCCCTCTCTCTCTGTCTGCCTCTCTGCCTACTTGTGATCTCTCTCTCTTTCTCTCTCTGTCAAATAAATGAAATCTTTAAAAAAAAATGTTTTTAAAAGGATACAGTTGTCAATATAAACAGATTATCACCTGTTCTCGACCTAACCGTATCATCTCTAATCTCGGTACTAACTCAAAGCCAAGACCGCCATTTAGCTATCAATATCAATATGTGTACATATGTGCAGTTCTGTGTTTATATGTACTTATTCCTTGCTTGGCTTAATCTCCTAGAAAGTCTCCACTATTTCTCCATGAGCTCTAATTATAGGGCATACATCCAGCAGGTGCTCAATAACTGCACATTGACAGTGACATGATAATAGTAATGTAGGATGTAAGATACTGCACTAAATGTTGTCCCTCTCTTTGTCCCAGGCCCTCTCCCACCACCCCCTCCAATAAGCAGAAACGGCAGCACATCTCGGGCCCTGCCTGCCACCCCCCAGTTGCCGTCCAGGAGTGGAGTAGATAGTCCTAGGAGTGGACCCAGGCCTCCTCTTCCTCCCGACAGACCTGGTGCTGGGGTGCCTCCCCCTCCTCCACCATCAACATCAATTAGAAATGGCTTCCAAGACTCTCCAGGAGAAGGTGAGGGGGGAGTCCCTCTTCTGGGGGAGGGACCTTGGGAACATTTTCATGCTACAGGGCACACCGAATGGTAAATTTGTGTGCGTTGTTTGTGTGTTTGCATTAACATTTCTTGTTTCTATGACCCTTGTTGTTGTCACGCTGCACTGCTCTAAGTATCTAACCATTAGAGACCACCATGATTTCAAATTCCAAGTAGTAATCTTCCCTCCTCCACTTCTCAAAAAGGCTGATCGTTTTTCTCTCTCACTGTTGAAGTCTAATTTTAGTTAACTTTCTAGAAGATGCCAGAACTCTAAAACAATGTCATTTTGTCGTTTATCCTCTTATTACCTACCTTACCTGACTTTCTCAGCAGTTTGCTGGGGCAAGAGGCCTGATGATCTGCAGGTATTAAGCGGCTTTCCTCTACCTTTGTTATGAGAGGGTCCCAGTTATCCCTGGGCCTGCTCGAGGAAGAAAGGTATCTTGACCGTTAGCCCCCAGGTCCCGAGAGGGACTGGCTGGGTCCTAATCACGCTAGTTTAAGTCACTTAGATCTGTCTTTGCTTTGATTCGCAGACCAGCGTATTTCACTGATGCGCTGATCAGTGACATTTGTTGCATTTCTGGATTTTCTCTAAACTTCTAGGCATGAAACTAGAAGTGATCTCTGCAGCTCTCTGTGTCCTTTCATTATGTAAGTCTTTGTAGCAGATTGTTACTGAAGATGCTGTTTGTTTCTCTCCCTCAGATGAGTGGGAAAGCAGATTCTACTTCCATCCCATTTCGGATTTGCCGCCTCCAGAGCCATATGTCCCAACGGCCAGAAGTTATCCCAGTAAACTGGCAAGAAGTGAAACCCGGAGTGAGTATTTCCGCAAGGGCTTCGGGTGGCTTCATACTTGAATAGCCTGGGATATCTACACAGTTGAGGGTTATGTAGGAAATCCGGGCCTCTCGCCTGGAGTGGGACAGAGAACCCCATATGGAGCCATCTGAATTCTGGTAAACTCCCTTTCCACAGGTGATGGGGAAAATGGGGATACCCAGAATGCATATGAGAAACGATTATTTTAATGTGGCATTACAAGCTCAATATAACTTTGGTTTGCTAATAGGTTAAATTGTTTGTATTGCTTTGCTTGTTTGGACAGACTTCCCCATTTTGGTCTTCCTAAGATAGAACAAACATCTACTACTAGTTTTTAGACTAGCCACATGTCTTAATAATTATAACAAAAACGCACTGTAACTGCCTTGATATTTTAGATATAGTACGATCAGGGGCATCTGGCCGGGTCAGTCAGTGGAGCAGGCAACTCTGGATCTCGGGATTGTGAGATGGAGCCCGACCTAGAGTATAGGCATTACTCAAAAAAATAAAATATTAAAATAATAATAATAAAGTAATAAAATGAATATGATTATAGATTTTAGAGCATTACATGAAAATTTCAAACATACCCATAATCTCTCCACATCAACACATAACATAGATTTTCATTTTACCAGGTTCTCTGCTCATTTTTAATCCATATAATTCTGATTGATTTATCATTATAAGTATAGAGTGCACTTTCTTGGTGGTGGGGTTTACATAATTCTGCTTAGTAAAATACCTTCTCATTTTATCACACGATTTTTATTTTATACATCCCATCAAGTAGACATACAGTAATTTAGTTTACCATTATTGGACATTTAGATTGTTTCTGGGTTTTGCTAAAATATATAATGCAACCATAAAGAAGTGAATCACTTTTCCTCCATTGAAACAAAAATGGGAACAAGAGGAGGAAATAGAGAAACTGAAATTTCATGACAATAAATGTTTAGAACAAAGGAAAAATCGGCACAAAACACACATAGATCACTGAGGAGGCTCAGACTTGTAACAGCTTTAAATTTAGAACCAAACTCCCAAACCAGAAATGTGTGGGGAAAAAAGCATTTGCGCATGTCGGAAAACTGCCCCAGCGTCCCTAGCCTTGTCCTCACTCCTTAGGCAGAGGTCCTTACACGGACTCAAGAGCCTGCTGACTCTTTAGCATCTGGTTCTTAAACATTTTTTTTAAAGATTTTTTTTTTTTAATTATTCGACAGAGAGAGAGAGAGAGAGAGAGAGAGATTGAAAGTAGGCAGAAAGGCAGGCAGAGAGAGAGGAGGAAGCAGGCTCCCCACCGAGCAGAGAGCCCGATGTGGGGCTCGATCCCAGGACTCTGAGATCATGACCTGGGCTGAAGGCAGAGGCTTTAACCCACTGAGCCACCCAGGTGCCCCTCTTAAACATTTTTGGTTGGATGTTTCCCAAGTAGAGCAGAGTCATAGCTGCCTCAGTTAAGGCTGGTGAGAGGCAAAATCAGTGGCTTCAGGGAGATGTAACAGGTGGCAGTCTCAGGTCAGAGAGACAGGGACACGGGACTGTACTCTGTGTCACTGCACGGGACAACACAGGAGTTTCTGTTGGGCTGTGAAGAGCAGGTCCCATTGTGCTCTGTGAACTGCTGAAGAATTCAGAACACTAGAGGATGTTTTAAGAAAATCTCCACAAACAAATGCTGGAAGGAAACAGAATATTGCTGCTTGAAAGGAAAAGTTTAATTACTCGAAAAACTCATTTATGTAGAACACTCCATTCCTAGATGATGCCTAATAAAAAAGGTATAACTATAATGAACTTATACAAGAGTGAAAAACAAGTCTTCACGTGGGACAGATAGCTTTGAGTGTGCGTGGGTGTGGGTGTGGGTGGCGTGAAGAGAGGCTTCTATCTCATAAGATCCGGTTTCTCTTCCTTTCTGGGCACTAACAAATGTAATTCACTTTAAGGAGTTGTTCATATAGACTCTGAATATTTTTCCTGGTTTCTGGTAAGCATTCTTAATCTAATGTGAGTACTCTTTGTGTATTTAAGTGAGTAACAGAACCGTTCCCCCTCCTCTAGATTTTTTTTTTTAAGATTTTATTTATTTATTTGACGGAGAGAGAGAGATCACAAGTAGGCAGAGAGGCAGGCGGGGGCGGGGGAAGCAGGCTCCCCGCTGAGCCGAGAGCCCGATGCAATGCGGGGCTCCATCCCAGGACCCTGAGATCATGACTCCAGCCGAAGGCAGAGACTTGACCCACTGAGCCACCCAGGTGCCTCCCTCCTCTAGATTTTCACTTCATAGCTGAACACATTCCCTGCCCCGTCCTGCCGTCTCTAAGACTAAAGGCGACTTGCAGACTGGAACTGCCTGCTCACTACTGCATCTTCCTCAGGTGGCCCCGAACCTGAAATGTGGTGGGCATTTAAATACATTTCTGAAACTGCCGATGAATTAATGTCCACTGCGCCCAAAAATGTTTTTGTAGATTGGCTTTAAATATTCCTGGCGTTCTGTGTGTTGAGTGGATCATCTCTGTAACAAAATGAAAGTACTGTCCAGCGGTTTTGCGCTGCTCCCGGGGCTGCCCCTGCCTCTGGGTGGGGCGCCCGCCTGGCGGGGCCCCCCGGGCAGCCCCCGAGCCGGGCCGTCTGGCCACAGCTCTGCACAGGGCCGCCCGCGCGGTGCCGACCACCGATGGTATGTCGGCCATGGTCAAGGCCCCACAACGGGTGACTGGTTTCCATCCAGATGCGTCCCTCCTCAGGTGTAGGACCAAGAAAAGACACGGTTGGGGTGGCAAGAGGAAGAGGCAAGGTAACGGGCTGCCAGCGTCATCCTCTAACTGCTCCCCTTGCTCAGAGCTTTTGTTCTAACTCAGAAACCCCTGTCCAGATGGCTCCCGGAGAATCGGTGAGTGCCAGCCCACTTCTGAGTGCCCCCAGAGCAGCGGCTACAACGGACCCACTCAGCTGACATGTGTCCCTGCGACGTCTGCTCACAGCGTCTGAGCACCCGGCTTCATGCCTGCAACCTGTTAGATCCTCAAAAACATGACGTGGGACAAATGAATTTTAAAAACTGTGAATGGATTTTAAACCCAGTACTCATACCCATGAATGTGCATAGTGTTTAAAAGAATACTATCAACAGAGCGAAGAGGCAACTCACAAAATATGGAATAAAATATTTGCAAGTCATATATCTGATCAAAAAGTCATATCCAGAATATGTAAAGAATGCCTATGATTAAACAACAAAAATCCAATTTTTAAAATGGATTGAACACTTGCATAGACGTTTCTCTGAGGAAGACACCCATATTACCAAAAAAAGCACACGAAAAGATGCTCGCTACCACTAATCACTAAGAGAATACACATAGGACTACAGCAAAATACAACTTCACAGCCATTAGGATGGTCACTCTCAGAAAAGCATTGTTTAGAAATTAGAAGATACCTAAATGTCTGATGAAAAGGAACTGATTAGATAAATATAGCATACCTATGTAATAGAATGTAATGTGTCATTGTAATTTTATGTATAAACAGTAACGGCTCTGAAAAATGTTCACACCGACAATATATGATCCTATTTGGTGAAGAAAAAAGGGAGCTGTTTATCCATAGAAGTTAAATGGAAAGTATTCACATTATGTTATTGATTATCTCTGGGTGGTAAGGCCTTGGTGAGTTTTTGTTTTATTTTAACTCATCCATATTTTCTAAATCTGTAATAAACACGTACTCTGTGGCAAGAAGAAAAGGAATTTTTTTTTTTAATTTTCTTAACTTTGTTTAAGTACTCAGGAGCCAACAGTGGGTCATCCCTCTCTAGAGCTGTTCGGTCAGATCCTTCCTCGCTTCCCTTCACTTCTTTCTTCTCATCCACATGTGCCTGTTGTTTCCAGCCTTGGTCACAGAGGGTGACACACTGGGTACTTTTGTGACCATCCTTTAGTTTGTACAGTGAGATCATAAGCTTTCTAACCAAAATTTATATGTTGTCTATTTTTTCATCCAGGTGGATCCAACCGAAGAGAAAGGGGTGCTCCGCCACTCCCTCCCATCCCGAGGTGATCTTTGCCTGCTCTTCTCCAGCCGAGCCCGAGAGCAGCTTCTGTTGTCGCTCTCCGAGGGTGCAAACCCTCCTCCCCTTGTCTTCCCTTGTCCCCTTCGTACTGGCAGTAGGGAAAGTAGGGAAAGGGAGGGTGACGAGGGCATAGGTGTGCGGGGTGGGGGGTGGGAACGCAGTAAAGAAACGCACCTAGCTTTTTATATTGTGTATATTCTCAAAGCTCTTGCTTGCTTCAGCTACAGCCTGCCAGTGCTGGCTGCTTAGAGGTCAGGAGGCTTCTCTGGGCAGGGGGCAGACATGCATTGTGTCCTAGCTTTCAACCAACCGAGTTCAAACATTCACAGCTAATTTGCTACAGACTGTAATATTAAAGTCCCCGAGAGCTATTTGCTTCCATGCCTTTTTTGCATGCTTGGCTTTCTGTCTGATTCCAGGAACCACAGACCACCTAAGCAAGTTGCCACACTCAGGGCTCACATAAAACGTTTCAGTTACAGGATGTCCAGTCTTTAGCAGTCTGAGATAAGCTCTAGGATAGAGCTGTCCAACAGAAATACAACGTGAGCCACATATATGGTGTTTGAATTTCTAGTAGCTACCTTAAAAAAGGAAAATAGGTGAAATTAATTTTAATATATTTTATTTAACCCTAACACCCAAATTATTACCATTTCAACCTGCAATCAGTATAACAATTACTAATGAGCTATTTCACATTCTGTTTTGGTACCAAGTCTTCAAAATCCCGTGTATATCCTACACCGAGAGCACACGCCCCTTTCAGACTAGTCACATGTCAAGGGCTCGACAACCCCGTGGGGCCGGTGGCTACCGTATTCGGGCAGCGCGGGTCTAGAAGACACAGGCTAGTGCAAAAACCTCTTGTTTCAAAAACATAAAAGGCAAGATGAGCTTTAGCAATTCAAAAAGTAACTAAAAATCAAGTTAGGACCTAACACCTTGTTCAGCAGACAGCTTGACCTTAGATTTTGTTCCCCTATTTTCCATCTCTCCTTGATGTGCGTATCCAAGTGTTGCTTCACGATGCCAAGGTCAGAAATTGATCTAACAGGGTTTACAGTCACGTGGAATAAAGCCATTAGAAAGAAACTGAAAGCCAGCCAGGGCTTGGGGACTCGGAGCCCGCAGCCTTGAGCTCACCTGTCTGTCGGACCCCTGCCTCGCCGTCCGTCGTTTCCTCTGCTGCCCAGCGTGCCTCTCCGTGCGTGCGGGGGAAGGCGCGCGGGCTCTGTAGCTGTGAGGGAAATTCAGGAAAAGGTAGCCAGTTGGAAACGTGGAGGAAGGAAGCAGGTTTGAGTTGATGGGCAAAACTCTAAAAGTCTGAATCTGATGTTTTTGGGGGTTGAGAGAGATTGCTACTACAAATTGAAGAGAATTTGTCTTGACTCTCTCGGGAGAATCCCTTGCCCTGGATCTATGCAAATAATCTCCGGGAAAGGACCATAGGGATAAGCCAGGCTTGCCCTTTTTTTGTATGATTTTGTTTACAAAACTTTACTGGGACTTTTAAATCTAGCTGTAGATTGGGGGGGGGGGGGGATGTCCATTTTATATGGTTTTGTATGGTTGATTATGGTTAAAATGACCATTACTTATTTTTTAAAAGCACACAGCCACATATGTGTATGTGTACCTAAACCTCGTGTCATGGTTTCAGTGTGTTGTTCGTGTATTACCAGGAGATGCTAACAAGAAATGAATCCAAAGAAAAATTTGAAAGAAGCATTCCTATTTATAGAATAAATAACTGTTTCCTTTATATAAAAGCAAAAGAACTTAGAGTTCTAATAAATGGGATTTCTAATAAATTATGAAGTTGCCCATTTGAATATATTTTTATAACTTTCCTTGCCAAAGTCCTGGGCTTAGTACGTTAGAGAACTTGGTTTGCCCTCCTCCCCTCTGCCATTCATCTGTCTTTCTTAGAGTCATTTGGGGCCCTTTGCCCAAAGGGAAGCAAGAACTATAAGGCTATAACAAACTTGGCTAAGTATTTTCAAAAAGAATTTTTCAGGTAGAATAGCAGCATCATTTTATTTTTGGGATTCTTTGATCAGATATGAGTAGTTGGTACAAATCCCTATGATAAAGCCTAATGAGCCACTTCAGAAAAGGATGGAATCTGGCCTTCCTAGCAAATAATGGCAGAGAAGTCCAAAATTCTTTGGATCCAAAGATCCAAAATTCTTTGGATCAGACTTTTGTGAGGGCTAGTAAGCATGGCCAGTTTCCTTGTATATCTCAGCTTTGTAGGTATCATGCTAAAGTCGGAAACAGTCACAGCTCAAAGTTGCTGTTCATCCAGGAGAGAGAAGTTTTAGAATGTATTTAAGTCAGTGTTTCATTAATACATCTATACCCTTTCTTTGAAAGTTGGCAACCTAATTGCATCCAAACCTGAATAATTTCTATGCTAAAATCTTCAACTATGGCAAATCACAAAAATGAATATTTTCTTCCTGAAATCAGGGCTTACGTTTGGGGTTTTTTCCATAATATTTCCAGATAAATGTATTCAAAATGCAATACAGTATTTTAACATTCACATATCATTTTATATTGAAATGTATTACAGTATTAAAATTCAGTGTTCAGTATTTATTTCACTATGCATTTTATTTAGTAGAAACCGAGAGAAATGTTTAATCCAATGGTGCCTTATTTTGTGATTTGAAAGAAATCGACTTTTTATGTCTAAGCAGCAGATTATTTGCATATTTGTACAAACTGTTAGGCCTTTATATTTTAACTTGTAATACCAATTTTGTTATTTTAGTAGCAGAAATGGGATGGTTGTTTAAGCGCCCAACATTTTTTGGCACAAAATTAATTTTTCCCTGTTTGTAGTCGGGGACAGTAAAAGAAAACAAATGTTTTTCATACCACTGCACTATGTAAACATGCACATTTTGGAATCTGTGTCATCAGGACAGTTTATATGGTGGGGTAGAGACTACCCTAGACATCTGTGTCTTTGTAAGTTAGCCAGACAATAAATAAAAGCAGAGTGATAAGAGTGTCAACTGGTGGTTTTTATTGAAGTATTGTCTATGTAAATGCAGATGAAAAGGCAAGTGTCTGTTTTCTGTTTTCTACTCTGGTAAAGAAAGACAAGCTCAGAGCAAAGAAAAAGAGGAGGTGGCAGTGGCCCATAGTGAGTTCCTCACACCCACTTTCTATTCCCTTGTTTGTGCTTCCTGAGAACCTGCGTCCTAGTCAGAGTCGGCTGTCTGCTTCCTTGAGGCAGATGCTTCTTCTCTAAGGGAAGGATGGATGGTAGCAAGAAAGCTTCCAGGACGAGCACTGACACTGATAAATACAGGAAAAGCCAGTGGGAATTTAGAAGGCCTGATAATTTTTTAAATTATCTGCTGTGCATTCGAGCACGTATACATATCTTAATATAGCATAATGGTTAAGAGATTAGGAAGACCTGCCCCCACCTCTTACTTACAAGTCGCAAACCTCTCTGAGCCTCAGCTTCTTTATCTGCAAGGTAAGTAACTATCTCACAACATTAACAAATGCATTAAATGAGATAATGCAACAAATGGCCAACAGACATACGAAAAATTGCTCAACATCATTCATCATCAGGGAAGTACAAACCAAAACCACGGTGAGATACCACCGCACACCAGTCAGAATGGCTAAAATTAACAAGTCGGGAAACGACAGATGTTGGCGAGGATGCAGAGAAAGGGGACCCCTCCTACACTGTTAGTACGAATCCAAGCTGGTGCAGCCACTCTGGAAAGCAGTATGGAGGTTCCTCAAAATGTTGAAAACAGAGCTACCCTACACACAACCTAGCAATTGCACTACTAGGGAGTTACTTCAAAGATACAAATGTGGTGATCTGAAGGGGCACCTGCACCCCCAATGTTTATAGCAACAATGTCCACAATAGCTACACTATGGGAAAAGCCCACATGTCCATCAGTGGATGAATGGATAAAGAAGATGTGGTATATATAGATATACAATGGAATACTACTCAGCCATCAAAAAGATGAATCTTGCCATTTGCAATGATGTGGATATTATGCTAGAGGAACTGGAGGGTATTATGCTAAGTGAATTAGTCAATCAGAGAGAGACAATTACCATATGATCTCATGTGGATTATAGGGCAAGGGAGGGGAAAATAAAACAAGATGAAATCAGAGAGGAAGACAAACCAGAAGAGGCTCTTAATCATAGGAAACAAACTGAGGGTTGCTGGAGGGGAGAAGGGGAAGGGGATGGGGTAACTGGGCGATGGACATTAAGGAGGGCACGTGGTGTAATGAGGACAGGGTATTAGATAAGGCTGATGCATCACTGACCTCTACCTCTGAAACCAGTAATATAGTATGTGTTCATTAATTGAATTTAAATTTTTAAAGTCATTCCATTCTATTTCCTAATCCCTTCAACATCAAACCAAGGCCATATTCAGGAAGGAATTTTCTTTCAGTGCGTTCGGAAGATTCTGATAAAATTGAATTACAAACAGTCTTAGGCATAAAAATTGCTTTCAAAACCGGCCTCATTTGTTCAAACAGGAATCGTTTGTCTCATTCACCCTTTCTATAAAAATTTTTACCACCAAGCGGTTACAGTGTGCCGGCCTCACCACAATCACACCAGTGTCCCACCACAAGCGTCTCCGTCGAGCGGTCTCTGGGTGGCAGTTAAGGACGCAGCCCCCGGCTCCCAGCAGGCACGGGCACCCAAGCCACAGAGAACTTTCTATTAAGAAGGGAAAGGGAATACTTTATAGTCCACCCCCCCCCTTAAGGAATTATTTGGTTTCTTTTTATTCTTTTATCTCAATGGGTGAATTCAATTTAAAAAAAAAAAAAATTTAAACCTAGGGGCGCCTGGGTGGCTCAGTCAGTTAAGTGTCTGCATTTGGCTCAGGTCATGATCCCAGGGTCCCGGGATCAAGTCGCACAGTCCCACTGCTCAGCCGGGAGTCTGCTTCTCCCTCTGCTTCTCCCTCCCCGCCTCCGCTCATGCACGTGTGCTCGCTCGCTCTCTCATGTAAAAACAGAGAAATAAGTTTTTTAAATAGAAAAATAAAACCGGTCCTGGTATTATTGCCCTTCCCCGCTTCTGATACAGAAACCAACCAAAGTAGGTTTCTTAAAACTTTCCTAAGCCACCCGCCCTCCGTAAGGGTGACAGGAGAATCGCAGAGCAACACAAGAGAGCAAAAGCGTTTGCTCCTTTGTACTCCCAGAGTGGCCTACAGACAGTTCTAAGATAATTCAGTTCGGTCACTCCACTGCCCACGCTGTGTTAGCATCAGTTAAAGGCCCCACAGTGTGGCCCACCCAGATCCCATGCCTGACCCCCGAGGGGCCTGGGAAACAAGTCTGGGCGTTATTAGACATCAAGCTCAAATTTGGCTTAAATCTTGACCAGGAAGATTCCTGCTAGAACACCTGGCATATCCATCAACATAAATGTGTTTTAGTCATGAGAGACTCCCACCCTTTCCTGTTTTCTGTCTCCAAGCAATTGAGTAAGTTAAAGGTCACCTGTCAAAATACAATCTCTTTAAGTACCTGAAACAAATAGCAGCAGAGGACTGGGAAACCCTAAGGCTTTATGGAGCTATTGTATTCCCAAAGGTCCATTTTTACATTTATTCATTCAAACAATCAAAAACACTGATTGAGTAACTACGACTTATTAGCCATTGGAAATACGAAGATACATATTATACAATAGGAAGTACTATACTAGTCCTAGATCCAAGGGTCTGGTTTCTAGATCTAACAAGAACTTCAGCCAGTAGGCACAACCCCACTCTGCCATTGGTTCTAGAATGCTCCCCACCACCAACACAGACTGGTTGGCTGTGTATATGAAAGGAAAATTCTCCCTTGGTGCTTCCTGCTTAGACAGATTACTCTTAGGGCAAAGGCATAGATAGGTCCCAAATGGGACCACCAAAGAAAAACGGAAAAACATATCTAATATAGTAGTGTGAACCCAAGACCTATTACCCAGTTTACTTATCTAGATGAAAACATAATTATTGTTTCCATTTTTCATGTAACTGCCACCAATTCTTAATCATCTACTATGGACTACAAATTGTGCTAAGGTCTTTGCGAATATTATCACATATGTTATTGTTAATCTTTGTGACTACATGTGGAGAAATCGAGGCCTGAATGGAGCAGAAATTTGCCTCAAGCCACTTGCTAGAATGAATCCAGAATTCAAACTTGAGATTGAGTAAATAAATTTGAATGTGAAGTCATAATACTGTCAACTTTCCATTCGCCAGTTAAAAATAAGACATTTCATAAAAATAAGGACATTTTAATAAGCCAAAACAAGGAGAGACCTAATCTTAGGGTAAAAGATAGTAGGCTCAATTGAATAAACATGACTTCATGGAAAACTTAGTACACTGCCTTTATTTTCCTCACTGGGCTATGGACTGGCTCTCGTCCCAGACCCAATATTCACCAGCTGGGGCAAACTGCCTCTTCTAAGTGATCTAATTTCCTTCAGTTCCTTGGTTCTTTAAAGCTGGGGGGTGGTCATAACCACTATTTTGACGTTTTTAAAAGGATGTACGTGTACTTTTCAGCTCATCCTATCAGACATTTGCTCCCTTTTCAGGCGATCTCAGTGAAGCCACTAAAATTCTGACATCATTTCACTAAACACAGATTTCTGGAAGTCCCAAACTGCAATGTGAAGAGTTAATTTGCTTCCCAGTGTATCTTCCTTCCTTTCTACGGTTCATCATTTGTGGAGTATTTCTTCCATTCATATTATACATTTTTAGTATTGAAGTTGTTTTTTACTTTTGAAGTTGGTAGAGCCATGTGGTTCTTTTAAATTCCAAATCACGGAATTTGCTTTCCCACAAGGACCAGAAGTAAACTTTGTGTTCTTTGCCTCAGGCATACAACCGAGCGCTCATTCACAAGGGAAATAAAGTTAGAGAGAAACAAGTCATGCTCAAAAAAGTGAAAAATGTGGCTCTAGAACTTCAAAACATTTTCACAGACAGTCCCTCAAGTGTCTCCCATGGCAGCCTCACGAAGGAGAGAGACTGATCTCCTCTGTTGCAAATGCGGGGCTGAGGCACTGAGGGAGGAAGTGACCCCAAAGTCACAGACCGCTGGTGGGTGAAGGGGCCAAGACTACCCTCCAGATTTCAGTCACACTCTTCAAACTGCATTTTTACCTTGCTTGTCTTCATTCATCTAACAATATTATTGAGCACCTTCCCAGGAATGAGAAGGCATGGGGAGAGTCCAGCGGAAGATGCGAAGGTCAGTACCCCCTAATTCCCGCGGTTCAGGGAGCTCACAGTCCTTTGGGGGTGGAGGCAAGTACACAAATAACATGAGAACTAGGCAGAATACGTGTCCTGCTCAAAAGCCTGAAGTCGTGCATCACAAGGACCCAGAGAAGGTACCGCTTCTGTGAATGGGTTGAGCCTTACCGCCTCACACTCACGTGTGTTTTCCTTGTCTTCTGAGTTCGATTTGCACCGTTTCCTCAACATGAAAGTTCCGGACCACTGAGGCACTTCAGGAGTGCTTATTAAATACAGATTCCTGGGTTCCACCTCAGAACTTCCCAAATAAAAATCTCGCAGAACCCAGGGATTTTTTTTCAATGTGAAACACTTGACAAACGTGTGTGTCATCCTTGCACAGGAACCGTGCACACAGCCCTGAAGTGACGGAGGGGATGCCTACACTGATGCCGGGCTTTGCAGCCTCCAACACGCCTGTGTGTCACTGTAGTCAATGGAAACAGTCACAACGTGCTAGAACCTCTCTGAGGCTTCAAACCTCAGAGAATCACCGGGAGGGCTTACTGAGACAGAGTCCTGTGCCCCATGCTGGGGATTCTGCTTCAGCAAGCCTAAGGGAGGGCCTGAGAATCTGCATTTCTAACAGCTTCTATGTCTCGCTTTACCATATTGGTTCTCAGACCACGCACTTTAACTGGCCCCGATCACTACCTATAATGATGGAACACATTTCTCTGCATTAAACTAATATGTATATACAGCATCAAACCTAAATACTGTGTCCATTACAAGTTTAGGAAACTTAACTAAGTAGGAAGTCAGTTGGCGCGGCACTGTGGTACCTGAAACATGATGATGTCTTGTGATTTCCCAATCCTCTTTCTTTGACCATTAACCATATCCACTCCTCTCCTATTGTTATTGCCCTTGTTGCCTTGCCCACAATAACGTGGGGGGGTTGAATCCAAATGTTAATAAGTGTTCATTATGGAGTTTTAAAAATCAAATCAAAACAGCTAAAATCATGAAAAAATAATTCATGAAGGCTGACAAGCCTTCACCCTTAATCATCATCTCAAGGTTAAATAATGAGCAGAATTCTTTCAGTTGAAGTACTTGTGTCGCATCTTGATGTTTGACTATCATATAAATATAACTGTGCTATTAGGTTCTATTTTTCATTGCAGATGAAATTGATGCATCTTTGTGTGGAGTCTGACATAGTAAAATTGTTACTCTCTAGGTAGGATAGTCATAAAAATGCAATTATCGTAATCAGAACGGTCTTTAAGCTCATGAGAGGGGATTGCCAGATTTGTGATTGGCAGTTTTCAATCACCTCACGTATAATAAATAAAAAAACTTCTTAAAGCAGCCTTCGGAATCACTAGTGTCTTACAGAAGGAAACTATTCTCATCAAATAACAAAGGGTATTGGGAAATGGCGATGGGAACGCAAGTTGGCCTCCTCTGCCTGGCTTTGGGCAGGACTGGATAGAATTTTAACAGATTTCATTTGCTCCATAAGAGACTCTCAATCTCATGAAACAAACTGAGGGTTGCTGGGAGGAGAGGGGAGGTAGGGATAGGGTGGCTGGGTTATGGACATTGGGGAGTGCTATGAAATGTGTAAGCCTGATGATTCACAGACCTGTACTCCTGGAGCAAATAATACATTATAAGTTAATTTTAAAAATGTAGTACCAATTTAAGTTAATCCAATTTTTTAAGATAAAAAAAAGAGTTCGTTTGGTTTACTCACCAACTGGTGTAATTAACAGTGCCATTTGCTGGGGGAGAGCGCTGAGAAGAGAGCGATCCCAGGAAGACTGGGGTTACTGAGTAGAATGCATTTATCGGAACTTGCTGCAGGAGTAGCCCAGGAGTGCTCCGCATGCACCATGCCACCGGGGAGAGTGCAGCCAGGGAGAGTGCAGCAATGCCAGCAGGGGGGTTTGGCCCTTGCTTAGTTGGGAGTTTGGGAGTTCTTAATGTCCCCAGTACGGGTTTAGGCAGCATGCTTAATAAATGCAGAGATACCACAAATGAGCCCATGCTGGTGGGCTAGAGAAATAAAAACCAATAAAGTCAAGTCAACAGACTGTTCAATTTGAAGACGAAAATAACCTATTCAAATTGGCCCGCAACTTTGCTTGATTCCCACTGTCTCTTTAAGAATCCCTCAGGGGGGCCAGTTAGTCCCCTGCCGCCCCTGCACAAAAGCCTCCGTAATCTTAAGACTTGTTTTTAATCACTCTTTGGTAATTAAAAGTGCTACAGCCACTGTAAGTCTCCAACACAGTCCTGAGTAAGAAGTTAGAATACCCAATCTTATAGAATAATCAACTCCTAGAATCAGAGCAAAAGGTGACACTTTTCAGGGTCTCTGGGTGGCTCGGTCAGTTATGCATCTGCTTTTGGCTCGGGTCACAATCCTGGGGCCCTGGGATGGAGCCCTGCGTGGGCGGGGAGGGGGAAGAGGTCCCTGCTCAGTGGGGAGTCTGCTTCTCCCTCTGCCCCTCCCCTGCTCATGTTCTAATAAATAAAAGGTTTAAAAAATAATAAGTAAAGGTGACACTTTCCCCTTCACCCTTCTGGGGCCTTCTGCAGCCAAGAAGCTGGAGGAGCAGGCAGGGTCTATCTGTCCCTTTCTTCCACCTAGTGCTTCCAGCTGCCTGCTACCATTCACTAGCCATGGTTTGTTCCTGGGCCCAAGCAGGCGAAGGGAAGAGAAGTAAGCAGGGGAAGAGGGAGAAAAGTTCTTCCTTGACTGGTCATCTCTTAGGGTAGCTTCTCTCTTTATGAGCTAGACTGTGAAACCGAAAGCTGCCTCTTCCTGGTGAGGAGTGCTCTCTCAGGGCCTCAGAGACCCATCATGCCCCGCGCTGGGGACCTCTCTCACCTGAAGCTCCTTCTTCAGCTGAAACTCCTTCAGCTCCACATCCCAGCTCCTGCTGCTCCTTGCTGAAGCCTAAGAGCTCCTCTAGGTGGCCCTATTGGACAGGAGCTAAGTTTCTTTCCCCTTTCCTCACCTCCTCTCTCTCCCTCCTCCCTTACCCTTCCCTCCTCCCCCTCTCCCTCCTTTCTGTTCCCCCTCCCTATCCCACAGGGCTGGCCCACTCAGTCGCAAGTCTACCCCGAGCAGCAGGAGATGTGTATAAAGCTCTCTGAGTTAAGACTTTGCAGTGAGAAAGCAACTTTGGGGCGAGAGAGGCTTTTAGACTACCCTCCAGAAAAACCCTCCCAATCCTCAACCCGCTGATGTTTTGTTGTGGGAAACAGCTGGGGCCACTTACACTATTCACTCCCTGGGAAAGCTTAGCCTGGCCCCCCTTCTTCCTCTGGCACTGGTCCTCCCCTCAGCCGTGTACCTCTTCTGCTCGGAAGGCCAGCAGCAGCCCTTGGTGCCACACTAGGCCCTAGCCTCCAGCTCTGTGTCTTGTAGTAACAAAGGAGAGATTTGGGCTTCTAGCTACTACCTTTCATTTTGTTTCCCAATTTGTTCAGAACCTGGGTGGGGAGGATGGGTGCCACGTATTGAGCCCCTCTTTCTACCTTGAATGTAGGCAAAAGATTTGAGTCATGTTACCACTTTTTGGATAATCCCTTTGAAGATCTCTATCCTTTTATGGCTCCTTCTTTTGCTTGTCATATATTTTATCTTGATGCCTCAGTGAGAACTTATTTAACATCTTGAAATGTGTCATATGGGAAATAACTAGCTAAAAGCTTTTAGAGTTTTCTTGAGGAATAATTGATTTTACAACTATTTGAGGACATATAGATAGCCCAGAAATGAAAATCTTTTGGATAAAACTTTAAAATACTTCAGAGATGGGGAGCCTGGGAGGCTCAGTTGATTAAGTGTCTGGCATCCAATGTCTAACTCTTGATTTTGGCTCAGGTCATGATCTCAGGGTCATGAGATCGAGCCCCACATCGGGCTCTGTGCTGTGTGGAGCCTGCTTAAGGATCTCTCTCTCCCTTTCCCTCTGCCCCGCCCCACTGCTTGCTCGTACATGCACATGCTCTAGCTCTCTTGAAAAAAATAATAAAATTTAAAAATAAAAGTAAAATAAAATACTTCAGAAAGAAAAATGGCTTTCCGGGAGACTCAAATTTTTTCTCGACTTTGCCAAAGACTAGCTATATGACCTTGGGAAAGTTGCTCCTTCTCCCCAAACCGAATTTTTTCACTTATGTAATAAAGAGTCTGGCCTAAAAGTCTCTCAGGTCCTTTTCCAACTCTTACTACGAATCTGTGAGCCCTCGAAAGGAATTGGGAGAAACTTTCTGTTGCTGAGTAGGCAACACTGCTGATGTGGCATGGAGGGTGGAGGAAACACAGACTCCCAGGGTTTTCATCTTTACACCGAGAGATAGTTGGGTGCAAAAAATTTAATGAGCTAAGAAACTTATGAAGGAGAAGCCAGACTGTTCACAAATATTGTTGAACAACACACAATGCTTTACCCAAGAAATGTTTACAGAGCACCTACCATCATGCATCTGTATGTAGAGCTGTGGGACGGCGCTTGGAGCCCATGGGGGCAGTTCCCCCCAGGGCGCCTCCCTGATGTGCGCAGGACGTACGTACGCACAACCCATGATCAGGATGGGCTGAAGGTAGGGCGATGGCCATATGACAGTCCACAGCCCCAAATCCGCCCTCACACCCTTGGTCCTGTGCGTCCAAAGACAAAAACAAAAGATATTTCTATTAGGAAAATGGTGGTGGTGCTTTTCTCCTCCATCTCCGGCTTTTTGAAGACATGATAGTCAGGATTCACTCTGTTTACAGTTTGACTACTTCATAGAAAAATGTGTCTATAAAACACCTGCTAGTTGTAAAAAGGCTTGGGTAAGGCCCAGGGAGCCAGATAAATAAATGTTATTATAAATGTTATTTATTCAGCTGTCTCAAGCCATCGCCAGTCTCCTTACACCCAAGGATTGTCTGTCCTCCTAAATTTTATTTCTAATATTCTCGCTACAAAGTCAGGTAAAAAAGAAAAAAAAATCAGAAAAATCAAAGCCCTACCTCCCTGAAAAACTATCAAGTACCAACATTCTTTGTGGCATTTCAGGCGTGCTTTGATACCCTGAGCTAGAAAAGATGGTCGCAACTGCTTTTATCTGGTGTAGCAAACACAGTAGATCCAATAAATGTTATTTGTCCATGCAGTCAGCAAGTATCTCCTAAGCACTTCATGCACTTAAGTGCACAGAAGACACCAGAGGTTCTAGCATGTTCTCCAAGCCACATTGTCAGAGTAAACAGTGAGTCCATCGCCTTGTGTCCACCTGCAGATAGCACCCCAGTGGGCTCTGAAGTTGCTCTTTACTGTTATCTAATCTCTGAGACTGAATCCTGTCTTCTTCCCTTCAGTGACTTTTCCAAGATGTGTTTACCTGTTCAAATGCATCCCCTTGTGCATTTTTAAAGGCTTTGATCTTTATTCGAGGAATTAACATTTAACTCGCTCCGAATTAGCGATCAGGCAGCTTTCCACAGAGAGGTAGGCTCCTGCCTTACTAATTCTAGTCTAATTTTAGTACTAACCGAGGTGAAATCCCTTCTCAGCAGGATCCCTAAAAAGAGGATACTTCCATTGAAGACACATGCGGGAATTTCGCTTATTGGGCAAAGGAAAAGGGACACCACCTGAAGAGGTACCCAAAACAATAAGACAGGTGGGGAAAAGCTCCAAGCGGGTAGAGAAGTTAGAAGGGGTTGTGCCACACTGAAAGCGATGATATTTTTCTACTCAAACACCGGGGCGGACAGCCTGACACATGGTCTGAAAACAGAACAGAGGACTTGAAATCTGGGACATCTGATCACCATCTTCACAGTGAATGAAGCCAGCAGCTGCTCAGAGTGAAAGTCACTAACAATGAGTCTCTGTACTTTGAGGGATCCGGAGGAGGGATGGGAAGCCGACTGATGTCATCCATTTACAAGGCAGAACTTCCTCACACAAAACAAAGCGCCTTTGTTTCGGGAGGGTTTCCTGGAACCACTTGCTGTCAGCACCTTGTCTGCAAGGACAAAGGTGTAATCTACTTAACCAAAAAACAATGGCGCTTTGCTTCCAAACCACAGGCTGGGAACGCAAAATACAAGAAGTAGGGAAAAGCACAGGACAGACTGTCAGCTGTCCTTTACTTGCTCAGTTCTACGACTGCTTCTTCAACAGAATTCAGACATCGTACCATTGTTTTTAATGAAATCCTCATCACTCTGCCTTCTTGTCTGGTGCATTCAATTCGAAACTTGGGAATTGTTTTGTTGCAAAGGAGGAGGTTCAGAAATTCCAATTCTCCTACTTACTAAGAATGTTATGTTCAGGATAATGTAATAGGAGAAAAGCTTCCCTTTGTTGCCAACACCCAAAGTCAACCCTTAGTCACGTACTTTGAGAATCATCCTTGGAAAATATTTGAACTCCAATTCCTAACACCAGTATAGAGGTTTCCAGGCTTCCATCTCTACTTTTAAGTTATTGTGTGCTTTCTCAACTTATATCCTAGCAAAAGCTGATTTTCCTTAAAATTATGACATCATTAAGTTTATTTTAACCATTCAATGTTTTGAGCTATCTGTACCATCATTTTAGTTCTAGATGGATAGTTTTTTTCTTTCTTCTTCTTCTTCTTCTTCTTTCTACATCAGGACTTTAAATAGAAAACAAAAACGTAGAAGATTCATTTGGATATAACTGGTGTATCAGTTGTTTATAGCTGCGAATGACCAACTAAAAATGGATTAAATTTACAACCTCACATGGTAAGAAGTCGAGAGGTGTGGCATTTGCTATTGGTTGGCTAGTTCAGAGGCTCAATGACTCGGTGAGGACCTGGACTCTTCCCACATTTCCATCCCATCATCCTAGGTGCGCTGATCGCAGTCCTCAAATCCGGCTGACACAGCTTCCAGGAAGTACACGAAACAGAGGAACTCGTTAAATACCACCACGGGGGAGTAGTCAGCAAAATCCAGAAGGGATGGAGGAAATTTCAACCTGTCCAGATATTTGATGATATTAAGGAATTTTTGTCAATATTTTTAGGTGTGATAAAGGTATTGTAGTTATATTTTTTAAAAGAGTCTGTATCTTTTGGAGACACATGCTGACATACTTATAGCAGAAATGATATGATATCTGAGATTTACCCCAATACCTCACAATAATCCAGGTGGGAGTGGGGAGTGAGGTGGGGGAACAACAGGGGATGAGTAATAATAACTGGGAAGTAATAATAACTGGGAAGCTGGGCTCATTGGGGAATTCTCTCTGTTTTCTGTTTTTTACTAGCAATTTTTTAAAAAGATTTATTTGTTTCTTTGAGAGGGACAGAGAGAGTACAAGCAGGGGGAGAGGCAGAAGGAGAGGGAGAAGCAGACTTCCTGCTGAGCTGGGAGCCTGAAGTTGGGCTCAATCCCAAGACCTGAAGATCATGACCTGAGCCCAAGGCAGATGCTTAACCATCTAAGCTACTCAGGCGTCCCTTAGCAATTTTTATCTATTTCATTAAAGAAAAAAAAAGAAATGAGAAAACAGTAAAAAGAAAAAAGGAGGGATCAGGTAAACAATTCTCCTAACTTAGTCAACCACTTGGACCACTGAACCTCTACTGGGCTGTCACAGTCGAGGGCAGGAACTGACCGATGGTGACGCGCCCCTAGGTCTCCTGGGAAAGGACCATCTGCCTCTTCAGAGTGGCCTTGCCAAGGATGTCTCGGAGCATGCTCACAACAGCAATCTGGAATATAGTACTCCCACTATCTGCATTACTATTTTGAGAAAGTGGAGAAAAGCCTTCCTGACTATTCTGAACTAAGTACTCCCCCCAAAACCAACGTAATCCCATTGAAATAGTGTTATCAGGTCACAGAGTGCTAATTCTAGCCCATGTGGTCCTAAACAAGATATCTTTAGACAAAAATAAAATTCTAGTGATGTGTCGTTGACATTAAAGTCGGTGTCTGAAGCCTTATAGTCGTATACTCATGTTCAGTAAAGACTCTGTTCATTTTGAGAAGGTATAAATCTAATGCCCTTAGAGCCAAGAAATCTACTTTTTAAACTTGGTTTGCTTGCTATAAATGACAGCAAAACCAAATATCAAACCTCTTAGCAGGTATAAGTCAGTTTTGCCCCAATAGGACTTCATTATCCCAACCCTCAAAAAAAAAAAAAAAAAAAAGCAAAACACGGCCCTCCGCCCCCACACACTAAATAGCACAGGCCAGTATTCACACTTCCTAAAAAAAATGAGTGATGGAGACTTGTCCAAGCTCCAGACTGCTTGTAAAAGACCCGTAAGCAGGGCTCCCAATAAGGCATCTAAATGATGAAAGGCAAAACTGTAGTCTGATACATTTAGCTATTTTCCTGGCTATATCTAAGCAGCTCCTAGACTTCTCCTTGAGTCAGACTGAAACCAGCTGAAAACAAAACAAAAACAAAAACAAAAGAACACACAAAAGACCAAAAACTAGTTTGGCTCTTACTTCAACCAGGATGAAATAGTGACCAGAGGTGGAGAAAAGTTGGGATGCGATTTGCCCAGCCAGACCCATACGGGGTGAAGGAAATACAGTTTCTTTTTGGTATCTTTCTGCCTCCATGATCTTCTTGCTTTCTGGCTCTGTCCCTCTTCAACCCCTACCTAGGTTTGAACTATGCTCATGTCCCTCTGGCTTCCCTGAGCATTTCTCCATTCTGCCCTCTCTCTAAATTTTCAGTGCTCCCAAATTCAATTACAAATTCCCAAATCAAGCTTTCAATTACAACAGAAGGTAATAAAACATAACTAGAATGGTAGATTGTTCCATCCTTGCCCTCCCCCTCAAGCCATCTTCCATCAAAATTCTAATGCCCATACTCTCCATGTGCTGATCTAATCTAGCAGCTAGGAAAGCCATCCTTAGCTACCAGCTCACAATCCTAAGGGCCTATCACCCTCATATTTTCTCTCATCAGAAGGCTCAGAGGGCACATCTTGGAGAGGAAGGTATAAAAATGCCTTCAGTAGCAGAAACTAAGGAGGTGATACAGAGAAGAGAATAGGTTTCAGGCATGCCTGATCATTCTAATTTACTTGAATGTAATAAAAACTCCCAATTAAAGGTGTAGCCTAGTAAAAGTGTTTTTGGAATGAAGGTGATACCAATTACTCAAACAAGGTACTGGTAGGTTTTGTTCTTCTTCCTTGATGAAAATTTTGTCATGGAAAAAAAAAAAAATTCCAGCTTTACAATGCATAGGACAAGGTTCATTTAATCTAGACAGTTCCATACAAGTTTTTTTTCCTTCTGGGTAGCCAAGGTGACTCATGAATTTCCCTATCCTCTTTTTATGCCCCCATTGAGATAATATGGAAATATTTTAAAGTGTTGGACTTTGGACAGAGATATATCTTAGAATGGCAGCCTTTAAACCTTACTGATCATCAGGGGACTTTTCTTTAATAAACGTTTTCATCTCCCCCTGCCCTACTGAATCAGATCCTCGGCCAGGGTGGGAGAAGGTAAGCGACTGGGGTAGGAATGTTTTCATGCTGTGCATATAATTCTAATGATCAGTTAGGTTCAGACACTATTGTTGAGAGCAGTGAGGTACCAGCCAGTACCTCCTAAGTCAAACCACTTATCTGCTCGGAACGGAACGGAGGAGGGGAGGAAAGCCTCTGTGAGCCCTACCCTACTTCCCACCTATCTGGCAAAGTGCATCACTTCCCTAATCTCAAAGCCCTATAATCTGGGTCACCTAATTTAAGATATTCATACTTCCGTGTAAGCAATTCCTCCTACAGACAAAAAGAAAACATACTTATGAACACCCTAAGTATCAACCCCTCAGATAGCTACTTCCATTTACCAATGACAATGTCCTTGTAAGGCTGACATCAGCGCCATCTTGTTGCTGAAGAAATGGGCTGAGACTATGTGTAATTCTGCCAGGTTCTCCGTGGTTAGTCACAGAGGGCAGATTAGGAACCCTGTGCTGTTGGGACAGGATAGATTATGGACGTAGTCACTTGAGCCCTGTTCTTATTTCTGGTGAGGCTTATTTGATAGAAAGAAAAGGTGATATTCCCCTTCTTCCCCTCTTTGGAAGGAAGCCTAGCTTTTTTGTTCTGAGACTCAGAATGGTCTTACGCTCAGGTATAAGAGCTTTAAAAATGGCTGTTTCAAAAGCTATCCTGGAAAAAGCCCCAACCAGGACTTTGAGAGTTCTTGGTTCTTTAAGAAAAGAAGCTGAAATTTTCCTCAAAAGGGAGAAGATGGAAGGCAGTGTTTCCCAGGGAAGATAGACAGGGCCCTACCCTGAGAAGATGGCCTTCCCAGAGGCTGGAGGGAGGTGTGGGCTTTTACCGCACCCCAGTGAATAGAGCAATTCAAAGTGTGTCAGGCCACCACGGCTGCAAAAGGGCAAATGGGCCACCCTCCACCAAACTAAGGCAGTTGTTGCATCTTAAAATTTGGCTCATGGGGAACCCCAGAAAGAGCGAAGGAGCTAACATTCACTTTACGCCTGCAGCGTACCAGGAGGGTTTACCCCGGGGGTCCAGGGAGTCCTGAGAGTCTTCACAAGGCTTTGAGCCCACGGCAGCTCTAGCAGGGCAGGTGTCTCCTCTTCTTCCTCACCCCCCACAGCTGGTACCAAGACGCACAGAACGCTGTACTCATGTACGGGGGCCCTGGAGGGTCACACTTAGAGATCATAGCCCTCTGCCCACGGAGTGTGGTCCTGTGCTCACAGATTCATGGCCTATATATAATGCAACTGGCTCTTAATCAAAATAAAAACCCGACAGAATGAGTACAAGAAACCAGACATGAGAGGGCACAAACTGTATGTTCTATCTACACGAAGTTCAAAAACAGACTAAACTCACCCATGTTGATAGTAGTTAGTACAACAGGTACCTTTGGACAGGTAGTGACTGGGGATGGGCACAAGGGAGCCTTCTAGAGGGCTAGAAACTTCCTATATCCTGATCTAGATGGTGATTACACAGGTGTGTACATATGTAAAAATTCATTGAGCTGTACACTTAAAATATGTGCACTTTACTGTTACGTACTATTACGTAAATATCACCTCTGCAAAATAAATAAATAATACAAGCAAAGAAGCCACCAGACACAGACACTAAACAATAACGTACAAAGTTCTGCTAGCTCCAGCTTGCCTATTACTGAGGCCACTTAGTCCCCTCTTACTGACTCAAAATTAATCTGGCTCCCTACCCTACAAATGCACAGGGAATTTAAAGAGCCAGAGAAGAGCATTCAGCCCAACAGTGCTCACCCAAGGGTAAGCTGCAGCACTGTGGATAGATGCAGAGATGACAGAGGCAGACTGCCCATGTTCGAATCCCGGCTCTGCCACTTACTTTTCACTATTCCTCAGTTTCCTGATCTATATAATAGGCTTTAAAATGAGGATTAAGCAAGATTAATCCAGATAAAAGCCCTCAGTAAATACCCCATATTATTATATGCCACGCCTAAAGTAAGAACTTTACCAATATTATCTTTGTTTAATCCTTGCCAGAACCCTATCTGATAGATGGTATTGTCCCCCATTTTACAAGTACAGAAACTGAAGCTCACAGAAGCTAAACTTGCCTAGGTTATATAGTTGGCAATGAGCAAATCAGGGTTTGAATCTGAGTCTGTCTTTTCTTTTTTCTATTAAGAAGCTTCCCTATGCCTCCCCCCCCTCCCCAGGACCTTCCCAACCCCTGCTCCATCTGCTCCCTCTTGGATTTCCCTAGGGTTAAACCATCATGAATCTGCCTTTCTACCACTACATGCTGCTGAGACTGGACTATATAGCCCACTCTTCAAGGAACTTTCTAGTCTTTTGGATTCTGTCTGAATGTAGGTTGATTATTAACCTACATAACAGGCAACAATTGGATTAAGATGGTGATCCAATGGTGAACTGAGCTCATAAGACCATACTCCCTTCCTCTCCAATTTTCTTACAATGACAGGGGTAAAATTTTGTTGTTTTTGTTTTTAAGATTTTATTTATTTATTTGACAGAGAGAGAGAGAGAGAGAGATCACTAGAGAGGCAGGCAGAAGCAGGCTCCCCGGTGAGCAGAGAGCCCAATGCTGGCTCGATCCCAGGACCCTGAGATCATGACCTGAGCCAAGGCAGAGGCCTAACCCGTTGAGCCACCCAGGCGTCCCTAAAATTTTGTTTTTAAAGAAGAAATCCACCCAGCTCTAGTAAATAAGGATACAATTATCAGAAAAATTTGAAATATCTGGGAAGATAGAAGTTAAATGAAATCAACATTGACAAGCATAAAGCAAAATCACATCCCCAAACTGGCTGCAGAATACAAACCAAATAAATGATTAAAATGGGAATGGGAAGACAAAAGAGCAAATCCAGAGAGATTCCAAACTCAGAGGGACATTTACAATAGTAGAGGAAAATGCTCTGTATCAACCAGAGGATAATTTACTAGAGAACTGTACCCCGAACAAGGGGCCCATTGCCTTCCTAGGCCCCAAAACTGTGGCAGAAGGAAAACATCAGTAGCATCTGGCCTGAGGAGGAGACAGACAGGCAGGAGGAAGCGTTGGGAGGTGACGAGGTAACTCTGCAAGGAAGAAAATGTGCACGGCCTGCCACTAGAGTAAAACCTTCCTTACTGGAGCATCGTGGCAGGGAAATACCACAAATGTGTGGTGTATTGGTTTTCTATTGCTCTCATAACAAATTTCCATAAGTTTAGTGGCTCAAAACAACACAAATGTGTTATTTTACAGTTCTGTATGTCAGAAGTCCCAGGCTAAAATCAAGGTATCAGCTTTCCTTTTGGGAGACGAGGGGAGAGTTTGTTGCATTTTCCAGCACATTCCTTAACTCATGCCCCCTTCTCTATCCTCAAAGATAGCAGGGTGGCATCTCTCTGACTCTTCTTCCACAGTCACAGCTCCCTCTAATCACCTCTGCAAAAGCTTCTCTACTTTTAAGGAAACACATAATTGGACTCACCTCCATAATCCAAGATAATTACCTTTTATCAAATTATTTAACTTAATCACATCTGCAAAATTGCTTTTGCCATGTAAGGCAACATGTTCACAGGTTTCAGGGATTAGGCCATGCCGGCCGTGTGTGGTTACGGGACACCTGGCCGATAACCCTGCTTTCTGGCTTGGTAACTGGGGTACTGGTTGTTCCCCTTGGAACTGGAATCTGGAGGGGTACCCACAAAGGCCGCAGCTATGACCTAACCAGACTGTCCAAGCAGAGCATCCTTGGCTGTGGCACTTGTGGTTCCTGGTTTTCCAAGCCTGATGTTCAACCTTCGGGTCAATTCTGCAAGCTACTCGAGAGTCAGCCAATAAAATATCTTGCTGCATAAATTATCCAGAGTTAGTTTCTGTTACTTATAATCAAGAATTCTGACTGATACAGAGTCTTAAATACAGAGAACTAACTGGTGGTTGCCAGAGGGGAGGTCAGAGGGGGATGGGTGAAATAGATGAAGGGGATTAAGAGGTACAAACTTCCGGTTATGAAATAAGTAAGTCATGAATATGAAAAGCACAGCATAGGGAATATAGTCAATAATATTGCAATAGCATTGTATGATGACTATACTTACTGTGTGTGGTAAGCATTGAGTAATGTACAGGATAGTTGAATCACTATGTTGTATACCTGAAATTAATATAACATTGTATGTTAATTATACTTCAATTAAAGAAAAGATAACCTAAGACAACATGTTTTTTTTCTGAAGCTAGATTTTGCTTTATGATAATACATTTTTAGAGATCTACACAAAATTTGGAAGGAACAAATTCAAAGCAGTTATTAAAAAACTTTCTGGGGGCGCCTGAGTGGCCCAGTTGGTTAAGCATCTGACTCTTGGTTTCAGCTTAGGTCATGATCTCTGGGTCATGAGATGGGCTCTGGGTCAGCTCGGAGCTCCATGTTGGGCTCTGAGCTGAGTGTGGACCCTGCTTAAGATTCTCTCTCCCTCTCCCTCTGCCCCTTCTCAAAGGCGGCAGAGCTCTCCCTGCTCGCTCTCTTAAAACACACACACACACACACACACACACACACACACACACACCTTTCTGAATGTTTCCTTAAATATAATACAAATATTATTTATTCATAATACTATATAATGACTTCTAGATTTGTAAATTTATTTTTTAGGCTTTTATTTATTTGAGAGAGAGAGGGACACAAGTAGAGGGAGGGAGAGAGGGAGAGGGACAAGCAGACTCCCCGCTGAGTGCACAGCCTGATGTTGGCTCCATTCCAGGACCCTGAGATCATGACCTGAGCCGAAGTTAGACGCTTAACCAACTGAGCCACCCAGGAGCCCCTAGATTTGTCAATTTAAAGTGATGTGATTCAATAAATGTATTCATGTTAAAGTCATAAAACACAGAGAATAAACTGGTGGCCGGAGGGAAGATGGGTAGGGGAATGGGAATTAAGATGTAAAAAATTCCAGTTATGCTATAAATAAATCACAGAAATGAAAAGTACAGCATAGGCAATATAGCCAGTAATACTGTAATAATGTTGTATGATGATAGTCGGTGACTACACTTAGCGTGATGAGCACTGAGTAACGTACGGAATTGTCGAATCACTATGTTGCACACCTGAAACTAATATAACATAGTATGTCAATTATAATTTAAATAATAAAAATAAAGTAAAAATTTGCAATCTAAAAAAAAAAGAAAAGAGAATTCTGACTGATAAAAAATATCCTACCTGTCTGCTCCACACCCATTCATCTTTAAGCAAATACTTCCTGGGGACAGTCCCTACATACCTATGTAGAATTTATATCAGATCTTGCATTCAGAAGAAAGGCCTGTCAGAACACTCACGCAAAAGCAGATAAAATCTAAGCCACTTACGAATAATAATTGACCTAGTTTTTCATTTGTAAAAGAAAAGTATAACACAGAATCACCAGACCTGAAAGAAAACCAACATCATACGAATCAAATAGACAAAACCATACCAAAATAAAACAAACAAAAACCAAACAGACCTGACCTGAAAGAAAACAAGATCAGAAAAAAATTTCATCTTAAGAAAAAGGAGGTGGTGGTTCATTTGGTATATTCAGGAATATTTGGGGATATTTTGCTTACATAGCGCAAGAGCATTCAGAGAGTTGACTTACTGGAAAGTAAAATTCCAGTATCAAACTTCCTTCATCACTGAATCTCAGCACTTAAAATAATGCCTGGACAGTAGGAATTCAACTCCCTAAAATCTTTGTAGAATGGCCAATGGAAACTGTACACAACATTTACCACAGTAACCATTTGCAAGTGGCCAATTCCACAGTATTTAGTACATTTCCACAGTTGTGCCACCACCTCAAGTGTCTAGCTCCAGAACTTTCTGCCACCCCACATGGCAAATCTCCATTAAGCAGTCACTCCCTGTTTCCCTTTCCCCAACCTGGCAAACGCTAACCTACCTTCCGACCCTACAGATGTGCTTATTCTGGCTATTTCATATAAATGGAATCCTACAAAATGTGACCTTTTGGGTCTGGCTTCTTGCACTCAGCGTGTTTTCAACGTTCCGCCATGTATCGGCATGTCATTCCCTTTCATAGCTCAATACTTTCATTGAATGGGGAGACTACATTTTGTTTCTCTGTTTGTCTATTGGTGGACACTGGGTTGTGACACTTTCACACACATCTTCTTCCACTGCCCCCAGGATCTCCCCCTCCAGCCATCTCTATCTCAGCTGGTACCGCACCACCTACCCAGTTGTTTAGGCCCCAAACCTAGGAATCATCCTTGATCTTCTCCTCCCCTTAGCCACACCCCACTTGTAACATCCAAGCCATCAGCAAGTCCTGTTCTATCATCCAGATGCACCCCGATTTTGGTCATATTCACCACTTCTCCAGCTACCACCTAACCCAAGTTATTGTCCCTCTGATCACAACCGAATGTCTTTTTGCTTCTTTTACCCGCCCCCATTTATTTCCCCACAATAATCAAAATTACCTTTTGTAAGTACGAATCAGATCATGCCCCATCAGCACTGAAGACCCCTGTGGCTTCCCATCACGATGTAACAGAATCTAAATGTCCTGCTATAAGCAGCAAGGCCAGCATGATCTAACCCCTACCTACTTCTCTAAGCAACAATGCTACACTCTCCAGCCATGCTGGCTCAGCTCTGAGTTCTCTCCCACACCAACCACTTTCCTGACTCAAGGCCTTCACACTCCCTGAGCTTCTACCTAAGACATCCCTTCCCCTCAAATTTTGCTGGGCTTCCTCCTTCTCCTCATACAAGTCACCTCTGCTGAGAGGCTTCCCCTGAGTCTCCCACGTGAACTAGAGCCCTCATCCTTAGTCTCTCTCTGACCCCTTATCTTCCTGGGGTTTTCTTTCATGCAACTTAGAACTCTATAAAATTATATTACTTTTCTGTTTATTATCTGTCTCCCTCCCCCCAAGAATGTAAGCTCCAAGAAAGTAGGTATTTTGCCTTCAGCCAAATCCCCAGGGCCTAGAGCAGTACCTAAAATATATGAGGCATTCAGTAAATACTTGTTGCTTGAATAATGAATGCATTGCATTATATACACACATAGAAAGAGGACTCTGTGCTCAATAAACAGAATATCCATTCTTTTCAAATGTCCTTGAACATTTAAATGCATAGGCCATGAAGTGCTCTTCAACCATGTTAGTGAGAGCGTAAATTAGTGTAAGTTTTTTGGTGCATAGTTTGATAATGTCTATCCAATTTTAAAATGCAAACATCCTCTGAACCTGTACCATATATTGGCAACCTCGTGATAAATCAAGTGATCCTCTATTTCTGAACTCTATCCATTGTCTATTTGATCACTTTCAATGATGATGTGAATGTTCATATGGATCTGAGGAAAGTTTCCTTTCCACAATATTATTTTTTTTTCTGTTGTCCTATGTCCTGGAACTGATTACCCTATATAGCAATGGCTGTAGTAAAGTTGCAATACTATTGTAATATAGAAAATACTCTGGTTGTAGCAGGAAGATTTTTCACCATCTTTAGAAGAATATTCTGGGACACTGTCCTCCTGGACCTTGGTGTGTGTCTGGAGGGGAAAGTAAGATTTTTTAAGTTAAAGGAATTGCTACTTTGTCTTTTTTATACAGTTATCAAATATTCTTCTCCTCTCCCAAAGTTCCTGAAGTGCACTGAAATGATACATGTTGCGAATTACTGAAAAGGCCACATGTTTTGAATAGCCCTCAGGTATTAGAAATGAAATATCTTTTTTTTTTTTAAAGATTTTATTTATTTGATACAGAGAGAGAGATCACAAGTAGGCAGAGAGGCAGGCGGAGAGAGAGGAGGAAGCAGGCTCCCTGCCGAGCAGAGAGCCTGACGCGGGGCTCGATCCCAGGACCCTGAGATCATGACCCGAGCCAAAGGCAGTGGCTTAACCAACTGAGCCACCCAGGTGCCCCTAGAAATGAAATATCTTATAAAACCAACTACTATTGGTTTGAGAAATTGTCATTTTGGTCCATGGTGCTGAAGCAACTGGATATCCATGTGGAAATGTAAATGAAACCAAACTTTGTTACATGGAATATTCTAGCACAGTAGACTTTTCTTTGTCCACTACGCAAACAGGAAGAGCAGGGAGCCAAGGATCCTCTTCTGAATTGACAGAATAATTATGACAACGCTTATACCACTTGGGAACATAAGTGTTGACTAGAACATTAGCACCAGGGCAACAAATAAGACCATCTTAACAAGTCTTAACAAGTAAGACAGAATTACAAGTGTCGTTAAAAGTTATGTTCACATAACGCGGCAACAATTTCTAAAATGCCTAGCATCTACAAGACTCCTTTGTTCAAATGATAATTCCAACAATAGATTTGTATTATAGAGGACAGAATGAGCTGCTAGCAATTGTGAATATTTGTAAAAGATCCGTATTACACAGGAAACAAGACTGATGTCCTTGTGAGAGTTCACATTTAACACCGAATCTCATTGGATCCTTTGACCAAGTTTTAACATAAGGAAGGTCATCTCTCCCTTTGCTGTAGCAGAGAAGAAACATCTTTTCATTTCCTGTTAGAGTTTTTTAAAAATTATGAAGTTCTGTATTTCCAGAGCCAGGCTCTGAAATTTCATTAGTTAGCATTAAAAGCAGAACACAGAACTGTGGGATTTAGTTTCACTATGGAAAAATGGATTGTTAGGATTTGACTTGATACCAGTGAAATAGGAACAATTTATCTCCCACATCACAAAAGAACAAGAGTCAAACTGAGAGCAGACTTCTCTTCAGCAACCCAGGTACTAAAACACAACTTTTATTTGTAACATGGTTATAAACTAGAATATTGTACCTAGCCAAATACAATTACATGTGAAGATGAAAAAAAGACATTTCAGACAAGCAAGTACTTGGAACATTTACTTGTTATGTGCTCATTTTTGGAGAATTGCTTGAAAATATTCTGCAGCAAAACAAGGAGAAAACAAAGGGGAAGATCAGTGACCCAGGAAACAGAAATAAACCCAAGGAGCAAGAAAGGGAAGTTCCAATGTCAATTGCTGTGAAGCCACATGAAAGCAGTCATCGGGATGCCTGGGTGGCTTAGTGAGTTAAGTGTCTGCTTTGGACTCAGGTCATGACCCCAGGGTCCTGGGATCAAGTCCTACATCACATTGGGCTCCTTGCTCAGCAGGGAGCCCACTTCTCCCTCAGCCTGCTGCCCCCTGCTTGTGCGCTCACTCATGCTCTCTCTCTTTCTGGCAAATAAATAAACAAAATCTTAAAAAAAAAAAAAGATGAAAGCATAACCAGGAGATATTGGAGGAGATGTGATGCCCATGCCCACGAGAGAGGTCATCGACCATCAGGAAAAAAAAAAGTGTGTGGAGGAAAGGAATGATCATAAGTGACAGGGTAACTAGTATCATAAAGGCAAATGGTACAAGAGACCAAAAAAAAAAAAAAAAAGGCAAATAGAAATACCAGAGAAAAAAAGCCACATAATTAAAAAAGGAAATGAAAGTACAGCCTGACTTTTGATTCCAAAGTAAATAGAGACCTGCCCTTTGGGATGAATACTTAGTGTTGGAGTGTATTTCCAACAGATAAAGTGCATGTAAATTATAGAAGGCCTTCAAAGCTTCTATAGGCTCAGAGACTTAAAGCCCATGGTCTGTTGAGCACAGTGGTAACCGGTTCTTAAGGAAAAGAACGAAGAGTTAAAGGCAGCATTTTAGTAATGTTAGCCTGGCAGTAGGCGAGGCAGGAAACCAAAGGATAAGTCAGTTGCAATTTTCCAGACATGAAGTGGAAGAATAAACAGACAACAGAGAAGGAAAAGAGAACAGAAAGACATCTGAGGGTGGCGAATGGTCTGTGAATTGGAAAAAGGGTGACAGCTTCTCATCAGTACTGCTGTTTCATTATACACACACACACTTTTCCTCCTTTTCTATTTCTCTTCCTACTTCCAAGTTAGTATCAGGCTCCTTGATGGTGGAGATTAAAGCTTGTGTTTGTTTTCTTGACACAAGCATCGGGTCCTACAACAACGGTCCCTCAGGTAGTGCCTGTGATGGTCACTGTGGCTGGTGGTGGTGGTATGAGGACAATGTTTCAGTGCCTTAAGTAAAGGGACATTGGAAATAAGAGCGACTTGGGGCATAAAATAACGATGATGGAATTAGAGCTTTGGTGGGATGTCAGCTCCCATTGGGAACTGGATGGAAATACTTCTTGAAAATATTGCTGCTACTTCTTTAATGAAATGCCTTCATCTTCCCCTTCTTCAGCATCTTTTACTTAATTCCATCTATACCTATGCAAAATTAAAACCAAGCAGTTTTGGGTGATCTGATTACTATCAAAGAAACTCATTTCAGAATTCTTCTTTAAAGCCTTTTTTGATTGAAAACGAACAGACTTTTTTAAAAAGCAGGGCTATTTAAACAAACTCTGTCCTGAGAGTTCAGGCCTTCTACATCTTGTTTTGTTGTTTCTGGGGGAAAAAAAAAGTTATTTTCAAAGAAAGCACTAGGTGGCACTTGTGATGTATTCAATAGTTACCTCAGATTCTTTCTGAAAAAGGTTTGGTAGGGGGAAAAATGCAATAAATATTAAAACAGGAAAATCTTCACAATAATGAAGATCAGTATCTTGTGATTGTGTTTACTATGTTACTATGTATGAGTAATATCTTTATGCAGTGTTTGCATTTAAAATCTAGGCTGCACTTCCTTATAAAAACTGCAAGAAGGGAACCAACATTTCTATAACATGGGAAAACTTCACATCACTAAAATAATAAATAAAAAAGTAATGTTTGATTTGCAGGAAGATTGACTATATGTGTTCTTTTAAATAGCCAGTTCCTCTATTCTATTTAAAACATTTCAATTTTGGGGGTACCTGGCTGGCTCAATTCGCAGATCATGTAATTCTTTTTTTTTTTAAGAGATTTTTTTTTAAAGATTTTTATTTATTTATTTGAGAGAGAGTGTGTGCATAAGCAGAAGGGAGGAGCAAAGTAAAGAGGATAAGCAGACTCCATGCAGAGCAGGGATCCCAATGTGGGACTCAATCCCAAGACCCCGGATCATGACCTAAGCTGAAGGCAGACACTTAACCAACTGAGCCACCCAAGCACCCTGACCATGTAATTCTTGATCTTGGAGTCATGAGTTCAAGACCCACATTGGGTCTAGACCTTACTTAAAAAAAAAAAGGGTTGTGGTTTTTTTTTAAAGATTTTATTTGTTTATTTGACAGAGAGAGATCACAAGTAGGCAAAGAGGCAGATAGAGAGAGAGCAGGAAGCAGGCTCCCTGCTGAGCAGAGAGCCCAACGTGGGGCTCGATCTCAGGACCCCAAGATCATGACCTGAGCTGAAGGCAGAGGCTTTAACTCACTGAGCCACCCAGGCAACCCCCCCCAAAATTTTTTTAAACCAAAACATTTCAACTTATAAAAAAAATCTATAAAATAAAGGTTTCCCAAAAAATTAAATATAAATAAAATAAAATAAAGGTTTCTAAAGCCCAAAATTGTGTAAAGCAAAATAAATTATTAATTTTTAAAAAGACACTACAGCTTAGGGGCACCTGGGTGGCTCAGTGGGTTAAAGCGTCTGCCTTCGGCTCAGGTCATGATCTCGGGGTCCTGGGATCAAGCCCCACAACAGGCTCTTTGCTCAGAGGGGAGTCTGCTTCCCCCCCTCTCTCTGCCTGCCTCTCTGCCTATTTGTAATCTCTCTCTCTGTCGAATAAATAAATAAAATCTTTAAAAAAAAAGGCACTACAGCTTAAATTATTTTGAGTAGTATTAACAAAAGAAAAAAGAAATGGAAAGCAGATGTCTCGGCATATTTTTACCATCTTTGAAGTGATAACATAATGATTTTAAGCAAGTGTATTCTCTTTTCTGGGATTTGGTTAGGCCTTTCCTATTTGGCAAGTTGCTTAATTATCTCATGACCCCACTTTACTGTGGAGAGACTGCAAGCTCTTTTAACAGAAATGCAGGTTGAGAAGGTATTATTTCAAGTCGAAAATATTATCACCAAATACCATGGCAACCGTAGCCTGTAGACCCTGTCATATTATTGCATCTTTCCTCCACCTATTGTCTAGGCCTTTACGGTTACCACCTTATGGATTAGGTTCACTCATGGCTCCATCTCACTTTTCTACCCTTATTCTCCTTTGTCTCATTTTCACTTATTTTGAATGTATTTTTTTTCTTGCTTTACCTTTGTCAGATAATTTAACACAATAAAGTCCTTTTGGAAAAAGATGGGTTATAAATAAGTTAATAAAAATGCTAATATGCTGTCTTTTTAATCGCACTAATTTGTAGGGCTGGGAAGAAATTGACATTTTGAAGGTATTATCTCATGTAGTAGTAAACTTAGCATGTCAGAACTCAGAGCTAAATATGCAAAAATGCACCAGTACTGAAAAAATCTTAGTATCTCAGTGTAACGTCTGAGTTTCTTTGGTTGAGAATGATAGGAATGGATTCTGGCTAACTTAAGCAAAAAGGGACTTTAACAGAGTGCTAGCGTGGAGTTCACAGGATAGATGGGAGGCTGGAGGCTCAGTCTTGGACACCAGACAAGAATGAGGACAGCTCTTTGAGTCCAGGCAACAAGAACAATCTCCAGATCTTTTCAAGATCCTGCTGTTTCAATGTACACACTCCCTTTACTTCCTATCCCTGTGTACCTCTACTCAAGATTAAAAGTTCCAAAAGTCCAGGGGCACCTGGGTGGCTCAGTTGGTTAATCGTCTGCCTTCAGCTCAGATCATGATCCCAGGGTCCTGGGATTGAGCCCTGCGGCTAGCTCCCTACTCAGTAAGGAGTCTGCTTCTCCCTTTCCTTCTGCTCTTCCCCCTGCTCATGCTCCTGCTCTCTCTGATTCTTTCTCAAAAAATAAATAAAATCCTAAAAAAAAAATTCCAAGAGTCCAGATTGCTTAATATGCTTTGGGCAGTCACAGACTTCTAGTGCTAAAATCAAGGGAAACTTACCATGGATTAAAATATATCTTGAAAGGTTACCAAAATATAAAGAAATACAAATTTGAAAAAATAAAACATCCCAGGAGTCTAGCTGTCTTCCCTTTGTCTGTCACATGTGGCTCCTTAGTGGCAATGAGATGAGGAATATTAATTTACACTCCTGCCAAAACTGCCAATAGAGGGAGAGACAAAATTCCCCAATGGGAAACTGGGCTATTCCTGGTAAGGGAGGTGATTGCTGGTTACCAAAAAACCAACCTGTGTGCACTATATTACAACAAGAGTGGACTATTAGTTTCTGTATTGTACTATAAACCCCTGATGAATAGTGTCCCCCCCCACCAAAGTCATGTCCATGCAGACCCTCAGAATGTGACCTTATTTGGAAATAGGATCACTGCAGATATAAGTAGCTGAGAATCAAGATGAGCTCTTCCTGGATTAGAGCGGTCCCTAAATCCAGTGAGAGTGTCCATATAAGAGGCAGAAGAAAACACACCTTCTGTCTGGGAGAAGAAGAGGATGTGAAGATGAAAGCAGAGACTAGAGTGCTGTATCTACAAATTACAGAATGTCAAGGATTGCCAGCAACCACCAGAAGCTAGGAGACAGGCATGGATGGCTTCTCCTTCAGAGCCTCCAGAAATCAACTCTGCCAACTTTGATTTTGGACTTCTGGCTCCCAAATAGTGAAAGAATATATTTCTGTTGTTTTAAACCATTCAGTTTGTGGTAATGTATTACAGCAGCCCTGAGAAACTCATATAACCCCTAAGAACAGTTTCTTTGTACAAAACCCTAAGTGGTAATATCATGAAAGAGGGTGGTTAGTAAATGCATTTTTATGGAAATGAATAAAAGTTCTCTCTTGCTATTTCAAAAGGAAATAAATCTATGGATGGTTTTGTTTATTTACTCCACAAAGAGCTACTGAATACTTCTTCTGCACTGGGCATCGCTCTAGGGGCTAGAAATACAGTGGTGAACAAATGAGGTAAACTCGACAGAGCTTGAATTTGAGGGGAAACAGTTAAACACATAAATAGACATAGTCTGTTGAGTCAGGGCTATGAAGAAGGGAAACTGAATGATGTGATCCAAAGTGACATACAGGAGTCAAGAAGCCATATAATTGGGTGGTCAGGCAAGGAGGAGAGGACTGAGAGCAGAATTATGAGAAACCAGACATTTGTGACCTGGAGGGAAAATATTTCAGGGAGAGGAACTGAGAGAAATGGGAGCTGAGTGATCACGGCCAAGTGAGAGGGGCTGGATGGGGAGATTTAGGCAGAGGCAGATCACAACTTCTATTCTGAGATATATCATGCCGGCAGAAGAGTTTAAGTAGGCGAATAACATCACCTGATTTAAACATTTAAAGTCAGTGTGTTCACTATGTGGAGAGAAGACTGTAGGGGGCCAGAAGGAGCAAGGGGCACTTGGGAGACCATAGCATTAGGCTGGATGGGAGTAGGTTGAGTTTGGATTAGGGTGGTATTGTGGGGGTGCAAAGAAGTAGACTAATTCCGGCTATGAGGGAGCTTCACAGGACTCATAAGTATTACTTGAGTGCCTTCTTGTCCAGCGTTGCTTAAAATTCTATAAGGGCTACAAAAAAATATTGTATAACCAAGACTCTCATATCCAGGAGTTTTGTGTTTAATTGGGCAGATAAAATATATACATATATTTATAAAACATACGTAGACCCAAAATGCATTATAGTGTGCTAGAAATAATATGTATAGGAAAGAAGGCTCCAGAGTGGGTATGGAAAACTTCATAAACTTGAGATGGGCCTTCAAAGATATGTTAAGACTGAAGAAGAGCTATCCAGGTTGGATAAAGCATGAACAAAAAAAAAAAAAAAAAAAGCAGGGGCTGAATGTGCATTGCTTGCAGTGGGTGAATAAAAAATTTGATTGGATTAGAGAGTTTGTATGTAGTACCTAATGCCAATTAAATTAGAGCAGTAAAGTGAGGATAGATGAGAGAGGGCTTTGAAATCCAGAAGGAGTTTAGATTTAAACTTCTAGGCCAGGGTTCAGTAAACTTTTTCTGAAAGAGCCAAATAATAAATATTTTAGGTTCTGCAGATCGTATGGTCTCTGTTACAACTACTCAACTCTTCCACTGTAGTCTGAAAGCAGCCATAGATAATACTTTTTATATGAGTGTGGCTGTATTTTAATAAGCTTCATTTACAAAAACAGGTGGCAGGCCATATTTGGTCCTTGGATTACAGCAGCAGAGCAATAAAATAAAAAGGGTGTTTTATGAATTTTTGAAGTAACCATGTGCAAGGGTAGGGAACATTTCTTTGTCACTTAGCATCCATTTCCCCCATCCTCCTTCCTCATAGTTTCCATACTTTCCGTTAGATGTCATCTTCTCTCACATATTTAGGGAGACGCCAGTTGAACTACTGACTCTAGCAATGGTCTCAACTGGTTTAAATTCATCAGGTCATCCCATTCTCCATTCCTCAAGGGTCAGTTCATGTAACTCACACCTAAGCCACATAGTGCATGCCATTTCTGGGGCATGGAGGGTGGTTCAGGAAGGACATCTGAAACTAAATTTTCCCAGTAATATGCAACGTATCCTTTACAGTAAAGGGGCTCCTAGAAAAGCAGCCTTCTCCCTTCTCTGGAAGAACCAAGAAAAGGCCACTCTCTTCCTTTCTGGGCAGGGTGGTATAGAGACATAATACTTGGATTTCTGGATTTGATTTGTTTGGGTTTTTTGGTTTTGTTAAGAAAAGCCAAATTTGGAACCAGGCTGATAAAACTGAACACAGAACAGAGAAAGGTAAAGAAACAGGGTCTTTGATGATATGGTTGGACTCCTACCTTGTCCTTTTAGTTTTATTAGCCAATATATCACTTTCATTGCTTAAATCTATCTTGAATTTTCTGTTGCTTGAGATTAAAAGTAGGAATGCCTGGGTGGCTCAGTAGGTTAAGCGTCTGACTCTTGATCTCAGCTCTGGTCTCGATCTCAGGGTCAGGAGTTCAAGCCCCATGTTGGGCTCCACACCCAGCATGGAGCCTACTTAAAAAAAAGTATTCCACTGTCACAAAAAAGTAATATGGATGGGGAGATACTGAAAGGAGTTAGATTAGATGGGAGACTAAGCATGAAGTGGTAAAATACAAGGTGACAGTGAGAAGAAGGTCACTGAAAAAAGAGAATTAATATGTGAGGCTAGCTCATTTGCTCACACTTAAATCCAGATCCACACAATGCTCTACCACCACTGCTCTCAGGACTGGACTGCACTTCAGTAGCCCCCCACCCCCCACATCTATCCTCCCGCGTACAACTCTGCCACCATGGAGGACACAAACAAGTATAGCAACATAGAGGAATCTGCAGAGGGATCCAAGATCAATGCAGGCAAAAGTCAGCAAAATGATGGGTTTTGGAACTGAAAGAACAGAAACTGGATGGCAAATTGATAAGACTCCAAAAGGCCCAAAGCCTTAAAAGGGAAAGAATCTCCCAAAAATGTTTTTTTGGGTGGATTGAGCCCAAATACTTCTGAAGAACAAATTAAAGAATATTTTGGAGCCCTTTGGGAAGTTTGAAAATACTGAACTTCCCATGATGCAAAAAACAAATGAAAAAAGAGGATTTTGTTTCATCACCTAAACAGACGAAGAGCCAGTAAAGAAATTGTTAGAGAGCAGATTATCATCAAATTGGTTCTGGGAAGTGTGAAACCAAGTTGCATAACCCAAAGAGGTATATAGGCAGCAACAGCAAAAAGGAGGAAGAGGCGTTGCAGCTGGTGGACCAGCTGGTAGTAGGGGTTGTGGACGAGACTGGGGCCAAAACTGGAACCAAGGATTTAATAACTATTATGATCAAGGATATGGAAATTACAGTAGTGCGTACGGTGGTGATCAAAACCATAGTGGCTATCACGGCTATGATTATAATAGGTATAACTATGGGAACTGTGGATGTGGACGGGGATATGCAGACTACAGTGGCCAACAGAGCACTTATGGCAAGGCCTCTCGAGGGGGCAGCAGTCACCAAAATAATTGCCAGCCATAGGAGGATGTTGGAGAAAACATCTATGTCTCAGGGTCACACATTGTAGGCAGAGCGCAAGGCATACATCAGAAAATGCCGTCCTGTGGAGGAAATTGCTAATGTAACCCATCTTGCAGGACGACCCTGAAGATTGGTCTTCTGTTGATCTAAGATGATTGTTTTGTAAAAGACTTTCTACTGGATAAGACACAACTGTGTCCAACTGTATACAGCCACCAATTAGTTTTCTTTGTTTTTTCTTTGTCTTTTGCTGTGTTGTGACTTGATGTAGATTTTTTATACAAATTTCATTTGTATAAACATAGTATTTATTTGTAGAACATGATTTCATGTTAAACCTCAAATAAATGCTTCCTTATGTGGAAAAAAATATGTGAGGCTAATCTGTATTGATTCGACCAGAATTCCCACACAGAATAAAAGGCTAAGGGGAAAAAATTAAGGAATACAGGAAGTAAGGAATTCGAGCCCACTCACAAGAAAAGACATGTAAAACATAAAGTTAAAAGTTAAAGAGACATTTGAATCCTCAGCCTAACCCTAGTCCAACAGATGATATCATCCTAAAAACAGAAGATGTAAAGCAACAAGTATTTAAAACCTATAAAGTGCTCACCACAAAACGTACAATCAGGGTCCATAAAACAGTGTGTAAAATTATAAATATTGTGAAAAGAAGAAAAATCTGCAAAAATAGGATAAATTAATGGGAAATTTGGGGTTATATCTTGGAATGAAAGAGTGGTCAGATTAAGAACCAAAGACAAGAAGCGTAGGGTGATCGGATGACAGACTGGGAAACTCTCATTAGAAAGGGTAGGACTGACCAAGCCATTCCACTTATTCATATTGTCATACCTTTCCTACATACTAGGGCAGCTTCTGTCAGTACAACATGTAGTCCGTTGACATATAACTCCTGTAAGCCCCAAGAGAGTACACAAGGCAAACAGATGAGAACCACTGGAAGAAAGAGGCTCAGCAACAATTCACACAGAATCACTGAGTCTTCATATTTCAGTAATGAAAATGTAAATAAAACACTTCTGGGTTTCCAGTATACCTTGTAAGATGCTGAAAATTGGAGCACCTGGGTGGCTCAGTGGGTTAAGCATCTGCCTTTGGCTCAGGTTATGCTCTCAGGATCCTGGGATCGAGCCCCGCATCGGGCTCCTGCTCAGCAAAGATCCTGCTTCTCTTTCTCCCTCTGCCTCTCCCCCCTGCTCACCCATGCTCTCTCTTAAATAAATAAATAAAATCTTAAAAAAAAAAAAGCTGAAAGTTGTCACTCCACGTTAACAACAAATTAAAAAATGAACAAACTGAAAAATCAACAACTCTTCTTAGATCCAAAAGAGAACAGAGGTCACAGGGCAAAATGTTGCTCCCCAAATTAGAGAGACCAACAGTGAACACAGAGAATCACAACTTACTGGAGCAACAAACTTTGTGGAAACCAGTACCAAGGTAGGTAGGGAAACCTGAACTATACTTTATGAATTGCTGGGGACTCAATGTGGATAACTCTGAGACTTAAAAACTCCAGAAGGACCCAGTCATGGTGGAGACTCCCACACATTTCTTAGTTTAACGCCTGGATCTCTATCACATTCTCATAGTGAATATCAGAGAAAAATCAACACCCCTCCTTCTCTACCATGTTTTTGGCAGAGGAAGGGGAAAAGAAACCACTTGGAAATATACCAGTGCATGCTGTTCTTAACAAGGTACGTCTTTAGAAGGTACTATTTAATCACAGCCTCACCTGCTGGAGTTTTATCAGAGCCTAACTCAGTAGCCTGGGGGAGGGAAAGACCCACCTCTGGCCTTCTCCAGCCATTCTATTTCACTTAAGGAGGGCTGAGAAGCACATTTGAGGTTCACAGTCCACAGGCACAGGGACACTAAAAGACTAAAAGAGACCAGATCATAGGATTATAAAACACTTCCCTTCCCCTCCACCTTATCATCATATTACTAAAGGTCTATAAATATTTATAGCAGTTCCTTTTACCTTGTACCTCATGTCCAGCTACCAAGAAAAAATTACAAGATACACTAAAGAGCAAAAAACATAAGTGGAAGAGACAGAGAGCCTCAGAACCAGGCTCAGATATGGAAGGGATGCTGGAATTATCAGCTCAGGGATTTAAAATAGCTATCGTTAATATGCTAAGGGTTCTGACAAGTAGACAGCATGCAAGAACAGATGGGCAATATAAGCAGAGAAACGGAAATTCTAGGAAAGCACCAAAAAGAAATGCAAGAGATAAAAAACACCGTAACGAAAATGAATAATGCTTTGTTGGACTTATTAGTAGACTGGGCGCAGCTGAAAAGAGAATCTCCGAGTTTAAAGATATTTCAATAGAAACCTCCAAAACTGAAAAGCAGAGAGAAAAAAGACTGAAAAAAAATAAAAAGAACAAAATATCCAAGAACTGGGCACAAAAGATGTAATACATGCATAATGGGAACACTAGAAGAAATGAACAGAAGAAATATTTGAAACCGTAATGACTAGGAAGTTGCCCCAAATTAATGTCAGACAGCAATTCACAGATCTAGGATGCTCAGAGATTACCAAACAGGATAAATTCCTCCCAAAAAACTACACCTAGTTATATCATTTTCAAACTACAGAAAAAAAGCCAGAGGATAAAAATATGTTACCTACAGAGGAGCAAAGATAAGAACAGTATCTGACTTCTCCTCAGAACCCATGCACATAAGAAGAAAGTGGTGTGAAATGTTTAAAGTGTTGATGGAAAACCCCACTAACCTAAAATTATGTAGCCTACAAAATTATCCTTCAAAAATGAAGAAATAGTTTCTCAGACAAACAAAAATTAAAGGAATTCATTGCCTGTAGAACTGCCTTGCAAGAAAATTTAAAAGAGGCTCTTTAGAGAGAAGGAAAATGATACATGTCAGACAGTTATATTTCTATAAAGAAACGAAGAGTCCTGGAGAAAAAGTAAGTGAAGGCAAAATAAAATTTTTTATTTTTCTTCTCACTGTCGTAACAGATAACTGTTTGTTTGTAATAATAACAACACTGGACGGGCGCCTGGGTGGCTCAGTGGGTTAAGTGTCTGCCTTTGGCTCAGGTCCTGATCCCAAGGTCCTGGGATTGAGCCATGCATCAGGCTCCCTGCTCAGTGAGAAGTCTGCTTCTCCCTCTGCCTTTCCCCACTGCTCACGTGCTCTCTCTCTCTCAAAAATAAATAAAATCTTTAAAAACATAACAATAACACTGGATTCGACTATATATGTTTATATATGTATGTATATATATACATACATTCATATATATATATACACTTATATATAATTAAAATGAATGGCAAGAATGAAACAACGAACAGGAGGAAAAAATTAGTATTATTTTGTTATGATAAAGTACTGCACTACCCATGAAGAGGCATAGTATTATCTGAAAGTAGACTTGGATTAGTTGTAAATGTATACTGCAAATTCTTTTTTTTTTTTAAGATTTTATTTATTTATTTGACAGAGAGAAGAGAGGTCTCAAGTAGGCAGAGAGGCAAGCAGAGAGAGAGAGGGGGAAGCAGGCTCCCCACTGAGCATTGAGCCCGATGTGGGGCTCGATCCCAGAACCCTGAGACCATGACCCGAGCTGAAGGCAAAGGCTTTAACCTACTGAGCCACCCAGGTGCCCCTGTATACTGCAAATTCTAAGGCAAACATGGAAAAAGAAAGCAAAACAGTAGTATAACTGATGTGCTAAGAAAGGAGTGAAAAGGGAATCATAAACCAGTCAGTTAAAGCCACAAAAGGCAGAAAAGGGGCAACAAATAGAAAACAGTAATAAATGTGGTAGCTATTAATCCAACCATATCAATAATCACTTTGAATGTCAACAGTCTGAATGCACCAATTAAAAGAGAGAGATGGTCAGAGTGGATCAAAAAACAGGACCCAGGAGGGGAGTGATGGCAGCAAAATGGCAGTACAGAAACTTCCAGCACTCATTTCCTCCCCAAAGCATCAATCTGGACAGTTACTCATGTATGAAAATACCTTCGCAAGAGCTGAGAATTCCAGGTGATAGAATATAGAATCTGGGTGAAGCACAGAAGTAGGAAAAGACGCATTGAGGATGATAGAAAATAGATTTAGAAATAGATAGAAAATAGATTGTTCCCATCACGCATCCTCTAAGCCTGGACAGCCTAGGCCTAGAGACAGACCCTCCCCATAGCAAAAGGCAAGTAAAGTGACTACATGATTTCACTGTGGACCCCACAGTCACCTAGGCCCAGCCCCAGCAAACCCCTGCCGCCTTAGGTGGCTCTCTGCAGCCTCCCACAAACCCAAGTCCCCAGATCACTCCAGTGCCTTTAGGCTCCAGTGGCCCCAGGGGACTCCCTTGACTCTAGACTCCTGGGGGAACCCTACAAACCCAGGCCTCTGGCTCATCTGAGTGCTAGCCAGCTCCAGTGGCCCCAGGTCCCCTGCCAACCTCGGTGTCATGCTGACCCCCGTGGATCTAGACTCCAGAGAGCCTGCCACAGACCCGGGCTCCTAGCCTACCCCATCACCAGGCCAGCCTCCAGGGTCCTAGCCTTAAGGCTGGCTCCAAAGACCCAGGCTCATGGTCCACCAACACCAGTCTGGACCTGCAGACCTAACCTCCAGGCTGGTCCCCAAGGCCCCTGGTGACAGAATGACTCCTGCAACCCTAGTACCAGGCTGGCCCGTGTGGCCCCAGCCTCCAGGCTGGCTCCATGAAATCAGGTTCCTGCCCCATCCCAGTTCGAGATCAGCCCCTGCAGACTCAGATGACGGCCTACCCCAGGGATCCCTGGTAAGTGGCTGGCCTCTATGGGCACAAAAAGTGACCAGTAATGTGAACAGAAAATAGTCTCTCTAAATAAAACAACAGGCTGCTTTGTGGGTTTAAGATTTATTTATTTGTCAGAGAGAGAGAGTACAGCAGGGGGAGTGGCTCGCAGAGAGAGAAGCAGACTCCCTGCTGAACAAGAAGCCCAATGCAAGACTTGATCCCGAGACTCTGGGATCATGACCTGAGCTGAAGGCAGACGCTTAACCAACTGAGCCACCCAGGCGCCCCACAGTAGGTTGTTTTATGTATACTTTCTGTGTCTGTGTATATATTCCTCTCTCTCTCTCTCTCTCTCTCTCTCACTAGGTTTCTTATAAACAACCCCTGTGTTGAACACTGATTGTATACAGGGCACTGAGCTAAATGCTAGGAACCAAAAATAGGGGCTCATAGTCTATTTGAAAAGACATATAGTAGGTGTAATTATACTCTTACAGATGGTATTAATTCAGTTTGTGAATAATCTGTTTGTGTTCATATGAAAAAATGTATGGTGACTGAATAATGACCCTCCTAAAATGTCCATGCTCTATTCCCGGAACGGGTGAACATGTTACCTTACATGACCAAAGGAACTGGGAAAAAAGTACACAAAGCAGGGACGCCTGGGTGGCTCAGTTGGTTAAGCAACTGCCTTTGGCTCAGGTCATGATCCCGGCGTCTTGGGATCGAGTCCCGCATCGGGCTCCTTGCTCCGCGGGAGCCTGCTCCTCTCTCTGCCTCTGCCTGCCTCTCTGCCTGCTTGTGTTCTCTCTCTGTTAAATGAATAAATAAAATCTTTAAAAAAAAAAAAAAAAGTACACAAAGCAAATGTGTGATTAAGTGAAGGACGCTGAGATGGGCAGGTTATTCTGGATCGCCCAGGTAGATCCACTCTATTCATGTGAATCCTTAAGAGTGAAGAACCTTCCCAAACTGTGGTCAGAAGGAGAACGTGACTACGGAAGAAAGGTCAGGGAGATGCAACGCTGCTGGTTTTGAATTGGAGAAAGGGGGTCACAATTTAAGGAATGTGGGCAGCCTCTAGAAGCTAGAAAGGCATGGACAGATTCTGCCCTAGAGCTTCCAGAAGAAATCGGTCCCACTGACATCTTGACTTTAGCCCAAGGAGAAGGATTTGGGGCTTCAGATCTCTAGAACTGTAAGATAGTAAGTCTGTATCATTTTAAGCCGCAAAGTGTGTGTTGACTTGTTACAGCAACAAGAGAAAACTAATATAACATGCACAACTGCATATTGTCCCTGATAGTGCCGGACCCAAAAGCCCACCAAAGTGACTTTCCTTGCAAGAGGAACAGCATCTAGGGAGCATCAATGAATGCCTCTCTCCTAGAGCTGGGGAATTTCTGAGGAGACAGAAGGTTCATTCACACTAAGGCTCACCTGGGTCATGAGCACATCCTGACTTCTGGCACAGGATGGGGACAGCTACTGATGATGTCCCGATGGTATGATGGTACCACTACTAAGTGATCTGGTCAGTAGGCCCAGGACAGAACTATAAACTCTAAGCGACTACAATAAGTTTGGGGGTTTCCAGAGAAACTGCAACTCAAGGGTTGGTCAGGTTGAGGTTTACCAGCAGAGAGGGAACACTAGGAGTGGTCATAAATAACCTTGGACTGTGGAGAAAGTAGACATGAACTCTAAGCATACAATTCTTGAACTTAAGCTAACTGGCTTCTGTAGGGACTTTGGTGACAGATGAGATCTCTGTGGCCTATGAGCTCCCCAGGCACAAACCCTGCATCGGTGTCGAATGCTAACACATGGGGGCTTCACGGCATGGCACAGATGAGAGCCCATGGGCAGTGATTTTAGGAGAGAAGGGTATTTGGGGGGATCCCAGATGGCAAGGCCTCAGATTTGGGGGCTACCCAGGCAGACAGAATTTGAAAGTGGCAGAAATGAAAGAATGTTAGGCTGTGCCTTTCCACTGAGAAGGCAGAGTCGGGGAAGAGTCCGTAAAGTAGTGAGAAAGGAAAGAGCCACCTGCTTAGCCAGCCGAGGCAGCTGAACCTAGCCTGTGGGTTCTCCCTCCCATGGTCCATCCTATCCTGGGCAAGGTCACAGTGACAGCAGTAACACTCCTCAGAGACAGATGGTAGGGAAAGCTGCTACTGCTGAGAACTGGAATCACCCCTCGGGCCCACCCAACTATCCGACTCACTCGGGGAAAGAAAACAGGTTCTCATACAGGGTGATGCTTTTCAGCCCATGGTAGCCTAACATCCAGGTCACACCTCTGAAAACAGACTACGGTTGACCCTTGAACAACATGGGGTTCAGGGGTGCCAACCCTTCACACAGTTAAAAATCTGTGCATAGCTTTTTACTTCCTCCAAAGCTAACTACTAGTAGCCTCCTGCTGACTGGAAGCCTTACTGATAATATAAACAGTCAACAATGCATATTTTGTATATTACATGTATTATAAACTGTATCCTTATAATAAAGTAAGCTAGAGAAAAGAAAATGTTATTAAGAAAATCATAAAATACATTTACAGTACTGTACGATACTTACCCCAAAAATCCGCATATAAGTGGACCCCTGTAGTTGAAATCCACGTTGCTCAAGGGTCAGCTGTATTTTATATTGATAGAAATGCCTCCTTTGCTGGGACGATTGCCAATTAGACCTTTTGAGAATACGGAACGTATCCAAAAGGTTTGGATTTGCCAGTGCAAGTAACAGTCTCCAACAGGTAATAGTTGAAAAGTTATGGTTGGAAGCTTATTCTCATCAGCTTGAAATAGTATGAAGGATCCTACATGAAGGCCTTATGACTTTGATTAGATAGAGCAGAGTGTACAAGTAAGCCAAATCAATCGCGGGTTGGCACAACTGGGTATCTGATGCAATCCTGCAAAAGACAGTAGGTAGGGGCGCCTGGGTGGCTCAGTGGGTTAAAGCCTCTGCCTTCGGCTCAGGTCATGATCTCAGGGTCCTGGGATCTAGCCCCACATCGGGCTCTCTGCTCAGCGGGGAGCCTGCTTCCTCCTCTCTCTCTGCCTGCCTCTCTGCCTGCTTGTGATCTCTCTCTCTGTCAAATAAATAAATCAAATCTTTAAAAAAAAAAAAACAAACAGTAGGTAGCAGACGTTCATAGAGGACTATGGGAGTTGGGGCCCAAATTCCAACAACCAGTTCTGAAGGTGAGCCAAGGGCCTGAGGAAGTGGGTGGGTACGGGAGGCCAGAGCAGGGTTCAGATGGGGAACAACTTCTAGGAATTTAATCAAAAGATTACTTTCTTCCAGATAGTTGTTTTTTTAACAGAGCTGACAGGGAGCTATAACGTGACTTTTGCTCAAGGGCATCCTAAAGGCCCTGCCAGACGTTTGACAAACATGATAAGTACACCCCTGCTAGACATCTGACAAACGTGTGATAAGCATATAACAGCATGATTAGCAGCCATTAGTTCACACGTCCTGCATTTGCTTACTCTTCTCAAGCCTTAAGGCCTCGCCTCTTCTGTATCTCTTGGAGAAATATACATTGACTCTAAGATCATTTATGTTTCCATGAGCTGATACTGCTCTGCTACTATCTACAGATTTTTATCTCTTTGTACATTCCTATTTCATTTCATTCTCTCTGGAGGGTGTTTTGATCTAGATCCTATAGCAAAAGCTACAGAAATATTCTTCTCTGCATTGGGCAGGAACTTTTTACACTTTGAATCTAGAGTGGGGCTTTAATAATATATGAGAATTTAGGAAAATGGTACAAAGGGGGCACCTGGGTAGCTCAGTGGGTTAAGCATCTGACTTTGGCTCAGGTTACGATCACAGGGTCCGGGGCTCTGCCCAGTATTGGCCCTGCATCCTGTGTGGGCCCTGTCTCCCCCCCACCAACCAGTGCATAGGTTTCCTCAAGGCCCTCCTGCCCCACATCTGGCTCGGCCCTCAGTGGGGAGTCTGCTTCTCCCTCTCCCTCTGCGGGCATGCGCTCTCTCTCTCTCAAATAAGTAAAAACTTAAAAAAAGAAAGAAAGAAAGAAAAATGGTACAAAGAATAACAACTTTAAAAGACTTTTAGAAGAAAATGTAGGTGAATATTTAAGACCTTGATGCAAGGGAGGATTTTTTAAATAAGACGTGCAAACTATAAAGGAAAAGATTAGTAAAAAGCCATATTTTAGAAAAATAACATCTCTGCAGAAAGATAAGAGAAATTATGATTGTTTCTCCAGAACTGAAGCTTCCAGAGACTGTGAAATGACTGCACTGGGGTTGCTACATAGCCCCAACACAGTAAATGTACTGGCTTCGTTATTGAGCGTGCCATGAAATCATCCATTTTCACCAGCAACTTTCTGACTGGGATTTGATAATGGCACTATGGTGAAGAAATGGTATGTATACACAAGACACAAAGACAATGATCAGTTTCACTTTGTTTTGCTTTTCTCTAAAAAGGACAAACCAAAAAAAAAAAAAAAAAAAAGAAAAGAAAGGACAAACCAAAAAATAGGTTTCACATAAGGAACAATGTCCTAATAGGAAAATAGCTATTGAAATGCATTTCTGATGGAAGTTGCCAGGCTCAGCGTGCCCTTTTTCCTATCACGAGAACACACTTTTCCTGATAGAGCACTGAGACTCTAGAAAAATCTTCTCTCCTCTAAGACAAATATTCTTGCCTGCCCTTGAAACAGATGTATAACTGCTAGTTTATTCCCTAAATGAGGAGCTCTTAAATAGTAGTTGGCATTGGAATCATCTGCAGAATCTAGAGAAAAAAAAATTCACATCTTGGATCCGATCGCAGTGACGTTGACTTAGTAAGTCTGGCTGCGGCTCTGGCATCTACATTTTTAAAATTTATATTCCCCAAGTGATTCTGGTGTGAAACCCTGATTGAGACCTACTCCTACATTCCTTTGGACTCCTAAGCATTTTGTTTTTTATAATTATGACTGATCCCTGCCCTTATGTTCTTCCAACTATTTGCTCACTTCACTCTCCATGTCCTAGATCAGTAACCCATACATATATGCAAATCATATTAACAAATAACGTATACAGCAAGCAGGTAGTCTGTTAGCACTAACTTGCTGGCTTAGAATAATGAAATGGGAAGACTGAAGATGAGAAAATACTGAGAAAGAGAAAAAATGACAGAGTGATTGAAAGCACATCAAGACTGAGGCCTAAAAGAGGAAACAAGCTCTTGTTGGATGGGAGGAAGTATCTAAAGGCTAGTCCTCCTCCCTTTCTCCTTTTTAGGATATTACCTGAAGCATAAACTCTGCACCAGCTGTCTCCTTCCCAACAGCTTCCCTACAGTTGTCCAATCTCAGTGGGACAGATACAAAAGTTCTCTTATTTCTCTTTCTAGGAGTGAAGGAGACAAATTTCTCTTCCTCGAGTTACTTTATTATTACTTCCGCTAATGCATTACGGAATTTTTGAAATGTCTAGCTACTCCCATGAAAGCTTTTTCTTCTTCAACCTCCCCACTGACACCCTGTAACAGAGGTCATCTTCCTTTCCTGCTTACCACTTTCTGAAGTTAGCACAGGAATTTTGGACATATCGTATTCTAATTTTTGACACAGATGGTCGGATAAGCAAGATTACAGTGGTCAAAAAGAGATATTCAGGGAGATGCTTCTTCACTGGTAAAACTACTTGTAGTTTGGAGATTTCTAAAAACTGTTTGGATCGGGACACCTGGGTGGCTCAGTTGGTTGAGCAACTGCCTTTGGCTCAGGTCATGATCCCAGCATCTTGGGATCGAGTCCCGCATTGGGCTCCTTGCTCCACAGGGAGCCTGCTCCTCTCTCTGCCTCTGCCTGCCTCTCTGCCTGCTTGTGTTCTCTCTCTGTTAAAAATGAATAAATAAAATCTTTAAAAAAAAAAAAAACTGTTTGGATTGCCCTCAGGGATAATCTTTTGCCTCTAAAATAAACAATTCCATTCACTACAGCAAATGTTGGGCTTGAACTCTTAATATTAGTTCTTGGTTTGACAAAGACCATTATGTTTAAAGAAAAAAAAGTCCCTGACTAGCTACTGAGACAACATATGAAATGAAGTTTCTAAGAACCTTCTAGGAATTTTATCAAATTTTAACATTATTAAAAACATCTTGTCTCTAAAATATTTGAGCATAATAAACACATGTAAGTGGGTTTGAGGTAGGCCATTAAAATGAATAAGCCAGACTTGAGGATAGAGTTAATCATGCTATTAGCTATAGAAGGCCGGATGGCAAATAACACTGCACTGAGAAGCTTACTTTTACCAACTTTATCCTCCAAGAACAACCATCTCCAAATTTAGTGCCCAGGCCTCTTTCTAACTTGGTTCCTAAATAAGTTTTGGAATTCTGGGGACATTTAAGTATCTGTGGAATTAACTACTAAAACACTATTTATTATATGTAGTCTATATCACCGTCAAAGATGATACTCCCATGATTGACTGTTTCAGCTATTGTCGGCCACAAAAATGATCTGGTTCCTCTGCTGCCGCACAGACTTGAGTTCTGATCCTTCTCTTTGTCAGTTATTTTGGTTGATAGTTGAAAGAAGTACAGTAAGAGCAGGTGTTTCCTTTCTAAGTGATTCTCTAACTACAGAAACTTGACAAGCTTGCTTAGCTGGCATTCCAAGAGTTAGCAGGTCGACAGATATTTATCAAGTGTCTACTATGCACCAAACACTGTTCCAGGCACTGAGGATACTACGGAAACCAACACAAATAGAGCACATGCCCATCCAAAGAGGGAAGGGAACCAGAACTCCTGACATACATGCTCTACTGGAAGAATGCTTCTGTGGTCTGGGCTTACTTGTTTTCTGAGGATGTGTTAGACTTCTTTTGAGCTAGCTATTTACTCAAAAGTTCTACCCATGTATTAACTAGAGTCAGCCAAAGAACTTCTTACTCAAAAAAAGAAAAAAAGAAAAAGAACTTCTTACTCCAAAGTCAAAGTTAAATCTGAAGTTCTCTCTACTTCCTCTTTATATAACTTTACAACATCAGCTAGTTTTATAGTTTTTCATCGTAGAGTGCTCACACATTTATGAGTCTTTCTTTAAGAATAGCCTATAAAATAAATTTTGTCTGTGAGCACATTTTTAAGTGAGCAACCTAGCAGTAAAACCAGTAGTATTTTTTTTGTTTTGGTTTTCATTTTCATGTTTCTGATCTTTAACCCCTTTCAAAAAAAAAGTGGTCAAAACCAAACCACAAATATCAAGAAGCTAAATCCTGAAACAAATTGGATGGGCTCCCAAAGTCACCACACTTCTACTGTATGATTTCTGTACCATATCTTACCTAAGTCGTTTAACTTTCAGTTTCATAATCTAATAATTCTGGTTTAATTGTTTTTCTGCTTAACTTCTTAAATACTTGCCCAGATAAAAGCTTCTGCCTACTTAGCCGCATTTGAGCCTTCCTGAAGGTCAATAAGATCAATAACAAGGTGAGATGCCTAGATTCCACTTTCCTTCACTGCTTTTGTAAAAATATACATTTTTTTTGCATTTACCAATTTATTATAAAAGGATATGATAAAGGATACAGACAAACATCCAGATGGAAGAGGTGCATAGGACAAGGTACGCAGGAAGGGGTGCCAAGCTGCCATGCCCCCTCTGGGAATGCCGCTCCAGCAGCATCTACAACCTGGAAGCTCTGTAAGAAGATGTTAATAACAGATTTAATATTTAATTTAATATTTAATAACAGATTAAAAAGGGGTAGTAATTATTTATTTATAAAAACACAAACACACATCCATATGTATGTGTGTATATATATCCATACATATATATATTTTATGTGTATATTAAGAGGTAATTTTCAGGGCTTTATCTTCAGGGACTGGAAATGCAATTATTTAATTATAGCATTTAAAGTAACAACACAACTCCCCCCCCCCCCCAATTTGGGAGAATATTTAAATAAGGCTATAAACCCAGGCCAAGTGAAAAGCTGGAAAAAATAAGAAACTCAGCTACTCTTTCCTACAGTTGCTTATATCAAATAGTTCCCATTGAACAAAAGCATGTCTCAACATCCTGATAGCTAGTGGGCAATTATGTTTTAAGCAATCATTCAAGAGCCATTTATGGAACAACTAAGGATACAAAGATCAACTTTGTAAAGAATTAGCCTTAGCCTTGTATAAATTCATATACTGCATGGTATCAATGCTCTTAAATTGTTCTATTTTATGGGTGGATTTTGTCTATCTACCTATACAGTCTATATACTAGTGACTTTTAAATTTGTTTTAGAAAAATACTTGCTATTAGGCATTATTCACCATTTTCACATAATCAAAAGTATACTTTATGACTTATTTTATGCTTTTTCTTGATAAAATTCATGTACTTTTTTGGGATAGAAATTTTGGGAACTATTCTACAAAGAAAAAAATCATGTGTATTTTTACTACTCAGGGATATTTACTGTTGGCATTTTTCTCTAGAATTTTTTGCTATACATTTGATTTCAAGTAACAGAAAACTCAATTCAAACTTGTTTAAACCATAAAGAAAACTGATTGGCTTATGTGAATGAGAAGTCCACAGGCTTCAGGCCAGTCTTGGCTTCAGATGATGCTTGATTCTATAACTCACTATGTGGTCAAGGACCTGTTTACTTCCTTCTCTCTGCTCTATTTCCTTGGTGTCTGCATCATTCTAAGACTGGCTTCTCTTATGGTCCCAAGATGGCTGCCAGCATCTTCCCATGTGCAGCAAGCAAGAGAACCTCAGCATTCTCAGCAAAGGTCCTAAGAGTCATGCTTCAAACTACCTTAGAGCCAATGCCCACCCTGACTGAATCATTGAGTCCAAAGGGAGGGAATGTATTTATTGGATAGCCGAGGTTAGTTACATCACCTCTGACCGCAGAGTGAAGTCAACTTCTCTGGAACCATAGGTATCCTTAAGGAGAAACTGGTGCTGTTGGAAACGTGATGGGGAGTTTTAAAGAAACTAAATCTTTTTAAAGAAATCATATTAGATTTATGTCTTCCTCTTTGCCAATCTTTGATTAGACTCTCTGGATGCCCCAGAGTGCTACTTTTTCAAGGAAGATCATTCTCAGAATTTCAATAGGGAATACTTGATAGGTATTAAAAGCTATATAGATCTAGATGTATGGTTAAATGTTAATTATATGTTTTTAAGTTTAAAAGGTTAGGGATGCCTGGGTGGCTCAGTCGGTTAAGCATCTGCCTTCGGCTCAGGTCATGATCCCGGGGTCCTGGGACTGAGTTCCATGTCTGGCTCCTTGCTCAGCAGGGAGCCTGCTTCTTCCCTCTGCCTGCCACTCCCCTTGACTGTACTCTTTCTCTGACAAATGTATCAATAAAATCTTAAAAAAAAATAAAACTTAAAAGGTTATTAAAAACCATGTATATAAAAAAATCATATGTATATATGATATTTTTCTTAATCTACATATGCGTAGAAAAAAGATACACGCATAGTAAAATGATAACAGAAGTTATCTGTAGGTATTGTGACTTTTCACTTTCTTCATTCCTTTTTCTATTATCTGAATACTTTATTACTTTAATAATCAGGAAAAATCCCCAAACATTAGAACTACTAAAGTTGGAAAAAAAGTACCATTCACCAGGAATCTACATCATATCACACTGCCTCAAGCATATACCCTACATGACCCTTACCATTATACAAACCACTTGGTTTATTCCTCCTGTCAATCTTGATGACCTGGAGCTGAGGGAAATGAGGGTATCAATGTGTATGAAGGTCCAGGTCCTGTTCATTTACAAGTGGAAGTTAAGATTAATATATAGTTTTTCTCCACTCGTTTGAATAACTTCTAGCTTTTCTTCCCTTTTTTCAGTTACTAATATATGTAGATCAGCACCTCACAGACTGACTAGCAGATAATGTAGTGAAATTCAATGGTTTTCTTGAGGTAGTCACCAGTAATTACCTAAGAATGACTTTTTAATGAGGTCTTTCATCTCTGTATACACTTTGTTCCTAGAATTTCCCCCCACAACCTGCTCTTCTCAGAAAACTTACCCACTCCATACAGATATCTCCAGCCTCATCTTTAGCTATATTCTTTCTCTCTCTTGAGCTTCTGTTTTCTTTCTAGGTGTCTACCAGAAATCTCTATTTACACGTGCCAATACCTTCAGGAGCAGTTAGTCCACAAAAGAGTGAGCACTTATATTCCCAATCTCTTACACCAACTAGTTGGGTGTTCTTAGATCAACTGCTGAATCTCCAGGACCACAGATGGAGAGGATGATGACAACTCCTTCAAGAAATGAGACGGAGGGGCTCCTGGTTGGCTCAGTTGGTTAAGCTTCTGTCTTTGGCTCAGATCATGATCCTGGGGTCTTATGCCCCACATCAGGCTTTCTGCTTGGCAGGGAGTCTGCTTCTCCCTCTCTCTGTGCCTATTCACTGCTCATTTTTTCTCTCTCTCTCTCAGATGGATGAATAAAATCTTTAAAAAAAAGAGAGAAAGAGACTGAATTAGATAATTTCTCAAGGTTTTAGAATCTAGACCTAAAATCAAATTCATTATTTTCTTCTTGTAACCGCTTCTCTCATTTGAAATATTTCTTCCTTTTGTCTTCAGCTAATAGAATGAGAAAATAATGGGACTTTAGAACTAGGAAGACCGTTAGAGGCTGTCTAGCTCAGTTCCTTTTCCTTACTATAATGGAGTAAGGACTTCAGTTCATTATCTCCTTCCTCTTCTTTGGCCCTATCAGTAATCCAATCCCATCAGCTCTTCTTTTATAATGTCTCTCAGGCCCTTTCCACTTTTTTCATCATCATCACTCCAAAGTACATCTGTCTTCATTTCCTAATGTCTAGGTTCTTCCCAAAGTCATTTGCTTTTCTTGCCTCCAGTCTCTTTTCCAAGTAATCCTGGGAAAGCTTCCAGATTACATATCCAAAAACAATGTAATCATGATGACACATTCCTGTCAAAACATATTTAATGGTTTTACTGTGGTCAGAGGATAAGGCAAGGCCCAAACTCTAAGACTAACCTAAAAAACCTCCTAGAGGCTGACCTTAACTTACCTTTCCAGGTATATTGTCATGTATTCTCCTAAAAGCAAAACTCAGTATTTTTTTAACTGAACGAATGGTCATACTTTCTAAACTGAAATCCTTTTAGTCTTGAGATAATATACTCAGAAGAATAAAAAAAAAAAGTAGCCAGGTTCAAGGGGGAAAAAAGAAGGCAGTTAAGAGTGAAGATGGAGAATAAAGGTGAAGTGAGAACAGGAATAGAATGCATGACTTCTCTATAATTTGTTTCTGCTCATTTTTCTCCTGCTTAGTTTTCAGAACCTTTAACCCTGGCTTACTGTTGTTTTTCAAATCATACAGTTTGTATCTTTGCACAAAAACTACTAAGATGAGGGATCCCTGGGTGGCTCAGTTGGTTGAGCAGCTGCCTTCGGCTCAGGTCATGATCCCCTGTTCCTGGGATCCAGTCCCGAATCTGGCTCCTTGCTCTGCGGGGAGCCTCCTTTTCCCTCTCCTCTGCCTACCACTCTGCCTACTTGCGCACTCTCTGACAAATAAATAAATAAAATCTTAAAAAAAAAAAAAACTACTAAGATGATAGGAACACATCTGAAGTTGTCAGACCAAAAAAAAAAAAGGGAAAGAAAAAAATAGTTGGATGCAAGGCAAAATAAAGGCTTTACAAAGGACAGATGCCTGTGGAGATATTAAGTGGAATCATATCATAAATACTTTAAATTTGACATAAGTTTGATTCCGAGAGATTAGTACAAATACAGAGTTTCTTCGGGTTTCAAAATGGAGTTCTGCATTTGGGACCTCTTCAAGCGCAAGTTTTCCACCAATGTAACAAATATCTTCTCAGTACTCTGAGAGGATAAACATGTAGTTGCCCCCACAATAGAGACACAAGTAGTCAGGGACTAGGCGCTTATTCTACCCAAATCAAGCACAGTGCCAAGGCTTTATAAACATATTAGTCCCTGATTTAGGAAGGTCAAGGTCACACTGCCTTGGGAAAGGGGGAAAGCAGGATTCTGGCCCAGATCTGATTTTTAAACTCTGTGCCATCGAACCACTAGTCAAACCCACATATGAATTAGCTGATCACAAGAAGCTGGGCGTTAGGCAGCAAAACGAGAGGCCTCCGCATCTGAACATTGGGCGAGGAAAACGAGACTGGAATTGTCCCCACAGCAGCCGCCATTTTGCGAAAGCCGGGCCGGAAGTCTCGCCGCCGGAGTCTCGCCGCTGAGCGGCTCGGAGCCGGCGGCCTGGGGGCGGAGCTGGGGACCCTGCGTCCCCCACATCTCCACGAGAGCGGATCCTGAGAGCGGGACAGGGGACCGTGCGGCTCAGAGCCACGCGGCGGGGGCGGAGCCTGAAGCCGGGCCAAGGACTTATACTCCGAGGTTCGAGGCGGAGGGGGCGGGGCCTGAAGGCGGGACAAGGGGGCCTTGAAGCTCTGAGGTTCCCGGGGCGGGGCAGCTTGAAGACTCGAGGCTGGGGGCGGGGCCTAAAGGCGAGGCGGGGCGGGGCGGGGCGGAGCCGCGCGGCCGGCGCGGGGAGGAGCTGACCTGACCACCGCACTCCTGCACCTCACTTTCTCGGAACGTGACAGAGCTGCTGTAGTCGGCCGCCAGCAGCCCGCAGCTCTCGGTGAAGAGGGCTGGGGTGGGAGATGACGGTGATTTCCTCCCTGCTTGGCCCATCACGAGCATCGACTCCCCTTTCGCGGCCCCGGGGCTGCAGACGTAGCAGGTGAGATGAGGCCCCGGGGCGCGGACCTGCCCCGCCCTGGCTCGGCCTTGCGTACCCTTGGAACCCCCATCCCGGCCTCTCGGGTCCGGGCATGTGGGCAATGCCCTGCCCTTGGCACCCCGGCGTGCAGTCCGCTGCCTGCGCCTGTCCCGCTTTTAGGACCTCCGGAGGCACCCAGAAAGACTTAACGTAAGGGAAGGGACCACTTGTCCCCTCCAGTGACAGAACTGCCATACCCCAGTTTGAGGAGCGCCTCATTGCCCGTTTGTCCACGCTGTCATTCTCGGACTCTTCCTTTTATCCCGAGTGGGTGGCCTCAGCGTCTGCCCTCCTGGGAGCTTCTGCATGGGTACCTGGAGCGCTGCACCAAATTTGCTTCCTTACCCCTTTTTGGAGCATGTCTGATACCAGGATGTGATTCCCATGCCCGGGGGGAAGCTGAGAGACCAACTTTTTATCCCAGGCACAGACCCCGGTCTGCCTTTCCACTTCCACTACTGTCCGCCTAGGCTTCGGGTGGCAGCTGGTCTCTGGGCAGCCTGTTGGTTAAGGACTCTCCACATCCTTATCTTAGAGGGCCAAAGTCTGTCCCTGCTGACAAGGGAAGAGGCAGTGCTCAGCGGTCCCCACCCTAGGTCTCTAGGGAGGACATTTGGTCCTCTGCAAGTAGGTGGGAGTGGGCGGATGGTGTGACTGTTGATGTTGAAGAGTGCTTTAATACTATCATACTGTGTTATGCTTTTCCCACAGGATAATGGATGTTGGGTGTTTCAAAGCTTTCTCTTTGAAATAAATCAGAACCCTCTTCCCCATTTTCACTTAACAATGGCAGTTGTTTACAGTTTCAGTGGTTCCTTCAGGTTATCTCAACCAACTATCAGTGGCTACAAGGGGGTTGTATATAGCATTTCTCTGCTGCTCACCTCAGTGAGGGGCCAGGAAGCAGTCTTTTACTGTGAGGGATCAACTTGTTTGTTCTGTTAGCAACCCTTGTTTTTAATGAGAGGGAAAGGCTGCATGTAATTTTTTAAAAACTTCTGTTGCTGTCTTCCTGTTCATTTTCAAAGAGTGCTTTAAAAAGCATATACTCTTCCCATTGGGGAAAAAAAAGGATGAGAAACCTTTGTAAGTGCTTTTTTGGTTATTTTGACTTCCCTCTATTAGCAAGTATTGCTTTTATGTTGAGGAACATTAAAAGAATCTTTCTGGGAAGGGGCAGATTACATTTCAAAGTTTTTCTCTTAATTTTTTACTAACTTAAGGTTAATCCTGGTCAGTGCTACAACTATTTGACCATCGCCTTGATGAAAATGAAGATCTCTCCCTTCCCTGCTAAAAACAACTTAAGATCAAACTGAATTAATTTGAACTCCTCTTAGTTGTTTGGTATGAAATAAAAGCTAGTAACCTATGACCCATCCTATCTCCCTATTTTAGTTGGAGAATCTTTAATACCAAGTTTGAGGAACAGGCATAAGACAGTGAACTATATTTAATTTGTTACTATTCTAATTATGACCACACTCCTGGTAGCAGTTGCTACCATTTCTTGAAGACCTACTCTGTGAAAAGCTATGTATGAAGTCTCCGAGCCTCCCAGTATTCCTTTAAGGAGAGGTTTTTACTCTCATTTTACAGTTGAAGAAGCTAAGGTTCAGAGAGGATATTTAACTTGCCCAAAGAGTTGATAAGTTATAAGTCCCCAAACTGAGCTCAGGTCTATTTGACTCTTTTCAGTGAACAACCACTATTCTAGTTAAAACTGTTGGTTAAAAAATTATTGTAATGCATTAATATGTGAGTGTGATACAAATAAGGGGTAGTGAGCAGTATGAGTTACTGATATTCCAGGCAAATAAATATGGGGAACTTTAAAGAAATAACATAAGATTGGACAAGTTTATCACCTTATTCTTAAGCATTGCCTTTTCAAGTCCACACCTGTTAGGGGTTTCAAATGTTTAACACCTTTGTTTATCAGCTGCTTACTTCAACTAATGGTACCTGTCCCAACCATTAGCTTTCCCAGGATATAATTTGATGCGTATTTGGTAAACTTTAAGTATGTGATTATTGTAGGTTTTGTGAATATTAACCACTCCTATCTAATCCCGGTAGAAAAATACTTGTCCTGATCCAGACTGAATGTACACTTTTTAAATGGTTCAGTTTATATGAGGGTAGCACAGAGAAAATTATCATATCCACACCCCGTGTATCAGTTGCTGCTGGTGTCTGGCCTGATTTCTGAGTCTTTTTTATGTCATGTGGATGTTTGAAAACTTACCCCTTGGGATTGTAAATTTCAGGAATTATGGGCGTTTTTAATTTCTACCTTATATAAGGCCACTTTAGATGGTCAACCTGGAATAATCACTTAGAAATTGGCAATTGTCACCAAATTAATTTCAAGTTACTAATTAAAGCTGATTAGTTGCAAAGTTGCCCAAGCCTCATATTCATTGTGTCCCTGGCAGCAAGAAGGGAGTCTGATAAGTATTGTAATGCTAGCATAAAATATTTTCTTGCTTTAGCATTTTCTGAACGTCTTTAGAACATTTTACAACACATTTTGTGTTCTTTAATATTTTATGAACAACTTTAGGACATTTTAGACCACGTTTTGTGGTCTTGGGCCTGTTGCTATAGTGAAAACCTTAGGATACTTTATCATTAAGGGAAAAAAGATTTCTGTCCATGAACTAGATTGTTCCTAAAAGAGAACATTGATCCACTAAAAGGTGAAAAGTTTAAGAGCAGATTAATATTTTAGTCATTTGTCATTATTATATATATATCATATATATAATAATTACATAATTAATTATATATAATAACACATATTTTCCTGCCTCCTGTGTGTCAGGCTCCATGCTGGGTGTTAGAGGTACAACAGTGAGCAAAAACATGTAGAGTCCCTACTTCTGTGGCACTTAAAGTCTAGTGAATGAGATAGACATAAACCAAATAGTCATTCTAATGCATAGTATAATTATAAACTGAGAAAAGTAGCCTACAGGTAAGGAACATGATTTTACTTGATAAAGACTTAGCTATGAGGTTAAGTGAAGCCTTACGTGGTAAAGAAACTCCTGAACTATATGATTTAGAGGGTGAACAGGTGTTATTATATAGACAGTGGCAAGAAAAGAAGAGAACATTTTACACTGAGCTGCATGTACAAAGTCCCTGTGACACAAAGCATTCAAGAAGGCAAATATATGAGACTACTCTAAATGGAGCTAAGAGTAGCCTGGGGGGATGCCATCATTTTTTCTTTCGTTCTCTTTTATGGGCTACCAAAAGTTGTATTTAACTTTTGTTAAGTGATTGCTTTGTGCCAGATGTAATTATAAGGACTTTAATCTCAAGTCCCAATGAGGTAGGTACTAACATTGCCATTTCACAGATAAGGACAGTTACTGGATAAAGTTGCTATGTGATACTCTACTATACTCTTCTTCCCATCCTCTACTCAGGTATGACCACAGGCTAGACAGGACTCTCCTATCTAGTATGTAGCCTTGAGCACTGAAATTTTCAGAGAATTTGGACGCAGGTGGCGGGACATTCAGGGGAGGCTCTGTGGGCCCCATGCTCTTACCCACTAGGTGGAGCTCAAGTGTGGATCGTGGGGGAGAGCCATGGGTTATCCCTGCAGCTGTCATATTTATGGATCTTATTTTATTCATGTCTAATAATGAAAATAGGACAGCAACATAAATATTTTGAGCTGACCCACCTTTGAGAATAAAGAGGTTATTGTTATCAAAAACTCTCACGCTTTTTTTTTTTTCATTGTATTTTTCTCTGGTGGTTGTTGAAGAAAGTATATATATTTATTTGGTCATTTGATAAGTCTTAAGTTTGCCAGTGTATGCTTTCAAATAGAATTCTTCTCATTATTAATTGTCACATTGAATCATTCTTCCTTTCTTTCCAGAGATCTGGTTGGAGTTGGAGGGTGAAAGAAAATGGATTCTTTTTCTGATTTACCTGCAGAGAACTTAACCATTGCAGTCAATGTGACTAAGACTTTGTCCTCAACAGTAATGCACAGATTTAATTCCACTAATGACCCACCTTCAATGTCAATAACAAGGCTTTTTCCAGCCTTACTAGAATGTTTTGGCATAGTCCTTTGTGGCTACATAGCAGGAAGAGCTAATGTCATAACATCAACACAGGCCAAAGGACTAGGAAATTTTGTCTCCAGATTTGCACTTCCAGCTTTATTATTCAAAAATATGGTTGTACTTAATTTTTCCAATGTGGATTGGTCTTTCCTATACAGTATCTTGATTGCCAAAGCTTCTGTATTTTTCATTGTATGTGTATTAACCTTATTGGTTGCCAGTCCTGACAGTCGATTTAGCAAAGCTGGACTATTCCCTATTTTTGCCACACAAAGTAATGACTTTGCATTGGGATATCCTATAGGTAAGTTATTTTTTATTTTTCAAGTTTTTAAAAAATTCAAGTGTTTTAGGAAGTAGCAAAATTTAATTTATTTAGGCGTTTGTTAATGGTAGATATTTACTTACATCTAAAAAAGAAATCTCTTGGGGCACCTGGCTGGCTCAGTTTTTAGAGCATGTGGCTCTTGACCCTGGGGCCCATGAATTCGAGTCCTACGTTGGGGGTAGAGTTTACTTAAAAAAAAAATCACAGGGGCGCCTGGGTGGCTCAGTTGGTTGGACGACTGCCTTCGGCTCAGGTAGTGGTCCTGGAATCCGGGGATCGAGTCCCACATGGGGACTCGCAGAGCAGGGAGCCTGCTTCTCCCTCTGACCTTTCTCCTCTCATGCTCTCTCCCTCTCTCATTCTCTCTCTCAAATAAATAAATAAAAATTTTTAAAAATTTAATAAAGAAATAAATAAATCGCAAAGACTCATTCCAAATCTCCATACTACCCCACAATGACTACAGCCCAAAAGGAATAAATCTTTAAAAAAAAAAATTAAATTTAAAAACCCTCTTGTATTTTTTTCTTAAATATTTCTTACTTTAGGATGAATTCTATTTTTTTCCTAAACTCTGGAGTTTGAAGCTCCTTCAAATGTTGACCTAAAATAGTCATACCTAAATAAACTTTATAAATCCTCTTTCTAATATATTCTTTTTCTTCTCACCAATGACACAAAAGCAAGTCAGGTTCCAGAAGGGATCAGTTTCTGATTTAAATTACATAAAAAAGATAGACATATGTCTATATAAAAATAGCTATTAAATGTTAGTAGTAGAAATTTATGAGCTACTTTTTTTTCCCTCCCTCATTTTTCTTACCATTCGGTATAAATGGTAAGAAATCTTGTTGTTGAGCTTGTTATTCAGAAAGTCAGTGTACTTCAGTTGAAGTTAATTTCTTGTATAAGAACGAAAATGGTGAGGGGTTTTTACCTTTTCAACATTTCCTTCTTAACCTTTCCAACTCTTTGGGCAGCCCAATTTTATGTTTCTATGTGTGTTTTCCTGATAAAACATACCAATCTGGGATATTGATATATCGTAAACATACTCTTTTTTCCAGAACACCCTAAGTACTAACTAGCTACTTTTTATATTTTTATTTTTAAATTACAGTTTGTGTTGTGCTTTGACCATGTATCATGATGTGAGGACCTGAATATTATGGATGTAGTCATACATTTATTCACGCCTTCACAGGGACGTTACATACCATGATTGTGCTAGCTGCTGGGAATACAACAAAGTCCTCCTACATGTTGAACTTACATTTTAATGTGAAAATAAAATAAAAATTAAAATAACATCAGGTAATTACAAGGACCATAAAAATAAAGTAGCATAAAGGGCTAGGAATGAGGAGGTACTATTTGATATAGGGGGGGTCAATAAAGGCCTCTCTGATATATCTTCTGAGCAGAGACTGAACGAAATTTATTGAAGTGGACAACTGAAAACTACCATTAACTTCCAGATTCCTTATTCAGTAGTTTTAAAACTCTCCCCCTACCCAAACTGTTAATTATTTCACCTCTAGAATCCAAAAGGATTCTACTGGGTATACTTTTCCTTTTTCCCCTCTTTTGACCTTCCTCCATCTTGCTTACCAGAAATGGAGCTAAATCTTAGAGATTAAATAACTCTGAGTAAAGCAGGTTTATGAGTAAGGAAAACCTGGGCTCCTAGATGACTGAGCTATAAATAATAACTATAAAGGTGTTCCTTTAAGGTTAATGAATTTTAAAATTAGGATAAACCAAGCATTTATTTTATTTACTTTTTTAAGATTTTATTTATTTATTTGACAGAGAGACACAGCGAGAGAGGGAACACAAGAAGGAGTAGGAGAGGGAGAAGAAGGCTCTCTGTTGAGCAGGGAGCCCAATGCCAGGCTCCATCCCAGGACCTTGGGATCATGACCTGAGCCAAAGGCAGACGCTTAACAACTGAGCCACCCAGGCGCCCCTAACCAAGCATTTAAATAAAGACTTTGGAAATACAGGACTTTGGAAATAAAACACTTTAAGTCATCTCCTCAAGAGCATTAATAATGTAAACTTGTCAAGGTATTTATGGCATAAAGACCTTATAAATGGCTCAGTATCATAGTATTAAGTATTTAACAAATATTACATTATCTTAATTTAGGCATAAACTATATATAGTTTCATATTCTCCTAGACTTGTAAGTCCACAACTCTACAGAACTAACATTTGTAACTTTATACTTTGTATTTTCTTATATACTTATCTGAGGTAGGGCAGATATTTTTAATCCTCATTTTCAAATAAGGAGACTGGCTTATAGAGATTTAATTGTCTCTCCCAGGTCACACAGCTAACGTGACTGAGATCCAAACCTTAGGTCCTTTGGTTCTAAATCCTAGGCATTCTCTTATGCCACACAGTTATGTAACATGCACATTTAATCTTTAGAAGACCTAACTAGCCTGTAACCCATTGATATCAGAGAATCAAAGTTTTTTTTATCTTTATATTATTCTAAAGGTATTCCATGAAATGAGTAGCAGTGGAAAAGACCAATTAGATGAGCTTATGCGTTTTCACGTTAAGGCAGAATCTCCAAATCAAAAATGTAGTCAGCTATCTTCATCACTGTTTTTCTTTTTTTTTTTAAAGATTTTATTTATTTATTTGACAGAGAGAGACACAGTGAGAGAGAGTACACAAGCAGGAGGGGGAGAGAGGGAGAAGCAGGCTTCCCACGGAGCAGGGAGCCCGATGCGGGGCTCGATCCCAGTACCCTGGGATCATGACCTGAGCCAAAGGTGGACGCTTAACGACTGAACCACTCAGGCACCCCTCATCACTGTTTTTCTTATGTCACACATTGGATCACCGAGTCTGGTAATAATCATGTTCCCAGCAGTGTGCTAGACCAATTTCCCTCATGATCATCCTGGTAAATTTTGAGTTGTCATTTTTTGTTTTTAAATTACAAATTATGTAAGAGCTCTTGTTACATTAGGTTGTAGACAATAACCTTACCGGAAACCAATAGTATACACAAAAGTACTTTCTCACTTACCGGCAGATTGGAAGGTGTGGTACAGAGCCATAGGGCTGCTGATTTATTATTGTTGCCCATATCCGTCTGCCTTCTGGGCTTTCTCGGGATAAACAGAGAAGACTGTATCTCTGGAGAGAAGACCCTTTCTTTCTGTTTGTTGTGTGATGTCTCCCAGGAATTCCTAACAGATAAACTTCATATCTTATGAGATCTATCCTTTTTAAGACTGCTTTTGTTCCATAGTATCATTCCAATTTATAGGTGACTCAGGAGAAGGCAGATAAGCTAATGAATAAAGAAAAAGGACATTCATGTTTCCTCTTCCTCTATATTATGCCAACTATAACAGCCTATGAAAGTACATTCAAACGATTTATCTATATTCAAGTGGCAGAAGGCTACGGTGCACTTAACAGACTCCTCGAGAAGCTCACTATTTTTTAGAACAATCCTTTTCAAAGATACTTTACGAAATACGAGTTCTAGAAGAAACCAAGAATCTACCAAGGTGAAATGTTGATTTCAGCAAAACAGAATCATTCCCTACCTCTGTCATTAAAAGATACTAATAAGGCATAGTTAAGTCCTATAATTTATTCTTCAAACAATGCTGATAGCATAAGTACCCCGACTAATCATAATTATGCTCTAGTGCTTGAGCTGTAAACAGAAAGGAAATGAAGCATTTAACTATGTGCCATTAAATAATAGAATGATCTTGTCTGGGTCTTTGTGCTGTTTGCTAGGGATTGAAGCCCGGCAGGAATCAAAATAGGAGCCCCAGTGGGTGGCTAATTTTGTCTTCTAGTTCCTCATAGCAGGAGTCTCTCCTCCCCCCAAGAGCTTTATTTGTAAGTGTTAATTAATTGGAACTTAATGGTTGATATAATCATTATAAATCTAATTTGTTAGTATAGGTCACTGCTTTCATATATGTCAATTTAAAAAGCCATCTCGTGATTGGTAATAGAAGCACTGCCAATTCATAGATAAATATGTAACTTTAATTATGCAAACGAATGGCAGAAGTGGACTGAAATTTCCATGTTGAATCCTGTTCTTGTGATTTGACAATTATTTGTTTATTCCCAATTTTTGCTCTCCCTTTAGACTGCACCTTTTTTACCTTCATACACCTGTTCAACTGACTCAAAATGCCCTGATAGTAACCTACTTTATAAATATTCAGAGTGTGAAAAAAGAAAAAAAAAGGGGGGGGGTTATAAAAAGAAACAGGTCTAAGAGAGAACAATTAGTTATAAATCGCCACGTGTTACAAAATACATTTTTACTTTGAAAACTTTGACATTCATTGATGTGCTAATTGCATTCAGCAAGTATTTACACATTTGCTCAGCCCCGCTCTGGGGTCTGGGGGCTCTGAAGCGATGTCCCCAGGAAGTGAGAATGGGATGAAGGGGGCACGAATAGGGGACAAGGAGCCAGAGCCATCCAGAGGAGAGGAGGTCCAAGGCAGAGACTGAAGACCGGGGCCAAGCACTGGTACCTGAGACAGGCCTTAAACTGTAGGCAAGATTTAGGTAAGAAAAGAGAGACTTCAAGAAGTCGGGGCATGGATCAGCATGTCGAACTTGTAATTATGAACCCGGTGTTAGTCCAGGATAACTGCGATATTGAACTGGCTGCTGGAGGCTTTGCACTAAGGAATAGTCCGAGATGGACTGAGTGAGTAAGGGACGCGTTGCAGACACTGGACTGTGAATGTCAAAAGATCGGCTCTGTAGCTGTTCTTGTGGGAGGTGAGAACTGTGGGAAAATCATTAAGTTTTGAGAGTTAAGATTTAGAGGATATTGTTAGCAGTGAATAAAATGGATCAAGGGAGTGGTCAAGGAAAACCAAAAGAATGTAAGTTGGTAAACACATTAATCCAATTTTGAGATTTTTGACCAGTGGTTCAAGAGGAGAATATACAAAAGATCCAGGAAAGAAGACTTGGACTTGGCGGTTAGTTAGCCATAGATAATAAAAGACTGCTGCTCAACTGTGCATTGAGCTTCTAAAACAATCTAAGGTCCATTATTAGATGGTGATTAAGTGCTAGAGTGCGGGGAAAGTAGATTTCTGGAAAAAAGTCATTAACCTAAGGGCTTTGTGTGCTGAAGGTTGTCAAAGGAAACACCTTATGCATTTTATTTTGGCCACTTGGGAAAATTCCTGAACTCAGATGGAAAACACAAGGCTTTTCCAAAGTATACTCTCTATTTTAAAAATTGAGTGTTGTGCAGATTCGGAAGGAAGCCTTTTTCTTTTCTTTCTTTTTTTTTAAGATTTTATTTATTTATTTTGACAGAGAGCAAGAGAGAGACACAGAGAGAGGGAACACAAGCAGGGGGAGTGGGAGAGGGAGAAGCAGGCTTTCCTGCCGAGCAGGGAGCCTGATGCAGGGCTCGATCCCAGGACACTGGGATCTGACCTGAGCCCAAGGCAGCCACCCAACGACTGAGCCACCAGGTGCCCCAGGAAGCCTTTTTCTTAGGGATGAAATATCTGTTCCGAAGGAGTGGAGGGGTCTAGAAATAGTTATCAAAAGTGATGCTTTTTTTTTTTTATACTTAAAAGTTGAAACCTTATGAAACATGAAAGAAAACCACAGAGCTCGTATATCTAATTTGGAAATCAGTGGAAAGAATTTGTGAAATTTTATGTAATCAAATGTTTTCTTTAGCCTCTGCTTCATTTCAGAGATATTATAGACCCCTGTAGGTGCTTGGCTAAAAAAAAAAAGGGAATAGAATCCTATACAAAAGTAGGTTTTAGCTAATGAGAACCAGGTAGACTTCTAAAGGTTATATAATCTAGTTACATAACTTTTAACGGACATGTGCATGACATTAACTGAACGTATGTATCCTGAGTAAGTAAACAAATATATTTTCCTACCTGTGTAACTTTATCTTAATGTAAATTAAGAAATCTAATCTTTTACATTTTTTCACATGATTGCCTCTGTCTTTGCGAGTTCTTTTTTGTTGTCGTTGTTGTTAATCTTTCTTTCTCAACCTCCAATCATCTATAAATCATCCTTTATATGTATTAGCCTGAATTTTGGAACTCACTGCCAAAAATGTGCCTGGAGACCATGTTGCTTACTCCAAGGCTCTAAATTGCTCTGATCAACCCAAGACCAAGGCACCAACTGTCAGTCCACCAACAAACAGCTAGAAGTCTAATGCAACCCACCTAGCCCCTTCTAAGGAAACTCATTTTATGCCCTGGTTAGGTTCTAAAGTCATCGTGTATAGTCACATCCTCAAAAAATCCCTTAAGTCACCCACAAAATACAGTCCACATACTTTATGTGTATTATACCATTTCTCACAAGTCTAACGCAGCCAGATTTTTTTCAATAGCATTGTTTCTCTTCAATGAACAAGTGATGTATTTAGTTGGCATTTGGGATCATGCCTTATGGGGGAAAAATGAATCTTTTGTTTTCCTAAGAGAGTGTAGTTGAATTTGTGTTCGTTATATAACTCTACTGTATTCCCCTCCCGAACATTCTTTAGATCCACCTTTTCGTTCCTAATTCTCCAACATCTTCACTGGGTCTTCCTAAAAGCATTTATTCTTTTTCATTGCTCTCAAATGGAGGCTGTTAGTTTTCTCTGCACCTGCATCCTACACGTAGGCAGAGGTGATGTCCTCATGGACACCTCGTATCTCTGCTCTTCTGTAGGAAGTGCTTCTTCGGGCTTCGAATGGCCTGCCTAGTCTGTTCATCTCAGTGCTGTCATCTGCTGACCTCACTCTGATCATTCCCCCTCATTTAGTCAGGGCTTTAGTATCAGGCTCATTGTCATCTTCTCAACTCCCAAGTTTTGCCATTATCTTTTTTAGAAAAAAGATTTTATTTATTTACTCGACAGAGAGAGGGAGAGAATATAAGCAGGGGGTACAGTAGGCAGAGGGAGAGGGAGAAGAGGCTCCCCACTGTACAGGGACCCTGGGATCATGACTTGAGCCAAAGGCAGATGCTTAACTGACTAAGGTACCCAGGCACCCCTGCCATTATCTTGTTTGACATTAGCATCCATGTGAAGTACCCATTAAATCCTCTCCCTTCTCAGTCCCTGACTTCTCCAACTCCAGTGATGTTTTCCCCTACTCGCTTTCAGCCACCAACTCCCACAGCCCATCCTGGACCTAGGCATCTAGGACATACTAAGTGCCGTAGCTCAACTATCTGACTTACTCTGAACTCCTGACCTTCCAACTACTCATCATTTTTGGACTTCGGAGGGACCTCCAGTCCCTGACTCCTCTGCTTTTTATCTGAGAGCCACCTGCCATCTTCACTTCTTTTCCATGGTAGCTTGGACTCTATCCCTTCAGTGCCCATTATTTCGTTCATTGTCTCCTACTCTCTCTTCCACCCTCTGTATCTGGCTGTGGTTCCCTACTCCAGTGAAACCTCTCTCAAAGGAATCAAACCACCTTGTTGCTATTACTACTTAAATATTTAAGTCCTTAGTAGATTTGTATTTGGAATTTTTCTTAAGAATTCTACAATTCTGCCCTTTTTCTGAGACTAGTCTTAGCCTCTACATAGTAAAAATTAGTGGGTTTCATGAACAGTGATTTTTTAAAAGATTTTATTTATTTATTTATTTATTTATTTATTTATTTATTTATTTATTTGAGAGTGACGGAGGGTGCATGGAGGAGTAGAGGGAGAAGCAGACTCCCCGCTGAGCGGGGATCCTACCATGGGTCTCTATCCCCTAGGATCCTGAGATCATGACCTGAGCCAAAGTCAGATGCTTAACTGACTGAGCCACCCAGACACCCCTCACTAACAATAATTTTTTAAAGTCGATCATCATTCCATAGACTAAATATCATTTAATATAGAGTGTTCTTCTTCCTTGTAAGCTTTATTACTAAAATTTACTTTTCCAAAGTATGCTAATGAGGTCATTGTGCACCTTTTATGTTAATTTAAAATATGTTATAATTAAGCATAGAAAACATTATATACCTAATTTATTAATGCAGTTCTGTGGTAATCATTTTTAAAGCAATTTTAATTCGTGTTTTGCAGTTGAAGCTTTGTATCAAACTACATACCCAGAATATCTCCAGTACATTTACTTGGTGGCGCCAATCTCTCTTATGATGTTGAACCCTATAGGATTTATATTCTGTGAAATCCAGAAGTGGAAAGACACTCAAAATGCTTCTCAAAACAAAGTGAAAATTGTCGGACTTGGACTTCTGCGTGTATTACAGAACCCAATAGTATTTATGGTTTTCATTGGCATTGCCTTCAATTTTATTCTTGATCAAAAGGTGCCCGTATATATGGAAAATTTTCTTGATGGACTTGCGAATTCTTTCTCGGGAGCAGCTCTATTTTATCTTGGTCTTACAATGGTGGGAAAAATAAAGAAACTGAAGAAGTCAGCATTTGTTGTACTAATTCTTCTCATCACAGCTAAACTGTAAGTTCCATGTCTTCAACTTGGGAACTGTTCTTTGTGAAAGCCTTGTTTAGCCAGTTCATGAGATGTTTCTGCAACTGTTTTCTCCTTTAAATAATCTGATAGTAATACTCTCTTCTGAGTAGTTGTGATTTAAAGGAAAATGTGATGTTGGTATGTTGTGGAAAGTTATTCCTTTATTTTGTGTAGGTTATTCTTCCCATTTACTGCCAGATGATAAAGACTATTGGTTTCCCTTTAACTTTTACATAATTTTACCTAATATCTCTTAGTGTCTCAGTCTGATCATATTTTTAAAGGAAATTTTACAGGAATTCTGAGTGTTACAAATATTTTAAAACCCCATTGGTCATGATGAAAACAATAATTTTGAATGTAAGCTTTTTCATGAATTCAGGGGAAATATTCTATAATTCTGTGGGTGATTGAACTTTCTAAATAGAGAAGTCCATACAAATGATTGATTATTCTCAACTATCTGATCCTAGCTTATCAAATAAAGTTTTTATCAGTTCCTTAGTTAACAGTTCTTCAGCTTACTTTGTTCATTAGCCACGGAGTTATACTTCATGGTGAAGGGGACATAATTTTGCTCTGACGCTACCCCAAGGCACTTGGGGCATACTTAACTGTTGAAATTAGCCTTGTATAGACAGTTAAATTCACGAAAGCAGTGCAATATGAAATAGGGTCTATATTTTCAAAATAATAAAAACGACTATAACTTTTGAAAATTATTTATGGTATGGCGTTACATTCCCTGGAAACAAAATATGAATTAGTATTGCCGCAGTCATAAATATGGTTCTAATGTTAATAGTATTGTCAACTTCAACTTACAAGTAATAGTTAAATATTCTCGTTGTAAAAATCTTTCTTCTTAAAAAAATCTTTCTTTTCTGGGTCTTTGATCCCTATTAGATATTTTTTTATCTATTTTTTAAATTAAAAAAATACACGTAAGAGCAGCTTTATATTCCATACTAGAGCGTATCTCTAGGTGCTGCTATGACAGTGTTATCAATCCTGGCCTCGTTCTTTTAGAGGAAAGCTTCATTAGCTCGGCTTCCTTTATATGCTCCTTCTGTGGAATATGAAGGCTTCGTTTAATAAGTGACTCTCCAGCAGGTCCGGATTTCATTTCTTTTCTGCTCTACCTCAGTTGTTTCAATTCCCTCTGCCAAACCCTTTCGTCTTTCCTGTGATGAAGAAGTAATTATAAGATGCCTATTTTTCTATTGGCTTTCAGAATCTAATTGAGCCGCACTGTTATCAGCCCCCGAACCATTTAATCCCCAAATCATAATAAAGATCAGGAGTTCTTTCCAAAAAGAAGTTTTGTAATTTTCTTAAAAAAAGTTTGCTCGGATTATCAATCTTTTTTTTTTTCTTTTAACATTTCAATTTTCTGGGAAAGGAAACAAGAAACAACAGCTACAGTTACAAATTTTAAAAATTTTGGGGGGAGAAAATTATTTGCAGAACCAAAGCTGAGTTGTTTTTTTTTTTTCCTCCTAATCCTTGATATTGAAAGCATTCTTTAGAATACTGTTACACCTAAGTGGCTCCGAGTTGAAATCTTGATTCTTTCAAAATGTTCACAGGTAGGCATGCTGAGAATATGTGCGTGCAAACAGATATACCTTCTGGGCAGGAAAAGAAGAATAACCTAATGCCAACTTCACTAGAACAATCTAGAACAATCGCCCCCTTGGGGACCAGCGTACTTTGATGTCAAGGGAATGACACATTTCTTGTTTTTTCAGCCTGGTGCTCCCACTTCTGTGCAGAGAAATGGTGGAACTCTTGGACAAGGGCGACAGTGTAGTGAACCATACAAGTTTATCAAATTATGCATTTTTGTATGGTGTGTTTCCTGTAGCACCAGGAGTGGCTATCTTTGCAACACAGTTCAACATGGAAGTAGAGATTGTATGTATACACTACTTTCTAAGTTCGATTGTACAGTTAGTAGAAAAATGAATTTTTAAAACAGAGAGATCAGCCTTCTTTTATGAGAATTTGATATGTGAAAGCTACTTCATTGTAAATAAGGAGGCATCATGTAACATCAGGTAATAGAGTTATTTAATCTGGGGTCTTTTCTCAGCCATAACTTTTTTCATTAGTCTTTTTTTAGTTTTAAATATTTTCTTGTTGTACTTCTGCTGAAGCCTAAAGGTTGTTTATAGAATGGTAACTTTTGAAATTTGGGTAAAAAAAAATCTGTTTCATTCACTGTTAATTCACCAGATGCAAAACACCACATAATCTCAATTGCAGGAAGTAGCTAAAATCAATTAACACCAAATTATTAACAGTGTCTAAGCATATTGCACGTGTATCTATAGCCTTAAATGTTCTTGAAATATAACTTGAAGGAACTAAATTATTTAACAAAGGTTAGTTCCATTATTTAATCTGTAAAATGTTTACCTGGTATTTTTTTTCAAATTTATTTTATTGCCCTATATTTTATGAATTAGTATGGAAGGAAACTGGTCATCAGCTTAATTAGATCATTAATATGGTTTACTTTCTAGAACCCAGAAGATAACCATCAACTTGGATGTCTAGTTCTGGTTATGTGCAAATATTAATTAAGCATAGAGTAGAAGACAAGCCAAAAGAGCTTAACTGTTTTCGTTTAAGGACTCTCAGAAAAGGGGAATATAGTATTAGAGAACATGCTGGAATTTATGATGTCTTTTTACTGACTCTTGCTTTTATTTTAGAAAGCCTTGGTGTACTGTGACTAATTAAAATATAGGGTCATTGTTTAATTGAGACTATGACCCTTTTCTCAATTTAATTTCATTTTTTGCAGATAACCTCAGGGATGGTAATAAGCACATTTGTGTCTGCACCAATCATGTACGTTTCTGCCTGGTTACTAACCTTTCCCACTATGGACCCTAAGCCATTGGCATATGCCATCCAGAATGTTAGTTTTGATATAAGCATTATCAGCCTTGTCTCCTTGGTAAGTACATTTCACTGTAAATATGAATGAAAACTATAGAATGAGTTTGAAAATAGCTTGGTAACAGAAAATTAGGGATTTAAAAATCTATTTTAAGAATCTCTTATGCAATAGAGAAAACCAAAACCTGCCCCTAAAATGTAATATCAGCCTTCTGAATTGTGTCTTTCCTTTTGAGAGTTAGAGTCATGTAGCAGATGAGGCATGAGATTTAGTCAGAGCTGGACTGGCTCTTGGCCCTATCACCAACTAGCTGTATGTCTCAGTCTTTCTAAGCTCCAGTTTTCTCAGCTAGGAAATACAAATAGTAATTTTACCTATTTCCTTGAGTTGTTTTAAGGATTACATATGACAATATATGTGAAAAGCACCTGCAAATGGCAGATCACTCTACGAATACAATTAGTATTAGCTAACTGTAGAATCATGAGGTCGGAAGGGATTGTCCAACCACCCATTTAATGCCAATGAAGCTGTCTGGATAAATCTAGTTCAAATTAAATATTTAAAACATTTAACAACTAGAGTTGTAGCTCAAGTTGCTTATGGAATTCAAGCAGCATTCTGGCTGGGGGAAAAAAAACAACTTTTACTGTTAAAGAGAGGAGGTAGGGATGAACATGTATATGGACAGCAAATAAATGTAAAACTAATGTAATTTTTAGGATATTTCTCTTCGGTTACATATTCTTAAAATCTGTACTCTTTGATTAGAGGACAGTCTAGGAAGAAAGATGACAAAATAAATTTTGATTGATAGGAAGGAGAGAAGAAAGAAGGAATCAACCAGCATACCTAGCTGGCCACTTTAGAGGGAGAATAGAAACCCAGTCCTTATAAATATGAGGAATGCAACACAATTCATCTTAAAGTGGGCTATATGCATTGTTTGAAGTCAAACTGCCTGGAATTTAGATTCCTCATGAGGCAATGGTGGAATCAAAAGAAGAAAACTTAGAAGAGTGCACTATAATTGCATCTCCCACTATGCAGTTACATCTAATAGTTACATCTTTTCCTGAATAGTTGGCTGTGAGCCTGTGTCCTACCCCAGCCACCCAAGGTGGGGGAAGTTAGAACATGGCCTCAGTCAAGGCATGAGTTTTTAAAGACCCTGTCATTTATTTTTTAATACTTTATTTATTTATTTATTTCTCAGAGAGAGAGTGCAAAAAAGAGTACGAGCAGGGGGAGCGGCAGGCAGAGGGAGAGGGAGAAGCAGGCTCCCTGCTGAGCCAGGAGCCTGATGGCTTGATCCCAGGACCCCGGGATCATGACCTGAGCCAAGGCAGATGTTTAACCGACTGAGCCACCCAGGCGTTCTGACCCTGTCATTTTTGAACAGTTAATTTACGATAGGCTCTCTCCATGCTTTGGTTTCCCAAAAATATAAATGACATATAATTATTAGTTTCAGGAGTACATCGTAGTGATTCAATATTTTTATACTTGACGAAATGATCCCCATGATAAGCCCGGGTACCATTTGTCACTCTTCAGAGTTATTATAATGTTACTGACCATGTTCCCTATGCTGTACGTTGCATCCCCAGGACTGACTTATTTTATAATTGAACTTCTCAGTCCACCTCTCCTGTTTCACCTGCCACCCAGATCCTCCCCCTTCTGATGACCAGCGGTTTGCTATATTTATGAGTCTGTGTCTGATTTGTTTTGTTCGTTCACTTGCTTTGTTATTCGGATTCCACACGGCAGTTAGATGGCATAGTATTTGTGTTTCTCGGTCTGACTTATTTCACTGAGCACGATGCCCGCTAGGTCCATCCATGTTGTTGCCTCTCCATGCTGTTAATTTTACTCTGGGTATGGTAATTTACCTTAATACTCTTTGGGGATTGGCAGATTAAAGTAAATAAAATATTGGAATTTCTTTCTGAACCAAAATAAAGAGAATGCTCTAAAGAAGCTGATCAATGAGTTATTTGATAAGTAGTTATAAAGGTTAAGAAACCTGAATAACTTTGGAACCTTTTGTCTTTAAGATCTGGTCTCTGGCTATTCTTCTTTTGAGTAAGAAATATAAACAGCTCCCGCATATGCTTACAACTAATTTACTCATCGCACAGGTTAGTAAATACACAGATACTTAGAACTATGCTTTTTTCACTGATTATTCTACTATGGAGGAGAAAATTATTTAGCTGGGTTTTTCCAGTTATAAAAGTCGAAATTATTTTTTACCAGTTGCAAACAAGTACAACTTGATTACAATTAATTTATCCCTAACTTATACCCCACAGTAGGTCTTGAATGTCATTCAGTGATAATTTTGTATTTTTAAGTAGAAATAACTGAATCATTAAAAATTGAACTCTTTCACAACCTTATTCTTGTCGTCAAATCTTTGCATGTCTCAAATTATAACGGAAAGAGGTTTAGCATTTTTTATGTAAACTATTACTAAATATAAGGTTAGTATTTAGAATGTTGTTTGTGTCAATTGATTATGTACACTGTTAAGGACTATAAGATGAGTTTTTATCATAAAATTTGAAGTTTTAGTATAACTAGCATGATCATTATCCATCAGTCCTTTAAAATGAATGATTACAATAAATTTGCTGTGAATAAAACATTTGTCCGACTCACATGAATATGACTGACTCTGTTCATGATTTTTTCTGCAGTCTATTGTCTGTGCTGGAATGATGATATGGAATTTCGTTAAAGAAAAAAATTTTGTTGGACAAATTCTGGTGTTTGTTTTATTGTACAGCTCCCTCTATAGCACCTACCTGTGGACAGGTAAGATGGATTGTGAATGGAAATTTAGGTCTTCCATCATGAGAAGCTATTTGAAGTCAAGTAATCCAGGACTGATGCATTCTGTCAGGCCAGCACGCTCACTAGTATAGGCAGTGTGCAAAGCCAAGTTCCGTTTCCATAGTATAGAGAAATTAGGACTCCATTTCTGCCCAGATGCAGGAGTTTCTGGTCACATGGTCTTTTTCTTTGGCATCTTTGGCTCTTGGCCACGGTCAGCACAACTCCCTTTTGGAAACAGCAAGAGATCAGGTACTAGAGGCAAGGGGAGAAAGGAGGAAGAGAACGGCAGAGAAGTATGAGGCATGTGAGAGGTATGGCCCAGAGCTCACTATCGGAGTCCAACTGAACTGAGTGAAAAATCTGGTCCTTTCTTCAGCAGATAGCTTAACTTTTACAATCTCAGTTTCCTCATCTGTGACACTGGGTTATTGTACCTTACGGAGTTATTTGAAAACTAAATGAGATCTGGTTGTTTATGCCTGGTATGCAGTAGGCAGTCAATAACAAGAACTATATTATTCAACAGCAGGGAAAGTGGTTACAGGAGAACAAGAAAAGTAAGGAATAAAAGGGTATGGAAATACAAGGGTACCCAGTAAGAAAGACTATTTCTTTCTTTTTTTTTTTTTTTAAGATTTTATTTACTTATTTGACAGAGGGAGAGGGATCACAAGTAGGCAAAGAGGCAGACAGAGACAGAAGGGGAAGCAGGCTCCCCACTGAGCAGAGAGCCCGATGCGGGGCTTGATCCCAGGACCCTGAGACCAGGGCCTGAGCCGAAGGCAGAGGCTTTAACCCACTGACCCACCCAGGTGCCCCAAGAAAGACTATTTCTCATTTCAACTGGCTCCAAAAAAAGATAGTCAGACATTTTAGCATATTGTCATTTTGAAGTGTAGTGTTTAATTTGGATGCGTACATTCTGGTACGTTAGCGAAACATTCCATACGGGTGTTTTGTATCCATACCACAACCATGAACCTATACAATGGCACAAAAAAGGAAACTGTAGCACGGTAGAGCTGTTAGAGCCACTGTGAGGACGCAGGTGTCAGGAAGTGGCTTCAAGGGACAAGCCTTTGATTTCATGCCTTCAAGATCAAAAGCAGGGCTCATCTAAGTCAATAGCCTTTTGAAGTGAAGCAACAATGTGGTGAGGAGTTCTGGAATGAAAACTTCAGTGCAAACAGGAGAAGGTGTGTGCTTTTTAAAGGCAAACGTGTAACCAAACCACCGTGAGTTCTCTCCTTGGCGAGTCCCAGGTAGAAGCTACACCCGGTAGTTGTCACACAAAGGAAATTTTATTTGCAGCAAATGAGGAGATCGTGGGGAATAACTTCCAAAGCGGTGGCTCCCTGAGCAAGGGTGACTGAGTTCCTTTTGTCTAGGCTTAGGGTGACTATTTAGTGAGGGCAGGCTTGTCATCCTATGTGTTGAGGCGGGCATCAGGTCACACGTGCACCCTAAGGAGAAGTGTCTGTCCAGGCATTGTATGTGATGTAAATGAGGCTTGTGCTCCTCCTTCGGTGGGGGTTTTAGCGCTAGAAGGAGGTTAAAAGTAATTGTTGGTCATCCCAGAGGTCACTCGTGACCCACCTGCACAGGTGCAAGGCGTGTGCTTGGCTCAACCTGGTCTGGGTGGCCTCCGCCACCTGTTGCTTCCTCCATTGCTTGAGGGGTAGTTTCAGTTTGTATCACATGATGTTATGCTCTTGGGGTCCTTTGCCTGAGTTAAGCTGGAAAGAAGAACTTAAGGAAAAATGTGGGGCAGAGATGTGTAGGTACAAGCCGATGAGCAATAAAGACCAGGTCTTGGGATCTAGCTGGTGACACATCTTGCGTAGCGTAAGAGTTTTCAAGAGATGTCAAGTAAAAGAGCCTGAAGATTTTCTTCCCCAAGTACAGATGGGCAACTGGATCTCCAATACTTAGATTATTAAGGCTAAATTTGCCATGTGAATAGGAGAGCGGCAAATAGATCAGTGTATCAGAAATCCCCCAGGGTCCCTGAAATCCTCTTTGAGCATACATGCCAACATCTATCCAGAGACCCTGTTCTGAATTCCGGGATCCCAGTGAAGGTGCCCTTCAACCGTGAGATTATTAGGCTAGAACAGAATTTTAGACCTAAAGTGTCATTTTAAGTCATCCTGTTCAGCCATTTTCAGCTTCACCCATTTGCCTACCATCTTCACAGTTTTTGTTGTGTCTTCATGTCACTTGTCCTTTTTTTTTATTCTTCCCTAAAAATTTACTCACTTTTTTTACTTAAATACATTGAGCCTTATAGTAATAAAATCCCAGGTTTCGTGTGCTAGTTTTTCACATACATGTTAAAATAAACACAAAACTAGTCAAAAAATTTCACCTTTATACAGCGAATAGTGTCTTACACTTGGGAAACACTGGTATAGCGTAAGTCCTTTGTTTTTCAAATGAGTTCCTTGAGACCCAAAGAGGTTAAGGGATTCAGGCAGGAAGTCTCATAGCTTCTGCCAGCAACCCAAGAGAGATCCAGGGCTAGCCTGGGCCTATTTGTAGATCAGTCTTTGCACAAGGCAAGAATAATGACCTTTGGGACTTTAGAAGTGCCCTCACTACCGCAACAGTTGGCACACTGTTGTGTCCCTTGTTTCTCTGGCCCTTGGAAAACCTAGAACTACAGAGTGCACAAATGTACCTAGGAAGGAGCAGTGGTATTAGAATACCTCTTGAACTTGGGGTGTGGATTCTCTGTAAAGAAAAACAATTCCAAAGAGCCTTGGTGTTCATTTGTATTCTTATAGCACAGTGTTACGTAATCTGTACAGTCTTGGGTCTGGGTATGAATTCCTTATATACAGCTACTATACAACTCTAAAACCGAAGCAGATTCACAGAGGAGAGTCCCAGTTACAAACTCAGTAATTCTAATTAGCAACATTCATGACAGGACAAAGGATATTGGTTTCCTAATCTGAATCACAACTTGAAATGTAAAATGGAACTCATTTCTCTGGTTAGGATTTTTTTTTTTTTAAGCATGGTGTGCCTTTACTTTCATGTATGGGCTTATGACCTGGTTCATCTCACAGCTTTTCTCTCTTCAGACTACCATAGAACCCTCGCTTGGACCTTGTGTTGTGATATTTGGCCTTGACTTGGCTCAAACTTAATGTTAAACCAAATGTTAGCTCCGTGATCATGAGACAGTGCTTTGGTTTTAAGATGGGCATCTTAGATGATTATCATTGAAAATATACCAAATAGACTTAAAATTTCTCACAGAAATGTCTAAATCCTGCAGAATATGTCTTAAGAACCCTAGGGGTCCACAGATCTGAGGTTTAGAAACACGGATAGAGTTTGTAGTCCTGCTCTGCCCTCTGCTGGCCATGTGGCTTGGGCAAACCCTTGTGCCCGTATCTATAAAATGAAGGTGTTAATTTCAAACAGTGATCCCTTCCAAGTCTGAAATTCTAAGATTCTGCAACTACGTAGGATTTATGAAATAGGATGTTACTTGTATAAATAATTGGGTTTAAGATAAAAGGAACGCTCAAGAGTTTCAAAACATTTATTTAATTTATTTTTAAATATTTTATTTACTTATGTGACAAAGAGAGATCACAAGGAGGCAGAGAGGCAGGCAGAGAGAGAGGGGGAAGCAGGCTCTCTGCTGAGCAGAGAGCCTGATGTGGGGCTCCATCCCAGGACACTGGGGTCATGACCTGAGCTGAAGGCAGAGGCTTAACCCACTGAGCCACCCAGGTGCCCCTAAATATTTATTCTTGTATTAAGTTCACATTTTATTTGTATTAAGGTCTGTCATTTAGACTTGGGGGCATTTTCCAAAAACTAAACTGGGGTAAGAATTGCCTATACTTTCTTAGTACTGGCAGAGTGAGGGTGTTTTTATTTCTAGACTTGTTCTGTATCCAGTTAAAAGTTTTGTTAACAAATATATAGATTCCAAATACTAGTCAAAAGAATAAACTGATTTGAGCTTTTGAAAACTTCCTCATATATAAAACAGGAAGATTTGAGTAAAGAAATAATACAGGAGGGAAAACACAAATGATTTTGAGACAAGCTTGCTTCAAAATATTGGGGCCAATATTTATTTAGAAAGAGTAAATTCTAGGGCCTAAACTACAGACTACTATTGAAATAAGCTTAGTTAAAGTTCTATGAGGTCTGATCAAGATCAAGAGTAATTAGGCGCCTGGGTGGCTCAGTTGATTAAGCAACTGCCTTCGGCTCAGGTCATGATCCCGGAGTCCCAGGATCAAGTCCCACATCGGGCTCCCAGCTCCATGGGGAGTCCGCTTCTCACTCTGACCTTCTCCCTTCTCATGCTCTCTCTCAGTCTCTCTCTTTCCTAATAAAGAAATAAAATCTTTAACAAAAAAAAATCAAGAGTAATTAATTATCTACCTTTCAATTTCTGTTTCTTGTTCTTAGGCCTTCTGGCAATTTCTTTGTTTCTTTTGAAAAAGAGAGAGAGTGTACAAATTCCTGTTGGAATCATCATAATATCTGGCTGGGGGTAAGTTGATAGTTTTCTGCTTGCTTCGATGTTTCCATATACACAGTTACTATTCATCCTCTCATTCTCTCTCTAAACCTTATTACAGAATTCCTGCTCTTCTTGTTGGTGTTCTTCTAATAACTGGAAAACATAATGGAGATAGCATTGACTCAGCCTTCTTCTATGGAAAGGAGCAGGTAAGAAGAGGTTATTAACAGTTCTGTTCTTGGGAGCATCTCTTTTTCACTTGTTTCTGTGTTTTGCTATACTTATATTAAAAGTTATTTTGAGGGGCCCCTGGGTGGCTCAGTGGGTTAAGCCTTTGCCTTCGGCTCAGGTCATGATCTTAGGGTTCTGGGATCGAGCCCTGCATCGGGCTCTCTGCTCAGCAGGGAGCCTGCTTCACCTTCTCTCTCTGCCTGCCTCTCTGCCTACTTGTGATCTCTCTCTCTCTCTGTCAAATAAATAAATAAAATCTTAAAAAAAAAGTTATTTTGAAAATCTATTCCAATTTATTTTATATCCCACTGGTGATCCTATATCACTTTGTTAAGTTGCACTTAAAACTGTGGTGAAGATTTTATAGGTCTGCATCTGTTTTTAGCTGAGGATTTCCAAATGCTTGAAACTTACTGGGTCATCTTAAACCCACTTATGAATTATGTTTCCTCTACAGGAGGAAAGAGTGATTAATTTAAAGCTATTTAATAGGTTAGCAGTAACAATAAGAGCCATGTCCTTGACTTTCAATCTTATTATAAATATAAATTTCAGAACAATAAGTACCTGGGGGAAAATGTGCTTGAGAAGCCATAGTGTATCTGTTGATCAGAGTTCTCGAAGGTTAGGACCCAAGGATGTATGTTTTTAAAAAAACAAAAAAAAACTTCAAAAGATTTTGATTTCTTATCCTCTTTATTTCTTAATTTTGAATTTTATTGGGTTGTTGTGAGAAGAAATAAGATTACACGTATAAAAGACTTTGACCAGTGCTGGCATATGTTAGTACGCAATTAGTAATATGTTAGTACGCAATTAGTATCAGCCAGAATTATTTATGTTTAGTATTATTACCATAACGGAGTCTCCAGTTGAAGTATGCTTGAACGACATATTAAAGCAAGCAAAAACTGAAATAAAAAAGATCTGTAAGCAGTCCCTTAGCTTACTTACAGAGGAAACCAGTGACATTGATGGAGAGCAAAAGAAGCCATTAGGAATCTTATTTTCTTTTTTTTTTTTTTTAAAGATTTTATTTATTTATTTGACAGAGAGAGATCAGAAGTAGGCAGAGAGACGGACAGAGAGAGGGGAAAGCAGGCTCCCACAGAGAGAGGGGAAAGCAGGCTCCCTGCTGAGCAGAGAGCCTGATGTGAGGCTCGATCCCAGGACCCTGAGATCATGACCCAAGCCAAAGGCAGAGGCTTAACGCACTGAGCCACCCAGGCGCCCCAGGAATCTTATTTTCTCTTCAAGTAAATCGTAATTTCTCTTCAAGTAACCTGCTCCCTTTCATATTCTTACCCCTTTTTGAGAACCACTATTCCAGTGCATTTACAGCTGTGGAGAGACTGCCTTTCCCACCCAACAAAAGTTCCCTTAAGTTGCGCTACTAAGGTGATCAAGCTGGGATTGTGCCAAGTGGCCTAATGTCTCTTTGCAATGCTGGCAGATGGTCATCACAGCAGTCACCCTGTTCTGCAGCATCGTGATAGCCGGCATATCACTCATGTGCATGAACCGCACTACCCAAGCAGGACGCTATGAAGGGTTCGACCAGTCTCAGAACCACAAAGCAGCAGAGCCTGGGAACGCTGCCTTTGAGGAGAGTCCAGGGCCAGCGAACGAACCAGAACCTTTTACACGTTCTATCCCAGAAACAGGTATGATCCCGACATATAAAGACACTCCTACGTGCCCATATAGCCTGTATCCTAAGCGTTTTGCTTCAGGGAGTATCCTAGATCTCCGGGTCATGAGATCCGAGTCCCACATCAGGCTCTCTGTGTGCTCTGTATGTATGTCATTGGAATAAGCTGGCTTTATATCTGTCTTCTGAACACTTTCATCTTAGCCGACTTAAGCCTTCAAACTTCTGAAGATAGGAGGGCTGGGGCAGATGATCTCTGTATTTTCTTTTCTATTATTCTGTGGTTCTATTTTAACCTTGAGATGGTATCATTATCTTAAATATAGAAAGACACTTCTAATAGCTTATTATACATTGTGATTTTTATACTTTGAAATCTTTTTCTGTTAAGAACACTGCTGAAGAATTAAATCATATTATCAATGAAAATTTCAGCCTAGGCATTATTCCTTTTTCTAGCGTATTAAATTTTAATAAGGTTTGTCACCGAAGTTATTATTCTATTAGAATCCACGTCAGGAAAAAAAAAAAAAAGAATCCATGTCAAGGAGCGCCTTGTCTTATGTCTGTTTAGAGGACCCTGCAGGAGGTGCGTGGGTGGCTTAGTCAGTTAAGCGTCTGCCTTCAGCTCAGGTCATGATCCCAGGGTCCTGGGATCAAGCCCTGCATTGGGCGCTCTGCTCAGCAGGAAACCTCCTTGTCCTTCTCCCGCTCCTGCTTCTGTTCCTTCTCTCACTGTCTCTCTCTTTCAAGTAAATAAATAAAATCTTAAATAAATAAATAAAATAAAAGACACTGCATGTGTCCTCCAACTATGCAGAGGAGAAACTATAGCTCTAGATAGCAGATGTCTCAGTGCAACTTCCATAAACCAATCGACCTATAAAGCAGCAAGAGATTTTCAGCAGTGTATGTCTGAAAAGATAAAAGAATAAGATTGTTTTGACGGCATTTTCTAGACTAGTAGGAAACACATTCTTGAAAGAAGCAAGTCTTGAGCTGCACATAAAGGAGGAGAGGATTTCAAAGAATTAATGAGAGTGGGAATTGCACGCATGCCTAACTAGGTCCGCAGACCCAAACAGGCATGGGGTTCGTGGAGGACACAAAAGAATTGTCTGGGAAGAAGGGAAAGGCCTTGTTAGATTGTGGGGGTGATCGGATGGGGAAAGAGAGGCCAAGTTCTCAGGAGCTTTCAAATTCAGGCCAAGGAGTTTCAATTAACTACAGTAAACAGTAAAGCACTAGGGCATGTTTTTTTTGTTTTTTGTTTTTTTTTTAACTAGGGCATGTTTTTAAGGAGTGATGAAATAAAAGTTGTATTTGAAGAAAGTGTTCATATTCGTAGTTCTCAAAGCACAGTGGTGACTAATAAAAATAACATGGACAAAATCACTCTTGCTTGTCATGCAAGAAGGAGACAATATGTAAAGGAGCCGGTCCTTTGTCCGCCATTCTTTAAATGTTAACCTCCACCGAGGCGCGTGTGAATTCTTGAGAGACACCACGCGAACACACTTCCATTGTGGCTGCCCGGGAGATTTGCGTGTGTGTGTGGGGGTGGGTCCGTTGTCTGGTGTGGTTTGGCATCTCTTGAAGTTGTGCATTTCTGTTGTGTTTGGGCCTTATTCTCCTGTGCTATTCTGTCTACACAGGTTGCTGCTCCTGCTCTGTGGGAAACGGTGGATCACACTGCCCGTCCACCGAGCCAGTAGGAAACACAGGCGCCAGCGGGCTTGTGACTCCTTCCCTTGAGAAAAGTAAGTGCCTCCAGGCTAGGAGGATGGGCCTAAGGAACAGAAGAGTCCTCTCCTGATACCTTAAAACATTCTGGCTCAGGATTCCAGAGAAGCTACACTGCTTATGTATTCTCAAATAAGATGGGGGAAAGTGCTAATAGATAATAATTGTGCATAGATGGAGTACTCACTTGAAAAAATAAGGTTCAGGGAACCAGGGAACCCAGTTGATTAGGCGTCCAACTCTTGATCTCAGCTGGGTCCTGGTCTCAGGGTTGTGAGTTCAGACCCCACGTTGGACTCCACAGTAGGCATGGAGCCTACTTAAAAGAATATTAATAAAAAATAATAAAGTTCTTATAATATAGTAACTGGTAGTATTATATACACATTTTCCAATAAATTTAACCCATGTGATGATTCCAAGAAGTTTGCCCCAAGCACCATTTCTTTTCTTTTTCTTTTTTTGGACTTTTTTCTTATTTTAACAGCTGAGACCTTTCCCCTACTCATTTCCTTTGGGGCCAGGCCAAATAGTGCTTAATTACTTTTCGAATCTATATACTTTAAATATATTCTTTCTTATAAAATAAGAAAAATCTTTGAAACTAATACCCTTAGTTATTAAATCTTTGAAACTAATAGCCTTAGTTAATAAACTAATGCAGAGGAAAGGACTGAATTATATTTGTGATCTAAATTTCAGGCTATTTGTTTATTTGAGCTGAAGTTGGTATGTAACATTATATTAGTATAAGGTGTACAACATAGTAGTTCAATATTTGTATACATTACACAGTGATCACCACAATAAGTCTAATTACCACCCTTTCACTCTTTTCACCGTCCCTTAACCCCCTTCCCTTCTGATAACCACCAGTCTGTTTCAACCTTGCCTTGGCTCTTGGTTGTTTCTAGACCCTTTGTGACTGTCCAGCCTGATTTATTCTGGATAGTCCCAGTTGTTGAGGGTGTGCTTTGGACCCGTTCCAAGGGAGGGACCTAGACTCAGGCTGATTGGAAGCCAGGTCCTCAGGCAGCTGCTCTGAAAGTATGCAAATATGTACAATCCTGTGGGACCACAATCCTAGACTCTGCTGACCTCTGGACCAGGAGATCTGAAAGTATCCCCTGGGTGACAGTTGCCAAAAATCAGGGCTTCAGTCAAGCAAAAAGATCCTTTCTGGGAGATACCAGTGAGCTATGGCAAGGCCAAGGTGGGGGTGCGGTGTGCACAGATGGTGTCTCCCTGCCTACGTTTTCTGAGAGTGTTTCTGTAGCCTTTAGATGTGTGGCTTTAACCTGAAGGTCATCCCTCAGGTGAAAGCTTCTGGACAATCAAATGGGTCTTTTTCATGTGCACCCTGGGGCTGTATTTCATTTCGCTGTCTGTGTATTGCCTGGGATATGGTATCCTGTCCAGTGCGATCTTTCCAATAGTTACAGACCCATGGAGCACGGAAGCACAGGCCTCCCCAGCCCCCAGAGCAAGGCAGTTGAGTGACCTCTGTGTGGACTGAGTTCACCCACCAGCTTTAGCAAGGCTGTGGAACAGTGCTGGGTGTGGGACATGCTTATGCCAGGAAAGAGCATCTGGAGTGGGGCACACCTGCAATTTTAGCAGGGCTGGAGAAGAGCATTCTGGGAGGGACGTGCCTTGGTTTTAGGCAGTTATGTTTGCGCACACCTGCCAATCCTAGCAAGGTAGAGGACGAGTGCAAAAATCGGCACTCTCAGGACGCCTGGGTGGCTCAGTTGGTTAAGCAGCTGCCTTCGGCTCAGGTCATGGTCCCAGCGTCCTGGGATCGAGTCCCGCATCGGGCTCCTTGCTCGGCAGGGAGCCTGCTCCTCTCTCTGCCTCTGCCTGCCCCTCTGCCTGCTTGTGTTCTCTCTCTGTTAAAATAAAATAATAAATAAAATCTTTAAAAAAAAAATTGGCACTCTCCAGCAGCTCCATCCACAAGAAAAATTCCCATGAATCTTTAAGATTAGCAGTTGAATCTCCTTCACATATAATCCAGTCACCTCTCAAACTGCTGCCTTTGTGCTGATTGCCCAGACTGGTGAGTCCATGCGTGAGCCCCTCAAAAGGAGTATCTCAGATCCCCATAGCCCTTGGGCCCCCCCGGACATAAACCCCGTGTTTGGGGCCTCATCTGTCTAGTGCAGGTCCCAAGGGTTGGGGTACCTGAGGGGGAGCATTCTAAACCTGTGAGATCCTAAGCCTATTGTGAGTCGCTGTGGCCCGGGTGAGCTTTTTGGTGAGCCTGCATTTCTGCCTTTCCTACCTGGCTCGATGTGGCCGTTTTTCCCTTGTTGTGGAAGAAGCAGTTCAGCTAGTCCTCGGTTCTTTTTAGGTGGGAGCTATTCCATAGAGAGTGGTAGAGCTGGTGTGTCTGTGGGAGATGAATTCAGGGTCTTCCTCTGCCACCATTTGGGACCGTCCCCATGCATGCACAATGGAATTCAAATTATTGAAAACAACTGAACACACTTGTGTGAAATTGCAGTGTACTTTCAGTTGATTATGCTTATATATAATTAAGTTAGGAAGGAAAACTCCCAAAAGCCTTCTTGATGATAAAACATATGTCAACTGTATTGTTGCCAAAGGCATTTCACTTTTATATGAGAAATGTGAGGATTATAAATAACGATGTATGCAAATCACTTCGCACAGTGTGTGGAATACATAGTAAATGTTCATTAAACATAGTTGCAGTAGTAGTTGTTATGAGTCAAGCAGGGTTTACGTTTGGCTGGTCTCTGCTGGCTAACAATGAATCTTAAATAGTGGAACTCGAAGTGAAAATGTATCAGACGTTGGGCCTTCACTGACTTTCTGCTAGGAAACTCCATTTAGCATTCAGTTAAACTGTCTTTCAGTTTTTGGATGCCACTTTCCTAAACTAAGGTTTCTTTACATCATGATTCCCAAGGCTCTTGTCCTTATGTTTTCTCCCTGTGCAATACACCTAATAGTAAAGTCTTTCAACGAATTCAATGTGTAATTTAATTTAACATTTTTTGGTCTCTGAAAATTACGTTATCTTCTTCTTATCTGTCATTTTCTTCATGAATAATGCTGATTCCTGAAAACTCTTTTATATAGGAACATCTTATATTTTCTGATTCTATTTGCAAAAGTAATATAGAAAGAAAGCCATCATATATGGACTTCATCTACTCATATAATTTAGTATCATTCCTTAAGCCTGAAAGAAAGAAAGGCTGAAGAAAATCAACCGTCAACAAGAATTGTTAGAGGTTAGCAGTATAATTAATTCCTCATCCCCAAAACACTGGCACAGAACAAAGGCAAAGTCAAGTGTTGCAATGTGTAAGAAAGGCAAATGAAAGATAATAAAATTTATTTTGATCCACTTTTGTAGTATGTGCGCACAGCATTTTAAGACTGGGTTTATTGTATATACTGATAGAATTTTTCTACACCAAGATATCCACCAATAATTTTTATTAAAGTAGGATCAGGGGCGCCTGGGTGGCTCAGTTGGTTGGGTGACTGCCTTTGGCTCAGGTCATGATCCCGGAGTTCTGGGATCGAGTCCCACATCGGGCTCCCAGCTCAATGGGAAGTCCGCTTCTCACTCTGACCTTCTCCCCTCTCATGCTCTCTCTCACTCTCTCTTTCCTATTAAATGGATAAATAAAACCTTTAAAAATAAATAAATAAATAAAGTAGGATCATACTAGAGGAACTGTGTGGCAGGCTTCTTTCTTTCTCACATAGCAACACTATGCGCTGCCCCAGACCGTTCGCCCAATGTCGGGCCATATTTAATGACCTCGTATGTCCTTTTCTGGAACGGGGCTCTAGGAAATACAAATGTTTATGGTTGCCTTGAGGGTTAAGAGCTATAAAATTGTGGTTTTCAGCTTTTGATTTTTTAACATCAGCTTGTATGTTTGACCAGACATCCGTTTTGTAAAAAAAAATGTTTTTCCCTGCATTTGAGGCCATGACCTTTGTGAGGCTGAGGCAGGAGAACACAGATGTCTTGGGAAAGGCCCCTCCCCTCTAGTCCAGGCCAGAGAAGGGTCATACCTATGATTTGGACTTGCTTCTGCGTGTCAACAGAATGGCGTTTAACAGTTTTGATTTCTTAAAGGTCTTTTCTAAGGCAGATCTTAAACTCTTTAATGAAAGGTAAGGGGGAATACTACATGTGTGTTACATTTAGCCAAACTAGGATACCCATGACCAATATGTAGATTTGTTACTGATGAATCAGGAGCTATTAATTTAGCTTTAAATAAGAAATCAAGATGTATATATAGATTTATAATATATAGCTAATGGCTATAATAACAGCTAATGGCATGAGGGAAGTACCCAGTGTTGCTAAGTAAAAAAAAAATTAAATAAAAAATAAATAAGCAGGCTGCCAAACTGTGCCTTTGTGCAATCCTACTTTAATAAAAAGTATTTGTGTGTTCTTGGTATAGAAAAATTCTGTAAGTCGAGGGGACGCCTGGGCGGCTCAGTTGGTTGAGCATCTGCCTTCAGCTCAGGTCATGATCCCAGGGTCCTGGGGTGGAGCCCCACATCGGGCTCCCTGCTCAGCGGGGGTCTGCTTTTCCCTCTCCCTCTGTTGCTGCTGCTGCCGCCGTCTCTCTATCAGATAAATAAATAAAATCTTTAAGAAAAAAGAAAAGAAAAATTCTATAAGTAGATACAGTAAACCTGGTCTTAAAATATATATACGTTACACTTTTTTTTTTTTATACGTTAGACTTTTGAATAGTGTAGAAGGGAACTGTGGCCTCCTCCTTGTATTTTTCCAGATGCAAACACTTGACAAGTAGAACTCTCCTGAGACCACATGAAAGAGCCTTCCTCAGATTTCATCTAAAATAATATACTGATTCTGAGCTGAATGTGCATATGTGCTGGTTTGCTTCGAAAGTCATTATGAATTTAAAATGCATTCAAATAAAAAGCTCTGATTACAAATTGTTGTACTTACTGTCTTATAGATGATCATTGTGTGAGTCGCTGTAACTCCCAGAGCTGCATGTTAGTCCAGGAAGAAGAGCAGTATCTACAGAGTGGAGACCAGCAACTGACTCGACATGTGTTGCTGTGTTTACTTCTCATTATTGGCCTGTTTGCTGTAAATGTTTCTTCTCATTTTTGTTTTGGGGCCATTTCTTTAAGTGTTTGGAAAAGATTTTATTCAGGCATCTGGGGGAAACCTAGTTGCTGCTTCTGGGAGGAGTGGGTGGCAACCAGGCCAGTATGAATCCCGACCGTGAGTTGTTTTGGGGAGCAAGGGAGATGAAGAATTCACAGTACTCTGTAGCCTAAGTGCCCCAATAGCCTATTGGCTTAGAGTCATTTACTCTAGTCTCTGAACCTAGAATCTGGTAAAACCAGGTATCTCCATGCTATGTACAGGGCCGCTTACTCTAACATATTCCTTCCAAGACCGACCTCAGTGGATGAATGCCAACATGATCTCGCAGGAGACATTCATCAGATAAATAAGCTTTTAAACAGAGTTTTTCATTATGAAAATAACATAACCACTTCATAAAATAGAAAATAGATAGTTATAAGATTTACTGCCCTCTATTTTTAATACACTTTTCATGGTTCTAATTGTCATATGGATTTATACCCTGTTTTGTCACCTATGTCAACCATTTTCAAGTTGCTATGTAATTGTTCCAACTGTTACTATAAATGGCTCCTCAATAAACCACAGAGGAGATTACATTATAACTTACTAAACCACTTTCTTAGGGATGATTATTCCTAGTTCTTCAAAATGCCTAAATAGACATCTCCATGCAGTATTTCTGTATGATAGATTCTCAAAGTTGGGAAATGTAGATCAAAGAGTATAAATATTTGGATGCATTCTCTCAAATTGTTTTCTGAAGGAGTAGTATAGATTTGTCAAAGTACTCTCACAGCCCTGAATGTCATAAATTTTAAAATTTGATAATTTTATAAGTGAAATAGAGCACTTTATTTTTTCAGTGCTTTTCTCTGATGCCTTGGGGTTTTTAGAATTAGGTTGATGTCCTCTTTTGCGAATTATCAGTTATAATTCTTTGAGATGGTTCAAGTGTAACTTGCCTAGAGATGGGAGATGGACCATATAACGTATGTAGAAACCTTTTTACATGGCGACGCTCATTACATAGAATGCGATCAGCCAGCACCATTTTAACTGCTGTTTAAGAACAAAAAATCAAAAAGTAAGAAATGCTGCCAAGAACTGCTGCTTAGCGATGTGAGTGTTTTCATTGTGTAGAACTAATTTTAAAATCAGTCCTGTCTTAGGCTAGTCGGCAGTCCTGATGTATTATGTAAGCTTCTGTATTATGGCGCATGTCTTCTTGCTTCAAGTCTGATCAAATTAGATGCTGTTTGAATGACATCTGTCAAGAGGAGGGGTTGAAACCTCTTGTTCAAAAGACAAAGCCTCTATATTCTCTCGGAGTTTTTCCTTTTAGTCTTTTTCTGCCTAATTATTAAGCAGATAAGTTATTGTACTGTGTTCTGGATGGGGAGAAATGATTAGCTAGCTTCGTTTTAAAATACTATTTTCACCTTCCTTTACAGAATCTTTCGAGTTGTTTATGGTGGCTATTCAACCAAGAACCTGGAAGGCTCTATGTTGAGTTACAGTTTTTCTGTGCCGTGTTTAACTTTGGCCAGGTATTTATTTCCTGAGACTTTGAGGGCTTTTGTTTTGTTTTGTTTTCCCGGATTGGCTGTTTGGGGGGTAGTGGTGCGGATGTTGTTGTTTTCTTTTAAATCAGAAGGGTTTAGTTGGTTTGCCAGCTGCTGGTGCCCGTGACAGCTGACAGCTGCTGCCGGTCGCCATGTTGGTTCAAGTCATCAGAATGCACATGGGTTTCAGTCAGAAACACCAAATCGTTTTTTGCTTTGGTTTTTAAAATAAAGAATGATAATTTAAGTAGGGACAAGATGTTCCAGCTTCTTTTTAAACTTCGTGACGGTCTTAATAAGTCACTTTGGGAAAAAGACTTATCTTCCCCGAGCCTTTAGTTTAGTCACTTAAATTAATGAACATCATTTCATTTACATTTCCATGTTTCTCGAACAATAGGTACTTAAATCTTTTTTAGAAAATCTTGTGGTGAATAAATAAATTTTGGCCAGGGATAGTTAGGTGCCGTTCCTTGAGGACCTACTGCTATATGCCAACCATTATTAAGCATTATACATTAGTCATCTTACTTAAACATAAAGAATCCCTACAGAGTAGACATTATCATTCCCAGTTTACAAATCAGAAACTAAAGTTCCATGAAGAACTAATATAATAGATGCTATTGTTTTTATGTCACTGTTAAAATGGATATTTAAGGACAAGTGATATTTTATGTATTAGGAAGATATTTTTATGTGTAAAGTTCAAAATGTGATTGTTTTCAATCCCTTACCTTTTAATTAGGGAATATTAGTCCCCAGATTAAGTATCAGGTTGAAAAAAATACTGTGTTTGAAATCACTGGTTTTAATAACCGACTGAGTCAGTTAACATTTATCAGTAAACACTCCTGCCCATTTTACCCTAACATTAATTTCTTGAAATATTTCTGATTTGTTTCGCCATTATTGTGGGAGCAAAATGACTCTGTCCAGATAGACAAATGACCTATTCAGTTTATTACAGATAGACTTGAGTATCCCAAGCTACTTGATGACCACCTCACTTTGTGATTCTGTGTGAGATCTGATTTTGCGCCCAAGACCTATAAAACACTAGGTTGAGAACTCATCGTTTCACTCAGCATTTTGTATTCAGGAAAGCCACTCCAGGCTGAGTCACCCCCACACTGGGACTGAGAGGGCTTCACAAAGAAGCTCATGTTTTCATTTTTCTTCAGTAAGCTGGTATGCAGATGTGGTCGCTCAGTACTGGTTTAAACCAGTTATCCAATGTGATTAGTAGGATAGATGACTAGAAAGAGGCAGCCAAGTCATACCTGCCTCCAGGCATTAAACTTTATAGAGGGCCTGCCTTGTGTGTTGCACTTAAACTGTTGCTCTAATCACTACGGGTTTGCTTCCCTCAGCACTAAATCTGGTGGTTTCCATAACTTTCCAGTCTTAACATCTTAGTATTGAATTCGTAACTATAACTTTTCCTCTTCCACAGGGATTTATTTCCTTTGGCATCTTTGGATTGGACAAACATTTAATCATTCTGCCTTTCAAAAGAAGGTAAATTTAGTTTTGAAATTAATCTGTATCTGTAAATGTAATGACAAGGCCATTCTATTAAGATACTGATATTTTTAAACCTTTAGTAACTGCTAGGAGACTACAGAAAGGGTAAATTAAACACTACAGAAAGGTTATATGTTGATTCACTTATCTGTTGTTAATAACTGCAGAGAAAATATTGGAGAACTCATTAATCCAACATTGTCATTTGCATTTTAACAAGAAATGATGGATGCAGACTTCTACCTATGCCATTAACTACATGAAGTAAAATGAAACTTAAAGGTGTATTTAGAAATGGAAATAATAGATGTTGTGCCCCCAAAGGTCTATATTTGACAATATTGATTCTCCTTTGACAATAGGATTTCTTTCTAGCAAACTGACTATTTATAGAAAACTCAAGTTCTTTTTCTAAATTTTTTTAATTGCTTGATGAAGAGTTTCTTTGGATTCAGATTGAGACTGTCTTTATAATAATAATGATAGTGTGAATATAATAATGAAATAGGAATTCTCCAACTTGGGAGTCACAGGAAAGGGAGGCACAAGACTTTGTATATCCTCATTTGTTTTCAAAGTCAAAATTAATAGAAATTAGAAGTACTAGTGGAATTTATCCAACCAACTATATAAAAAGTGTCCAATATATGGTCACTCTTCTTTCTTCTCCTTCTTCTTTTTTGTCATCATTAATATCATCACATTAGTAAGATGTCGTTACTAGGGTCATAATCATTTCACTAAAGAAGAAAGCGTAATAGGAAAGTGACTGAACTTAGTTATCAGCTTCATAATATTGATCAGGTAAAAAAGCCAACAGATCAATTGTCCAACGTGACAGAAACAGAATTGTGCTGTATTCCAGATCCCAGTATTTATCTCTGTGGTACTGAAACAGGAAAATGACTCAATAAAATACTTGATCTCTCTAAATTATTTTTGTAACTTAAAATAGTAGAATGTAGAATAAGAAAAGAACTTCACTTATTGGCAGAAACTGAAATGGATCAAATATGTCAGGAGGGTTTATAAAATGTTCAAGTCTCTGGTCTCCCACCCTGCTTCGCTCCACCCCCACCCCACCTGCTTGGACCAGGAAACCAAGCACAAGTTGTATCTTTGCTTCGGAGACTAAGTATATCTGGATGTTGTAGATGATATCTTTGGAAGAGCCATGTTGATGGAGTGATAAGCAAGAAGGGGTTTTCTCTGTGTTTTCCTTGCCTTAACAGTGGCCTCCATAAATTTTGGTTTTTAGACTTGAATTCCTTTGGAATAATAAAGAGACAGCAGAAAACAGGGGTTCTCCTGTTCCTGAGGAAATAAAAATGACCTGTCAACAATTTATCCATTATCACCGCGACCTCTGTATCCGAAACATTGTCAAGGAAAGAAGGTAAGTACAAATTCCAGATAATTATATTTTTGATGATTAATTTTGGTTTGCAACAGGCTAAGTAATGTGGTTGTAACTAACTACATGTTATTTTCAATAGCACATTTACATGTAAAAGTTAAAATAGCTATGGGTCAGCTTATAGTTTAAAAAATAATATTTATAAGATTTTTACACTTTCTAAATGTTATATAACTTCTGATTTCCATATAAAATGTGAAAACTAATTTAGAATGAACCAAGATATAGTCAAATATTAACATTTACTTCATATTGCCATTAGTGTCTCTCACAAAACTATGAGATACACTAGATTGAGAAGTGGCTTTCTATTCTCCATCTCCTAGCGGTACGTTATTTCATATTATTAATGACATTGTCAAGAAAATGAAATGAAATTTGTCTTTTAATTAATTCTGCTGCTTATTTTTCCCTTCAAGTCCTAATCTTCAGTCTATGACATCATATTTATTCTTCTAATCCTCAAGGTATGGAGTATGCAGCAGGAAATGAATGTTACAGTGCCATGATTTTTAGTTGTCATAAAAAAAACACATACACACAACATAAAGAGCCAAATACTTTTATGTCTGTAACTGCATATTTGAAAATTTATGAAGATTACTACTCAGGATGCTATATTTACACACATTATGCCAGTATATTTTATTATAAACAAAAGGTAGCCTGGTAGAGCTAGTGGAAAGGGGACTTACTGGTTGGGCACTGATCCCAGAGGCCGGCTCCTGAGTCTGCCACTTCCTAGCTCCGTGAATCGGGCCAGGTCAACCCTCTAAACCTTTGTTTTCCTCTTTTCTAAAGTTAGAGAACACATCTTTGAATTGGATAGCAAAATCTAGATGACGGTCCTGTCCTCACTCAGTTTCTGGGAATGGTCAACTAGGAGGAAAAGTTAGTGTCTTACTCTTACAGAGCCAAACAGAATGATTTCAAAGTTCCATCTGTGGCTAGATCCAGTAATTTACGGTGGTTTTTTTAAAATGAAGAAACGGCGCTCCACTTAAGAAAGGCCCACTGTGATCGCCCAGTGTCAGAAACATGGCTCTTGCTTCCGGCCGATCGGGCGCTGGCCGGTGGCCCTGGCCGTGTGCGTCCTGCATGGCGACACGTTTTCTGCCACTCTGTACGGTCCGGTCCGTGCGCTGCGGTTGGAGGTGCCTGGTCAGTCATCAGGAAGCAATTATTATTCAGGTGATGTCTGGGGTTATAAAGCGTTGGACCACAAGTTAAAAATCAACAAGCAGAGAGAAGGATCAGACAGAGGTTGTGCTAGCCAGGCTTTTGTTCAAAGTGATGTTTGTCGTTGCGAAGCATAAATTAGGGTGTTACTAAGCAAAATACTGATGTTAAAATATTTTGATTTATGTACTTGAGAAGATTTTTCACGTCTATTAACCTCTTTTTCTAATTTTTATATGAAGCGCTGTATTCATTGGTGGTTAACTGGTCTAAAATGTTTGTCACCTATTTCTCATTTCATCTTGATTTTCATCCGCTGTTCCCTGTTGTCAAGCACCTCGGGTTTTACGGCTTGACTAATGCTTGTGGACAGACTCATGTTGTCTCTCACATATTTGTGTGAAAACCTACAGAATTCGTTTAATCGGTTGTTTTACATTTCCCTCCCCCTTGTTTATTTGTTCACACATGAGGTACCCCATATTTGCATTAGGAAGACAGATTTTAAATAATCAAGAAATAGATTCATGACCAAAGTACATTTTAAAGACCTTACATGTGTAGCAAGACAGATGACCCTAACTCTTTCCTTACTTCCTAATGCAAATTCTTGATAAACGTTATCAGTAAGATTGTCTTGCTGCTGAAGGCAAGAAGAAAGACTACTTGTGGGTACTGTGATAAACAGAAAATAATGACATTTGATTTGAGTAGTTTAGGAAAAATAGTCACTTCTTAAGAGCTTACAAAAAATATTATTGAATGTTCCTGAGACAATTAAGTGACGTCTGATACCTAAGAGTATAACTTAGGAAATGAACAATATTCAGCTGTCTACAAATTGGATCTGATCGTAAAAGGCCAGCTACTATAAAAAGAATGCTTCTTTGTAGATGCATTTACTTTATGTCATTTTTTTTTTACATGTTTCTGTTTTCACAAGCATTATTGGCGTATTTTATTTTTTTCTGGTGGACCTTTCTAGGGTTAGGTGAGTTAACAAACCCTTTATATTCAGAATAGTTGCATTCCTGCCACACTTTTAACTATCATGCTGTGTTTCCCTGTCTCCTGTTTTTCCTTGCTTGTCCTCTATCATGCAGTGCTGATACCGGGTTTACAGAACATATGGGTGAAACCTTCCTTTGACATACAGGTGTGGTGCAAAGACGTCTGCCGGGACCTTCTGTGGCTGTGACCTGGTGAACTGGCTCATTGAAGTTGGCCTTGCCTCTGACCGCGGAGAAGCTGTGATATATGGAGATAGACTGGTGCAAGGGGGAGTCATCCAGCACATTACCAACGAGTATGAATTTCGGGATGAGTACTTGTTTTATAGATTTCTTCAAAAGAGTCCTGAACAGAGTCCTCCTGCTATTAATGCAAACACGCCCCCACAGGAAAGATATAAAGAGATTGAGCATTCATCCCCCTCCCCTAAGACCTAAATTATGAAGGAGACAACCCTGGGCCATATTCTAGCGCCAGATCTGTTTCTTATTAGCTGTGTGACCTTGGGCAAATCACAACCTCCCTGGGCCTCAGTTGCCTCATCTGTAAAATTTGGTGAGATGTGTTCCCACCTCATATGAACATTTTGTGATCTCATGTGTATGGAAAACACACAGGAAACTGACTCAGGAAAAAGAGAAAACCAAGTCAAAATTTAAAATTCTGATAATAAGTATAATAATTACTATAAACGAGTCATGCCAACATTTTTAAAACATTACTCCCCACATCTGTTTGCTATAATTTCAAAGTCAACATCCAGTGCGCTTGAGCTTTAAATTGCCAAATTTGGCAGGTATACTGCTGGCATAAAATGGACCTTAAATTATGACAACTTTGCACTTACTGATAGCACCTCCTGAAAAAGAATTTTAACAATTCTGATAAAAGGCCTCCTTATTCTGTTTTTCCCATTTTCTTGACAAATAGTACTCATTAAAAACTAGAAGCAATATTTTTTAAGTTCATTTTTTTCTTTTGTATCCAAAGTACTAATCTGTGCCACATGAGGCAAGTAAGAACCACCATAAATATTATCTCCAAAATCTATCAACAGAAGTGTAATCTTTAACTTTTGTACTAAAAATAATTTCACCGGTTCTGTTTAAATTTTATCAACAAAATTATTTTCATATATCAATTCTGGTGTTTGCACAAAGCATCACAGTGCAAAAGGAGAGCCCTCTCACTTTATTCCCTGTAGTTAAAAAGAAAAAAAACTATATAGTTCAAGATTTAAAAATTCTAAACCTAACATCCTACTTTTACATATAGAATTTAGTCTTTTTATAGTATCCATGTATAAAAATATACAAACTTGAAAATTATTCAGTGTTGCCCTCAGATAAGCTTTATCTTCAGTAAATTAAAAAGAGATCTATTCACATGACCTTTGACCTCTACTTAATTATTAGGTGTCAGTGCTTATTTAACTTATTTAAAACATGCTTCAAGTATTTATTTTTCTCATACTTTTAATGTCTCATGTAAAAGCCATTTAGAAAATAATTTGTATATTTAAATCATTGTCCTTTTAATGCAACAAATATGTAATTTTTTTAAAAAAACCTGCATGGAAGCCTGTATTTAATATGTAAGTTACACTTTATTGTGTAGTATTAACCTGTACCATCTTTATGTTATGATTAGGGAATGGGGATGTTTTTTCCGTAAACTATCTTGCTGTAAGACCTTTTTTTATATGACCATATTTTAAGTCTCAGAATGCTCAGGAGTAAGTATAAAGCCTCACTGTTACACAAGGAGACTTTTACAGTGACAGCAATACAGATATTAATTCACATGCATGCAGGCAACTCAAACTGGAGAATTTGTTTTGTGAACAAGGCATAATACACATGTTCTGTTATTTGCATGAAGGGAATAAGCAGCATCTTTTTCCATGGGAAACACTAAGAGAAAACCCTGGATCTGAATGATCTGAGGTTTTAGATAAACAAAGGCTTTTTAAGGGATATTTTTAGGATTATGGATATGCTAATTTTATTAAATGAAAATATTTGTAACTTTTACTCTCACCGACAAAGCAAGTTTCTCAATAAAATACCTATTTTAACTTGCATTGCCAACATCTTTTCTTTGAGTAATCTGAAAAATGCAGAAGCTATCACAGAGGTCTTTTCTATAAGTTTTCAATGTTTTTAAGATTTTTTTTCCCAAATATGTTTATTTTTTCAGTGTTACAAGATTGATTGTTCATGCACCACACCCAGTGCTCCATGCAATATGTGCCCTTCTCAATACCCACCACCAGGCTCACCCAACCCCCCCACCCCTCCCCTCCCAAACCCCTCAGTTTGTTGCTCAGAGTCCACAGTCTCTCCTGGTTCATCGCCCCCTCTGATTTCCCCCCATTCACCCTTCCCTTCCTTCTCACAATGCCCTCCATGATTTTCTTTATGCTCCACATGTGAGACCATAAGATAATTGACTCTCTCTGCTTGACTTATTTCACTCCGCATAATCTCTTCTAGTCCCATCCATGTTGATACAAAAGTTGGGTATTCATCCTTTCTGATGGAGGCATAATATTCCATTGTATAGATGTACCATATTTTTTGAGAGAGAGACAGAAAGAGCATGATCAGGGGGAGGGGCAGAGGGACAAGGAGACTCCCCACTGAGTGTGGAGCCCATCATGTGGCTGGCTCAACATGAGGCTCCTGAGGCTCCATCCCAGGACCCTAAGACCATGACCTGAGCCAAAGTCAGATGCTTAACTGACTGAGCCACTCAGGTGCCCCTCAGTGTTTTCTTAAATGAGTCTCCTCAGATTGTTCCATTCTTTGTGACCCCATGCACAGGGATCCATATGCACAGGGCCTTGCCCAAAAATGTACTCAATAAGCACTTTTTATTAATGAATCAATATGACAGATTCCTTTTCACATTTCATAATATTTAATATGCAGGATCACAGCTGAGAAAACTACCTGATAGAATTTTTATTAAAATCTACCCCTTTTAGGTGCCTGGTTGGCTCAGTTGGTAGAGCATGCAACTCTTGATCTCAGGGTCATGACTTTGAGCCCTGTGTTGCAGATAGAGACTACTTAAAAAAAAAAATTACCCCTTTTAGGCTAATATTCAATATGGTAAGTTGTTCATTTCTTTGTTCTGATTAATTCCATGACAAGCTTTTGTTTAAACTTCAATAGTTTTAGAATAAGGTAGAGTGTGGTTGGTATTTTAAGAATAACAATTAATGACATTAAGTTTGTAAGAGCAAGAAAAATGTAAAACTATTATTTTACATGTTTGCTATGCAGAATATACCTCTTAGTTTTTGCCCCTTCAATTCTCATATAATGTGAAATATTAAATGACTTCAGACCACTGGTCATAGGATGTCTGGTGGTTGGAAACACAGTTCAGGATCAGAAATGTTATCACCTTTCTTCAGGAAAAGGTGAGATGATAAATTTCTATGATTGGTATGAGAAAAGCCTGAAGTAATTAATTTAAAAGAGAAAACATTCACTCTGTTGAATCTATTTTTGGCAAATTTTACAAGTAGAAACTAAATTTCCAAAATTTTAGGCTGCATAATTATTTCTAGGACAAAATTTTTGGTTGATTAACCAAACTAAAAGACAATCTACTGAATGTGAGAAGATATTTGCAAATGACATAACTGAAAAAGGGTTAATATCCAAAATATATAAAGAACTTATACAACTTGACACCAAAAAACCAAATAATCCAATTAAAAAATTGGACACAAGGGCGCCTGGGTGGCTCAGTTGGTTGGGCGACTGCCTTCGGCTCAGATCATGATCCCGGAGTCCCGGGACCGAGTCCCACATCGGGCTCCCGGCTCCACGGGGAGTCTGCTTCTCCCTCTGACCCTCTCCCATCTCACGCTCTCTCTCTCTCAAATAAATAAATAAAATCTTTAAAAAAAAAAAATTGGACACAAGACACAGACATTTCTCCAAAGAAGACATATTAGATGGTCAACAGGCACATGAAAAGATGCTTAACTTCACTCACCATTAGGGAAATGCAAATCAAAACCACAGTAAGATGTCATTTCACACCTATCAGAATGGCTAAAACCAAAAACACAAGAAACAAGTGTTGGCAATGATGGGGAGGGAAAGGAACCCTCATGCATTATTGATAGGAATGCAAACTGGTGTAGCCACTGAGGAAAACAGTATGGAGGTCCTTCAAAAAATTAAAAATAGAAAAAGAAATTAAAAATGGAACTACCATTTGATCCAGGAATTGTATGGACTATTTACCCAAAAAACACAAAAACATGAATTTTAAAGGATATCTGCATCGCTATGTTTAATACAGCATTATTTGCAATAGCTAACCAAGTGTCCATTAATAGATAAATGGATAAATATGTGGGGTGTGTGTGTGTGTGTGTGTGAATATTGAATTCATGTGAATTCAAGATGAATTCATGAATATGAATATATATTACTTATCCATAAGAAAGAATTAAATGTAGCCATTTGCAACAACATGATGGATGTAGAGAATATAATGCTAAGCAAAATAAGTCAGTCAGAGAAAGACAAATACCATATGATTTCACTCACATGTGAAATTTAAGAAGCACAACAAATGGAAAAAAAAAGAAACCAAAAGACAAACTGTTAACTATAGAGAACAAACAGTTTGGGGTGGAGGGAGTGAAGGGTGAAACAGGTGAAAGGAATTAAGAGTACACTTATCTTGATAAGCACTGAGTAATGGATGGAATTGTTGAATCCCTATATTTTATACTTGAAACTAATATAAAACTGTATGTTAATTATGCTGGAATTGAAATAAAAATAAAAATTTTTTGGTTGAAGATAAATATATATAAATGTTATTTTCACCAAAGATCAAAGAAACTAACTAGCTTTTCCTAAAGTACTCAATTCATTAAATTATTCCCTGGGCTTATTACATCATGGTAAATAATAAACCACATTTAAGTGTTAACCAAAAGAAAAAACCAAAAGCTTAATTTCAGCTACTATATTTTTTACTTAAGAAATACATGAAATTTAAGAAAACCTTAAATTTTCTAAACTATACCACAAGGCATTAATTATCCAGACATTTACCAAAATCCAAATACCATGTCAAATTTACAGTGAAAGTCTCCAAAACTGTTTTTTAATTAATTCACATATCTTTATAATAATCCTTATACTTAGGGAGTTATTATTCCCATTTTGAATACAGAAAAAGTCAACAAGTTGACCTGTGACTTTACAAAGATTACCAAGTAGTACAGATAGATAGTCTAGGTAATTTGCTCAACTTTACAGAGGACTGTATGAGTTACTTCCATCAGCACTCAAATGCTCATTTAACAAATATTTACTGAGCATCTAGCTTGTGCCAACACAATGTTGAATACTGAGCACAAAATTGTGGGAACAAAGATGGTTCTGAGCCTCATAAAGCTTCTATATTACTGTGAAAGACAGATGGTAGACACATAATTGTGTGTAACACAGGATCACATGTAGCTCAGAGAGTGTGTAACAACAGACTTGACCCTGTCGTATGGGGAAGACTTTCCTGAGGAACTCATGTTTCAGCAAAATTCTAAAAGATGAAAGGAACTACTGACATACAAGAGGAACATATGAAATGAATGGTGCCAGTAAGGGGTACCGCCATTGTGAAAGAACTGGGCACATTCAAGGATTTGAAAGAGCAGCATAGGAAGAGCTTTTTAAAAAGGGGAATGCAAATTGATGCAGCACTGTGGAAAACAGTAGGGAGTGTCCCTCGAAAAGTTAAAAATAGAATTACCATATAATCCAGTAATTCAACAACTGGGTATTTACCCAAAGAAAACAAAAACACTAATTCAAAAAGATCTATGCACCCCTCTGTTTATTGCAGCATTATTTACAATAGCCAAAATGCGGAAGCAACCCAAGTGTCCACCCACAGATGAATGGATATAGAAGTTGAGGTATGTATATATACAATGGAATATTATTCAGCCTTAAGAAAGAATGAAATCTTGCCATTTGCACCAACATGGATGGACCCAGAGGGTATAATGCTAAGTGAAATAAGCCAATGAGGGGTGCCTGGGTGGCTCAGCCGTTGAGCTGCTGCCTTTGGCTCAGGTCGTGATCCCAGGGTCCTGGGATCAAGCCCCGCATCGAGCCCCGCATCGAGCCCCGCATCGAGCCCCGTATCGAGTCCTGCATTGAGCCCTGCATTGAGCCCTCCATCTGGCTCCTTGCTCATCTGGGAAGGCTGCTTCTCCCTCTCCCACTCCCCCTGCTTGTGTTCCCTCTCTCGCTGTTTGCTGTGTCTCTCTGTCAAATAAATAAATAAAATTTTTTAAAGAAAGAAAGAAGCCAGTGAGAGACAAATACCATATTATTTCACTCATACGTAGAATTTAAGAACAAAACAGATGAACACCAAAAAGAAGTAACAGACTTCAATACAGAGAACTGGTGACTGCCAGGAGAGAGGTGAATGGGGGGATGGTGAAATCGATGAAGGGGATTATGATAAAAAGAAAAAAACACTGGCAAAACTGTAATAAGGCATAGATGGGAAAGATCAGCAGGATCTTGTTGATAGTTGTTAAGGACTGGGACTTATTTCAATGATTCTCAAAAGAGTTTTAGACTCAACAATAAGAAAATGAACAACCTGATTTTTAAAATTAGCAAAAGACCTGAACAGATATGTCATCAAAGATGATAGACAGATGGCAAATAAGCATATGAAAAGATGCTCTGCATCATATGTCCTCAGCACATCAAAACAGTGAGATACTACTACACACCTATGAGATGGCCAAAATCCAGAACACTGACGATACCTACGACGAGGATGTGAAGGAACAGAAACTCTCATTCATTGCTGGTGGAACGCAAAATCCTGGTCACTCTGGAAGATAGTGTGGCAGTTTCTTACAAAACTAAACATGCTCTTACCATACCATCCAGCACTCATGTTGCTGGGTATTTACCCAAATAAACTGAAAACTTACGTCTACACAAACACCAGCACACAGATGTTTATAGCAGCTTTATTCATAATTGCCAAAACATGGAAGCAACCAAGATGTCCTTCAGTAGTAGCTATCAGCAAACACATCCAGACAACGTAATGTTATTCGGCACTAAAAAGAAACGAGCTCTCAAGCCATGAAAAGACAAGGAGGAAACTTAAATGCGTATTACTAAGGAAGTTAAAGAGCAAATCTGAAAAGGCTAGATACTGTGTGATTCCAACTATATGACATTCTAGAAAAGGCAAAACATGGAGACAGTGAAAAAAGAGGTAGTTGTCAGGGATTCGGGCGAGGGAGAGATGAACAGGTGGGGCACAGATGATATTTAGAGGAGTGAATCTACTCTGTATGATACTATGATCATTAATACATATCATTATACATTTGTCCAAACCCATAGAAGGTACGATGAGTGAACACTAATGTAGACTATGGATTTGGGGTGATAATGATATGTCAATATAGGTACATCAGTTCTAGCAAAGGTACCGTGCTAGTGTGAGCTGTTGATAGAGGGGCGAGTTGGACGTGGGACAGGAGATATGTGGGAACTCTGTACTTTCTGTTCAGTGTGGCTCTAAATCTAAAACTTGCTATAAAAAATATTTTCTTAAAAAGTTTTAGGAGGGTAATTCATAATTAGATTTACATTCCTTGAGATCACTCGGGCTGCAGTGACCCATGTGAATGGAGATAAAGAACAAGAATGGGTGTAGAAAACAGTTAACTGCAGTTGTCCGGGTGAGAGAGGGGCTAGCTGAGTCTAGAGGGTGTGGGAAGAGAAAGAAAACATGTTGGTCCCAGGGAGAGAAATAAGTTTCAAGTATCTGTCCCTGGTAAATGAATGGACTGCTTACCCTTAGTTTCCTCATATATTAAGAGAGAGAGGGGCGCCTGGGTGGCTCAGTGGGTTAAAGCTTCTGGCTTTGGCTCAGGTCGTGATCTCGGGGTCCTGGGATCGAGCCCCACATTGGGCTCTCTGCTCAGCAGGGAGCCTGCTTCCCCCCCTCCCTCTCTGTCTGCCTCTCTGCCTGCTTGTGATCTCTCTCTGTGTCAAATAAATAAATAAAATCTTTAAAAAAAAAAAAAAAGAGAAAAGAGGTGTAGGGGTTGGCCAAGAGTCTTCATGATTTGGGGAGAACCTAACACTGAGCCATATGTAAGACAAACACAGAATTAACTGAGTACTTGAGACAAATATCTTTTCATTTGTAATGGCAGCCCTGTATTCAACAAGAGCAACATCAGGCAGATTATGGTCGATATGAGAGAACTTTAAAAAAAAATTTCCTGGGCACTCTTTAGATATAATGATCCACTACTTTAGTAATAATCCTAATTACAATGATAGCAAACAATAAATATGATAATATAATCAAATACCTAAAACAGATATTTCTAGAAACCAATAAATAGTGTTATTTTGAGTTGGATTTTTCTTTTGTTTATATTTGCGATTTTGAGTCTTACTTGGTAATCTCTATGTAACTTTAACAAAGTTTTATAAAAAAATAAAAATTTAAAAAAAAACCCCAAAGTTTTAAACTTTGGGTTGATATTACTCATTATAATATTCATAATACACTAACAATCCTATTTCATTGCCACTATCTCATTACTGTTGCTGTTTAACTGAGTGGACAGAAATAAAATTTGAGAAAAATTTGAGACACAGAAATAGTATCTCCTAAGGTCTTGGTTCCCTTATCCCATTTCCTAATCCCCAGACAAGCTCTTCTAAAAATATTAAAGCCTATAAAGATGCATAGCTGAAAAACTGCTTGATAATTAGAGCTAAAAGCTCACTGGTCAGCCAAGCCTTGACAAAAAGCATGTTTGAATTTAATAAAAGTATATTTGCAGAATTAATACACTGTAAAATAAGACAATGTGTAAATTTAGAATATTTTGTTAGAGATGATTAGTATGTGCCTAGTGAGAAAAAACTCATTACTTGAGAAACAGTATTTTCCATTACGAAAGAAAAATCTCCTTTCTTGCTGTAAATGAGAAGGATATGTATTATTTGCGGATAATACATAAATATAATAAATATAAATCCATGTATTTAATATCTTATGTTTTATGAAGAATTGAATATTATAATTTTTAAAGGTATTATGGCTAAAAAAAAAAAGACACAAGTAAATACGTGAAATACCTCCTGGCTGTCCCATGATATACATGCCTAATTCCAATTTTATTTTCATTCTCAATATTTCAGCAAGGCTATAGGTAGTTCTAATAGGCCATGAATGTAAATGCTATTAAAGAATAATCAGATCTGCTCAAACTAGGTTGTATCATTTACCAAGGTGATAGATTCTGACGTGAGGAAGATTGCTGACCATTTATATGACTACTAAGGATTAATGTTTGACTTATAAATTCTAATTTCATCTTTTGCACACTGAGGAAAGAGATTAACAATTTTATCCACATCAAGATGCTTGTTTTGAAGAATTAATTCCATCTCTTTGAATAGGTCTTTCTCCAGTTTCCTCATGTTGTCCAACAAGGTTTTGGCTTTTTCCTGAACAATTAAAAAATAAAAATAAATAAATACATACACACACACACATACAAGTCTAACCAAATTCCAACTCACCTCTACAGACAAGATTTGTTCATTCTGGTTTCTGCTTCTAGTTTGGTTCCCCTCCTCTTATTCTTTAGATATAGAAGGAATGAAATTCTTTGGGAAAAATCATTGTTCTAGACTGAGTTAATGGATTAACCCCAATTTATTAGGTATTTTTAGTAGAAAAGATAAGAATAGTTGTGTAGAATTAGTCTATAAGCGAGAAACCTAAAAAACAAATAAAACGATCATTGAAATTATGATATTGTGTATGGGGAAGGTTGCTGAAAATTGAGGCTAAGATATTTTTATGAAGTTGGATCTTCTATATTTAAAATCAATATTATCAGATTAAACAAAAGAAAAAAAAACAGCAGTATTCAAGGAAAGAACAACTAAAAGACAAGACATTTTCTCGATGATTCCTCCCTATGATTTCTCTCTGTTTCAAGAAGGGGTGGAAACAGTCATGACTTTTACAGAATGAAGCAATTTTTACGTTATTGATGAGTTACCATAGCCAGTTACAGAGTAGGTACTGAAAGAAAAAGTATGTAAGAAGAAAGTTATTAGAAAATGAGAATAATCTTAAAAATCTGAACCATTATGGGGCAGAACTCCACAAAAAAAGATTCTTAACCCTAATGTGGACTTTAAAATCAAATTGTATTGACTTTTTCTGAAGAAATGCTACTTTACATAACAGTGGGAAAAATGTATTTTGGCTACAAATGGCATTGGAATTGTTAGTCAGCTCTTGGAAAACAGAATCCCTACTTCATAACACACACAAAAATAAATTTCAGACAAATTAAAGAACTAAATATTTTTTCAAGCACATATATACAAACTGGAAGAAAATATAGAAGTTATATTTATTTTCAAGTGAGGCTGGCCTTTTCAAGCATTAAATCAAGATGCCTTAAAGGAAAAGACTAACAAATATCATTGACTAAACTTAAAACAATAAACTGAAATGAAAAATTTGCAACATAACAAAGACTCGAAATTTACATATTTTTGCCTCTTTGAGGCAAAAGACAAAAACAATCAAGAAACCATTGAAAAATAGACTAAGGAAAAGAAGAAGCAAGTCATTTAAAAGGAAATACTAATGGTCAATAAACATATGAAAAGACTTTTAACCTCATTAGTAGTAATCGAGAAATGTAAATTAAGGGGCACCTCGGTGGATCAGCCAGTTAAATGGCTCCCTTCACGTCAGGTCAAGATCTTGGTTAGGATCCTGGGATGAAGCCTCCTTTTCTTTTATTGGGCTCCCTGAAGCAGGGAGCCTGCTTCTCCCTCTCCCTCCTCCCCACCCCACTGCTCATGCTGTCTCTCTCTCTCTCTCTCAAATAAAATCTTTTAAAAAATGTAAATTAAAAGTCAGTAGCATTGACTCTAAGACATAAAAGTAGATTAGAACCAGTGAAAGACAAAAAACATACGATTTCACTTAGATGTGGAATCTAAAAACCAAAACAAACGAATAAACAAAAAGCAAAAAGAGACCCATAAATACAGAGCAAACAGTCTGATGGTTGCCAGAGCAGAGGGGAGCGAGGGGGTGAGCAAAATGGGTGGAGAGGAGAGGGAGATACAGATGTCCAGTTATGGAATCAATAAGTACTGGGGATAAAAGGCACATAAGGAATAGAATTAATGGTATTGTAATAGCGTATGGTGACAGAAGGCAGCTACACTTGGGGTGAGCATAGTAGAATGTAGAGAGTTGTCCAATCATTATATTGTATACCTGAAACTAATGTTAACATTGTGGGTCAACTATACTTAAATTAAAAAAAAAAAAACCAGACTAAAACCCAGCTCTTTGACACTTCTTCCCACAAATTCTATTGTCTTTCCACTGCTTTTTGTTGTCAAACAACATTTAATGCCTACTAAATAAAGCCCAAAATAATAACAACAGCTTTTGAATTTTAATTTCAGTATTACTTAGAAAACTGTCAATCAGCAATTTAATTAAACAAAAATTTAATAAGTCTACAAAACCCAACCTTCCAGAAGCAGTATTAATGAGAAAAGGAAGCTGACAACTCTTGAGAACTATAGTAAGCAGTTAGTGCAGTGTGGAGGCTACTCAGGGAGGAATGAAGGACAATCCCCCCAGAGCAGACAGTCTTGAAACACATCACTGAAGAACTTGAGCAAAGGCAAGAAGAACCAAAGGGCTCGTCATTCTTCACAGGGCTGTGCTGAGTGTGGAGGGCCAGCCAAGCCCATGCAGTGTATGCCACCACGGCCAGGGGACTGCGCCCTCATCAGCACGGGTAATGGGCTCCTAGGACAGAGGCTTCATGCCACCAGGCTACCCAAAGTGTTCGCGCTCTAAGTTTTGTTTTGTTTTAAAGATTCATTTGAGGGGCACCTGGGTGGCTCAATCGGTTAAATGGCTGCCTTCGACTCAGGTCATGATCCCAGGGTCTGGGATCAAGCCCCACATCAGGCTCCTTGCTCAGCGGGGAGCCTGCTTCTCCCTCTTCCTCTGCCTGCCTGCCTGCCTACTGATCCCCCTGCCTGTGCTCTCTCTCACTATCTCTGTGTGTCAAATAAATAAAATAAAATCTTTAAAAAAAAAAAAGATTCATTTGAAGGAGGGGAAGAGCTGAGGGAGAGGAAGAGTGAGTCTTAAGTAGACTCCTTGCTGAGCATGGGGCCCACACATGGCCCGTGCTGGGCTCCATGTTGGGCTCAATCTCATGACCCTGAGATCACAACTTGAGCTGAAACCAAGAGTCAGACGCTGAACTGACTGTGGCACCCAGGCATCCCCACAGTCAAAGTCTTAAGTGAAAGCAAAGTAGCCCAAAATAAATTAAGAATAGTGTGAAGAATTCACAGCAAATAGCAGGTCTGGACAGAACTCTCTGCTTAAAGCGTAAGCAAAGCAGGCAGGGGAATGGCAACGGTGCAAACATACTACAGACAAAAGTAAATAAATAACTACCTGCAGGACAATTAATTTAATTCATGTTTTGTAGAAAGAATGTAAAGGTATATACCTTGATGAAGTAAAAGGAATTATAGGCAAAAGAAATCAGGAGCTAGTATAATCAGGTAAGAAAAGGTATAAGATGGCCAATATTTTCCTTCATTGAGGGAAATGAGTTGATGGTTCTGTAAAAAAAAACCTTGGGTAGCCCCTCCATTTCCTTCTAGTCTATTTTTTATCTCTGGGGTAGAGAGGGAAGAGGGCAAGAGGGCTGATATTATAAAATTATCAATCTATGTGTATATCTATCTGTCCCCCCAAAAATGTATCTGCTTATTTCTAGAGATGAGATTTTGGATGATATGTTAATCTTCTATAGTGCTAACATTTAAAAATCACAAGCATTTATCACTTTTTTAAAACTCCAACTCATTATTAAGTCTAAGGAGTATTAAGGACCTTCCATTAAGATTAATCTAAGGCTATATGATTAAGAACATTATGTAAGAGATTATGTTAACTGGCCTCCAGTAGCTTTGTCATTTTTGGTGTGAGATATAAACGAAGTAAGCTGCTTAAGCTACCTAAGTCTCAGGTTTCTTATCAGTAAAATGGATATAATAATAGCTACTCACAAAGAATGTAAAGATTAAACAAAATATTCTGTGTAATGGTACCATGATGCTGGTGGATAGTAAGTGCTCAGTAAATGTTAGGTACTGTTACTACATTTACTATATTAAATTACCCTGAAAGATTCACAGGGCATTCTTAACCATTACTTTTAACTTTCGGTTACAGCTCTATAATCTAAACATCTAAACGATTTTTAAACCTATTTTTAGATGAAGGAAAGAAAGCTGAAATCCAAAGTTCAACATGTGGATTGAATCAAACTTGAAACTATTCTTAATGACAAAACAATATAATTTAATCATACCTCTTTTTTATCTATTACTTCCAATGCCTGTTGATGTTTTTGGTAGAGTGGGTGTCTTCTGTCAGGCTTAAATTGAAAACGTGGCTTCTTTTTAACTGGATCTTCAAGTTCAAATGTTGGTGAACTCGTATCCAAGAGTTGTGGAATATTTGGTACAAATATGAAAGGCTTAAAAATGGATCTAGAAGAAAAAGTCTTCATTAAATTGGCTTGTAGGGATATAAAAATATTCAGCATTACTCTAAATCTTTTAAGATTCCCTCTAGTTTCCATTAATTTCTTACATACTAGTTGTTCTCTCATACTAGTTATACCCATGTCTGTCTTTCCTGGTACATGGGGCTCTCCTCTGGGGCTGGGGAGCATACTTTATTTAGCCCTGTATTCCCATGAACCTAACAAAGGGGCTGGCACAGAAACAGTGCCAAGTGAAATTACAGTCCATCATTTTCTACTGCAAACTCCACAGCTGAAGGGTAAGAACAATCCTCAGTGTTACAGATTGAGGATTAGGATTTGGAATGAAAATCAGCAGCAGTATTGGGGCGCCTGGGTGGCTCAGAGGGTTAAGCCTCTGCCTTCGGCTCAGGTCCTGATCCCAGAGTCCTGGGATCGGGCCTCGCATCAGGCTCTCTGCTCAGCAAGAAGCCTGCTTCTCTCTCTCTCTCTCTGCCTGCCTCTCTGCCTACTTGTGATCTCTCTCTCTGCCAAATAAATAAATAAAATCTTTAAAAAAAAAAAAGAAAATCAGCAGCAGTATTAATAAGGTATTCATGAGTCTCATCCCATCTTCTTGAAAATATCTTTAATAACATGAAAGACCATAACACCAGGAGATAGTAACTATTTTCTAAATGTAATGCACATTAAGTTCTATGAGAGACACTAATGACTAAAGATAGTCGGTACAAATCCTATTTTAGATATAACTTCAACTACTGATAGTTTAAATTTTATATGCCTGTATTTTCTAGATATGAGTAGGTAAGTAACCACTACATCATTTAATCTTTTTACTGTTACTAATCATCTAATATTATAATATTGAATCTGCCAAAGAAAACCATCTACTTTTCTTGACAATTTTAACTGTATTTGGGTAAAGAGAGTAGGGATAACTGCATACAAGAATTTATAAACATACCGTCCTATAAAAATGAGAATAGCCATGGCAGTTATGTATATATGGAAATGGCAGACTACAACCTGAACAGAAAATGCATCCAAAAATTATTGTCATATTTGTGTAAGGAAAATTTAGCCTGGCAAAATCACCAAAGACTAGTGACTGCCCTACTCCCTGACCCCTTGCTAGTTTACAATATTTTAGGACTTTACCTTTCAGGATCAGGAGTCCCTGTAAAGAAGTGAATGCAAGGAAGGCTGGAGTCTTGAGGTAAAATAGAAACCATGCTTGCAGTGGTCAGGAATTCTCCCTCCATATTAATGCCACTTGGTTTATCTCGGAGAATTTCCATCATTGTTTCAAAAGTTATATTTCCTAGGGAAGTCATTTTAAAAATCATCAAATACGTATGAATTTGTAGACTGATATACTGTAAATATGAACTGCTTTCTCTTTTGATAATATATAACATGGGATAATGATCTAGGTATAAATTAGAGACTGACTACAAACAAACCTTGTATCATAACTATTAGATTAGTCTCATTCTGCTGTTGTAAGGAAGATTTTTTTAGAAAATATAAAATAGAGGGGCACCTGGGTGGCTCAGTGGGTTAAAGCCTCTGCCTTCGGCTCAGGTCATGATCTCAGGGTTCTGGGATCAAGCCCTGCATCAGGCTCTCTGCTCAGTGGGGAGCTTGCTTCCCCCTCTCTCTCTGCCTGCCTCTCTGCCTACTTGTAATCTCTCTCTCTGTGTCAAATAAATAAATAAAATATTCTTTTAAAAAAGAAAATATAAAATACAAAGCCGTAAAACCATTTGTCAGGTAAAATCATAACTTACTAGGAAGGAATAAAAAATGCAAAATACGCTCAGTCTTGCCCTTAACAAAAATTTTTAAGGTATATTTTGTTAGCAGTGACATTATCAATAACTACTGTCTGAGTCTATCCATTCTGGGAACCAAATATTAAGAGAATACTGCCTTGGTTTCCAATATTGTACAAGATACTCTTTATAAAATAACATACTACTTTTCCCATAATAATTTCTGTACCTGACATTAATAACATGTGAATTGTAACCAGAGTGGGAACGAAGGAGACAAAACATATTGGTTAATGGAATTTTTATGAACATAATTCTGCTGGACTACCTAAAAAACTTAAATGTCGGGGTGCCTGGGTGGCTCAGTGGGTTAAGCCTTTGCCTTCGGCTCAGGTCACGATCCCAGGGTCCTGGGATCGAGGTCCCGTGTCGGGCTCGGCCCAAAACATACTAATTTAAGTCTGTGTCTGATGAAGCTAGTTTGTGGATACCACCGGATCACTTTCTACTATCTGCTTTCTCTTGGTTTTCAGTTACTTAGTCTTACTCCTTGACATGTCTGATAATTTGTTATTGAATGTTGGAGACTATGGATGAAAGTTTATAGAAACTCTTCATGATGTTTTCCTCAACAGAGGATTTACTTTTCTTCTGGCAAACAGACAGAATATAAGTAGATAACCTATTGATCCAGTTGAGACTGGTCTATTCCCTATTGTAGCTTTTCTGGGGTCTCAACTGACAGCCAGGAGTGTTTCCCGGGCCTCTTCCCGGTTGGCTATTAGATCTAAGTTTTGTCCATAAGGCCTTGTGAGATTTCCAAATCTCTACTTAGCTTTTTAGGCTCTTAGCAACTAATCCTGTCTTGATTTCTCAATGTCTCATCCTACATTTGTGCTGCTTAGAAGTCAAAAATTGCTTTAAGGAGAAATTGTGACATAGAAGGTCAGGCACTTCTATGACCTAGAAGTGCAGCTAATTTTTTCTCAGTCTCTTGGATCTAGGCCCTCATGTGTTAACTGTTTTGGGTGTTCAAACAGTGGCTGTTATTCCTCCAGCTTTTATACTTATTCTTGGGGGGAGGTTAGTCCAATACTAGTTACTCCTTAATAACCAGAAGCAGAAGTCCGGCTCAAGTGCTTTTAACCACTCCACTATTGAGCCTCCCAAAAGTCCCTTTTTACTCTCAAGTAGTATCAATTTCTCAGTAATAGTAACAAATATTATAGACCCATACTGTAAAACGTACAGTTAAAAAAAACCCATAGGGGCGCCTGGGTGGCTCAGTTGGTTAAGCAACTGCCTTCGGCTAAGGTCATGATCCCGGAGTTCCGGGATCGAGTCCCACATCGGGCTCCCAGCTCCATGGGGAGTCCGCTTCTCACTCTGACCTTCTCCCTTCTCATGCTCTCTTTCACTCTCTCTCATTCAAATAAATAAATAAATAAATAAATAAATAAA
>CM052810.1:122290159-122534367 GCA_028533885.1 Nasua narica | reverse complement strand
TCTCTGTCAAATAAATAAATAAAATCTTTTAAAAAAAAAACATAGAACATATAGTTCCTGCCATCAGATATTTTCAGATACTTTATACTGGAAATGTTTAACTATTGCATTAAAATTAGTTCTAAAGAAGGGCGCCTGGGTGGCTTAGCGGGTTAAAGCCTCTGCCTTCAGCTCAGGTCATAATCTCAGGGTCCTGGGATCGAGCCCCACATTGGGCTCTCTGCTTAGCAGGGAGTGTGCTTCCCCTTCTCTCTCTGCCTGCCTCTCTGTCTACTTGTGATCTCTCTGTCAAATAAATAAATAAAATCTTTAAAAAAAAATTAGTTCTAAAGAAACAAATAACTTTCATTTAACACAATTGGTTGACCACAGGTATTTGTTTCCTCTCTCCTAATACCTACTACAATGACAGTAAAGGAACAAAAAACCGAAATAACTCAAAGAGACAAAGAGAGCATGAAAAGCAAGAATTTCCTCCCCCTACCCCCATTCGCATGATATACAGGAATAATTAAAAGAAAAGACTTACAGCAAGTCTGTATTCAAAATGTGATTCTGTGACATGTCAAATTAAAATAAAATTGACTTTTAAAATAATCTAATGTTACACCCTCCATCATATACATTAACAAGTGTTTCATGTTAATAGCAAATTTTCCATTTCTCCTTAGGATAGCTATGACTTCAAATACAAGAAAGATAATTTACAGATAACTTGTTATAAGAACAAATCTTTCATTCATTTTGAGAAAATGCAGGAAGAAAAAAAGAGGGTGTATCTGAAAACAGCCCTTAACATTAAAACTAAACAATAAAGCAAAAGCCTACCATCCACACCTATCAGACGCATAGCTTCTGCACCTAGTGAGATTTTAAAATGATTCAAATTTAAATTTCTATAAATGCCAAGTTTTAATGAAAACAGTGTCAGAACCATAACACTGCGATAATACAGGTATTATGAAAATGTTTTCTGTATTCAAAACCTACAATTCTCAAAATGAAGGGAGGATTTACATGATCACTTGAGTAGGATAGCTGTAAGTAATCCACTAGCAAGCATTAAATAAGTACTGAGACTGCAGTAGCAGGGTTCAGTAAAATGAATGCAAAACACAGGGTGCAATTTCACTGCAATTTAAACTAGTTATTTAAAATACATGAGTGAATATAGATACAATTTGGATATACATGCAGCACAGTTAATAGCTATCAGGTAGCTGGAAAGAAGAAAGGTAGGCTCTTCCATCTAGAAAAATCATAGGAAAAATTAACTATAATGTACTACTAGACAATTTTCTATGAAAGTGTTGGAAAGACATTTATTCTTTTGGCAAAGCACAGAAAGCTGGATGAACTGTACTTTATACTTGGGGAGAAAAAGAAGTTTCATGTCAGATGCAACTCTTGCTATAATCATGTATGCATTTTAAATCTATACATAACCAGGCTATTATGTAGTTAAACATAACAGAACTAATTATTATGATGCAGTGGCTAATTAATTTATAATTACCTCTATTTTTTCTTTCTTTTGTCCAATTACTCTGAACCTTAGAATTCTTGACATTTTCCTTTCCACCTTAATTATGTGTTGTTATTCTTCATTTTTTTAGGAATACTTCCTAATTTATGTACTGAGCCTCTAAGTTTATTGCCAGAAAAAAGTACACGGCAGCAATCTTTGTTAAATTATCTGTAAGTTACAATTTAATTTAATTTAATTCAACTAACAATCCTTTGTTAATCAAAAAACATGTGTTAAACACATGCAAGGCACTGAACTAGGTGCTGAGAGAAATATAAGCTCAAATAAGAGAGTCCACTTTTTTCAGTTTCATAGAGATAAATGAAGAGCACAGTTTCCTCATTTGTGAAATGAAGATAATACCTACTTCACATAGTTCCTTAGAGAAGATAATGCAATCGCTTAGCACAGTGTCCAGCCCCTGATAGCTTTTAATAAATGGGAATAGGTACTCCTGCAACTGCTACTCAGTCTCTTCTTTCATAGTAAGTCAAAAATTCCTTAGAATAACACATTTTAGCATTTTCGACATACCCATCCACATGAAAAAAAAAGACAGTTTAAATAACCTATTTATAAAATGACAAACTAACATTAAGAAAGCTTATAAAAAAAACCTTTCAAATGTTAAGACATTCTTCTGGAAAGCAAAATACAAAATACTAAATATTTAGAAAACAATGACATTAAGGCATTCTAAAAACATCATCACAAACTTTTTTCTGTCATACCAAATAACTAACAGATTACTAAAGTGATTAATGAATACCTAAGAAGCAAATATCAATCATTGCACTGTCTCCAAATAGTTTCTTTCTGATTGGTTTACAGAACCATTTTATTCTTCAGGTGAAGGAGAATATATTAGTCACACATTTTGAAATATTAATGGAACGACCCATTTAGTAGTTAACTGCCATCCAATAATGTTCTAAATAGAAGTTACTTTTCTGGAGCTATCTGGAAGCAAAGGGACAAAGATATACTACAAGTTTTTTAAGAGTTAGTAAGATAGTAGTAACCAAATATAAAAATGGGAAAAGATAATTAATAAACAGGCAATTAAAAATCACAATTTTTCAGGACACCTAGGTGGCTCAGTCAGTTAAGCGTCTGCCTTCGGCTCAGGTCATGATCTCAGGGTCCTAGGATCAAGCCCCACATGGGGCTCCCTGCTCAGCAGGAAGCCTGCTTCCCCCTCTCTCTCTGCCTGCCTCTCTGCCTACTTGTGATCTCTCTCTCTCTGTCAAATAAATAAAATCTTTAAAAAATAAAATAGAATTATCTACATTACATATTGCTAACTAAAGAAAAGTTATATGCAGAACAATGTGTATGGCATACTACCATTTCTGTAAAAAAAGAAAAAATTACATATACATATTTATTTCATTAAGCATATATTATGTCTGGAAGAATATACAAGGGATTGTCTACAGAAAAAAGAAATTAGTATCTAGGGACAGGATAGAAGGAAATGACATCACTGCATACATTCTGTGTACCTGGGGACTTTGAATCATGTGAATATATTCCTATAAATACAACAATGTCAAAGAATATTAAATGACGTAGGAAGGAGTTCTGCTTTCAATTAACTCAAATAAGCTCCTAACAGAACAACCCTCCCTTAAATAACTATAAACTTGGGACAAAATACAGACTACCTGACACAGTGGACAAAAGCAGGGAAATTCTGGAGGGAGACATTTGGAAAATGGAATGAAACACAGGACAAATTTACTATTTTTGTTTTGGCTTTAGCCCAAGGGAAGGCCTCAGTCAATGCTGTGCAATATTCTGCAAGTATTTACAGAAAACCTCGGGCTTTCTGGCCTGAACAACTAGATGTCAACCACGGGTACTAGAAAGTGAAGGAGAAATGATAGAGTTAAGAGAGAAAAACCCCCAAATTCTGTGCCAAAACAAAACAAAAAACAAAAAAGCCCTGACCAAATTTCCATCTGTTTTGTGAATCAGCATGTGTGGCCGAATGCAAGCAGCGTAGCTGAAGATAAAGACACTGAGCTGAAATTTGAGCTGGCCGCCCGTAGTAGAGTTTGCAGGTGGAGTGCAACCAGTGAAACTGTCAAGAGTTAGTCCTTTTTAGGTGAGTTTTGGTGGCTTGCGGCTTTCAAGGAACTAGTTCGTTTCCTCAAAGTTTGTGGTATTATCCTACTAACGCTGGCAGGGTAGATAATGTTATTTCTTTACCTGACATATAACTTGTGTTGTCTTCCTTTTTTTTTCTTTTTTGTCAAACTGTCTAGGGTGTATCAATTTTATTGATCTTTTTGGGGTGCCTGGGTGGCTCAGTGGGTTAAAGCCTCTGCCTTTGGCTCAGGTCATGATCTTGGGGTCCTAAGATCGAGCCCCGCATCGGGCTCTCTGCTCAGCAGGGAGCCTGCTTCCCCCTCTGTCTCTCTGCCTGACTCTCTGCCTGCTTGTGATCTCTCTCTGTGTCAAATAAATAAATAAAATCTTTAAAAAAATTTTTTTTTCACCTCAAATTAGTTATTTATACATAGAAATAGCTGAGTCTAGTTTTGTTTTGTTTTTTAGATTCACTCTCACATGCTCTGTCTTTAATTGGTGTGCTTAGAACATTTATACTTATAGATATGTTGGAATTCAAATCTACATTATATTGTTTGTTTTCCATTTGATGCTTCTGGTTTTTTTGTTCCTCCATTTCTCCTTTCTCACCCTATTTTTGAATATTTTCTTAGTATTCTATCTTAATTTATCTGTTCATTTTTTTCTATATCTTATTATGTGGCTTTTAAAAGTTGCTATAGGATTATAATATACATACTTAACTTTTCCATTTATTAGAATTAATATTTTAAAACTTCAAGGAGAATGTAGAAATCTTACAACCATACAGGTCTCTATGTACTCGCTTCTATATACTGAGGTTATTCTGTGTATTATAGGAAATGTAATGCTGGCTTATAACTGTCAGATGTATTTTTAAAGTCTTAAGAGGAGAAACATAGTGTTATATTTACCCAGATATTTCTCATTTCTTTGGCTCTCCTTCATTGTTAAAGTTCCATGTTTCACTGTGATATCATTTCCTTTATATCTAAAAAACTTTCTTTAAAATTTCTTTTAGGGGCACTTGGGTGGCTCAGTCATTAAGCGGCTACCTCTGGCTCAGGTCATGATCCCAGGGTCCTGGGATCAAGCCCCGCATGGAGCTCCCTGCTCAGAGGGAAGCCAGCTTCTCCCTCTCTCACTCTCCCTGCTTGTGTTCCCTCTCTCGCTGTCTCTCTGTCATATAAATAAATTTTTAAAAATCTTTAATATTTCTTTTAGAACAGGCTATTGGCAACAAAGTCTCTTAGTTTTCCTACATATCAGGATATTTTTATGTCTCTTTCATTCCTGAAGAATATTTTGGGTGAATATAAAAATCTAGTTTGACAGATCTTTTCTCTTAGAATTTTAAAAATGTTGTTTCACTGCCTTTAGGGATCCATGGTTTATAACAATAAACTCTGAGAAATCATTTTTTATCTATATGTAATTTGTTTTTCTTTAGCTGCTATCAAGGCTTTTTTTGTTTGTCTTTGGTTTTTAGTGCTTTGTGCATTTAGGTATGGATTTGAGTTTATCTTGTTTGAGATTTTCTAATTCTCTTGAATCTGTAAGTTTAAGTCTTTTGCCATTTTGACAAGGTTTCAGCCATTATTCAAAAATTTTCTGCATCACACAATTCTTCTCTTCTGAGACTCTAATGACATGAATTTTAGACATCTGGGTACTATTCCACAGTCCCTAAGACCCTGTTATTTTTGTTTGCTTGCTTCAACTTCTGTTGTTCAGATTAGACAATATCTACTGATCTATCTTCATGTCCACTGACTCTTTCTTCCATCATCTCTATTCTGCTATTGAGCCTACTGAGTTAATTTTTTACTTTGGTATTCTGTTTTTCAATGATAAAATTTCCAATGAACTAGAGATTCTAATTAAAAGGTAGAACTTATTAGGATGGTTTTTGAAAAGACCAAACTATATTGCTTTTAATAAGAAATGCACTGATAGTCTGAATAGCTTGAAAGCAAATGATAGGTTGAAAGCAAATGATAGGTAAGTATATGTCATGTAAACAGTAAGCGGAAGTTTGGGCTAAAATTGACCTCAAGAAAATGATCATTTGGGGCGCCTGGGTGGTTCAGTGGGTTAAAGTCCTTTAACCTGGTTCGGCTCAGGTCATGATCTCAGGGTCCTGGGATTGAGCCCCATATTGGGCTCTCTGCTCGGCAGGGAGCCTGCTTCCCCCTCTCTCTCTGCCTACTTGTGATCTCTCTCTCTCTCTCTCTGTCAAATAAATAAATAAAATCTGAAAAAGAAAAAAAAGAAAAAGAAAATGATCATTACCGTAAGAAATAATGTTTCATAAAAGTAAAAGGACCAATTCACCAGGAAGACATAACAATTATAAATGTGTGTGTACTTAACAATAGAGCTTCAAAATACAAAGCAAAAACACACAATTCCATAAATATAATTGGAGATTTTCACACTCCTATCTCACTAATATATACAACAATTAAAAAAAAATCAGTAAAGGCATAATGATCACAATATCCAGAAAGATCACTTCCCTTACTAGTGGTACCAAACTAGCCCTAGAGTAAAGGCTACCCTAGAACTATCCTAGAAAAGCTTAAAAACAGGCCTAAGAGAGATGACACTGCTCCACAGGTTACTTAACTAATATAAATCCAACACTCTTTAAAGGAATAAAACAAAATCCAGCATGCAACAAATAAAATCTCCAATGTCTACTATCCAATCAAACATCACCAGACACAGGACTAAGCAGGAAAATTTGACCCCAAGCCAGAAGAAAATCAGATCAACAGAAACAGATCCAGAAATTGCAGAGATAATTGAGTTAGCAGACAATGAGGCTAAAACAGTTATTATAAAACAGGTATGTGCTGATTATGCTCCTTGAAGAAAAACATGAAAGTAATGAATAGAGAAATGGGAAGTATACACAAAAAGTACCAAATGGAACATATAGATAAAAGACATAATATCTGAAACGATAGTATCATCAGATGAGTTTAACAGCAGATTAGATAACACAGAAGAAAAGATCAGTGAACTTGAGGACATAAGAGTAGAAGGTATCCATAGTAAATATAGAAACTGCATCCTTTTATCTCAATGTCCACATAACTTAAATGTTTTCAATGGCGGTTACATGCAGATTCATTATAGCAGATTTCTCATTTGGAAAGGAAATTTGAGTAAAACCTGAGTATCTGTCATATCAAATATTCACGTAGTGACTATAGAGACACAAGTATGCTGAGATCCTGTATGATTTAGTGGTTCAACCAGTGTTTGTTTCTCAGCACAGCACAGGTATCCCCAGCTGAGCATACCAAATACATTTAGCTCCGAGTTCAATCTCTCACCAGAGACTGTGTTGACCCACAGCCTGAGACAACAGACTGCTCCAGTCCAGGCTGGGATTCTGGGAAGGGAGCAGAATTGCATTTTTCAGATTCATAATCTTGGTAAGTAGTCCAGTTCCTGCTCCCCAAACAGGTCTTCACCTAGACACGTACATTCTCATCAATGTTAGAAATATCTTTTTTAAGGCTTATATTTGGTCCAGAACCCCTTCTTTGATACAGATAGGAAGACTGTGTGAGGAAGAGACACCTCAAATCTTGATAACACGAGGGGTTCTCCCTTCATTTTTAGTAGTTAGTAATTGCCTTTTCTTATGTTCAAACCTAACTATATATATCCTTAATGTTTAAATATTTTATTCAATATTTCTAAAATTGAGAAGAGGGAATTCTTATATCTGCTCACTTTGTCTTCTCAACTAGTTCTAGATATAACTTTTTTAGTAAGAAAATAACCAATAAGAATATTATCAAAAGACAAATTAAAGAAACCTGTCTCCATTTTCCAATAATTTCTGAGAAGAAAAACAATCCAATTTTGTTTAAGAATATTAGTAAAAACTGAAAAATTGGGTCTGAGGATTGTGAATCTAAACTTGTCCTTCAAAAAGAATTATTACCCTCTCAGAATTATATAGCACTTCACTCATCTCAAGAAAAAAAGCTTATATTAGTTTACAAAATTTCAGTTTAATAAAGCTATATCTTTACTAAGAATAATTCCTTCAAAATTAGATTTTATCATACCCACATTATACCCGGGCAAAATCTAATTTTTCATTCTGATATTATTTCAATGATAAAATTACCTTCGTGTTTACTAAGAAGCTTGTAGCCTTCACAGTATCTGCCTGGTGAAATCATCATCTTGGCTGTGTCAAGATAAGAGTATGTTGCAGCAAAATCAAACTCCTTTTTACCATCCCACCAACCTTTCTGCTTAGCATAGTTTCTCATGTCTGGATGTTCCCGATCAATCTTGGTTGTTATAGAAAGCTGATTAGAAATATTACGAACTCCCTCTATTTTCAAAGAAAAAGAGGGAAAGGGAAAAGAAAAATCACATTTAACATGGTGTATTTATCTGCACATTATGATTCTTAATCACTATTTAAATGCAAATATAAGCTTCAAATTTTGTACCATGTGCATCTCATCTATTATATACTCAGAAAGATTAATAGGGGTGCGTGGGTGGCTTGACTTTTTATTTCAACCCAGGTCATGATCTCAGAATCATGAGACTGAGACCTGCATTGGGCTTTGTAGGCTTTGTACTGGGTATGGAATCTGCTTAAGATTCTCTCTCTCTCTGTCTCTTCTACCTATCTCTGCCTGACATATGCGTTCTCTCTGTCTCTCTCCTCCACCCCCCAAAAAGATAAATGAATTATTTTTTTAATTAAACTTCTACAACTTTTTGAGGTGACTGTAGATTCACATGCAGTTGTAAGAAGTAATACAGAGCTCCTGTGTACCCGTTACACAGTTTCCCCCAATGGTAACATCTTGTGTAATAGCATAGCTAAAATATTGGTATCGATACAGTCAAGATATAGAATAATTCCATCTCCACAAAGATCATTTATGTTGCCCTCCTATGGTCACACCCACTTATCTACCTCCACTAAACCCTCATTAACCCCAGGCAACCACTTGCCTGTTATCCATTTCTTATTACTGTCATTTCAAGAATATTATAGAAATGAAATCATATGGCATATAATCTTTTTTCTTTTTTCGCTTGATATCGTTCTCTAAAGATTCATCCAGGTTATTACATATATTAACAGTTCATTCCTTTTTATTGCTGAGTATTATTCCACAGTATATACCAGTTTGTTTAACCATTCACAAGTTAAAGGACACCTGGGTTGTTTCTAGTTTTTGGCTATCATGGAGAAAGCTGCTATAAATATTTGTGTACAGATTCTTGTGTGCATGTAAGTTCCTGGGATAAATGCACAAGATTTCAATTGCTGGGGGATATGGTAGTTGTGTATTTAGTTTTTTTTAAAAACTGCCAAACTGTTTTCCAGAGTAGCTACACGTTCTTACCAGCAATGATTAAGTGGTCTATTCTCCACCTTCTCACCAGTGTTTAGTAGTGTCATTTAAAAATTTTAACTCTTCTGATATAAATACAGAGATAACTCATTGTGGCTTTAGTTTGCATTTCCCTTATAGCTAACAATATTGAAAGACATTTCATGTGCTTTTTTAACATCTGTATATCCCTTTACGTGAAATGTCTCTTTCTGTCTTTTGCCCATTTTTCTAGTTGGATTGTCTTTTTACTGTTGAGTTTTGAGATTTCTTTGTATATTTTAGATATTAGTCTTTTGTAGAAATTACTTTTCAAAAATTGGTCATAAATAAGTTTAGAACAGAAATATAAGACTCCCAAAAATATCATGGCAGTAAGTTATAACAAAATTTTCAACCAAAATACAGAGCAGAAGAACGAATAAAAACTGGTTCTAAAGATAGCATACTGAATGAAAGAGATCATGAAAAATGAAAATTGATAATGTTTTAAAATTGGTATAGAATAACAGTTTGCTAAGTAGAAATCAATTAAATTACCCTAACAAAGTCATACTTGGGATATTCTTACTACAAAAACTAGAATAACGTCATTAATAGAAGCAGACAAGGAAGAGGAGTTTTCCATCTATAGATAATTTGCTAAAATTTAATTATGTAGTTCTTGGGCTCATTTAGCAATAGGAAGAGAAACCAGTTGTCAAATTAATCTACAACTGGATAATCACACTCAATGAAGGTGTTCATTTTGAATGTCTAGGTAGGGCTATCTTTCTCAACAGAATACATTTATTCATTTCTCTCTTGCATTTAGCACACTTAATAAAATAAAGAGTGCTAGTGGTACAATCAGGCCAATTAGAAAACAAGAAAATGGTCTACATTCAATTTTATGTATTAGGCAAAATAAAAACAGGCAAAATATAAAATAAAATGTCATCAAAACAACTGGAAATGGCTGATTTTGAAAAATAACATACAAATTCTCCAAAGCTCAAGGCTACCTTCATGAAGACTTTCTGAATTTCTCCAGCCCACAATGACTTTTCCTTCCTCTAAATGTTCACAGCATCTATGTGCGTGAATCATTCACACACCATTTAATATTTTCACATGTGCAAATTATCTCCCCTGTAAAACTAGAAGATCCAGGAGGTAAGTACATAAAAAGTACATGATCATGTTTGAGTACAAGGCTGTACTCTAATGAAAGAATACTGAACTGAGAGGATGAAAAGATTTAAATTCTAAGTCTTTCAATCACTGTGTCAAATAAAGCACTTCACATCTCTGGACTTCCTCACTTGAAAAATGAAAGGAATATATGGTCACAAAGAGACCATGAAAAAAATGCAAAGCCTCCTAAAACAATCAAATTGTGTTATTTTACTCAATGTTTACGTTTTACCATTGTATCCACATATTCTCTTCAGCCACTAGCTGACAGACACAATCCCCAGAAGTACTCCCCTTTCTTCACCTCCATATCCACACCCAATAAAATGTTTCATTTCAGCCCAAAGTTAAAAGAGGAAGAAATGGCAAGGGGTTATCAAAAAGTAGCTAAGTACTAAAACAGCCAAGAGATGCAGCACAGAAAATACATACAGGTTATATAAAATTAATATCATAATATGAAAAAGAGAGAACACCATCTTTCTCTCTTTTTCAGAAAGGCTCTTTGTAGTGCTCTCTCACTGTTAAATTCTTCCAAATTTTTTCATTTCCCCTGCAGCTCCACTCTTCATTACACTGGATTATAAATCTCGAGAAACAATTAAATGCAATGTCACAGTTAAGGGGGTTATTTTATTAATTAAAATACAAATTTAAAAAAATCATGAAAAGTTGTCCATACCTTGTACTTTTTCTGCAGCCCAGTACTTCCCTGCAGTCTCCAGAATCCAGGCTTCCTTTCTATCAGCTATCAGGAAACTATTGTGATAGCTAAATACCATCCTACCCTCTGAACAATTTCCACCCTGACCATATTTTTCTAATAGATCAACAATGACATTGAGGGCTTTTTCAGCTGTATCAGCTCTTTCAAGGCCAAGTCTAAAATAAAAATATAAAAGTCCTCAGATTAAAAGAAATTTCCATGATTTCTCTTAAATAATTTCATGCACATGAGATTTTTGTTTATATTCAAGGCAAAAGTTCTTTCAAGTTAACAGATAAACTGAAACCCAACTTCTAAGCCATTCCTTCTGAAGTCAGTTTGGAATCATGAAAACAAAGTCTTTGGAATCATCAATCAATGTTCAAATTCCAAATTGGTAATTTATTGGCAAGTTGCTTTATCTCAGTATCTCATCTATAAAAATGAGGATAATAATATCTAGCCCATGAGGTTACTGTGAGAATTAATTAAGGTCTGATAAAATGTCAGGTACTTTATATAATTCACATAAAAGAATCATAATTTTCAAGTCCTAACCTTCTCCCAATTAATGATCTTTGAGACTGCAAATTACACGCCTATATAAGCATACTTTGGAGATACTGTAGGTTGTTTCAGACCACTGGAATAAAACGAATATCATAAAAAGTGAGTCAAATGAATTTTTTGGTTTCCCAGTGCATATAAAAGTTATGTTTATACTATACTATAGTCTATTAAGTGTGCAACAGCATTATGTCTAAAAAACAATTACATATCTTAATTTAAAAATTAATTTTAAAAGACTTCACTGCTAAAAAATGCTAACCATTATCTGAGCTTTCAGCAAGTTATAATCAGTAATCACAGATCACCATAACAAATATAATAAGTTTGAAATATTATGAGAATTACCAAAATGTGACACAGAGACATGCAGTGAGCAAATGCTGTTAGAAAAATGGTGCCAATAGACTTGCTTGACATAACATTGCCACAAACCTTCAATTTGTAAAAACTGCAATATCTGTGAAGTGCAGTACGGCAAAGCATAGTAAGATGAACTAAGTCTATACACTGAGGCATTTTAACACAAACTATAAAGTATCAATGTCCAAAATATGGGGAAAATAGGAAAATAAAACTTGTAAGAGTTTTAGACAAGTTCTGTATGGAAAAAATATAATTAAAAAATAACCTGACAAGGTCCATGCCCAGTAGTGCCTCTTCATCACAGACTTCTTCTCTTCCCCATACAGCTTCATTCCCAATGCAAACTCCATGCTCATTGGCTCCCATTTCTGCCCCCCATAACCAAGCTGGTCGACTAAGGACAACAGCATATGTTTCAGGAACTTGATCAATTTCTATATAAGTACACTGTAAAGGAAGTTATAGCAACAACCATAAAACCAAAAAAGAAAAAAAAACAAAAACAAAAAAGAAAAAGTTACCAAGTTGCAGAATCTTAAAAATCAATCGGAAGACATGCTCACTATGAAATAAGGTATAAACAACTTAAAATTTTCAATAATAAAGTTACTACCCTTAAAATATATTCAGAATTGACCCTAACGCTTTTACTCATTCAAATATTTATTATCTTATTACAAAGTACTCTGGTAAGAGATATATTAGTTATAAAGATAAATCAGACACAGATCTCGCTTTCAAGAAACTAAAACTTGGGGGCGCCTGGGTGGCTCAGTGGGTTAAAGCCTCTGCCTTTAGCTCAGGTCATGATCTCAGGGTCCTGGAATCAAGCCCCACATTGGGCTCTCTGCTCAGCAGGAAGCCTGCTTCCCCCTCTCTCTCTGCCTGCCTCTCTGCCTACTTGTGATCCCTCTCTCTCTGTCAAATAAATAAATAGAATCTTAAAAAAAAAAAGAAAAAGAAAAAAGAAACTAAGACTTGTACACTAACTAAAATACAACAAAATGTAAAGTATAAGGGTCATAAAGAAAAGTAAAAATGAGGTGCTAACATAAGCTCAGGAGACAGTTGGTTTCTAGGTATGAAATCTTGAAACATTTTGTAGAGGAAGATACCTTCAGTTGAAGCTTAAAGGGAGTGTATCTCAATCTCAATGTCCAGGATTTCTTACTTAGTGACATAAGTCCCATATGGTAACCCTTATATACAAGAGAATTCCTATAGAAGCCTATGTAACATGTGGAAGTTACCCATCCGGTCTGTCCACAGTAGTGAAAAGAGTAAGAACCACTGGTTTACAGAATAGGAGAAATTTAAACATAACGAGAGAAAGTAGAAATGAATTCAAGATGAACAAATAATCTCAGCAAAAGGAAAAAAAAGGTCTATATACAGAAAACATCTAATATTTAATATATTTTAGTATTAGAATATCAATAAAATGAAACCAAAAAATACATAACTTAGCAATAAAAGCATAATGTGAAACTTTAAGTTCAATGTTGAATGGATTTTTAATAAAAATTTTTAAAGGATCCTTTGATTAATGTGTATACTACCAAATAACTGCATAAAATGCATGTTAATAGTGTTATTGCAGGGTCCCATAAGACTGGAATGACTTTCCCTATTCTACACCAATCAGAATACTTTCTGTCCATCAAGCTCCAGCTGAAACCCCAGCTCCTGGTGAAGACTTCCTTGATCTCTAGTCTGAATTAACTGCTCCTTCTCCACTGTTGTCACAACTTATTGCTCTTACTTACATCAGAATTTAAACCACCCTACCTTATAATGGGGCTAGTTACATATACATCCTATTGCTCTACTAGACTCTGAGCTCCTGGAAGACAAAACTAGTCTTAGCAGGATTTAAATCCTTGCCCTATTTGACAAGCTTGAATATGATAAACATTCAAGTGTCTGATCAAAGAATTAACAACTCTTTTTATTGCTATTTCAGCTTCCTCCAAATCATTGAAATACAAGACTAGAAATCTAGGTCTGACTCAAATTATTTTTCAAATTTAAATTATTGAATTATTAATTTCCATAGTCCCTGCCAAATAACCAGCTAATGATTTTTTTAAAGTTGTTTATGATATTTTTAAGGAAAACTACTGCCAACAAAACATGTACTTCACCTACCTGAAGATGTTCTCTTGGGTTATTATGAACTGCAGCGGGAAAATAAACCACCTCCTGTACTTCATCGCACAATCTATCTGAATTTTTTCCAAAAATAATCCTGTTACCAACAGTTGCTGGAGGTAATGCCACAAAAGTATCGCAGGAACAAGGTTCCATTTTAAAAAAAAAAAAACTAAAACACACACACACACACACAGAAGATTCAAATTAAAGGAGAAAAACTTTTTTATTATATACAAAACAAAGAATTTTACTTGATGATCAAGGGATGTTACTGCTATACCTAATACAGGGTGTTCATTAAAGTTTTAAACTTTATACTGTACTATAAAATCAGTAAGAAAACGACTTGGGAATGTATCTTGTACTATAACAATCAGTAAGAAAATAGCAATGACCAGTACTTTCTTGTAGTCTATAGGTCAAATTTATCCTCTACGATCTTCCTCTCCTGAAGTCTTCCCTGAATCTCCTTTAACTATTTCCATATTGGGAACCCCTGAACTTAACTCCACTGCTATGAAGACCATATCTGTGTACACATGAGTTTCCATATTTGTGCACATATATGAATCTCCATTTGGACAGTAAGATTCTTGAGGGCTAAAAAAAAAAAAAAAAAGATTCTTGAGGGCTGGGAATATGCTTTATTGATCTTTATATCCTCATCACCTGAACTTATGAAAAGTCCCAGTATTTCCTCAAACAAGAAGATTACACAGATTATAATATTTATTTAATAATTTAATAATTATTTATTTAATATAATTATAATAATTTGAGGAGACTAAAATTTTAAAAGACTTGCTGAATCAGACAAATACAAAAACATGTCAATAAAATTCCAAATTGTTTATATTTCCCAAAAGAAGTTCACATACATAATTTGTAAATCTTAATTGTAGAAATTAGTATCAGGATTATGTCTTCATTTGCAATCTGGAATATCCTAAATCCTCAATTTTGGTAGAACATATTTGTTTCCAGAATGGACATACTGTTTTAGAGTTTCCTGCTTTCCATTATTTTATAATGCCCAAACTTTGAATGGCTTTACACAGATACTAGCAATTTAAAAACAAAATGTAAATCTAATAATGTTTCATTCAAAAAACAAAATGATTCAAGTAAGAAAGAAACATCTTTAGCCTGAAACTACTAAGACTTTTCTCTTTTTCTCAGTAATAGATAGTTCCTCAGTTATACGGTCGCTGCTGTTCTTTTCTGTGTGAATTCGAACCTTTATGTCCTGGATAGCCTTCTCTTTGTGTTCCAAAGTTATTTCCATCACTGCATAACCTTGGAGGGCTATTTAATCTCTATCTAAGCCTTCTGCTTCGTCAGTACGTATCTCAGAAGGCCGTTATTAGAATTTAATAAGACAGTGTGTAAAACTTTTCTGCATAGTGCATGAAACATATCAGACACTCAAAAGAAAGCTGTTAGTTATTATTGGACGGAAGAGTAAATTAGGGAAAACAGCTAGCCCATTTACAACGGGAAGGTTTGAGAGCCTTTACGAACTCCTACTACGCGTTCATCATTCAATAAATGTTTACGAACATCTTTCTGAGCCAGACACCGTACAGCTGGTGACAAAATATAATCCTCGCTCTTGTGGAGCTGGCATTCTATTCGATATGCTTTAGTTCACCAAGAGCTTTCCAACACATCACATCGTTTGATCCATACGAACTTACTACAGTTTGGGCAAGAATTACTGTTTTCGCAACGGAGACGAAAAAATCGGTGCAGAAAACTTCATGGGAACTCGAGTCAGAAATCCACAGAATAAAGGGCTTGAACTTCAAACACCCCTTCCCAGCCAGCACGCATTCCACACCCCAGCTGGCGGCGCTCCGTCCGCAGCCCGCTCACCTCAGACCCCCGGCAACCCGCGCCGACGCGCCGCCCCGCCAGTGCTGTCCCCCGCGGTTTCCCAGAGGGCACCTCCGCCGCGCAAGCCCCTCCCCCGTTCCCGCCCCTCCCCCGGCCTAGGACCTACCCAATGAAAGGGGGAAAGGCGTGAGGTGCTTGGCGGAGGCGCAAGTCGCCGGAAGCTATCACCTTTGACCGCGGAAGTTCTAGCCGCCCATGGAGGCGCAGTTCCGGTTAGGAGGCAGTGTTTGTTTACGTTGTTCACGGGTCCCGCGGCTACCTTTCTCACCTTAGGCTTTAAGATGGGGAAATCTTTCGCCAATTTCATGTGCAAAAAGGACTTTCATCCCGCCTCCAAGTCCAATATCAAGAAAGTAAGTAAGGGAAGCTGGGGAGGGTTCTGGCCCTTGGCCTCTGGGTTCCCACGGGCCGATGGAGTTGAAAGTGGTGGTGTCTCTGGGGTTCCTGGGATAGTCGCCTCTCCCTGGGCCTAAAGCCCAGCTCTTCTCGCCCATTCTCCTCCGCTGAGAAACTCGCTGACAAAGCTGGCCCTCGACGCCTATTTTAGATCAGCCGGGAGACGGGCAGCTTTCGTCTGTCGGCTTGTCAGCTAGAATGTAAATCTGTAAGATACAAGAAGTCTAATCATAGGGTTCCTCGTTACTTCCTCAGCTGATTCTGGTTTTGTCTTTTCGGATCCCAGGGATCATGGCTACTGAGCTCTGCTATCCTGTCCAAAGGTGATTCCCTGTTTATTTAAGATAAATCTTTTTTTGGGGCCCCTGGGTGGCGCAGTTGGTTGAGCGACTGCCTTGGGCTCAGGTCATGATCCCGGAGTCTCGGGATCGAGTCCCACATTGGGCTCCCAGCTCCATGGGGAGTCCGCTTCTCACTCTGACCTTCTCCCTTCTCATGCTCTCTCTCACTCTCTCTCTCTTTCCAAATAAATAAATAAATAAAATCTTTAAAAAAAAAGATAAATCTTTTTTTTTTTTTAAGATTTTATTTATTTGAGAGAGCGAGCGAGAGCACGAGCAGGAGGGAGAGGGTGAGAGAGAGGGAGAAGCAGACTCCCCGCTGAGCAGGGAGCCCGATGGGGGACTCGATCTCAAGACTCCGGGATCAGGCCCCCAAGGCAGACGCCTAACGACTGAGCTACCCTGGCGCCCCATATTTAAGATAAGTCTTAAAAAGGAAATAAAGTCGGGGCGCCTGGGTGGCTCAGTGGGTTAAAGCCTCTGCCTTCGGCTCAGGTCATGATCTCAGGGTCCTGGGATTGAGCCCTGCATTGGGCTGTCTGCTCGGCAGGGAGCCTGCTTCCCCCTCTCTCTCTGCCTGCCTCTCTGCCAACTTGCGATCTCTCTGTCATATAAATAAATAAAATCTATAAAAAAAAAATAAAGTCACCTCTTGCTTCCTCTTTTTATCCCACTTAATAATGTAGCGTCTGTCAGACGACCTCTTTGAAGTTTGGCTCTTTATTTAACTTAATATTTTTTAATTGAAGTATACACAATGTTACATTAGGTTCAGATACACAACGACGTTTGGCTTTATATATGTATTTGCTTATATTTTTTTAAAGTAATCTCTACACCCAACGTGGGGCTTGAACTCACAACCCCTGAGATCAGGAGTCACACGCTCTGCGACTGAGCCAGCGAAGCGCCCCCCGTTTTGTTTTGTTTTTTTAAGATTTTATTTATTTATTTTAGAGAGAGAGTATGAGAGGAGAGAAGGTCAGAAGGAGAAGCAGACTCCCCACAGAGCTGAGAGCCCGATGTGGGACTCCATCCCGCAACTCCAGGATCATGACCTGAGCGGAAGGCAATTGCTTAACCAACTGAGCACCCAGGCGCCCCCGTTTTGGTTTTTTAAATAATCAGTTACAGGTCAACTCGGGGCAGTACAGAAAAACCCTGCTGAATAGTATGGCAGTGGAAAGCAAGAGTGGTGAAGTAGAAAAAGTCTGACATTGGAATCAGACCTGGATTCTAGTTATTTCAGCACACTTTTAGCCCTAAAACCTTACACAGATATTATCCTTATCCTTATCCTCAATCTCCTAATCTGTGAATTTAAAATGACCAGTATCCGTTACCTTGACTTGAGAAATTGTTTTGAGGACTAAATAAAATGGTATATAAAGATTTTGAAACAAAGTATTTGGCACCAGCCCGCCACATAGAGGGATTGTTCAATAAAATGTTAATTGCCCCTACACACAAACTTATCAGTAGCCTGCTCCTAAAATACATGTGTTACCCAGAGCTTCATCCTTGGCCTATGCCTTACTTTATATGCTTTCCCAGACAATCACATCCAATTTCATGGTTTTAACTACTGCCTCTTTACTCCCAACTCAAATCTACATTCTGAGTTTTCTCCCTCAAGCTCAAGGCACATCAAGACAACTATGTACTAGACAATGTCATCTTGGTATATTACAGGCATCTCAAACTCAATATATCTGAAATGGATATATCTTTCATCCAGAATCTGCTCTTCTTTTTATACTCCCTATCTCATATTAGTACGAAATAGAGGTAGTAACACAATCCTTCATCCTGACACCAAAGCCAGAAATTCAAGATTCCATAACCCCTTTATATAGGTTGCTAATAAATTCTGTCTTACCTTCCAAATATCTGTTGAATTCATCTCTCCTCTTTGTCACTACTACCTGTTTCTTAGCTGAGACCCTCATCATTTTCCACCTAAACTGTTAAATTTCCTAACAGATTTTTTTAATTCCAGTCTTGACCCCTCTTGACCCCATTCTCTACATAGCCATCAGAATAATATTTTTTAATTTGACTGTTTTATTGAAATATAATTCACATACCATACAATCACCCACTTAAAGTGTACTATTCAGTGATTTTTAGTATATTCTCAAATTTGTGCAGTCACCACCACAAACAATTTTAGAACATTTTCATCACCTCCCCCAAAAACCTGTTATCTGTTAGTAGTCACTCCCCATTTGTTCTTAATCTTCCCTGCTCCCCCTCCCTAGGTAATCATGAACTTGCTTTCTGTTTCTGTAGGTTTGCCTATTCTGGACATTTCCTGTAAATGGAATCATACAATATGTGGCCTTTTATGAATCATTTCTTTTTCTTAGTATAATGTTTTAAAAGTTCATCCATGTCATAGAATGTATCAGTATTGTATTCCTTTTTATTGCTGAATAATTCCATTGTATAGATATAGCACATTTTATTTATCCATCAGTTGATGAATATTTGGATTGTTTCCATAGAGTGGTCTTTTTTTTTTTTTTTAAGACTTTATTTATTTATTTGACAGAAAGGGGGAACATAAACAGGGGGAGTGGGAGAGAGAGAAGCAGCATTCCCACTGAGCAGGGAGCCTGATGTGGGGCTCAATCCCAAGACCCTGGGATCATGACCTGAGCCGAAGGCAGACACTTAAATTCCAAATATGCTTTTTACTGGCTATCCCAAGTGTAGGGTTTTTTGGTACTGTAACATTACATTGGTAAATATGAAGTCAATGGAAGAAACTTTCAGGAAACTTAGACCAAAAGAAATTTCTGGTATATGCTTTCCCTGAAGAATTCTCTTTCATTTCTGTTTTTGCTTTTAGTTCTATATGAATTCCTTCTTGTCCACATCTAAAACAGTGTTCCCGGGCGCCTGGGTGGCTCAGTTGGTTGAGCGACTGCCTTCAGCTCAGGTCATGATCCTTGAGTTCCAGGATCGAGTCGCACATCAGGCTCCCAGCTCCATGGGAAGTCTGCTTCTTCCTCTAACCTTCTCTCCTCTCATACTCTCTCTCACTTTCTCTTTCTCTCAAATAAATAAAATCTTTTTAAATAAATAAATAAAACAGTGTTCCCTTAGAACTGTCCTATTTCATCACTACTAAAATACTGGTAACTACTCCTGTTTTGCTTCTAAAATTGAGCGATGGCAGTCTTGTCCCACACCCTCCTCACCACACCTATCCACCCCCACAGTTAATAATTATAATTTTATTAATGTAAGTATTTGTCCTCCAGTTTACCTTCTTAAGACTTAGCATATTTGGAGAAAAAGTTTTTTTTTTTAAGATTTGTTTATATTTAGTTGTTTGTTTGTTTGACAGAGAGAAATCACAAGTAGGCAGAGAGGCAGGCAGAGAGAGAGGAGGAAGCAGACTCCCTGCTGAGCGGAGAACCTGATGTGGGGCTCGATCCCAGGACCCTGAGATCATGACCTGAGCCGAAGGCAGAGGTTTTAGCCCACTGAGCCACCCAGGTGCCCCTGGAGAAAAAGTTTTGACTTGCTGTTTACATTGAATGGTTGTCAGATACTGTGTCCTTTACTCTAAAAGCAGTAGGAAGGCATTGATACCTTTTAAACCAAGAAATAACCTGATTAAGTATCCTCGCATAAGTTGTGTGGGCTTTTTATTTCCACCACTTTTTTTTTTAACATTTATTTATTTATTTGACAGAGAGAGACATAGCGAGAGAGGGAACACAAGCAGAGGGAGTGGGAGAGGGAGAAGCAGGCTTCCAGCCGAGCAGGGAGCCCGACATGGGGCTCGATCCCAGGACCCTGGGATCATGACCCAAGCCAAAGGCAGCTGCTTAACGACTGAGCCACCCAGGCGCCCCTACTTCCACCACTTTTATGATTTTGAGGATTTCACATAGGGACATATTCAGCCTATGGTTTGGTGCCCTTGAGCAACTCCAAGACATTTGACACATCTCTGTATTATCTGTTTCCTCTCTTGTCTCTTCCCTCTTGTCTACAACTACCTTTCAGTTTCTTTTTTTTTTTTTTCTTTTCCTTATCCTCCATTTCTCCTCTTTTGGAGTATCTGTGTTACCCATTGGCATTTGTGGGCATTATTTAATTCCTACTGGTTGTACCTTAGACGTTTTCTAGACTACACATGTTCCATATAGAGAGATGGTCATTCTCTTTTCTGAGATAATACAGACTCACTCAAGAAGCTGTTGAACAACAGGTACTCAAAATGGTTCCTAACTTTGATATTTTTGCCTGAAAGTTTAGCTATTTTGAATGACCAGATTTAAGGACCTGTATCAAGGCGCAAATCAGACTTTTTAGTTGTTATTTTGTGGTGATGCATTATAGCCAAAATAAGTTATGTTGTAAGCTATATATGATAGCATTTTATATTTTATTATAAAGAAAAACAAACTTTCTATTTAACCTAAAATTTTTACTTCATTAATTTAGGTATGGATGGCAGAACAGAAAATATCATATGATAAGAAGAAACAAGAAGAATTAATGCAACAGTATCTTAAAGAACAAGAATCATATGATAATAGGTAAGAAATTCCACTAAGCTAGTGTTTTTATTTTTGTGTGTGTCGTTGGCTTTTTTTTTAAGTTCATTTAATTAATATGTAATGTATTATTAGTTTCAGAGGTAGAGTTCAGTGATTTATCACTCCCATATAATACCCAGTTATTACATCATGTGCCCTTCGTAATGTCTATTACCCAGTTACTTGCCTCCCCTCCAGCAACCCTCAGTTTCCAATGATTGAGAGTTCCTTATGGTTTGTCTCCCTCTCTGATTTCGTCATTTTATTTTTCCCTCTCTTCCTCATGATCATCTGTTTTGTTTCTTAAATTCCACATATCCGTGAGATCATATGATAATTGTCATTCTCTGATTGACTTATTTTGCTTCTATGCTAGTGTTTTTAGAATAATCGGTTGCATGTGGTGATCACTTATTAAATCATATATTAAATTAGCTTTTTTGAATTGAATGGCCCAATGATAAGATTCTATTTCCTATGTACTCTCTTTATTCTTATATCTGTACATTGCCACTTTTTCCAACCATACCCATAATTCACATACATTAATGTGACTCCATATGCAGTTTATAAGCAAATCCCAACTTAGGTAAAGCTTGGAAGAACAATAAAGGTCTACACTCAAACTACTGAGAGTGCTTACAAAGATATTTCTTCAGCATACACTGAAATGAAGAGATGCACAGAACACCTTCAAGAAGTAAAATGAAGTGTGTCTACTTGACCTGCATGTCATTGCTCTATTAATGGCAGGATCATAGCTAGAGTCCTTAACTGGTTTATTCCAGCATAGTACCTGCCCTTTATCTATTGTCATTTTATGTTTATTTTTTTTTAAGATTTTATTTTATTTATTTGACAGAGAGAGAGAGACAGCGAGAGAGGGAACACAAGCAGTGGGGGTGGAAGAGGGAGAAGCAGGCTTCTTGCAGAGCAGGAAGCCCAATGCAGGGCTTGATCCCAGGACTCTAGGATCATGACTTGAGCCAAAGGCAGATGCCCAACGACTGAGCCATCCAGGCACCCCTCATTTTATGTTTATATTAGCAAGTCTAACTCAAGCTGTTTGCTCTTGACTAATCAAGCTAGTGAATAGTGCTGCTTTAGTTATGTGACCATACTTTCTTAAGCTCATTTCTGTTTTTCATCAAAATATGGAATATAAGTACTACTAAACTGTTACTAAATATTCTCTTTAAAATATAGCATATCAGGGGTACCTGGGTGGCTCAGTCATTGAGCGTCTGCCTTCGGTTCAGGTCATGATCCCAGAGTCCTGGGATCGAATCCCACATCGGGCTCTCTACTCCACAGGAAGCCTGTTCTTCCTCTCCCACTCTCCCCACTTGTGTCCCCTTTCTCACTATGTCTCTCTCTGTCAAATAAATAAAATCTTTAAAATAAATAAATAAAATGTAGTATGTCAAGAGTGAAATTATAGAAATAAAACTTTTAGTTTCAGTTAATTACACTAATTCATTTAATCTGGTTAACTTTTATTGAGTAACTACTTTCATCCAAGACAATAAATAGCAGTGGGCCTGTTTGTTATAGGGGCCTATAAAAGTGTGATATATAGTTCGTCTCTGCCCTCAGGAATATCTACTAAGTAATATAGTTCCAAGCAGAATATAATAACATATATTAAAAACACAGTATTTTAAAAACTATAGCATGCTGGGCGCCTGGATGGCTCAGTGAGTTAAAGCCTCTGCCTTCAGCTCAGGTCATGATCCTCGGGATCCTGGGATCAAGCCCCGCATCGGGCTCTCTGCTCAGCAGGGAGCCTGCTTCCCCTTCTCTCTCTGCCTGCCTCTCTGCCTACTTGTGATCTCTCTCTCTCTCTCTGTCAAATAAATAAATAAAAATCTTTAAAATAAATATATAGCATGCTAATGTAGGACAGAATGATTCCATTTGGGATAACAAGGTAAGACTTCATGAAAGAGGGTGCCTGGGTGGCTCAGTGGGTTAAAGCCTCTGCCTTCGGCTCAGGTCATGATCTCAGGGTCCTGGGATCAAGCCCTGCATCGGGCTCTCTGCTTAGCAGGGAGTCTGCTTCCCCCTCTCTCTCTGCTTGCCTCTTTGCCTACTTGTGATCTCTCTGTCAAAATAAATAAAACGTTTTAAAAAAAAGAGTTACTTTATACTCTTTGTAATTTAATATTTGAAGCTATACAAATACCCTGTTTTTCCTTGAACTTTTGTTCACTAATTTAGCATTCACTGGTGGATATTGCCTGCATCAGTTATTACTGTGGTGTTCTGTGGTGTTCTAATCCTTTCATTCCCTCTATATTTTAAATTTTGAAATCCTGTGGAAAGAAGAATTTTTCCTTTCCTTCATTTAATTTATGAAGGAATTTTATTTATTTATTTATTTCTATCAGTATGGACTCAGAGATATTTATTTAATGGGTTATAATACAATACTCTTGTTACTTATTTTGGTGCTTAGATTGTTTCGGTTTTGGCCTCTGACTACTCTACCAGCTTGGCTCCTATATCCAACCCCTGGTAACCACTATTTTACTTTCTGTCTCTATAGATTTGCCTGTTACAGGTGCCTCCTATAAGCAGAATCAAAATATTTATCTCTTTGTGACCAACTTACTTCACTTAGCACAATGTGTTCAAGATTCATCCATACTATAGCATGTGTCAGAACTTTTTTCTTTTTCTGGCTAAATAATATTCCATTGTATGTATATACCATATTTTGTTTATGCTTCTGCCTTTTAGCTATTATGAGTAATGCTTATGTAAACATTGGCATGCAAGTATCTATCTGTTCAAGTCCCTGTTTTCAGTTCTTTTAGGTATATTCTTAGGAATAGATTTGCTTGATCATACAGTAATTCTGCGTTTAGCTTCTGAAGAACCACCAAACTCTTCCATAGTAGCTGCACCATTTTACATTCCTACCAGTAATGCACAAAGGTTCCATTTTTTCCATGTCCTTACCAACGTTTATTATTTTCCTTTTTTTTTTTTCATAACAGCCATCCTAATTAGTGTGAAGTGGTGGCTCCTGGTTTTAATTTTTTTTTATTTTTTTTTAAATTTTATTTATTTATTTATTTATTTGACAGAGGGAGAGAGATCACAAGTAGGCAGAGAGGCAGGCAGAGAGAAAGGTGGAAGCAGGCTCCCTGCCGAGCAGAGAGCCCGATGTGGGTCTCGATCCCAGGACCCTGAGATCATGACCTGAGCTGAAGGCAGAGGCTTTAACCCACTGAGCCACCCAGGCGCCCCTCCTGGTTTTAATTTATATGTCTCTAGTAACTAGTGATATTGAGGTTTTCATGTGCTTGATTTTAACTTCTAAAATGGTGTTAATTTAAGATATGATTTGTTAAAAGTGTATGTATGTTGACTTTAAGTATATATATTTACAGAGTTCTGGAGCCATCACCATAATCCAGTATCAGCACATGTTGTACCTGTTAGCTGTTACTTCCCATCCCCACGCCCTGTCCTGTCAACCCTAAGCAGCCACTACTTTACTTTCTCTCTCTGTAGATTTGCCTATTCTGAACTTGGCATATAAATGTGATCATACATACAAATGGTCTTTTGTGACTGGCTTCTTTCACTTAGTATAATGTTTTTGAAGTTCATCGTTTTTGTAGCATGTATCAGTAGTTCATTCCTTTTTATTGCAAAATAATATTCCATTATATGGCTATACAGCCTGTCATCCCTTTTCTGTCTTCCTCTTTTTTTTTTTTTTTGCTTTTTTTTTTTTTAACAGTCTTTACAAATTCCAATAAGGAAGAAGAGAAGTAAGAAGGAAATAAGAGAAGACTGATAATTGTGTAATATACCCTTTGTGATTGCCTTTTTCAAGTATAAGAGGAGATTCTATTCACTCTTTAGCTTTCATCTTTATAATCAGTACTTACTTGGATCTTATGAATTAAAACTTTAGCTCAGCCATTCAATTTATTGTAGAGCTTTTCTTTAAAAAAAAAAAAAATCACAGCATATCTCTAAACAGAACCCAAACTGGGAACTTTCAGTGTTAGAACTATAAAGAAAATGATTTTTGAGGTGCAGCAGACATTGATTCTATCATAGTAATTAATCTGTTGTAGAATATCTTTAAACTATTCTCTCCTCTTTGGCCTCATCAAAAAATTTGATTCTCCTATTGACTTTGACTCTTATTACAAGCATTAATTGGATTTGACTTTCTAAAGAAATTCCAGAGAGACTCATTTTTCCAAAACTGTTTGATCCCTCACAATTAAGAAAAAATGTTGGCACTAGTTAACTTAATTCCAAATTTGTGCTGGCATATAGGATTTCAAAGCTGTCATTTTTGCATAGCATTTCAAAGTTTAAGAAAAGCATGCGAGAGTGACCATGGCATTTTTCCCCTTTTCTGTTGGAAGGGCGAAGATCTCTCAGGTAATGAGAAAGTCTCAGAAAATAAAACCAGTTACTAAGAGGCAGCACTTTTTGAATTTCCATTCATGTACTTCAGATGTTACCTAATCAGCAGAGTAGAGTTTTGGAACTTTATCTCTAACAAAAATATTTTCTCTGAATTTCCTTAGGGTTTTGAGAGATGAGGAACGTTTATTCTGTAATTTTTTCTCCTATGTAAAATTAATTTTCTTATTTCATTTAGATTGCTTATGGGAGATGAGCGTGTAAAGAATGGCCTTAATTTCATGTATGAGGCCCCACCAGGAGCTAAAAAAGGTACTTGCCTCATTTCCTTTTTTTTAGTCTTTGATGTGTTTACAACTAAATATTGAGAACTGTTATGACAGACATTTTTTTTTAATGCTCTTCATCTTTCAGGGCTCTTGAGTGGCTCAGTCAGTTAAGTGTCCAACTCTTGATTTGGGCTTAGGTCATGATCTCAGGGTCATGAGATTAAACCCCATATGGGGCTCTGTGCTTAGTAGAGTCTGCTTGAGATTCTCTCTCACTCTCCCTGCTTCTATTCTTGCTAAATAAATAAATTTATATATAAATAATCGTTAAATGAATACATACATAAAAGTTGCTCTTCATCTTTTAAAATTGCTATTATTGGGGCGCTTGGGTGACTCAGTGGCTTAGGCCTCTGCCTTGGGCTCGGGTCATGATCTCAGGATCTTGGGATCGAGCCCCGCATCAGGCTCTCTGCTCAACAAGGAGCCTGCTTCCCCCTCTCTCTCTGTCTGCCTCCCTGCCTACTTGTGATCTCTGTCAAATAAATAAATAAAATCTTTATAAATAAATAAATTGCTATTATTCTGTAAATAAAATTTTAAAATACTGAATTCAGTACAATAGAATAAATACTAAAAGTAATTGTCTAATCTAGTAATATTTTGTGACTTGAGATTTTTAAATGACTTGACCTTTGAGGAGGAAAAAATGTCAGCGTCAACAGAAGTACATTTATTCTTTTATAATTTGTGTATACATCTTTAGTGCTTCTTAATATACTTATAAATACCAAAATATTCTGTCGATGAAAAATAAAGTTTAAAAACTATGAATTAATATGCTTACTACATACTGTTTCGTTCAATATTGTATTTATCCTTTAGCGATTTGAATTTTATCTTGTGAAAGAAGAAAAAAAGTCAAACCAGTAATTTCTTACAAGTTACAATTAAATATCATGACATCATAATATAGTATATGATACCTGACTTTAATGTTGAATTTTTTAACTTGAGCTACCTTTTTTTTCTCCTATATCTTTGATATGCAATCAAGAAAACAAAGAGGTAAAGTACTATTTTCTGTGTTTGGATTTATTTGGCAATAGATTGTAATTTGATGGAAAATTAAAAAAAAAAAAATTGAAAGACTTCTTAACAAATGTTTTTAGAAAGAAGAAACAGAAGGAGAGACCGAATACAAATTTGAATGGCAGAAAGGAGCCCCCCGGGAAAAGTAAGAGCCAGTTTTCTTTTAAGATGAAATGTATATCACTAACTTTATCTAATATCTCATCTTATATTGTCTTCATTCACTAGCATAGGCAACTAATGTTAAATGTATTTTATGTGATTTGTTTTATACAACTAATTTGCTTGATCATAGACTTTAATTTTATATAGTTTTCCATTTTTTTAAATCACAAATCATCAAACTGGACAATTAATAATTGTGTTTAGAAATACTAAGTAGATTTCATAGTCTGTGTGTTTATTGAAGTTACACATTTTATAATGTTTTTAGACTATTTTCAGGATAACTGCTGTTTACTAAATTGTTCTTACTACTGTATTTGTACATATTCTCTACTTAATAGATATGCTAAAGATGACATGAACATCAGAGATCAGCCCTTTGGTATTCAGGCAAGTGACCCATATTTTACTCTATAAGAATAATTTTTATTTAAGAAATACTTCTTTATACTGTTGTCCAAAAGGTATGTAAGCTGAAAAGGGCTCTGTGGTTTTGATTTGTATCAGATAGTAAAAGGACTAGGGGAGAAAACATTAAATGTAGTAGACTGGTAAAATAGGAATTAGGAATCTCATGTCCATGTGGATTCCCTGTATGTATGCCTATTAAATTTGATTTTCTCATGTTTAAAAAAAATAGGAATCAAAAGTTTTGTACTGAGTGTTATAATGATAAGGATCTCTTCAGTTTTCAGGAATTTGGAAAATTAGCTCAAGGTTAAGAAAAGATGTAAAACTATATTTGTTTATAACTGGAACAAAATACCACCAAAGGTCAGATTCTTTTTTTTTTTTTAATATTTATTTTTTATTTTTTTATTTTTTTTATTTTTTTAAAGATTTCATTTTTTTGAGAGAGAGAGAGGGAACATGAGAAAGAAGAAGGTCAGAGGGAGAAGCGGACTCCCCATGGAACTGGGAGCCCAATGCAGGACTCAATCCTGGAGCTCCGGAATCATGACCTGAGCCGAAGGCAGTTGCCCAAACAACTGAGCCACCCAGGCGCCCCAAAGTCCAGATTCTTGTTGGAAATAACATTTTTTTGGAATCCTGCTTTGCTTATTCATTTACGTATTATCTGTGGCTATTTTCCTGCTACACTGGCAGAGTTGGAACAGAGACCACTGGCCTATAAAGCCTAAAATATTTACTATCTGGTCTTTTACAGAAAAAGTTTGCCAACCCGTGATTAGGAAACCAAAACATTAAAGGTTAACTTTTTATTTTTTCTGAAGATTTTATTTATTTATTTGACAGAGAGAAAGAGATCACAAGCAGGCAGAGAGGTAGGCAGAGGGAGAGGAGGAAGCAGGTTTCCTGCTGAGCAGAGACCCTGATGCGGGAGTCAATCCCAGGACCCTGAGATCATGACCTGAGCCAAAGGCAGAGGCTTAACCCACTGAGCCACCCAGGCGCCCCTTAAAGTTTAACTTTTTAAAAATTAGAGAATTTAAGGGTGCCTGGGTGGCTCAGATGGTTAAGCATCTGCCTTCAGCTCAGGTCATGATCCCAGGGTGCTGGGATCGACTCCTGCATTGGGGAGGGGAAGTCCCTGCTCAGCATGGAGCCTGCCTCTTCCTTTCCTGCTCCCCCTGCTTGTACTTTCTCTCTCTCTCTGTCAAATAAATAAAATCCTTAAAAAAAAAAAAAAGAATTTAAGATTAAGTCATGACATAATTCTTTTTTGGTATTTGACCATTTCTTTTTGGATGACAGTGTTTTATTGCCACCAAGTATCAGTCAAAGAGTAATAGAATTCAGCTTAGTTTTTAGGCAGAATTTATAAAAGATTCTAGTATTTATGTTAAATTACCAAATATAGTTATGGAGTCTTTCACTGGAAATCTTTTAAAAATGACAGTAATTTAACTTAAACTTTACCAAAGAGTAGGGATTTGAACATTTGTTAGATTCTTACTATCTTAATAACTAAAATAACATTCACTATTTCTCAGGTTCGAAACGTGAGGTGCATTAAATGTCACAAATGGGGTCATGTCAACACAGATCGAGAATGTCCTCTGTTTGGTCTTTCTGGAATCAATGCAAGTTCAGTTCCCACTGATGGCTCAGGTAAGCACTAGACATGAATTATATTTGTTTTAGGATTTGTATCAAGGAAGGGTGCCTGGGTGGCTCAGTGGGTTAAGCTTCTGCCTTCAGCTCAGGTCATGATCTTAGGGTCCTGGGATCAAGCCCCACATCGGGCTCTCTGCTTGGCCAGGAGCCTGCTTCCCACTCCCTCTCTGCCTGCTTGTGATCTCTCTCTCTCTGTGTCAAATAAATAAATAAAATCTTAAAAAAAAAAAAAAGATTTGTATCAAGGACAAACAAGAAAAAAATACCATTTTTCTTTAATCTCTCTGGGTATTGTTTTCCTTTAGTTTTTTGGGGAGAGACTAAGTCATGTACCCAAAATATGAGAATCAGTGGGAAATTCTGATAATATATTTTGAATTTGAAATGCTATTAGAATTTAATTTTTCTAACTCAGAGCACTATAAACTAGAATTTAAAAGTAAAAGATATACTAAACATAGTGCATCAAGTTAGTAACCTAAAAATAGAGGGAAGAAATGGTTATTTCTCATATTCATGTTCTCCAGAATTGTAAATGTAGGCTGACTAGAAGACTCAGCAATTACACCATTTTAGTTCAGAGATAAAATCAAAACCGAGTTTAAAAAGATGTTAAATATGTTAAAGTGAGTTTTACTTGACAGTTATTTACCTTCCTGCATATTATTGACAACTTAAAAAAATTGGTCTAATTTGATTTAGCTCATTTGAGTTCTCAGATATTAAAGCTGAGAAGTTTTAAATTTATCAGTGCCTTATTAGTATATTATTGAAACAACCACACCAATCCAACTGTAAGTCATAATAAAAAATAACCTGCTTAACTCTGTAATCTTAAACAAATTACTTCCCTTTTATGAGCTTCAACTCATCTTAAAATAAGGATGGTAGTAAAAATCAAGAGATTTTTCAGCATTATTTAAGAAGCTGTAGAACCTTTCTTAAAAAGCCTCTTACAGGGGCGCCTGGGTGGCTTAGTGGGTTAAGCCTCTGCCTTCCGCTCAGGTCATGATCTTGGTCCTGGGATCGAGCCCCGAATCAGGCTCTCTGCCCAGCGGGGACCCTGCTTCCTCCTCTCTCTCTGCCTACTTGTGATGTCTCTCTGTCAAATAAATAAGTAAAATCTTAAAAAAAAAAAAAAAAAAAGCCGTCTTACGTGAAATCCCACTATGTAGACCATGTATTAAGGCCGAGCTGCTGTACTGAAGCAGATGCCCTGGGCGTGAAGACCTATCCCCTCAGTTCACCAGCCCTCTGACACACTTTTTGAACTCCCTGTGGCTTTCACTACCACCTTTGAGCACAAGGTTCACTGTCAGCATATGAACTTCAGCTTCTGTTCTCTTACGGGAGATCCTGCTTCCTTCCAGCAAGCCAGAGGCAGGCTTTAGGATTCAGGATGCCAGTGCCCATATTAAGAGTTTAGGAATTTGATCCAATGTCCAGTTTGACAGTGGGTTTTTGTTTTGTTTTTATGTTTTGTTTTATTTTTTAAGTAGGCACCATGCCCATTGTGGAGCCCAGTGCAGGGCTTGAATTCACAACCCTGAGATCAAGATCTGAGCTGAGACCTCCAATAGTTGGAGGCTCACCCAAATGATCCACCTTATTTGTGCTGGGCTCTGCTCTCAACAGGGAGTCTGCTCTCTCTACCCCCTCTACCTCCCCCCATCCCCTGCTTGCATATGCATGCTCTCTCTTAAAAATTTTGTTGTTGTTGTTAAAGATAAATACGGTTCCCAAGTTCCTGTTGAATCAGAGTCCTGAGAGGAGTCTGAGACTCACCCCTAGAAGATGGTCATGATCTGAAAATTTGGGAAAAAAAGTTTAGGCAAAAGTGATGTCATAGAATATCCTGTGTAGTGTGGTGTGGTGTGTATTGTTTTTGCAAGCGGGATAGTACAGTGGAGAAGAAAAGATGGTAATGTGATGAAAATCCTTTTTTTGATTTTAAGGGAAATGTTCATTTCAGTATCTTTCTAATTTTTCACTCTTATAAACTAAATATCCAGTACTAGGGGAATGCAAAGTAAACTGTTGATATATTTAGTGAATAAAGGAATACTAATTGAATCTACATTATGATTTTGATAATATAAAACTATATGCATATACATTAGGACTGGAAGGAAACATGGAAGAATGAAAATAGTTTAATAATTTGGTGAAATTACAAGTCACTTTCTTTTACTTTTATATTAAAATGTGTGGGGCGCCTGGGTGGCTCAGTGGGTTAAAGCCTCTGCCTTCAGCCCAGGTCATGATCTCAAGGTCCTGGGATCAAGCCCCGAATCGGCCTCTCTGCTCAGCAGGGAGCCTGCTTCCCCCTCTCTTCCTACCTGCCTCTCTGCCTGCTTATGCTCTCTCTATGTCAAATAAATAAATAAAATATTTTTAAAAAATAAAAAATAAAATAAAATGGGTGATTAAAATTCGGAAAGAAACTTAAAATTTTAGGCTTCACAGACATTGAATATTGCATGTTATCCTTCAGAAGGCTATTGTTTTCCTTTGTGCTCCTATATTAAATTTATTTCCAGAATAGTTAGAACAGCTAAATAAAGCAAAGAGCTGGTGTTTTGTAAACGATATATTCATGATGAGAAGTAACTAGCAGTCTGAGTTAATTCTTTGCCTTACTCTTTATAGAAAAAGGCATTAGGAAAATTTCCATTTCCAATTTTCCCTCTAAAACTGATAAATGTGTGAGAACAAATACTGGCAAACACACAGGATATTTTTTAATTTCTTAAATCCTGTATCTTACTCATCTGAGACAATCTCAAAGCACTGAACTCTATGATAAATTTATGGTAAAAATAGATCAGTAACTTTCACCATCTGTGATACCACAGAAGATGATGAAAGTTACTGATCTATTTCTGATGCACTGTCAAGGTTGAGAACCATCAGCTTTAGCTGTATGTAAGAACAATTGATATGATATGAAGATTTCTTAATATGGATGTTGAAAACATTTGGTCAAATAAAAAAAGCAGATTATAAAACAAAGTAGCTACATGGATTCCATTCATGTTTCTCTTGCTATCTTTAGGTAGACATATAGACATATACTTGTAGAAAAATGGCAGGAAATAGATCAATATATTAACATTTGTTGTACATTTGTAATTTTTAAGTGAATATGAAAAATTAAAAGTTATATACATAGAATTAAGTTATTTAAAATTTTATTGCTCAGTTAATACATTCGAAGTTTGACCTGAATTTACCAATGCCACTTAACATTAAGAGAAACTCTTAAAGCTTTCTCAAAAACAAAATAAAAAACTCTACTATATCAAATAGGAACGCAAATAATAATGATGTTGTATTCTGAATTTGAATGCAATGAAAAATAAACTGGCCAATTTCCTAATCCACTTGCTGATTCAAGCTAAAAAATCTTTTCATTTTAAAAAATCACCTATTGAATAATGTCTCACCAGTGAATAGAGATTATTTTTGCAATAATGCAATTTCAGTGGATGTGGTTATCATGGGATAATCACACCCCTGGGGTACAGCCTTGTGCCTGTAATCTCCCAGGAGTGTAATTATTTCATGATAACTGCACCCCCTGGTGTTGCATTATTTCTATTATGAAATTCTTAGTTTAGTATATAAAGTAACTTACTTTGATCACTGGAAACTGCAAGGTGCTGTTAGAAATGTTCCAGCTGTGAGGTTTACAGAGACCAGCTATAAGATTTACTTCTCCTTTACAAAGTTAAATTAGGCAATCAAAATGCTTCTTTTGGCTAAGCTGGTTTAGAATATCTTTTCTACCGATAATATGATCTTAACTTTGTAACTTTTCATGTACTCTAAATACATCCGAATTACCCATAAAACTTTCAAGCTTCAATGGTGACTGAATTTTTATAAAATGTTTTTCTATTACAGTACAATTAAATATCCTGCCCATCTCTTACCCATACTCTTTGGCCCTTATTCTTATCATTGACTCTTACCATCCGTCCCTCACATTAATAGTGTTTCTGAAATTAAACATTTTTCAAAATGCACAGTGGGGGATTTTAAGGTAAGAGGGGTATTTTTGTTTGTTTGTTTTTGCTTTCTTAATAGATTTAATAGTTACATGTGTGCCTCCTACTTAATCCTTTTTTTTTTTTTTTGTCTTTTGTGCTTTCTCTTAATAGACTTTATTTTTATAAAGAAGCTTTAGGTTTGGAGCAAAATGGAGAGGAAAGTACAGAGATTTCCCATAGCACCCTGCCCCCACTAATATATAGCCTCTCCTATTATCACCATCCTCTACAAGAGTGGTACATTTGTTATAATAATTATTTTTTGTTATAATTATTCTTAATATTTTATTTTTAAGTAATCTTTATACCCGACATGGGGCTTGAACTTAGAACCTTGTGATCAAGAGTTGGCATGCTCCACTGCACTGAGTCAGCCAGGTACCCCACATTTGTTATAATTGATCAACCTACACTGACACTTTGTTATCTCCCCAAGTGTATAGTTTACATTAGGACTGGCTCAGCATTGTATGTTCTGTAGGTTTGAACAAAGGTATAATGTCGTGTTTCCGTCGTTATGGTATCATGCAGAGTAATTTCACTGTCCTAGAAATTGTGCTCTGCCTCTTCATCCCTCATTTCCCTCGAGCCTCTCAAAATCACTAACTTTTTACTGTCTCCATAGTTTTAACCTTTTCCTGAAGATTGTGTAGTTGGAATCTTGCAGTATGCAGCCTTTTCAGATTGGCTTCTTTCACTTAGTAATAGGCACTGAAGTTTCCTCCTCACGACTTTACAGCTCACTTCTTTTTAGTGCTAAGTAATACTTCATTGTCTGGACGTACCACAGTTTATTGATCTAATGGACATCTTGGTTGCTTCCTAGTTTTGGCAGTTATGAATAAGACTGCTATAAACATCCATTCGCAGGTTTTTGTGTGGTCATAAGTTTTCACCTCCTTTGGGTAAACACCAAGGAGCATGATTGCTGGATAGTGTGGTAAGAGTATGTTTAGTTATGGATTTTTTTGTTTGTTTGTTTTAAATATTTTATTTATTTGACAGAGAAAGACAGCAAGAGAGGGAACACAAGCAGGGGGAGTGGGAGAGGAAGAAGCAGGCTCCTCAGCAAGGAACCTGATGCAGGACTCAATCCCAGGACTCCAGGATCATGACCTGAGCCAAAGGCAGAGGCTTAATGACTAAGCCACCCAGGCACCCAAGAGTATGTTTAGTTTTATAAGAAACCACCAAGCTGTCTTCTAAAGTAGCCATACCATTTTTACATTCGCATCAGCAATGAATGAAAGTTCCTGTTATCCATATCCTCACCAATATTTAACATTGTCAGTGTTAGGAATTTTGGCCATTTTAATAGGAGTGCAGTAGTATCTTGTTTCATTTTGCATTTCCCTGATGACATATGATGCATAACATTTTTTCATATGCTTATTTGCCATCTGTGTATCTTCTTGGTGAGGTGTCTGTTAAGGCCTTTTTTTAATTTTTTTTAATTTTTTGAATTGGGTTGTTTTTAGTGATGAGTTTTAAGAGTTCTTTGTATATTTTAGATAATAGTTCTTTTCCAGATACATCTCCTGTAAATATTTTTTCCCAGTCTATTGCCTGTCTTCATTTTCTTGATCAGGTATTTTTTTAGCAGCTTTATTGAGTTAAAATGTATATACCATACAGTTCATGCCTTAAAGTGTACAATTCAATTGAATTCGTATATTCACAAGAGTTGTACATCCATCACCATAATTTAGAATATTTTCATTACCCCAAAGGGAAATCCGTCAGCCCTTCACCTTCTAGCTCCTATTCTCCCCAAGTCCTGGGCAGACACTAATCTACTTTTTATACTTTTTTTGTAAATTGCCTATTCTAGACATTTCATATAAATGAAATCATACAATATGTAGTAAAGAAGGTAGATTTGGTATCATTTTCTTTACGTTTTAATTTCACATTTATAAAATTAAAACTGCCTTTCTTCTGCCCACCATCCCAAACACTTAACATCCAGTGTGCTCTTCCCATGGAGTCTAGGCATGACACCTTCCTCCTACATCAATTATGCACGAGTATTGTTAACTAGGGAAGGTCACCTAAGCCAGAGTTTTTATTGGGGCTTATTTACATAATCTTGATTGATTAACTTATTGGCCATTAAGCTGAACACCTCTCTAGTTCTTCTCTCTTCTCCAGAGTTCAGGCTAATGTCATGCGGCTCAAAGCCCCAACCCTCTAATTACGTGGTTGGTCTTTCTGGTGTGACCAGCCCTGTGCTGACTCATCTCCTTAGCATAACCTATTTAGGCGTTCACCATGAGTCACCTCGTTAATATAAGCTATGAAGTCCCATCATGAATAACAGACACTCCTGTCACTCAAGAAATTTCAAGGTTCTATAAGATACCTAGGAAATATCTAACCAAAGAGGTAAAAGATCTGTACTCTGAAAACTATAGAACACTTATGAAAGAAATTGAAGATGACACAAAGAAATGGAAAATCATTCCACGCTCATGGATTAAAAGAACAAATATGTTAAAATGTCTGTAAAATGTTTGGGTACAAAGCAGTCTACACATTTAATGTATTCTCTATCAAAATACCACCAGCATTTTTCACAGAGCTAGAACAAACAAACCTAAAATTTGTATGGATCCAGAAAAGACCCCAAATAGCCAAAGCAATCTCGAAAAAGAAAAGCGAAGCTGGAGGCATCACAATTCCATACTTCAAGCTATATTACAAAACTGTAGTGGTCAAGACAGTGTGGTACTGGCACAAAAACAGACCCATAGATGAGTAGAACAGAGTAGAAAACCCAGAAATGGATCGACAACTATATTGTCAACTAATCTTCGACAAAGCAGGAAAGAATAGCCAATGGAAAAAAACAGTCTTTTCAACAAATGGTTTTGGGAAAACTGGACAGCTGCATGCAAAAGAATGAACCTGGACCACTTTCTTACATCATACACAAAAATAAGTTCGAAATGGATAGAAGACCTAAATGTGAGACAGGAAAACATGCAAATCCTAGAGGAGAACATAGGCAGCAACCTTTTTGACCTGGCCATAGCAACATCTTACTAGACACATCTCTGGAGGCATGGGAAACAAAAGCAAACATGAACTTTTGGGACTTCATCGAGATAAAAACTTCTGCACAGTCAAGGAAACAATCAACAAAATTAAAAGGCAACGTGGGGCGCCTGGGTGGCTCAGTTAGGCATCCAACTCTTGGTTTCAGCTCAGGTCATGATTTCAGGGTCATGAGATTCAGCTGGATGTCAGGCTCTGTGCTCAGCATGGAGTCTGCTTGTCCCTGTCCTTCTCCTCCTGCCACTCCCTCACTTGGTTTCGTGCACACATGCATGCACACACTCTCAAAAAAAAAAAAAAGTCAAGGATTTAGAGCCTCCCTCCCAGGAACTGGGGACAAAGTCCGGCCAAGGTCTTTATTACTCAGCAGTTGTATTTTTATTTAGTTCAAAATATTTTAAAATTTCTCCTGAGACTTCTTCAACCCATGTGTTCTTTAGAAGTGTGTTGTTTAATCTCCAGATACTTTGGGATTTCTGTCTTTCTGTTACTGATTTCTAGTTTAATTCCGTTTGGTCTGAGAGCATTTTTTTGTATGACTTCTGTTCTTTTACATTTGTTAAGGTATGTTATATAGTCCAGAACGTGGTCTATCTTGGTGAATGTTCCCTATGAGCTTGAGAAGAATGTGTATTCTGCTGTTGTTGGGTAAGGTATTCTATAGACGTTAACTGGATCCATATGAAGGATAGTGCTGTTCAGTTCAGCCATATCCTGATATTTTTTTTGCGCACTGGATCGGTCCACTTCTGATAGAGGGGCATTGAAATCTCCAGCTATAGTAGTGGATTTGTCTATTTCTAAAAATGTTTCTATCGGTTTTTGCCTCATATTTTGATGCTCTGTTGTTAGACGTATACACATTAGGAATTGTTTTGTGGAGAATGAACCCCCTTTTCATTGTGTAACTGTTTATCCTTGTTTGGCTTGAAATCTGCTTTGTCTGAAGTTAATATGGATATTCCAGCTTTATTTTATTAGTGCTAGTGTGCTATATCTTTCTCCATTGCTTTATAATCTGTGTCTTTACATACACACACACACACATGCATACACATACATATATTTTAAAGATTTTATTTTTTATGTATTTGACAGAGAGAGAGTGAGCAAGCAAAAGCAGGGGGAGCAGCACAGGGAGAGAGAGAAGGAGGCTCTATGCTGAACAGGGAGCCCGATGCAGGGCTCGATCCCAGGACGCTGGGATTGTGACCTGAGCTGGAGGGAAATGCTCAACTGACAGAGCAACCTAGACACCCCGTGTCTTTATATTTAAATAAAGTAGGTTTGTTGGGATGCCTGGCTGGCTCAGTCAGTAGACTGTGCAACTCTTTCTTGGGACCGTGAGTTCAAACACCACACTGGGCATAGAAAACTACTTTAAAACAACAACAACAACAAAAATGTGGGTTTGTTGTAGACAACATGTAGATGGGTCTTATATATGCAAAATTGTATTTCTTATTGACATAATTGGATTAAGATCTATTTTATTTATAATTATTTTCTATTTGTTGCCCTTGTTCTTCCTTTTATTTTTTTGTTCTGCTCTTTTTCTGCTTTCTCTGGCTTAATAATTTTATATGATTTTGTTTCTCTCCTCTCAGCATATCAATTGTACTTTTTTTTTTTTAATTTTATTTATTTGAGAAAGGGAGAGAAAGAGACTGCAGGAGCAGGGGGAGAGGGAGAAGCAGTCTCCCCACTGAGCCGGTATCCTGATGCAAGGCTCAATCCAGGACGTTAGCTGGAGATAGGCACTTAACTGACTGAGCCACCCAGCAGCCCCTGTACTTACTTTATTTTATTTTAGTGGTTGCTCTAGAATTTGCAATATGCATTTACAACTAATTTAAATTGACTTTCAGATAGCACTGTACCACTTCACAAGTAGTACCAGTACTTTGTAACAGAGTAAACCAGCTCCTGTTACATAATACAGTTCCTTTTTTCTGTCCCTTTTAACATTGCTGTCATACGTTTATTCATAAGCTGTAATCTTCTAATATATTGTTGCTATTATAATTTCAAACAATATATTAGATTGTTAAAAATAAGAAAAAAAATATTTTATCTTTTATTTTCAAATCCTCTTTATATAGATCCAGATTTCTGATCTATGTCATTTTCCTTCTCTCTGAAGAACATCTTTTAATCTTCCTTGCAAGGCAGGTCTGCTGGTGACAAATTCCTCAATTTTTGTTTGTTTAAGAAACTATTTCTCCTTCACTTTTGAAGTACAGTTGTACTGGTTACAGAATTCAGTGTTGGTAGGTTTATCTTTCAACACTAAATACTTCACCCTCTCGTTGCTCGCATGGTTTTTTAAGAGAAGCGTGATGTAATGTTTATCTTTGTTCCTTTCTAGGTAAGGATTTTCCCCTTCTCTAGCATCTTTCAAGACTTTTTCTTTGATTTTCTGCAGTTTGAGTATGCTATAAGTGTAGATTTTAGGGTATTTATCATGCTTGGTGATCTCTGAGCTTCCTGAATCTGTGGTTTGTTGTCTATCATTAGTCTTGGGAACTCTCATCCATGTCAGGTATTTCTTCATCTCTCTTTTCTCTCTTCTCCTTCTGGTATTCCTGTTGTGTATATGTTGTACCTTTTGTAATTATTTCTTTTTTTTTTTTTTTTTTTTTGCTTTCTTTCCCTTTGCTTTCGGTTTAAGAAGTTCCTATTGACATACCTTAAAGTTCACTGATTCTTTCCTCAGGCATGTCCAGTCTGCTGATGAGCTCATCAAGGGCATTCTTCATTTCTGTTAATGTTTTTTATTTTTAGCATTTCCTTTAGATTATTTCTTAGAGTTTCTATCTCTGCTTATATAAGCCATCTATTTTTACATGTTGTCCATTAGAGCCTTTAGCATATTAGTCTTATTTTAAATTCTCAATCGGATAAGTCCAGAATTTCCATCATAGCTAAGTCTGATTCTGATGCTTGCTTTGTCTTTTAGCATACTTGTAATTTTTTGCTGAAAGCTGACCATGATGTATCAGGTAGATGAAACTGAGGTAAACAGGTCTTTAGTGTGAGGTCTTATGTTTATCTGGCTAAGAGCTAGGTTGTATTTACAATTGGTTGTAGCTGTAGATGTCAGGGTCTTAAATTTCCTCTAGTGTCTTTGTTTTGTTTCCCCTGTTATCTTTTGGGTTCCCTACAGACTGCTTCTTTATAACATATAGCAGTCTGAGCCTTGCTTCAGTTGTGGTCTCCTCTACAGATGTCCTCTACAGGAGCCCTGTTGATGTGGTGGTAAGATATAGGGGAAGGGGAACCACTTTATAATCCTAAGTCTCATTCTTTGCTTTTTTAAGATTTATTTTTATTTACTTATTTAAGTAATTGCTGCACCCGCCATGGGGTTCAAACTCATGACCCAAGATCAAGGTCTCCTCCAACTGAAGCAGCCAGGCACTCCTGAGTCTCACTCTTTTACTGAGCCTATGTCCCTGGGCTGTAACCTTCACAGGTGTTTCTCAACCTTTTTTCCCCTACTTTGCAGCTTCTTTTTTTTTTTTTTCCCATACAGGTTAGGCTCTGGTAAAATAGTTTTCCTTGAGAATAAGCATATGTTCAGGATAACAAAATGCTCTGGGCATATTTCAAAATGGTTACTTTTCCCTTCATACTGTTGGAAGGTAAGTACAAGGGGATTATATTCACGGAACCTGGTGAGGCTCCTGGAAGTAAAACTCATTAAAGTGTTTTTAGTTCTCAGGCTAGTCTGTGCTCAGTCCAATAATGGTATATTATTCTTTTATGGATTCTAGTAGTTCCTGACTCCACTGGTGGTTTCTGATCCTGTTAAACTGTAATTCTCTGTATTGCCTGTCTCTCCTGTTTTGGAGGCAGTGTTTTACACTGTGGCTTCAATTCTCTAATACCTCTAAGGAGACTTGTTGATTTTCTGTTTTTTCAGCTCTTTGTTGTTGTAAGGATGGGAGGACTTTCAAGCTCTTAATATATGGTACCAAAATCTAAAAGTTGTTAAAGCAACATAATAGTGAATAAACATTGAGTCCAAATTTGTTAACATTAGTCTCATACTGTACTAATTATTTGACTTCTGGTTTTTTAGGCTTAAGTTGCTATATATTTAAAGTTGTTCTGCCATTTTTTTAACTTAGCTATAGTTGTAAAAATATTTGGAACTGACTTCATATAATATGGCAAATTTCATTTTAATGAAAGTAAATTTCAAATTCAAAAGAGTGCCACTGGATGGTTTTGACAAATACAAAATTTCTTTTTCTTTATAATGTCTAAGTCTCAGGACCAGTCACACCACAAATAGCTAGAATGATGTTAGGTAGGTATGTTTCACATGTCTCTATGAGTTCTGTTTACACTGTAGTTTTTAGTGTGTTTCATTCAATATGAAAATGAATAAATAGCTTAAATTGAGGAATGTATTATTTTACACTTACTACAAAGATTTGTTTGCCTATGAATGCTCTTTCCCTTACCTAATTTTCCCTAGTTCTTGATTTAATTTCCTTGAAGAATGTTATGCTAAACCATAGCACTAATAGAAGTTTTCTGCAACAGAGTTTCCAGATGCTGCTCTTCCGTCTTTTCATCAGCCTTTTTTTTAAAGATTGATTGATTTTTTTTTTAAAGATTTTATTTATTTATTTGAGAGAGAGAGAGAGAGAGCATGAGAAGGGAGAAGGTCAGAGGAAGAAGCAGACTCCGCATGCAGCCGGGAGCCCGATGCGGGACTCGATCCCGGAACTCCGGGATCATGACCTGAGCCGAAGGCAGTTGCCCGACCAACTGAGCCACCCAGGCGCCCTGATTGATTGATTTTTTTAAAGATTTTATTTATTTATTTGACAGAGAGGGAGAGACAGTGAGAGAGGGATTACAAGCAAGGGGATTGGAAGAGGGAGAAGCAGGCTTCCCGCTGAGCAGGGAGCCCGATGCGGGACTCGATCCCAGGACCCCAGGATCATGACCTGAGCCAAAGGCAGACGCTTAGCGACTATGCCACCCAGGCACCACTTATTCATTTATTTTAAGAGAACAAGAAAGAGCATAGCATGCACATGTGATAGATCAGGTGGGAAGGGCAGAGGTAGAGAGAAACCCAAGCCGACTTCACGCGGAGCCCAATATAGGACTCAATCCAATGACCCTGAGATCACCACCCAAGCCAAAACCAAGAGTTAGACACCCAACTGACTGCACCACCCAGGTGCCCCTTCATCAGCTTTTTATGTTGAAAACATTTTGTCACTTGACAATATGTTTGGGAAATTTCACAAAGTAATTGTCTGATTATAAGCTTTGCTAGAAAGATACCTAGGAGGCATGCTAGAGGGACTTTATGTAGAAAGAAAGATGATAAACTCAGTTGCCCATCTGGCAAATCTCCCTGAATCTGTTACGGAATGCCCTTATGCAACTCCTTGAAGAAGTTGAATCCTACCCGTGTAGCTAAGATAGACCTACATCTGATGGCTACATCTTTTGTTTAATTCTCCAACATAATTCTACTGCAGAAAAAGTATTTGTGTTACCAGAATCTTATTAAAGGTAAACTCCTGGGAATACCTGGCTGGCTCAGTTCTACTGAACATGCAACTCTCAGGATCATGAGTTCAAGCCCACACTGGGTGTGGAGCCTACTTAAAAAAAAAGGGGGGGGGGGCACCTGGGTGGCTCAGGGGGGTTAAAGCCTCTGCCTTTAGCTCAGATCATGATCTCAGGGTCCTGGGATCCAGCCCCGCATCGGGCTCTGTGCTCAGGGGGGAGTCTGTGTCCCCCCTCTCTCTGCCTACTTGTGATCTTGTGATCTCTCTCCTCTCTGTCAAATAAATAAATAAAATCTTAAAAAAAAAAAAAAAGCTAAACTCCTAAAATAGGCAGATTAAAATTAATAAAGGATTGACCTCAAAATAAAGAAGTGAAGTTAGGCACCGTTTCTTTCCTTTATGTAGTTGATCAGTCAGGAACCGTTGTTTTGGGGTTTTTTTGTTTTTGTTTTTTAGTGCATTTGGAAGCTAATTAGCTGAAAAGAAATAATGACCTATTAAAGAGATAATCCAGTAAAACTTTAAGTCATGGTGCTTCAAAGGTCAAAATGGTGCTCTTGATTAGTACTTTAAATTTTGGCTGTTTTATTTATTTATTTTTTTAATAAGTTTTTTTTTTAATTTTAGTTTTTAAAGATTTTTATTTATTTATTAGATGGAGAAAGATCACAAGTAGGCAGAGCAGCAGGCAGAAGGAGAGGGAGAAGCAGGCTCCCCACCGAGCAAGGAGCTCCATGTGGAGCTCAATCCCAGGACCCTGGGATCATGACCCAAGCTGAAGGCAGAGGCTTTAACCCACTGAGCCACCCAGGCACCCCTATTTTATTTTATTTTTTCAGTGTTCCAAGATTCATTGTTTATGCATCACACCCAGTGCTCCATGCAATATGTGCCCTCCTTAATACCCACCACCAGGCTCGCCCAACACCTGCTCCCCTCCAAAACCCTCAGTTTGTTTCTCAGAGTCCACAGTCTCTCATGCTTCATCTCCCCCTCTGATTTCCCCCAATTCACTTTTCCTTTCCTTCTCCTAATGTCCTCCATGTTATTCCTTATGCTCCACAAGTAAGTGAGACCATATGATAATTGACTCTCTCTGCTTGACTTATTTTACTCAGCATAATCTCTTCCAGTCCCATCCATGTTGATACAACAGTTGGGTATTCATCCTTTCTGATGGAGGCATAATATTCCATTGTATGTATGGACCACATCTGCTTTATCCATTCGTCTGTTTAAGGGCATCTTGGCTCTTTCCATAGTTTGGCGATTGTGGCCATTGTTGCTGTGAACATTGGGGTACATATGGCCCTTCTTTTCACTGCATCTGTATCTCTGGAGTAAATACCCAGTAGGGCAATTGCCGGGTCATAGGGTAGCTCTATTTTTAATTTCTTAAGGAAATTAAGATGATACATACTGGATATATCATCACTAAAATATTTGCATAGAGGGACGCCTGGGTGGCTCAGTTGGTTGGGCAACTGCCTTTGGCTCAGGTCATGATCCCAGCATCTTGGGATCGAGTCCCGCATCGGGCTCCTTGCTCCGCGGGGAGCCTGCTCCTCTCTCTGCCTCTGCCTGCCTCTCTGCCTGCTTGTGTTCTCTCTCTGTTAAATGAATAAATAAAATCTTTAAAAAAAAAAAAAATAAAATAAAATAAAATATTTGCATAGAACTTAAGTTGAAGATATAATCAAATGTAAGTCATATTTTTTACTATTAATTCCATTAAGGAAAGATTGTTTTTAATAAATAGTGTTCTTTACTGGCATACAATAAGAGAAGCTTTATTTTTCCTTGTTTTTGTGTACTTTCTAGACACACAGACTAAAATGAAATGTTTAATTTTTCTTTTACATTGTATGTTTTAATATAGATCAAATTAGCTGTCTTCAGTATGAACTTGGGATAAGGGCAATAAGAAACCCTATTGTTTCCAGCCTCCACTAAGCTGAACTGGCAGTGTGTCAGGAAAATTCCCAGTATGGAGCAATTTTATTGCAATTCAGTACAATTGGTTCTTGCATAACCTTTAGAAAATCATACATAAAACATTCTCATCTATATAAATAAAAATCACCCACACACTTTATTAATAGCTTTGTTCACTTTTTCCCTGGGACTTGTGCTTCATGTTCCTACTGTGCCCCCTTTTTCAGTCTTTTTTTAAGATAACTTTCTATAAGCTTTCTTAAAAGCAAAAGGGTTAGGTAATACTAGAAATCATATATCAGATTCTTGATAATTCCCACTAGCCCAGATCTCCCTCTCAATCGTGTACTATAACTAGCATCTCTATTTGTCCTTTTTAGTAACAGGGAGTGGCTTTTTTACTAGATACAGTCTGTTTAATTTTAGGAAAGAAAGAAGGTTGTGCTTTCATGGAAATAAGAATCATAATTTATTTGTGATAATGTTTGGGGTTTATTTTAAAATACGTATTTTTAAGGTTTACCACTGTCACTATGACTACGTAATAACAGCAAACATCTGGGTTGAAGTCTCAGCCTTTTTTCCTTAGTCTAGCTCTTTAGCCAGAAATGTGTTTGTTTCAAGTGCATTTTTCTAAATCTAAATTTAAGATTTTCTTTTTTTTTTAAAGGTTTTATTTTTTTATTTGATACAGAGAGAGAGATCACAAGTAGGCAAAGAGGCAGGCAGAGAGAGGAGAGGAGGAAGGAGAGAGAGAGGAGGAAGCAGGCTCCCTGCTGAGCAGAAAGCCCGATGTGGGGCCCGATCCCAGGACCCTAAGATCATGACCCGAGCCGAAGGCAGAGGCTTTAACCCACTGAGCCACCCAGGTGCCCCCTAAGATTTTCTATGTATTTCTCCAAAGTATATGGTATAAAAATGCCCAAATAATTTAATAATAAGCATCTAGATCTAACTACCAACTTACAGAAATACAGTAACTACAACATTAAATGCTATCACTATCCAGAATGTGGGAAATTTCAGGACACATGACCCCACCATTCTCTTAACAAATGAAAACTGGTAGGGGGTGGGAGTGGTGACACTTTTTATATTAAAGCAGACTTACGGTATGTGTCACTTACACCTCATTTTTAGTATATGTGCTGCTGAAGCGAGCACTGTGTCACTTATACCTCAATTTAAAGAGAGAGAGAGATTTAAGAGATGCATGAACTAGATGTTGTGTGTGGACCATGTTTGTATCCTAATCTGGATAGACCCACTGTGAAAAGATACTTTTAAGACAACGTGAATGTTGACTGGATATCAGATGATATTTTAAAAATGTCAGTATGGACAGGTGTAGTAAAGGTGTTGTTAGGGTTTTGTTTTTAAGAAATACTCCTTGTTTATTAGTGATTAAATACCAAAGTGATATCTGAGATTTTATCCTTATCAAATAAAATCTAGGTTTATCAAATCTCTTATCAATGACTCTGTCAAAAAAGAAACAAAGGAAGGGTACCTGGGTGGCTCATTCAGTTAAGCATCTGCCTTCGACTCAGGTCATGATACTGGGTTCCTGGGATCGAGTCCTGCATCGGGCCCCCTGCTCAATGGGGAGTCTGTTTCTCCCTCTGCCTCTGCCCCCCCTGCTTGTGCTTGCTTGCTCTCTCTCAAATAAATAAATAAAATCTTAAAAAAAACACACAGGAAGTTGGAAGTAATAATAATGACAAAACACTGGTAATTGTTGAAGCTGTGTAAGGAGAACATGGGGTTCATTACATCATTCTCGCCTGATTTGAAGATTTTCACTGTATAAAGTTAAAATACACAATGAGAAGGAAAAAAATCATCACCACTTTATTTTTTTAAGATTTTATTTATAGGGGCGCCTGGGTGACTCAGTGGGTTAAGCCACTGCCTTCAGCTTAGGTCATGATCTCAGGGTCCTGAGATCGAGCCCCACATTGGGCTCTGCTCAGCAGGGAGCCTGCTTCCTCCTCTCCCTCTGCCTGCCTCTCTGCCTACTTGTGATCTCTCTCTGTCTCTGTCAAATAAATAAATAAAATATTTTAAAAAAAGATTTTATTAATAAATTTTAGAGAATGCAAGCAAGCGGAGGGGGGGGGCGGGGGGGAGCATGGAAGGGGAGGGAGAGGGAGAGAGAATCTGAAGCGGACTCCACGCTCAGCACCGAGCCTGACACAGGGCTTTATCTCACAACCCCGAGATCATGACCAGAGCCAAAATCAATAGACACTTAACCCTGGCTGAGGCACACAGGCGCCCCACTTTATTTATTTATTTATAAGATTTGTTTATTTTAGAGAGAGAGAACGCACCACCAGGAGGGACAGAGAGGGAATCCCAAGCAGACTCTGTGCTGAACCCGAGTCCAGCACAGGAAGTTGATCCCACGACTCTGAGGTCATCACCCAGGCGGAAGTCGAGAGTCAGGGGCTCAGCTGACTGTGCCACCCAGGCGCCCTGTCACCACTTTAATAGCAAACAAAACTATATTCACTTTAGGACTAGCAGACACTTTCAGCAAACAGTAACATCCCATAAATTAAATTAATGTGTTAAAGTTAGGGGAAGGAGTAAAAGGCATTTGTAATACAGCCTTACCTAACGTACACTTCAGGGCCCTCCCTTCTCCTGCTGAATACCAGGAAACTGGAATGTTCCGTGTGAAAGGAATGATGAACTTTGAAAGGAAGATACATCTGTCCTTGGGAAGAGCAGATGGACCTAGTGCTAGCAGTGAAACCCAACTGTCTTTTTGCCTTCACTATTCAGCTTTCTCCTGTGCCGTTTGTGGGAATCACTTGGGACTGCTGTCTAATTGTGAAGTCAGTGATGTGGCCTTTTTCATAGCCAGAACTTCTGACTTCCTATTATTCTCTGATAAAACATCTGTTTTACTATGGAATATTTTTTGCTTTCCATTACTTTTGCTTAGTTCTATAAAAATGAGTGCTCTAAATGAATAGATTAGGCCCTTTACAAACATAATTTTGTACAACATAATTCGCCTTCTGGGATTTTTTTCCCTGAGACACTGACTTCATGGTATTTTTCTAGTAGAAAATAGTCTAGGTCTAATTGGGACATGGAGCTGAATACCAAAGTCACAATCAGTATTTTGATGCTTACACATATCACAGCAAAGAGTTTGCAGAATTAGTAAATGTCGAAAATGGTTTCTTCAGTGGATGTGCTTTTCTAAGTTGTAACATTGGTTTTCATGCTATAGAGGTTTAACCCAGCCTGACTGAAGTACTCCAGAAAGGAGCCCTCACAGATCTACATTTTAAAACAAAAGCCCTTTTCCTGAATTCCCTAGAATTATTCAACCATAGCAAATCTAAGAGCAAACCAAACATTCCTAAGCCTCAAATCCAGTTGTAATTTAAATTATTAAGGCACTTTACATGAAAGTAGTCATTTTGCATTTTGAATATATTTGTAAGATCTATTTTTCAACATTTATATATATAAATATATAATCAGTTATATCAACTAAATTTTAAGTTCTCAGAGAGCTGGAGTTGGAGTCATTTCTGTCAGTTTAACTCTTCATAGCCACTGTCACAATAACAGGAAAGAATAAAGATATCCTGCTAAATATATCTTAATTAAACCTGACTTGTCACATCTTTTAAACCCAGAACTTTTGATGATAGAAGGTTTAAGTATAAGAATATATGAAAGTGGGGGTGAGGAGATGGGGTAACAGTGATGGACATTAAGGAGGGTTCTTGATGTAATGAGTAGTGGGTATTACAGAAGACTGATGAATTACTGACCTCCACCTCTGAAACTAATAATATATGTTAATTAATTGAATTTAAATAAAAATATTCAAAAATAAATAAAATATGCCAGCTTAAAAAAAAAGTAAAATATGTTGCCAACATTAAGGAAAAGCCTATATTGGGAAATAGTTTAAATATAATGGATGTTTTCTGAAGAGCCTATAAGCTGTTCACTCCTCTAGATTAATGCTTCCCACAATGATTTGTCCTTATAGTTTACTCCCTTAAACATAGTTAAAAAAATAATAAAACCACATTGTATTATGAAAAAATATATATGATTAAGACTGGATTTTGGGGACGCCTGGGTGGCTCAGTTGGTTGAGCAACTGCCTTCGGCTCAGGTCATGATCCCGGAGTCCCGGTATCAAGTCCCACATCGGGCTCCCAGCTCCATGGGGAGTCTGCTTCTCACTCTGACCTTCTCCCCTCTCATGCTCTCTCACTCTCTCTCTTTCCTAATAAAATCTTTAAAAAAAAAAAAAAAGACTGGATTTTGAAAAATATTACCCTAAAAGCATTTTTTAATTACAAAGAATATATCATAAAATAATCATAAGCATTTTATAGCTTCTGGCAAAAATAAGAATTGTTACTATTTATTGAATATGATTTGTCAGGTGGTTCCCTAAGTATTTAGTGTTACAGCGTGGGAGTGTATGCCAAGCATATGTACTCCACAGAGTTCCCTTGAAGTTTTGGAGCAATGTAAATGCTGCCAGAGTCCTGTTTGGTTCATATTCTGTATAATCTGTCAGACTGGCTAAAGGGAGATCAGTTTCTTAAAGTAATTGTAACAACTATAATGAAAATGTAAAAAGCGTGGTTTTTTTTTAAACTTCTTGTTAAATTTACACGTCTTTTGATGAAATGAGTAAGCTCTCATCATAATGGCCAGGCTCTTTGGCCCTTTACTGGAGTAGTTTTTAACCTAATTTTTAGCATGTTTGCTTTCTGAATTCACTTGACATCAAAAAAAAGTTAACAAGGAAATGTAGTTTTGACAGTTCAGAAAACACATTTGCTGCTTTATAAAATTATGTTCCTACTTTCAGTTGTTCTTGATAATATGAATAGAATGAATGGTAAAGCCCATAGATCCTAATAAACGTACACCTGAACTTTTCTGACCAAATTTTTTAGCCAAAGATGCTACTGACAAGCGAACAGATTTGAATTTTATTGTCTTTTGTTTTCCATGGTAACATGTAGGTGAACGTGCAAATAACTAGTAAAAGACCAGTAAAGCAGTGAAAAGAAAAATAGATGAAGTATTTAATCAAAAACTAGAGAATCTGTTTTTGAAGTTTCTCTGTTCCCCACCCTCCCTTATGAATTCCTTGTTGGCAGGAACTGCCTTATTCTTCCTTATATTCCGAGTAGATTACCCAGGCTAGTTCACTTAAGACAGTATAGATAATTTAGGCCAGAAACTTTACATAGCTTTGTGAATTGTTGTCCTTCTGTGCTGTCTGCAGGGAAACCATGTGAAACTGGTAATGTGAAACTGACATAATATGAAAGAAAGAGGAAAGGGTCTCTCCTTCCCTACGGTAAACATAATAGTGTTTGTGGGAAGAGCAGAGACATTTTTTAAATCATTTTTTAATTGTATCTATCTTTGGTCCATATTATTTATCTTTAGTATATATTATGTGACCCAAAAGGAGCTTGCTTTTCAGTTTGGGGTTTGCAAAAATGGAAACAGCAGCTTGTGAAAAATATAACACACACACCTATAGCCAGCTTAAAATTGTTTGTCACCAATCCCAAACTGATAACTAGACATTTCAAACTCTGAGTGTATATATGAGAGATTAACAAAAGTGCTTAATAGTGACCTATAGTGTGTGCTGTGTGCACACATATGTGTTGGGTGTGTTCTGTTGATAATTAGCAACCACATGGCAGTGTAGTCAATGTTGGTATTTGATAAATAAGGATGAGGAATTTTGAATTAGAAACTACAATAATAAATTGCTCAGGTACCTTTAAAAATGTCTTTTTAGGGGCACCTGGGTGGCTCAGTGGGTTAAAGCCTCTGCCATCAGCTTGGGTCATGATCTCAGGGTTCTGGGATCGAGCCCCACATCAGGGTCTCTGCTCAGCGGGGAGCCTGCTTCCCCCCTCTCTCTCTGCCTACTTGTGATCTCTCTCTCTCTCTGTCTGTCAAGTAAATAAATAAAAATCTAAAAAAAAAATCTTATAAAAAAATAAAAATATCTTTTTAAAATTCTTGCTGCGAGAATAACTATTAAAGTTTAATTGCAGTTTTTCTTACCATTTTTCTTTGATTGTATACTAAAAACTGCCAAGCAGATAACATCTAAATGTATCTTTTTCAGTGTGACCAAGTTACATAAGAAGAGAATCCCCTAGTACGTACAGAAAAATGCAATTATTTTCTATTCTGAATCTCCAGACTGCTGTTTTAGAAAATCATATCTGATTATTTGCTCAGCAGAAGATTATTGAGTTGATTTAGCTGTGATTTTACTTAACAAAGCTTCAACTGCATTCCTACTGTGGAGTCCAAAAAAGGTAGAGAGATATAAATGATACATTCAAACTGCGATTTTTGTGAACAGGGCCATCAATGCACCCCTCGGAGCTAATAGCGGAGATGAGAAACAGTGGGTTTGCACTGAAACGAAATGTACTGGGGAGAAACTTGACCGCAAATGATCCATCACAGGTAATGATCTTTTTATCGTTAAGCTGAAAATGTCTATAAATCTAAATGTGATTGCTTGTGAATTGCTACTTAATGTTTTCCAATATGCATATATCCATAGGAAAGCAAGATAGAGCAAAGAAAATGCCTACACTGTATTTTGATTTTGATTCTTTATTATTTTAACCTAAATGAGAAATTGTTTTTAAACCTATATTTTAATAAATGAAACTGCTCCTCTAAGTTTATGTAGGTAAAATCTCTACCAAACTGGTGATGAAGTGGGGTTTTTTTCCTTCCTGCAAACTTATATTAAGTAGAACCAATGAGAAGTGGTGTATGGAAAAAAACTCCTAAAAATTATAGAAAATATTTTAAACTTAATTCATTAAACTGTACATAGATCCAGAAAATGGTTGCATTTGAAGGGCTGTAGATATCCTAACCGGAAATTATTTTGTTTAATGAGGAAACTGGAGCCTGGAGAAGTAAAGTGATTGCCCTTGTGGCTCATGGGTTGTTTAGAGACAGAACTGACACTAAAACCGACTCCCAGGACACCTGGGTGGCTCAGGCGATTAATCGCCTGCCCTTGGTTCAGGTCATGATCCCAGGGTCCTGGGATCGAGTCCCACATCAGGCTCCTTGCTCAGTGGAGAGCCTGCTTCTCCCTCTGCCTGCTGCTCCTCCTGTTCATGCTCTCTCTTTCTCCCTCTCTTTCTGACAAATAAATTAATTAAAAAATAAAATAAAAAAAACCACTCCCATTGGCATAAACCTGTGGTACTCTGAAAAGAGGCACATTACTTTTCAAACACTGCTAGGGACTATTCATATAACCTATGTAATCATATATCTGTACTGTTGGTACATTGGTATATACTTGATAAGGTACTGTTTAATTTATAAAGGCTGAAATTGTGGATGTTTTGACCTTCTTATAAAGTTCATGATCAGGAACGCCTGGGTAGCTCAGTCAGTTAAGCATCTGGCTCAGGTCATGAACTCAGGGTCCTGGAATCCAGCTCCCATCAGGCTCCCTGCTCAGTGGGAAGCCTGCTTCTCCCTCTTCCTCTGCCGTTCCCCCGGCTTGTGCTCTCTCGCTCTCTCACTCTGTCAAATAAAGAAATAAAATCTTTAAAAATAATAAATAGTAAATAAAGTTCATGATCTTGGTTTTAACATTTTATTAAGTTAAAAATAAAATATTTAAATGCTTAAGTGTTTAAATTCAAACTCAAGAGATGGCGAGCAGAAGCCATGCTATAAATCTATGTTTTATCTATGTTTTCTGTCTTCCCCTTCCTGATAAAGTTTGTTAATGCTGACAAAGCAGTTATCTTCACCTCTTAGTGTGTTACAATCCTCCTTGGCAGGGAGACTACAAAAAATTTTTTAGTCCCCCGCCACCTACTTCCCAATCCAGGATGTCATAGTCATCTATAGTATGTCCCTAACACAAAATTTCTTATTTTTAATGTTTTCTTTCCCATCTGATAACTAATTTGTCTTGCAATATAGCAATTTATTGATGTCTTTATTGATTCAGGAATATGTTGCAAGTGAAGGTGAAGAAGATCCAGAAGTCGAATTTTTAAAGTCACTAACAACCAAACAAAAACAGAAACTTCTCAGGTAATTAAAAAGTGTATATTTAATGGATTCAGCTATTTTTTCTTATATTTATCTTAGTATCATATTTAACCCTGATCCTAAGAGCTTATTACGAAGCTACTTTAAACCGTGCATCACATCTGATTTGTTCTTCAGCTATAGTGATACAATTTTGTCTTTATTTCAATAATATGAAAAGGAGTGTAAGATTATATACTCAGGGGGCACCTGGGTGGCTCAGTGGGTTAAGCTTCTGTTTAGCTCAGGTCATGATCCTGGGGTTCTGGGATTGAGCCCCGAATCGGGCTCTCTGCTCAGCAGGGAGTCTGCTTCCCCCTCTCTCTCTGCCTACTTGTGATTGCTTTCTCTCTGCCAAATAAACAAATAAAATCTTGAAAAAAAGATTATATACTCAGATTATGACACAAAATCATTGTACTTTCCAGAACATTTGGTTTAGAAATAGCTTTATTTGTAGGTGTTGCTTTTCATAATAGATTTGTATATATCTTTGCACACAGTTTGTTCACATAAAATACTGTGGGCCATGTATTATTCTTTTTGTAAGATTTTATGAGGAATGCTGAAAAATGTTTAAATTTAAGGTAAATATGAAATTAAACAGACTACCTCTAGATTAAAGAATCCAAGAAATGTCTGCTGAGTCCAATAGAGGGAGCTCATGATGTTTCAACTTGTGGATTTTGAGAGTGGCTGGACAGAACCCTCAGTGAAGACATTTTTATTTCAGAGTAACTCAGACACATAAACAAGTTACTTTTCTCAGAATGTGAAATATTCTTTAGAAATTCAGAATGCCTTGGGGCGCCTGGGTGGCTCAGTGGGTTAAACCCTCTGCCTTCAGCTCAGGTCATGATCTCAGGGTCCTGGAATCGAGTTCCGCATCAGGCTCCCTGATCTGCAGGGAGTCTGCTTCCCCCTCTCTCTGCCTGCCTTTCTGCCTACTTGTGATCTCTCTCTCTCTCTAATAAATAAATAATATCTTTAAAAAAATCAGAATGCCTTAATAAAATTGTCCCAATTAATTTTTAAATCTAAACAGTTGTTGAAAACTAGTATATGATTATATAACAAAAAAAAGAATACAAAAAAAGTAAAGTGTATTCTTTTTTAGAATTTCTGGAGAATACGCCCTTAAATTTTGATAATGTAATATTGATTAGTATTTCCCTACTTTAAAATAGCACATATCATGAGGCGCCTGGGTGGCTCAGTAGTTAAGCGTCTTTCTTCGTCTCAGGTCATGATCCCAGAGTCCTGGGATCGAACCCTACCTATGTCAGGCTCCCTGCTTCTCCCTCTCCCACTCTCCCTGCTTGTGTTTCCTCTCTTGCTGTGTCTCTCTCTGTCAAAAAGATAAATAAAATCTTAAATAATAATAATAAAATACATATCATTAATTTTTCCTCAAATTATTAAACTACATATTTGAGTTTACATTGCATGTAACTAATGTTGTAAAGCTTCCTTGAGTTAATTTAGAGTGCCATATAATTTCAAATTCTGATTCAATAAGAATTTTTTTAATAGTCATTACTATTAAAGTATAGTGAGAGAATTGGCTTAATGTATTTAATTTTATGTGTTACTTGAATAATTTAAAAGAAAATTGTCATTTAATAAAGAATTCATTTATATTTGAATACCACTATCAGTAGTGTCAAGGAAAATATATTGTCTATTTAAAATTTTATTTTTGTCAACAAAAGTACTATTTTTACATAGTATGTTTACTATTTTCCCAATAACAGGAAATTGGACCGGCTTGAGAAGAAAAAAAAGAAAAAGAAAAAAGACAGAAAAAAGAAAAAGCTTCAGAAGAGCAGAAGTAAACACAAAAAACATAAAAATAGATCCCCCTCCTCCTCTTCTTCCTCCTCCTCTCCCTCCTCCTCCTCCTCCAGTGAGACTTCAGAAAGCAGCAGTGAGAGTGACAACAAAGAAAAGAAAATACAAAGGAAGAAAAGAAAGAAAAATAAGTGTTCAGGGAATAACAACAGTGATTGTGAAGAGAAGGACAAGTCTAAGAAGAGAAAACTTCATGAAGAACTTTCTAGCAGTCACCATAACAAAGAAAAGGCCAAGGAGAAGCCTAGGTTTTTAAAACAAGAAAGTTCTAGGGAGCATAGCAAATGGAGCCATTCTGATTCTGACAGAAAGTCCAGAAGCCATAACCAGAGCCCAGAGAGGAGAGGATCTGAAAGAAATGAGAGGAGCAGCAGGAGCCAGAGCAGGGATGAGAGGGGTAGGAGAAGCCGAAGCAGAAGTCACAGTAGTTACAAGCAAAGAGAAATAAGAAAACGGTCACAGCGAAGTCCCAGTGAAGAGCGGGATGGAAGAAGGGACACTAGCCATGGCACAGATGTGTACAGAGGAGAAGGAGCGCACAGAGCGAGCCCAGGAGATAAGCATACTAGGGTGACACAAAGAGAACGGAGCAGAAGTAGAGAGAATAAAGAGAGACTGTATGTGACAATTACCTGGGAATAAAAATAATCTCCATACCCTTATTGAGTACCTGTGGCAAGGGCTAAATTATATACTATTGTCTTTCTAAGAAAAAAGCTCTGTTTTAATTTTCCATTCCAGAAAACTGTCATATCAAATACAAAAACTACATGAGTCCTATAAGAATGAACTTTGCAAATATTTGTAAGTAATCTCTTTTGGGGCTGTAAAATACTTTCTGTTGATAAATGTTTCTTGTGCCCTGGATTAAAAACCCCATATAACTCTGTGACATTTTCTTTGTTCTGAAACATCATTAAAAGAATGATAGTACACTGAATGGGTATAATTTAATTTTCATTGGTTTTTTTTTCTGTTCAAATGTATTACTTTTAAAATTCAAATTTACTTGAAGTAAAGCATAATCATTGTTGAAATTCTCTAGTATGAATTCAGTAGTGGATTTGATCACTGTTCCCTTAAGATATTTTAACTCCCTTCAGGTGTTTTGTTCTATTTACGTTTGGAAGGCATATTAGTTTTCTATGCTGCCAATTACCTCAAACTTTAAACAACATGGATGTACAGTTCTGGAGATCAGAACTCTGAAGTGTATCTCACCGGGCTAAAATCAAAATGTCAGCAGGATCGGTTCCTCCTGGAGGCTCTAGGAGAAAACCCATTTGCTTGCTTATTTCCAGCTTCTGGAGTCTGCCTGCATTCCTTGGCTCCTGGCCCCTTCTTCCATCTTCAGAACTTGTTAGGGTAAAGTTAAATCCTCACATCTGATCACTCTGACATTTTTATATTCTGCATCTCTCTTGCACTAATTTTAAGGACCCTTGTGATTAGATTCGGCCACCAGAGAAACTCCCTATGTTAAAATAAACTGATTGGCAATCTTAATTCTATCTACAACCTTAATTCCCCTTTGACATGTAACCGAACATATTCACAGTTCCAGGGATGGGAACATATACTTCTTTTGGTGTATATACCAAAATACACCTATACCACTGGTGGCCTTTCTGCTACTAACATAAAACTATTAATAATTTTACTTATAAAGGTTAAGCATTTATATAATGTCATGAGTGGACTATTATAAACTATTAAATATATTTCACGAATATAGGTATATAAGGCATATTTAAACTTAGCTGCAAGTTTTCCTTTGTGCTTCAAAGGATATGGTAAAGGAAAACTATAGAAAAAGATTTCTTGGTACAAATTACAAGTAACATGCAATTCCAAAAAAACATCTACTAAAACATCATGGACAAAGTATTTCTATTATTAAGGTTCCACATTTGAAAAAATATCTGTTATTTAGTACAATGCAAATATTGGTTAATTTGGATGACTCTGAGAGTTGTCAGTCATAATTTCATAAATTCTATGAAAAGTAAGTTTGAAAGGAGTTAAATTGCTTTATGTAGTCTGATATATGTCTTTGTCATGTAAATGCACACACACAAATGTCTGGTTTAGAAGAAACGAAAGGCATAAGCAACCCTTTGATTATCTAGATTTTTTTTTTTTTAAGATTTTATTTATTTAACAGAGAGAGAGATGAGGAACACAAGCAGGGCAAAGGGAGAAGCAGGCTTCCCACAGAGCAGGGAGCCTGATGCGGGGCTCGATGCGGGGCTCGATGCGGGGCTCGATGCGGGGCTCGATGCGGGGCTCGATCCCAGGACCCCAGGATCATGACCTGAGCCAAAGGCAGAAGCTTAATGACTGAGCCACCCAGGCGCCCCTGATTATTTAGATTTTTAAGAGAGTTTAAAGTAGGGGGAGAACTCGAATTCCTTTTACAGTATCTGTGATAACTTACAGTGCACCTCAAAGATCCTTTTCCTTCATTAAAAAAAAAGCATGCATTTGAAATGGATAAAGACTGCTAATTTACACCTTGAGTTCATTAGTGTTGCACTGATTATTTTCTATCTTACGCCTTTTTAGACTTTATAATTTTTATAATGTCAAAACCTATGAAATACTTAACTGCCTCCAAGGGTTTCTAAACCAATACAGTGTTCATGAAAAGAAATGTTGAAATACATCCTGTAATTAAAAGTGAATTAAAGAAATACATTGTCATTTCTTACACTTTTTTCATTTGACTTTCACAAAAGTGTGATCCACTTTTAACTTTATAAGTGGCCATAAAAAAAAATGTGGCCATGAGAATTTTTTTAATCTCTGGTTTAATTATCCTTCATTGTTAAGACTGAGAAACTATCAAGTACTCCCAATAGCCCCAGTACTCTTACCCATCTAATGATGAGAAAAATTCCTGTGTGGTTAAGGAAGATGTTGATTTGCTGTTTGGCTTTCAGCTTTGGTCACGGAAGGGTGACCAGGTAACCCCCAGGGGCTAGCATTCCCGTTTCAAGAACTAAAAACCTGAAGGGAGGGATTTTCACATAGAATTGTGGAATAAGAGCTTTAACAGGATTCATTGGTTCTGCATACTTGTATGGGTATAAGGAATTGAAATGATTTTTTAAAATAAAAAATGTTACACATCTAATTCTACTTTTGCTTTTGAAATACAAGGTAAAAAGCAGAGATAAGCACCCAATAAAAAGGACGTCTAGTTGTATGTGTGGAGACTCCTCTAAGTACTGAAAGAGAATCTACCAAGTTTAATGATTCTATGATTCAAGAACTCAAACAAGTCTTCAACAGTGACATGTTTTTGAAAACCACAAGCAAAGTCTAGTTATATTTGTCATTTTTCTTAGCCTTACTAGAGAAATACTTATAAAGAAATCTGGGTATGCCTTTTTGATTTGTCCATGGGCCTGCGACTGCACTAGGCCGACCCACAAGCGTGTTGTGGGGCACTCGCCTCCCCTTTCCCTGGCCTAAGTTAACATATTTTAACACTAGCAAATTAATTCCTGTAGGAGGTGCTGTCGATTTACAAATGCCCAGGAAAGATCAGGTTACTAGGTTAGGACTTGTTTATTTATCCGAATGTCTATGTGGCTACTTAGTCCTAATTTCACTTAATAAATGTGCCCAAATGGGCAGAGGGGACCACAGCATAGTGTCAGGTCTGCTTACCTTGAAAGGTGAAGTGGGAATCTTGTTTGGAGTCACATGGTTTTAAGCTGAAGAAAGCTTTTTATCTGAAAAGCTTGGAGAGACCTTTCTTGCTGTCCTTCCAGGAGACTGCTTGCCTATAGTGAATCAAATCAGGGCATGCTGCTGGGAGCCGGCGTTTCCCCGTTTAATCACCCAACATTTCATGGGCTTTACATTGAAGCTCGAAGATTTCCAAATCCACCCGAGCCATCTCACTCTCCTCCCTACCTAAGGCCCATTTGGCCAAGTCTCTGGGAGAAGTCGCTGGGGGTGCAGCTCAGTGAGGCCGCATCCTCCACCGCCTGTGCTTAAGATCGGGGACAAAGCTGCATTTTAGCTTCAGTAGCTCAAGGATATTCAGGAATCTTTTTTCACGTTTTCTGAAAGAAAACCTTGTTAGTTACCACTTCTTTAAAAGAAAGGCAGGCAATAGCCTCAGGCCTTGGGAGCATTTTTGGGACCAGAAAGGAGAAATGCTTCTTAAAACCTTGGGAGAAACAAGACCGAGGGAACCCTAAGGTCTTGGGAAGTGCAATGGCAACTGCGAGTTCTGTCCAGGCTCCTAAAACCCGGTTCCTGCTGACGGAAAAGGAAACAGATACTCCCCAACACCTTCTGCCTTTCTCCTCCCCTCACACCGCACTTGGCATCCCTAAGAACGTAGCAGTAATAACGACAGCTAGGTGCGGGGTGAAGGTCAGGAGCCGCTTGGAAGGGAAAGAAATCCACACTCCGGCCCAACCTGCCCGTGAGCCGCCTGCCCTCCAACTCGTAGACCCGGAAAACCCCGGTCGGTCCCTTGGGCTCCAAGGCCTTCCCGAGGGGGTGGAGAAACGGAGGTTCGGGGCCTCGGGTGCTGACTAGAGCGGGGCTTCCAAGGACCTCGCCCTAAAGCCAAAGGAAGCCTGAAGGGGGCTGGAGTAGGGCGATGGAATCCGGGGCTGGGTTTGCCCCTGCCCAGCCCCAGAGGCGACGCCACCCCGCGTACTGTGGCGCTTTGCTTCTAGACCTGTGTCTGGCCACCTTCTGATCGCACCTCAAACCCAAATGGAAAAGCTGAGAATTAGGGGATGTATCCCCTTCCTGGAAGATGCGCCTCCCGTACCGAGAGGCCGCTGGACTCCCCACTCACAAACTGTAACGGGAAGGGGGTACGGGTTAGCCCGCAGCACTAAGGGGGGTCCCCGCCCCCACCCTCCCCCGTCGCAGGCCTGTGGCCCTAACCCGCCCGGAAGGAAATCCCGGGCCACTCCGTCCGGCTGCGGGCCAAGGGGGCTGCGCCCGGGGGCCCGACCGCCCGGGCCGCCTCGCGCCCTCACCCGCCGGCTCCCGCCTAACCTCGCCCGGCCTCCCGCGCGTCTCTTCTGCGAAGGTCGGAGGGTGGACTCGCCTTCGGTGGTTAGGAAAGCGAGAGAATTTCTCTCGTTGCTCGGCTCCACAGGTGAAAAGGGCGCTTTAGGACGCTGATGCTAATCTCTCGCTCTTGGGGCAAAATGGGAATGTCAACTCCAGCCTGCAGTCTGCCAGCAGAAAACGGACTGGGGAAGACAACCTATCACTTTGCTTTTCTTTTATACATGAACCACCCAGAAACGGTTAGGTGTTCGCAAAAACAATGCAAAATCCCTGATAGGAATTTCCAAAGGAAGAGAGTGCAGGGATCTTAGAAAATCTAAAAACTTAGATGTTTCTTTCCCGGGTCTCAGAGAACAGGCCCCGGAGGCTTGTGTCCCCACGAACATTCTGAAACCTTCCCCTTAACTGGAGTTGCAAACACACTGTATATATTTATATCAATAACATATAGGGTAGGCATGTCTGTATGTATTTACCTCATACATATTTCTATAAACTCCAGCATCTAGAAAGGGTGGGGGGTAAATAACACGGAACGGTTAAAATTATGGAGAAGGGATAATAACTGATTACTAATTTGAAAGTAAATAAACAGGTGACTTTTTCAGATCAAATTCCTCCTTGGATCGTTACAATAAATATCTCTGAAGGAAGCTCTCTATTTATGTTGTCATTGATTAATTCTTCACTACCTCATTTGATTTCGATTTAGAACGATTTGATTCTAATTTAATTAGCATGTAATTTGGATGTACATAATTACTGTAATTATGACATTCAGGTAAGGCAGCTTTAGGCTGAAAGGCAATTTCAAATTTTCTAGCAACCTACTTTGTACTGGGAAATGGACAAGGACTTTGCGCCCTGCTATCCAAGTAGTAATTAGCACATCTTTGAAATAGGCAGTGCGGTGGGGTTTGTATTAAAACAGCAAATACAAACGCCGCCGAGCTACTCCCTGCAAAGGTAGCTGCGAGTTCCCGGAAACGCACCGCTTCTCCCGGCTGGAGATCGGGGAGCCCGGCGCCCTAGCTTCTCAGCCGACTCTCGCTGTTGCGGGCGACCGCGCTTTTGCCGCCCTGGGCGAGGGATTTGGAGGTGTAGCTTTTAAGATCAAAATACAATAAAGGCTCAGGAGGGGGGGGGGGCAAGAAAGGAGGGGAAGAAGCCACCGCACGACGTCTGAAGATGAGGGGTGGGGTAGTGGACGGGGAAGAGGAGGGAAAGGGGCGGCGAGGGGAGGGCGATGCACAGCCTGGAGAGAAAATTGGTCAACGCCTCCAACTGTTACCCGATTTTAGATTTGGGTTTCAAAGGCGAAAAGGTGGGGACACGAGGGGTCAGTTTCCGCCGGCGGGGAGTGCGGGCCCTTCAGGAGGGGCTAGGACGAGGGGTTTCGGGGTTTCTGGCTGCCTTCGGGGGCCCTGAGCGCCCCTCCAGGTCCCGGCCTGCTCAGGAGCCCCCAGCTAACCGACTCCGGCGGGACGGCTGCCTGGTGGGCGGCGGCAAGGCGAAAGAAGACTTCAGCCATCCCTGGTCCGGCTGGTGAAAGCTGCGGGGTCCCTCGCTAAAGTCTCCTTCAAAGGGGAGTCTAGGGGCGTGGGACGATCTGGTGGCCTGGTGTAATCAGCTTGGTTCCAGTCGGTCTCGCACAGTGCACGCGGGCTGCCCTCGCCGATCCGGAGCCCTCGGATCCCGAGTTCTTGGGCGGGGGGCTGTGCCCACCGCCGCGTCCCCGTCCCGGGGTCCACGTCGCCGCCGACGGCGGCCTGCCTGCCAACTCCGAGTTGGAAGACCCTGAAGTTACCTTGAAAGGCGTGTTAAATGCGACAGTTCTAAGAGTCGGGCCAAGCGGGGCGTTATTTTGCTTGTTTTGTTTGGCTTTTCAGTTAGCACGCTCCGAAAACGACCTCCTTCCTGGAAACAGTAATACCGGCCATTGCTAAGTAGTGCCCCTCAATGGCGGGGCTCGTCTCCCTCGCCTGGTACACAAAAAACTCGCTTTTCTCTGCTCTCTTCGCTGGGCTGCTGCTTCTCGCGGCAAACGCCGGTCTCCCGGCGCTGATAGCGACAAGCCCGGCGGACGGCGCGGCCTTCCCGGCCCGGAGCTCTAGATGGCGCCAGCGAGCCGCACTCGCCGAGTTCCTCTTAAGGGAATCAAGAGCGACTGTCAAACATAAAAGCAAATCAGAGTTTTCAGTTTTTTTAATGTGTTAAGAATGTTATTCCTTAAGAAAATTTGTAGCTAAATTATTCTCACTTAAAATAAACACTTAGTATACCAATTACACAAATGGGCGGGATTTATGTGAGATTTACTTCATCTGCATTTTTGTAGTGGGAGAGAGCCTTGGTGAATACAGATAATAGATGCAAATAAGATTAGAGTTAAAATAAATAAAGTTTCCATCTGAATAACAAGAAATTCAATTTTACACGACTTATAACTATTTGACGGAATGTCCAGACACGCCGTTCAGGTGCACAATCTAATCTCGTCAAAATAACGTTGCTGTCTGTCCTTGAGGAAAGAAAATCTTTCTCCTTTTTCCCTCTTTCTCTTTTTCCTCATCAGGTAGGCTCCAGTTCATTCCACGGGCGGGGGTGGGGGGTAGACCCAGAAAAGGTAGCCGCGGGGGGAGGGTGTGCTTGGGGGCTGGTTGCGCGCAGGCCGGACGAAAACTTGCTCTTGGTTCCTTCACTGTGTAGGAAGCCACAGAACTGGAAACGCTGGGAGAAACCGGCTGAAACGAAATCGCATTTGCCCTCAGCCGGGCGGCGCGGAACTCAGAGACCCGGTCGGCACCCCCAACACCAGGCCGCGGTCCCCGCCCCACCCTGGCCTGCAGCCTGCGCCCGGGGTCTGCGCCTGGGCCCCTCCCTCGGCCTCCAGCGCCTCCCGGGCCCCGGAGCCCGAGCATCCCGGGCGGCCGGAGCCCCGAGGTGGCCCTGGGGAGACGCGGTATCCACCGCGCTCGTCCGGCTCGTGGGCCCTCCCCCGCCACGCACGCTGTCTCCGATTTGCTCGGCCTCGGCAGGTCGCCACCCGCTCGGGTCGAGGCTTCCCCGCGTCCCCAGGGGCCCCCGGCGCTGAGGGTGGGAAGGACAGGGGAGCTGGGATCTGTTTCCGCCTGTCGGTTTGGGCCCAGGGGCAGGGGCCCCACTTCCTTCGGGTGCAGACTCCGCGGGGTCCGGTCTCCCGGTTGGACGCTCGGGCCGGGCCGCCGCCCGCGGTTCCCGGGAGCCGCGGTGATGGACGTCCGCTGACCCGCGGGGCAGAGGCAGCGCGCAGAGGCCTTGATCACTGGGCTGCGGAGGGAGCCGCGCGGCGAGCGGGACCTGCACGGCCAGGCCCTTTGATCTGCCTTTATTATCCACGAGAAACAAAGCTGCCTGGGACAGACGCCCGGGCGCCCTCATGCCTCGGGAAACCCCACCACACTCTCACCTCGGTGCCGCCGGTCCGCGGCCCCCAAACGCGCCGAGCACCCTCTCTCGGCCTCCAGCGCCACGGCCCAAAGCCCCCGGAGCGAACGCACCCCGGCCAGCTTCTCCAGAAGGCCGGGCCCGACCCAGGAGGCGCGCGGGGGGCTGGGGCGGGAGGTCCTGGTTATGAACTGTGGGAGCGGGGAGAGAAAATGGTCAAACACAAGAAAAACTCGAGGAGAAAGAGTGGGGTAACCGAGGCTGTGAGGACCGCAAGAACGAGGAGAGGGAAGAAGACACCGAATCTCACGCTGCAAATGCCCCTCTGGGGACCTTAGCTCCATGTTTTATCGCTACTTTGCTACTTGGCTTTTCAGAGCAGAGTTAGCGAGAAAACATTTTGTTGGTTGTTAAATACAATAATTTATTTTTTCATCCCTAAAAATCAAACCTCTATTCAAGTTCCCAAGATGGACAGTAATTAAAAAAAAAAAATTTCCACTGGGGCTGACTTTGCTTGTGTTTCCTATTGTGTGGGGAGCCTTTCAGAAATATTTTTATTCTGTAAATATGTACTTTATTTTCTAAATTAACATTTTCGAATTGCGAAATTATCTCATTTACCAATTTCTTTTTCGTCTCTCCCTCTCTTCTCCCTCTCTTTTAAACTGGGGCTGTTAAGTTGGTGGTCAGAAGACAAAGAGAGTGAAAATAATTTTCATTTCAATAATTGCCTTCTGGTCAATTTAACTGTGCCTTATTTTGAAAGAGACTGTCTAAATGAGATTCCTGTCCCAAATGTGTTCCCAGGCCTGATCCCAGCCTTTAATTATTCCTGAGTTTTTTTTCTTCAGAATAAGACGCCGCACTGAGTAATCACAAAGAAGTCAGAGAGCATCCTTGAACCTTTTCAGAAGCAGCGCCACTGATATTCAAATAACCTGCGAGGGCCATTTGACGGCGCGGGGACCTAGGCATTTCCAATTCACTATTTGCATAGATCAGCCGTCTTTGAAAAGGAAAGGAGCAGTTGTCTTCCATAACATTAAAAAGCCTAGTTATCAAATCAAGTGCTTAGTTTGGGGGCTTTTAAAACGTTTACATTTTATCTCAGGTTGCCCTTTACCGTTTGACATGCAAATTTGGTGCAGTTAATTTAGACAATTAAAAAGATCTTCAAGGGAGCTTTGTCACGGAGAATATTTGGAGTTTTCCCCGTGGACCAGCTGAGATAAAGTTGGCCAGAACAAATGATGTCTAGGAGATTAATTAGATATTTGATAAGACATGAATCCCTAATAAGGGAATACAAGGCACAGGGGGCTGCTGTGTGCTCTAAGTCAAAATTAATAACATTTAACAAGATTTTCATTTAGGCATGAAATGTCTTTTCCGGGGTATTGACTCTAGCGATTTATTCCCCTGAGTCGCCTCCCAACGTAGAGGGCCTTGGGAGCTAAAAGACTTCTTTTTAAAAGCTTTTTCCTTTCACAGATTGTTTTTAAATCACTTTTTAAAAACAAACAAACCCACTGGAGTTTTGTCCGACCCCTCCGGGAGGTGTAGGCACCTCCCCAGTTAAAGCTGCCAAGGATCTTTGCTTTATTTTAGGGGCTCCAGAGTTTTAAAATGTCACCTTTTGAGAACTCTCTCATTAAGTAATACAACTGCACATTCTTATAACCCAATTTAATTTACACTATTGATATACAAATAAATAATTTTGACTTCTCAAAAACGTATATGTATTATGGCTTTTATGACTCACATAAACCTTACATTAACTAAAACTAACATTAAAGGAATTTTTTCCCAACAAAAAAAGTCGACCCATGTAAAGGTTATTGAGAGGGGAACAGGATTAAAAAAAAAAAAAAGGAAGTGTATTGTTCAGAGTCCTTTAATAATACCAAAATGAAAATATGATGTCAAGATTTTCTTCATACAGATAAACGCATTTAATTTCTTTAGATGACCTTAACTTACGTGTTTGTGAGTGAAATGATAACTCAACATTTTAAATATCTTTTACATATATACTGACTTTCACAAAGTGCATCAGAAAATTAAAAAAAAACTCCCTGAATTTCAGGAATTCACCAAAAAAAAAAACAAAACCCTCTATTCGAATGAACATTTACAAGAAAATAAAAAACACAATTTTTCGAACCCTATTTATACAGATGTTATGAAATACAGAGAAACTGTCACTAGACTTCCAGTTTAATTTCTCACCTTAAGCCTTTTTTGATGCTTCCTTTTTAGGAAAAAAAAGTCTCATTTTAAGTAGATATCAAGCAGGACTTGGAGCATTTTATATATAATATAATCCACACAAAGGGTCTGTTTTTATAGGTCCCGTTTGTTTTCAAATGTTCTGACAGTCCTTTGCAGAGTGGTGGCTTGTTTTTTGAGAAAAGGAAAGAGAAGGGTAGTGGAGGGGGGTGGGCGGTGGGGGAGGAGGGAGCGTTTCTGTGTATTGCTCTTCGCTGGAGAAGTTTGTGCGAGTGTTGTGTGTGTGTGTGGGTGGGCGCGCGCGCGTGTGTGCGTGTGTGTGTACGCGCACAGGCGCGCGCTAATGTGAGTGCTTATGATTGTAGGTTTCCGGTGTGTGTGTCTGTGTAACGTGTGCAATTTTTTAAAGTGTTGTTTGTGTCGGAGGATGGTTTGCTTTTGTTCCTGGACCACGCGTTCGATTCTCGTCTGGGCTGGGACAGCAGAGGGGAGCTCCTGGCTAGGCCGGCGAGCAGCGGCCCAGGAGCCGGGTGCCACTACACTTCGCGCTGGCCCGGGGGGCGTCCCTGGAGCCCCTGCCCGTCCGTGCCCCGCTCGCTGGCCCTCCGAACCTCTCGCTCGCTCTCGGTGTCTCTACTCGCTCGCTCGCACTTCTCGCCCGGCCTCTAAGAGTCATTGGGGCCCGACGCGGCTTCCTTGCCTCCCGCCGAGGCTGCCGCCGCCGCTGCAGCCGCCGCGGCCGCCGCCGCAGCCGCCGCCGCCCGGGCGGCACTCACGCCGGAGTCGTGCAGGATGAGGTCGGGGGACTCGGAGCGGGGCGTCTCCAGGTTGCTGGCGTCCGTGTCACTGTCGCTGCCCTTTTTGCCCCCGCCGCCCCCGTTGTGCGTCTTAATGTGTTTGCTCAGGTGGTCGCTGCGCATGAAGCGCTTGTTGCACACCGGACAGGCGAAGCGCTTCTCGCCCGTGTGAGTCCGCAGGTGCCGCTGCAGCTCGTCCGAGCGCGTGAAGCGCTTGCCGCAGAAGAGCCAGTTGCACACGAAGGGCCGCTCGCCCGTGTGCCAGCGCAGGTGCGCCTTCAGGTGCGACGTCTTGCCGTACACCTTGCCGCAGCCCGGGATGTGGCAGCTGTGCAGGCCCTTGCGCCGCAGGCTCGCTCCGGCCGGGCCCAGCCGCTCCGCCTCCTGGCAGTTGGGGCAGTCGCAGGTGGCGCGGCCGGAATAGCGGCGGGCGGAGCGCGCTGAGCTCCCCCCGGCGGCGGCCGCCGCGGCGCCCGAGATCATGGCGCTGGCAGCCGCGGCGGCCACGGCGGCGCTGGAGTCAGAGTAGGAGGGCAGCACCGGCTTGAAGCCGTCCTGAGCCAGCAGGTGCTGGCTGGTGGAGAGCAAGTGCGAGGCGGCGGCGGCCGAGGAGCCGAGGCCCGTGGAGCTGAAGGCCGAGTGCGTGAGCGAGCTGAAGTCGGGGTTGTAGGTGCCGAGCTGCGAGTGCAGCGAGGCCTGGGGGGCGCCCGAGTGCAGCGAGCTCTGGAGCCCCCCAGCGGGGTTCTGCACCTCCAGCCACGAGCCCGGGCTGCTGTGCACGTCCCACCACGACGACGCCGCGCCGTTGGTCACCTCGCCCGCCGCCAGCGTCGAGTGGAAGCCCGACTTGTACCACGACTCGTACGGGTGCGCCATGCCCACGCGTGGGTACAGGCCGTCGGCCGCCGTCGTGTGCACCTTGGAGATGAAGGCCGACTGGCCGCCCGCCTCCTGCGGGGACACTCCGGCCGCCGCAGCCGCGGCAGCCGCCGAATTGGAGAAGAGGCCGCCGTAGTCGCTGCTGAAGGCGGACGACGTGGGGGACGTGGAGGCCAGGCAGAAGGCGCTGTTGGCTGCGCCCGAGCCGCCCGCCAGGCCGCCAGAGCCGCGGCCACCGGTGGCCACGGCGAAGCCCGAGAGGCTGGAGCCGAGGTTGCAGCTGGACGAGGAGCGCTTCCAGGGGTGGAAGCCGCCCTTGGCGAAGGCGCTCGACTCCGGCAGCGTCGTCAGCGGGCTCGTGTTGCCGATCTTGTTGCAGGTCGCCGCCAGCATGGCCAACGGGGTCGTTCCGAAGCGCGGCTCTTCCTAGAGTGGGTGGGGTGAGGGAGGGAGCAAGGAGAAGGAGGGCAGGAAGAAGTGGGAGGAAGACACAAAGTGCACCCGTGAGCAGCCTCGTTTCCCCGGCGGCTGGCCCCGGGGGGTCGTGGCTCCCGGGCTCGCGCCTCCTCCCCGCGCGCTCGCCAAGGATGCGCCGCGCCCCGCGCGGGGATCAGGCGATCCCAAGGGCGAGGGGCCCGGCGCTGGAAAGTTGTTCTTCCGTGGGGCTACAAATCAAAGATGTCTCAGTCCTCCCCGTCTCCGCCGTTGCAATCTCTACCCAGGGCCGGACTCGGGTTGCCCGCCTCCCGCTTGCCGTAAGCCCGCTCCTCTCACTGAGGCCCCCAGATCGCCCTCAGGAGTAAAGCACGGAAGTAAACACAACGACAACAAACACCGGGTGAGGGCGGAGGCGGCCGAAACCGCGGCTCCGGGGTGGGGGAAACTTGGGACACTGCTTCCAAGGGTGGCTACGACTTGTCTCTCTCTCTCTCTCTTTTTTTTTTTAATAGAAAACGTTGTTTTTAATGTTTACACCACCACCACCCCCATCCTCGATTGTGAAACCAAGAATCCGAGAAGGGACCCAGCAATAGATTGCAAAGTCACAAGCGAACTAGGAGCTACAGAAGTGTAAATGTTTGTTAGCGTGACTACGCGGACTGCAAAACGATTAAGGCTGTTTTCTGGAAACACCACTGTCGCGTAATGGCAACAATCCCTGGAGCAAGGGGGGATGGGGTATAAATCACCAGGGGAAGAAAAGAAACCTCTAGGTTTTCTTTAAAGCCACCTAAAAAAAGCCTTGCTTAACAAATCATTTTCTTACAAAGGCATCTCCTAGGTTTCAATAACTTGGAAAGAACCAGTCCCAGAAATGTGGAAAGTGCTAAAAGGCGCTGAAGCTGCTGTCCGGCAGCAACAGTTTCTCGGGAGCCGCGGACGCGGAGAAGCCATAACGAAAATTTACTGCAGCTAAAACAAGCAAATGCCTTGCCGCACTTCCGACTTACCCCGAGTATAGACGTGGCCATAGCAGGTCCCTGGGCTGCGCGGGGGGCCGGGAGCGGGACTGAGCCTGACGGCTGCTCGGGAAGGCTGCTCGGATCCCGCGCAGCTCCCGCGTCCCCGCGCTCGCAGCGAGCGGACTCCGGGCTCCCGCAGGCTAAACTCAGCCTAAGTGCGAGGAGCACCCGCTTTGAAGTGCCGCTGGCTGCGCCTCTCGCCCAATGAGGGCGCAGGCGGAGCAGACGGGAGCTGCCCCGCAGCCAATCAGACGCGCCGAGGGGCCCAAGCCAGGGCTCCCGGCGCGTGCCAGTCAAGGCGGCTAGCGAGGTGTTGGGGGCGGGGGGGTGCGGGCTAGAGATTGAAGAAATTACAGTGCAATTAAAAATTTACACACACGCACCAACTCAGGTTTAAGTAGAGCTGAGACCAAGCCACAAGCCCCCCGAACCACTCCGAGATGATGCAAGTTAGAACTGACAGTCCTACTCCACTCCCCACTTGTGGGAAAGAAGGCAAGAGGGGAGGGGGCGCCGAGGCGGAGGCCGCAAGCAAGGCCTAAGTAAAGACGGAAATGTCAACGCTCACTTTGTGTGTCTAGGCTCTCGCCTGTGGAGCACAACTTCAGCTGGGATCCATCATTCTCGCTCGCAATGTTATCGTTGTCGTTTGTCTTCTACCCAGTTCCTTTCCTCCACTGGATTCGGTTTTACCCACTCCAGAGTCACACTGAGAGGGCGCGAAAGGACAGCTCCTCTGAAAGGAGAGAGATAGGCCTCTCCGTCCAGGTCTACACCCACAGACTTGTTGGGAGGGCCTGGAGCCTGCGCATCGCGCTATTTCCCCCAGAGGTCTAAGTGACTTCCTAATTGTCGCTCTGGCCTCTGACCCGGGGGGTAATACAAGTGCCACTCACACCAGAAGCTTCTAGTGGTAATTGAGGGCACCCTTTGTACCGTTTCACCAGCGCCTAGATACCAGGTTAACCCAGTTGTCAAATACGACTAAACAGTGGGAAGTGCTGATTATCTGCCGGGTTTCGCAGGGGGCTGGCGTGGGGGTGGGAGGCATCAACCCATACAGCACGCTGCACGAAGCCGCTTATTTTCACGTTGTAACAACTTTGGAAACACAGACCGGCGCGAGCTGTGTCCGCCCCCACCGCCACCCCCGCTGAAGCTGCAGCTCGCTCGGCTGTTTGTTTAACCCGGTGAAGATTTGCACGTCACGTTTCAGCCTGGAGTCGAGTTTTCTTGCCCCAGCTACCACTCCAGACCTCCTGGGCCTCAAAGCTCTTCTGCACCGCAAAGGCACCGTGTTGAGAGGTGGGCTCTCCCCCACGCAGCGCCCTGCTTTCGCAGACGTGCTCCAGGAGCCTCTCTTGGGGACCTCCATTCGCAAGGGAGGGGGACAAGGCCACACGTGGGCGCCTTTACATTTTGCTGGCTGAAAGCATCCTGAAGTCCTCTCCGGATCTTGTCGGGGTGCAAAGAGGTGTCCTTGGACAGACAACTGCGCGTGCTGGAGTCCCTCAGCAAAAGCTAAGCTGTTCGCTTTTCTTTCTGGGTCTTGCTTCCTCTTTCTTCAGGGCAGTTGGAGCTGCTTTTGAACCAGGAATACGAGCGTCCTCGGACAGACCTGGATACTGGTTTTAGTATACCACAGTCCCCCTCCAAAGCCACATCCTGCTTTTTAAAAGACATTGTAACCACGGACCCCAAAGGTTTGGGTGTAGAAGAGAAGCTATTGCCGAGGGGAGCAAGTAAGGAGGGGCGGAACTGTGCCCCCAGTATTTTCTCTCCTCTTTGCAATATCTCTTGGCCCAAAAGTGCCACCACTGTGGCTCTTCTCTGGGCCCTAAGATGGAGCCCACGTGCATCCTGGTGCACTTGGTGGGTGGGAGGCTGTATATGTTGCTTTCTTTGCTCTTCGTTATAATACATTTGCTCAGAATGCCCCCCCCCCCCAACACACACTTTGTTTTAAGATGGAGGAAGCACCGGGGAAATTATGATAAAGAAAGAAGAAGGGGAGAAGAGGATAGAGTGAGAAGACCCGCAGCTATCCAGAAGCTCCGTGCCCTGGGGGATTGTGGTGGAAATCGGGGGGTGGGGTGGAGAAGGTGTCAAAAGCCTCGGGGCACTCAGGGTGGAAGGTTAAGGGGAAATCCTGGCAGCTTGGAAGAGCCAGAAAGCCCAGCAGGGGGACCCGGGAGCCGTTCCCAACAGGTGACTTCTGCCCTGGAAGGGGAGACTAGTGCTCGGCTTCCCGTAGAGTCTCCGCGTCGATTTACTAATAGAGGGATTGTTAAGTGGCAGCGAGGCGTTTCCGACTCACCCACTGCAGCCGGGTAGGAGAAGCGCGGAGGTTTCCCCTTACCACCTCCTCCCCCACCTCCAACACACCCCCTCCTTAAGGAAACCTGACAACGTAATAAATAAGACAATCCGAAAAGCCACTTAGCACTAGTGACATTTTCAAGTCAACCATTTAAAACAGCTCACGCTGGCACCTCGGGCCCCGGGAGCCCTGGTTGCCCTCCTCTTCTCCTTCTCCTCTCTGCTCCCCTCCCCCTCCTTCCGTTTTCAATGTGATTCCAGCTGTCACACTCTCTACGTGGGCACTTGGATATTCCTTTAGGTACACGCGTCGGGATCACAATAAAAGTTAGGGAAATCTTCCAAACGAAGGCAGGCCGACACCCCGGCCACTTCAACTCTAAGGTGGGGCCCCAAAGAAATCTTCCCAAAGAAGTCCAGTTTTTTTTTTTTTTTTCCTGCGTGACAGATTTTTTTTTCATCCTCTAAAAAATCTAGTTTTTAAACAAAGATCAATGTGTTATGCTAAAGTGTTGAGCTGACTGTTAAAACATTTGGGGAAATAATGACAATGTAACAAAGGCCTGGTTTGGAGTGAATCATCACCCTTTTAAAAGTTAAAGCAATTTTCGGGAGAATAGCTTTCAGCAAACGCTTTACATTATTCAAAACGGCCAAATAATGCTCTATTATAGCGCCTGAATGCTGCCAGTCAGCCCCTAAGTGCAATTTGTGCAAAGGCCCCGGTGCCTTATCTCCACTTCTTTATAAAGAGGTGAATATAAAACAATTTCTTCCAAACCCAGACAGAGAGCACGAAAATTGCTTCCCTTTCTGCAATCAGGGCAATTTAACTGGAGTGCAATTAGCACTATTAAATGTCGATTCTGCATAAACAAATCTGACTGAGCAGCGAAAGTGGGGTGAGAACCTCATATACACTGAAACTGATTTTTTAAAATTATGTATCCGGGTCCTTTACAATTGATCCGTGACGTTTTCATCTTGGAATATATTTACATCGCAAATACACTATGGTTAAATCAACATAATTTTTTTTTGCAAAAAAAAAAAATTCAATAGGAACCCTAATAAAGAAGAATAGGGTAATTAAAGGGAAGAGTTCACTTCCTTTGAACAAATATTGTTTCCCCCATCTTGCCTCTCCGGAGAGCTTTGATCTGAGCAACTGCTCAAGTTGCTGCGTTTAGAAGGCAAAGCCGGGGAAACAATTCCGTCATTAGCGCTGATCCGAAGGATTCGAGCTTCTACACCACAGGAAAAAAAAAAAAAATGCTTCTGCCCGATGCACAGGAAGCAGGGTGGGGACGGGGAGAACCATCTATCTTCTGAATAATTCGAAATATTAGGTGGCGGCCCAGTCTCTCCGGGGCTTTAGCCACTCGCAGAGTTAGCAACGGATACACAGTACCAGGGTGGGGTGAGGTAGACTTGGGGAGACTTGAGGATGTGGGAGGGAGGGGAGGTGTTGGGGGAGGAGGAACCGAAGGTTCTCGCAAGGGCCCTGCTGGTTGCTGCCAAAGCCTAGACCACCAGGACCGGGGTGCCTGGGGGCGGGGACAGGGGAGAGGGAAGCGACAGGAGCCGGTGAAAAGCATTCATTTGACCTGTCCTCCTCCCACCTGCCTTTATTTACTCATTTGGTAAGCCACAGCGCTCCCTTTTTGAATCATTTGCTCAGTTAATTATGCTTTTCATTTGCATGATCTACAGTAGAACAGTGATTATCAGGTCAGTCCGGTGTGGGGATTGGGGAGATACATTAATAACTTGGGCTAAAAAAAAAAAAAAAAAAGCTGCCCAGTGTAGCATAGTGGCCTGCCATGAACAAGGGCGAAGGAAGCAGGGACAGACTCCAGCGCCTGTTGAGTGCTGTGAATCCTTTCCACAGTTGGAGCTTACCAGTTGTGGGTGCAAATGAAATGCAGCTTTTGATTAGAAGGGAATCTTTTATAGTTAACATATATTTATATTTTACAAAGCGCCAGCCTTCAGATCAAATGAAAGGAGAAAATTAATTGAAAATTGAGGAACTCTCCCACAATTTCTGCTGAGCTTTCATTTAATACTTGTTCTATAACGCCCTAATTCCAGCCCAACCCTTGCATATAAAAGAGCCTGGAAGGATCTTTTCTCTACCCCAGAAGTGAGGCTGCTATTTAGGGGTGGCAGGAGATGCAAATCCTTCTTGCCTGAAAGGTCTACTGCAGAAAGTGAAAACCCCTGGTCCCTTAAGTGCACTCCAAACATTTGCTACACAGCCAGTTTTCTGCTGTGAGATGTATCTGGGCCTTATATTTTAAGCCTGCCTTGATCTGTTTATCTGAGCCAAAAATGCATTAACAATTAAAGGAAAGACTCTGGTGTGTCAAAGGAAGGAAGGTGACTGTAGACTGTGTGATGATTTTAATGACTGCAATTATTGGAAGATTATTCAACAAGCATCATAGATTTGTTTACTGCATTACTCGGAAACTATGGGGGGCCTATTGGGGCTTGGAGTTTCACCTTCCTCCCTCCATTACCAACTACCACAGAGGGGTCTTAGACCTAAGCAAATGTGTCATTCCGTGTTGGCTTTCTTCTTTTTTAGAGCATTTCTACCAAAATAAGGCACAATTTGTTGTCTCAGCCAACTTAAAGGGAACCATCTTTGGAACATTAAAGTATCTTTTGAGTTAATATATTTAAAAGGAGAAGAAGGAGGAGGAGGAGGAGGAGGAGCAGGAGGAAGAGGAGGAGGAGGAGGAGAAGAAGGAGAAGGAGAAGGAGAAGGAGAAGGAGAAGAAGAAGAAGAAGAAGAAGAAGAAGAAGAAGAAGAAGAAGAAGAAGAAGGAGAAGAAGAAGACGGCGAAGGCGGCGCCTAGGGGGCTCGGTTGAGCAACTGCCTTTGGCTCAGGTCATGATCCTTGAGTTAGGGGATCGAGTCCCACATCGGGCTCCCAGCTCCACGGGGAGTCTGCCTCTGTCTCCAACCTTCTCTCCTCTCATGCTCTCTCACTTTCTCTGTCTCTCAAATAAATAAATAAAATCTTTAAAATAAAAAAAGAAGAGGAGGAGGAGGAGGGGGAAGGAGACAAAGGCCTGAGGATCAGACAAAGCCCATATGGTCATCATTCAGCTCCTCCCAGACAGGGTTCCTGTTTCCTCAGTTTGACTCTTTAATAGGGAGCTTTTGAGGATACTTCCAACTCAACCTTCTCCATTCAGGGCTTGGAGGAGACACTACCACCATAAGATGTTAAGCAGGAGTTTAGGCATATCTCCAGGACTCCATTTTGGAGAAAGTTTGGCTTCTTCCTCCTGTCTTTTAACACGCCCCCACCCCAATTATTTGCTGTCACCATATTAGAAATAAGTAAATCAAAAGAAAAGGGATGACTAAGAGAATACTTGTTTGCCGCTAAGGAAGTTTTTACCATACAGACATAAAGGATGCAAATAAGGAAGGTTTCTTGTCTGATATAAATAATAAACAAGGGCGTCTGGGTGGCTCAGTTGGTTAAGCAACTGCCTGTGGCTCAGGTCATGATCCTAGAGTCCTGGGATCAAGTCCCACATCGGACTCCCCACTCAGGAGGGAGTCTGCTTCTCCCTCTGACCTCTCCCCTCTCCCTTGCGCTCTCTCTCTCTCTCTCAAATAAATAAATAAAATCTTTAAAAAATAAACAATAAATACATCATTGCCTCAGCTTTGCTCATTAGAGAATTAGTAATTTGTTAAAGGGAGAAAGAGAGAGAGAGAATTACCAATTTGGAAGTGGGCTTTGAAAAGAAAAGGAGAGAGAGAAAAAAAGAACAGTAAATATCTCCAGTAATCCCCCTCTCTTCCCTCCCCTGAACCGCGGAGACTCCAGTGGCCTGGCCACTGTGGTCATCCTCCTGGGTCTGTAATCATCCAATCTCAAGATGAAGGTGGACTTTGGCTGGAATGGAAACCTTCCCTGTTCAAACAGGAACCTGCAGAACTCTGCAAGTGGCAATTAGGAGCCTATTACAAGCCATTAGATTGATCAATGTACCTTAAACAATGCGAATGATTTATATGGTTGATTTACAGGGGGGAAGAAAAGGGAAAGGCTAGGACTGCAGCTTTACATCGGTTGCCCTGTTGTGCAGAAGACCCGGGTTCAGCCTCTGTTCCTCGCTGCTTGGAACCACCAGAGCGATTTATTTAGAAAACTTTTCAAGCACAGACACAGGCTCGCCTGGCTTGTCCGGTGGGTGGCGAGATGCACATTCTTTGCCCCTTTCTCTACTTTCTAAGGATGAGCTTAGAAAGACCAAGGCCAGGAGGAGCCGCCGGGGGTCACAGCGAAGCCACTCCCCTAACGGAGGACACCGCCCGGAGCGGTCCCAGCTGACTTCCTTCCCCGGATCTGTCCCCGGAGAGGGGGAGGATGACTTACATACTGATTTAACGCAGTGTCGGAGAGCTGTGTGGCCTCCTAATTACGGCAGGAACACAGAACCACTAGCCCTTGAAGTTTCAGGCGCGACTCAGGGAGGAGCAGCGACCCAGCTCCCCGCGTGCACATGACGCGGGGGTGGAGGGGTGGGGTGGGAGGGGACTCCGCGGAACACAACTCCTTGCTAGGGCTGACTATTTTGGCTAATGTGAAGACAAAATTACAACAGAGTTGAAGCGATCAAAGCTGGCCCCCGCCACCCCTCCTCCCGCCCTCCTTCCCGGCCCAAAGTCTGTTTGTAGTTGTCTCTGCTGCAGACGCTCGTCGGTCTTCTCACGACAAGGAAATTCCTGCCAGTTTTTCCAGAGCCTGCAAGGAGAGGACAGATGCACTTCGCACTTCCCAGAGAATTCCCTTTGTCTTATCTCCCCCTCCCCCAGTCTGCTAGGGCTCTGCGGCGAGGGAGACAGCGCTCGGAAAGACCCCGGGCGCCTGGGGGAGGAGGGGCGCGGGGGGGGGGTGTCTTTCCTCCTCTTCCTCCTTCCTCTTTTTTTCTCTTTCGCGCAACCTTCTCTCTTCCTTTCCCCTCCCTCCTAATCCTCTGTATCCTCTTACCACTCAAGTCTTCTCCCCGGTTCCCGCTCCCAGAGTTTGGGCCGGCACTGTGTATTTCCCAGCCTTAGCGGTTTGGCGGGAAAGGGCTTCGTCCTGGCTTGTTCATGGATGTCTGAAACAAATCCTTGTGTGAGCACCTAAATGTGGGATGGGAAGCGTAATGGGTTGATAATGGGTCACAGAGGGAAGAGGGAAAAAACAGAGAAACCACTTGCTTTGGGAGAGTTGCTACTTATGTCTTTTGCGGCCGGTATGGGATGGGAAGCCGGGATGGGGAAACTCTTCAAATCGTGGTGGATCACGATTTCACACACCCACACACGGCACTACCTCATCTGCCCTTTATTACCCGCTATCTTGCTCTCCTGAGTTCTGCTCTGAGTTCTGCTCTGCTCAATCCCCTGCTTCCTAGGATTTCTCAGGGCCCTCCGGCGCAGTGAGTGGACAAGGAAGAAGGTTGGTTCTAAGATTCCCACCAAGAACCCCTGAACCCCTGTACCGTGATATCCCGGGGAACAGGCCTGTCCTGGGTTCACACGTCCATGCTTTCCGGTGCCCTGCCACTCTAGAGTCCAACCCTGAGCGGCTGGCCTCTCCTGTCACACCCCCGGATGGACGTCTCACCCACCCCCCTGGCGAGACCAGACTGCCACCTCCACCCTGACTCGCTGCTTGGAGGACACAGAGGGGCAGAGGGAGGCTCCGCACACATTCGACACGTGCGCCTCCCCCTACCCTTCCTCCCGCTGCCGCTCGCGGAATGCACACTGATGACACAGACACACTTACTCGGGCACGCGCCAGCGGCGTCCATCGTCCTTCCCAGTCTGGCAGCTGCCGGCGAGACGGCCTTGAGGCAGGTGACACCGCCGCGGGGAGGCGGGCTCCGCGCTCCAGATGCCTACCTGGGCGCGGAGACGTTCAGATCCCCCAGAGCCCGCTGCGGGCCTCCGGGGCCTGGTGGCCCGCGGCCTTGCGGCGGCAGGGCCTCACCTCAGCCTCCCGCCGAGCTCCGCTTGCAGGCTCCAGCTCTGCGCGGGGCTCCGCACCTCCGCCTCCGCAGGCCCCCTGAGCGCCCCTCTTCCAGAAGCCTGCCGCCCGCCCGCCTCCCATAGGCTCGGCTACATCTGGGATGCATTGCCCCCTAATTGTCAACCCCATTATTGTGATCAAGTGAACGTCGCTAATCTCTACACTTATTGTTTAGGTAAATAGAGGCTGCGTTTAATCAATACGCAGGGCCCCGGCCCTCGCTGCGCCAAGTAACTTAAGTCAACGGTGAAGATCTCAGTGTGTGCGTAATTATAGAGCACGCGGAATAGTCACTCCAGCCTAATCCCACAGCTCCCCTCCGACCCGGGGGAGCGGGAGGAGGGAACGTGAGGAATCTCCACCCTCTGAGGGATCGAGGGACGGCTCTCTCCGAGGAAGAAAAGGATTTTGTGGCAGTGACGCCGCGCGCCCAGCCTGGGGGGCCTGCGGCTGGACTGGGGACCACTCTCACTTCCCAGCGGTCAACTCCTGCGCTCGGCGCCCTCTCCCAGCGGGCTCCTGGATCCCTGCACTCGGGATCTGCCGCAGTGAAGGGGGTGGTTCCCCACTCGTCAGGTCCCCGCGGCGCGGGAAGGCTGAGGGCGGGGCCCGGGAGGTGGGTCGCCGGGTGCTCCGGTCGCCCCGGCCTCCGCCCGCAGTCTCGCTTCCACCGTCACCCCCCCACCCTCGGCTGCTCCCTTCCCCGCCGGAACTCCGGGGCCAGGCTTGGGCGCGCAGACAGGGTTATTTGCGCTTCTTCTTAAATAGCTATTGTTTCTCAATTAGGAGGGCTTTAGCCCAGCCCAATCCAGAGAATCTGGGATTCACAGCGGGGAATGGTCAGCCCTGGGGAGGTTGGCCCTGGAGAGGGGTGGTGTCGGCTCCTTATTGCTGCTTGGCTGCGGGAGTGGCCTTACGGTGAGGGCCCCAGGGCCACGGCGGCGGGGAGAGGGTTAGTTGGAAATCTTCCCGGTGGCTGCTGAAAGAACCGAGCCCTCCCGACGCTCTGGAGTGGGACCCAGGAGGTTAATTCTGCTGTCTGAGGGACTAGCGCATTCTCCGTGGGTATTTGGTCGCTGGCCTTTTCAGTTTCTCCTGGTGCCTCTTTCTGCCGCTCCATTCCCGGGAATGTTGGATATAAACAACCAGTAACTCTGGCTGTAATCAGATACCTGCCGTTTGCGGAGCGGGCCCGCTTTATTTAAATAAGCTGGATTCCAAAGTCAACTCATCATTTGCAAGTTTAGGGTGTCGGCGCAACCACCGAACTAAATTACAGCTGGAGCTTGAATGAAGGCGAACAGTATTGGATGGCAGCTGGCTGGTTTTAATTTGGGGAATTGAACAGTTCTCTTATAAGGTATCTCTCTGCTTTCTCTTTCCCTTAAAAGTTAAATAGCATTTAGAACAAGAGGAAAATTAAACACAAATGTCAGTGCAATCCTGAAATCCCTTTTCTTCCTGTTACTTCTTCCTGAGCCTCCCCTCTCAGGGCCCCCAGGTTCCCCACAAGCCTGTGACTCTCCTCATCACCTATTCAGATCTTTCACCACCCTGCTGCAAATCAGCATTGCCAGTTAGTCCAGAGGACAGATAACCATGATTTCAGATTCTTGATTGGGAATATCAACTTAACTTCTTCTGGGCCGTGGTTGTCTTTAAGTTAGGACCAGGGGAAGAGAGGTAAAGGAGCTGCTAGCCAGGACTGCTGGGCCCTTTGTGACTTTCAGGAGCCCGATGTGAGCCCACCTCTTGATGTCGAGCCCTTGGGCAGACCAGGACCCTTCTCAGTTTCCCCCTCTGTAAACTGAAACTAATACTTGAGACTTGGAAGGATTGTTACAAAAATTAAATAAAACTCCATAGGACGATCCTGGCAATATCCTCCAACCTTGAGAGTTGAGCTTAAAAAAAGTTCTTGCTTCCTGTTTTCCACTGAAATCTCAGTCCCACCTAAAACTTAATTGTGGAACGAACGCCAAAACCAATAGCTACTGTACGACAGAATTTTCGTTGGTGTGTGGAAAGCGCAGGGCCTAGTAGAGAATCAGGTTGGGTAAAGATGAAGGTAGGAACAGCTAACAGTTGCCTATTTGGGAAGGAGTCAGGTTAGCTACCCCAGTCCACAGTGCATTTTATGGGCCTAGCTTCCACAAGTCTGTACCTGGGAAAGAGGAGGCCTTGTCTCTACTAGAGATGGCTAACATTTATTGAGCACTTACTGTATGCCAGGCACTTCACCAAGGGCCTTACACACAGCGTTTCATTTAATCCTCACGATAAATCTTACCAGGTGAGTATTATTGCTATCTCTCTTTTTAAACTTTTATTATGGAAAAATCTCAAGAGGTATCTAAAGGTAGAGAGAATATGATAATGGTCCTTTCTAGGTTCATCAGCCAGCATCAACAATTGTCAGCTCCTAGCCAAGCTTGTTTAATGTCTACCCCATCCATTTCCTCCTCCCTTATTTTAATGCAAATCTCAGACATCTTATCATTTATTTGTAAATATCTCACTATGTCTTAGAATATCAAAAGACTCTTAAAAAAAACCCCAAAACCATAATACCATATTATAAGCGAACCCACACATCTGAAATAATTCCTTAATATTATCAAATACCTAATTGGTGTTCTAAGTCTCCCCAGTTGTTTCATAAATGAGTTTTTACAATTGCTCTTTTTCCTTTCAAATCAGATCGAAGCACTATTCCCACATTCAGTTTCTCAAGTCTCTTCTCACCTATAGGCCCTTCTCCCTCTATTTCTTCCATTGCAGTTTATTTATTGAAGTAACCACACTGTTTGTCCTGATATCCTTTTTATAAATGAAGAAACAGGATCAGAGAGGTGAAAGGAATTTAGTAAAAGGTAAGAAGGAATTCAGTCCTAGCTATGTCTCTGACTCCAGAGTCCAAGCCCTTAATGGCTTTATTATATTCCCTTTAAATCAAGTGATGAAAAGCAAGACACAGGAAAACACAATCACCCATAAAAGATTTCAGAACAGGCATGACTCTCCTAAGTAACCAGTTCCTTTACCAAGTGCCCACAGAAAACCATCCACTTAAAACCCAGGCAGGGTTTGAAATGTGGGAAAAGAAATTGAAAACAGGATCACTCAGTATCCTCCTTCTGTTTTGAATCTAACTAAATAATTCTTCTATGCAAATATATCTGTAACAGGGTGAAAGGACTTTTATTTCCAGCAAGTATGTAGCAAAGCAAAAACATTTCTTGAATCTACCAGTTTCCTTTTCCTCTCTTCTCCTCCTTTAGCTTCCTTGTATTTCCCCCTTTTTTCTGCCCTCGATAGCTAGATAAGGAGAAAATCTCTCTTTTAAGTAGTTAGTTTAAAATACCAGTCAAATTAACAATTTGGTAGTTTGATATGTGATATCTGGCTTTTGTTACGGTAGTTTTGAAACCACAGTTACCCTAGCAACTGAATACATTTTTTTCTTTTAAAAAATTTTAGCTGTCGAGGAGAAAAAAAAAAAAGAAAAAGAAAACTTCTTGCCAGAATGTTCCCATAATAGCTTCCATTAACTGCAGTGACTTCTATTGGAGAGGCCAGCACTGCTGTCTCCTGCTGTCACCAGTCATTCACTGATCTAGCAGATGTTTTGTTTGATAAGGCCAATTTGAGCTTTATAAAACATTTATTTTTTTACCTCCAAGGAGCAAATACCAGTAAGGATGGGGATTCAGCGTCTATCACTGGATACCATACAAGGGCCTCAACCTGCCAGTGGAGTTTCTAGGTGAGAAGAAATACTAAAACAAACCTAAAGACTTCATTTATTTTATTTTTTTTAAAGAGGGGGGATGGTTAAACGCATTAGATCAGTCCCTAGAGATTTGGCAAGAGGAAAAGAGTGAGGAGAGCCAATGGCCAATGGAATCCTTCCAGAAAACACCTGGTGGATGTGTGCCCAAGAGGGCAATGATGCCACTTAGTGAGATGAGGGAAGAAGAGAGGGAGTGAGGCATATTGCATTGAGTTTTATAGATGTGATAAACTGTGTGTTAGCATTTCAAGGAGGTGGAGTGGAGAAGAATCAGCAAGGGGAAAACGTGTCTATTAGGGCATTTGGAGCAAGTAGACTTTGAGCCTATGTGAGAATCTTCACTTGCTTCGGAATAAAATTCCTCTCACAATCATGCTCCTAACACACATGGCCTTAGGTTGCTCTTTCTTTCCAACAAAAGAAAACAAAACAAAAACTAACAACTGATTGTATAGAATTACAAATATTCAAAATCCTTTCTCTTGAGTAACAGGAAGTTTGGTTTCAAGACCTGGGGGTACTGTGTGAGTAAATCAAATCGAAAGACGTGAGAAGGGTGGGTAGTTCTGTTCTTGTTGGTAAGATGCCTCCTTTGATAACTCTCCTGTGGGATTGTTCACTTTGTCATTCTGCAGAGAACCAAAAAAAAAAAAAAAAATTGAAGTTCAGGAAGTCTCCTCTGCAATATAAAGGCTCAACAAAATGAAGGTTCCAGGGCACCTGGGTGGCTCAGTTGGTTGAGGGACTGCCTTCGGCTCAGGTCATGATCTTTGAGTTCCGGGATGGAGTCCCACATTGGGCTCCCAGCTCCACGGGGAGTCTGCTTCTTCCTCTGACCTTCTCTCCTCTCATGCTCTCTCTCACTTTCTCTGTCTCTCAAATAAATAAATAAAATCTTTAAAAAAAAAAATGAAGGTTCCAGTGCTTCAACTTTACTTTAGATTGCCCTACTGAGATAAAATATTTTGACTTGAGGAATTACATTTTTAGCCAGGATGAGAACTAAAAAGAGAGAGGAAGAGAATGTCAATTCCATTTGCAGAAAATGTAATTTCTCTACAGTAAACTCATCCTGAACAACAACAACAACATTTTTGCAAATATATGCATATTCCTCTCTAAGTCAAAATAGAAGGGGGAAAAAAAAGAGCAGAACCAGCAACGTCCCAGTTAGGGCTTTTTCTCCACTGCTTGAACAATTTAAGAAATGTACTGCTTCTTTTTTTTGCCAGCTTTTTTGAGATATCATTGATATATAACGCTGTGTGAGTTGAAGGTATACAACATGTGGATTTGATGCATATATATATTGTGAAGTGATTACCACAATAACGTTAGTTAGCACATCCGTCCCCTCACATGATTCCCATTTTTGTTGTGGGGGTGGTGAGAACATTTAAGATCTACTTTTTTTAAATTAACATATAATGTATTATTTGTCCCGGGGGTACAGGTCTGTGAATCATCAGGCTTACACATTTCGCAGGACTCACCATAGCACGTAGCCTCCCCAATGTCCACCCCATCCTTCCCCTCTTACCCCACTCCAGCAACCCTCAGTTTGTTTCATGAGATTAAGAGTCTAAGATCTACTTTTTTAGCAACTTCCAAATACACAGCATAGCATTATTCACTATTGTTACCATACTGGACATCCTTAGATCCCCAGAACTTACTCATGTCATGACCGGAAATCTGTACCTTTTCACCAACATCTCCCCATTTCTCCCCTAGCCAGCCAGTCAGTACAGTGGGGATGGATCACTTGTCTCTGCTCCACCATATTTGAAGCCTCAGCTGAGAAGCCTCAAGACTGACCTGGTGTCTCCTGGGTGAGTCTTTATTCACACGTCTGGCGTCTGGCGCTTGATGCTGGCCTTCTGCCAGGATACCCACATGGGGTCCCTTCCCGTGGTTTCTCTGCATAGGCTAGTTTGGACTTCCTCACAACTTGCATGTGAATTCCTGGGGTGAGTGTCCCAGGGGAGCAAGAGAAAACCTGTGGCATTTTTGTGATCATTCTGCAGTGCTCTGTGGGTTGGGCCATTCGCAAATGTTTGCCCAGTTTTGAGGGGAAAAGACATAAACTCTACCTCTCCAAGGGAGAAATGTTTAGGTCACGCTGTAGAAAGAGCACTTAGGATCTGAAATACTGTTTCAGCCCTTTTGGAAAATACTGTCTGCAACAATATATGTATATCCACGTAAAGGGAACTTCCTAACACAGTGCAGAGAGTTAACATCTGAATGCTACTTTTACTGCCTGTGGCAGTTGAAAATTAAAGCTTTTCCTCAAAGACTGAGACGTAAAGCAGGATTTTACTCACTCCCTATGCTATCTTTATTAGGAATTATTTTCCACTAGTTTCCTGGAAGTGTACAATTTGTAGTGTGTTAACATTTTGCTCTCACACGCACAGTTACTAAGTACATTACAATTCTTTAAACTTCTCATCAGCAGTTAAAGGACATCAGGCCCAGAAATTTTTGTACCTATGGGAGTTTCCGTTTTGGCTCAAAACACTCCAGTGAGGATATTGATCTAATGACTCCATCACTCACATCTCTTTAAAATAAAATTTGACAGACTGCTTTAATAGAGGACTACTGATAACAGAAGAAATAATGCTCCATCTCTCGGTTGTACCTTCTTTTTAATTAGCTTCTATTTGATTATGCGATCCAGAGGTTTAGACTGTTAGAAATCAGCCTACCTTTCTGAAAGAACCTTTAAAAATGTTGTTACTGCAGGTCTTTTTTTTTTTTTTTAATATGAAAAGAGACCGAGGAGATGTCCTAATGTTTGGTTAACAAATTAAAAACCTATGTTTAAATGCTTTAATATCCTGGTCCTATTTCACTGTGTCATCAGGGGTTGATTTACCAGCTGTAAAATGACATAAGAGATCTTTTAAATGTAGAACTGTTGACAGTATTTGAACTTCTGTACATATACTATGATCCTCTGATAATGACTACATCCGTTGTGACATCTCACTATAGCTCTCCCAGACTAGCTCTGAAATCAGGGATGTATTTACAGAGATCTGAGACGGGTCATGAGGCTGGCTTTGATTTCAGTATCCAATGCTTGTTATAAATTCAGCAGTTCAGGCCTTTTCCACCCTTCTCCAAGTCCTTTCTACAAACTGTATGAACAAAACATCTCTTTTAAGGACCAAGCCATTGTTGTATTTGGATAGCCTATCAATTAAGAAGGCAAGAAAGAGGTTGATTATATAGTAAAGACAGACCCAAGAGAAAGGAATTTAGAAAGCTGACAATTTGTCATTTTAAAACATTAAGTTGAATGTAACACACTTCAATTAATAAGTTATATTAGGATGCCTGGGTAGCTCAGTTGTTAAGCATCTGCCTTCAGCTCATGGTCAGGATCCCAGGGTCCTGGGATCGAGCCCCACATCAGGCTCCCTGCTTGGCGGGATGCCTGCTTCTCTCTCTCCCACTCCCCCTGCTTGTGTTCCTTCTCTTGCTTTGTCAAATAAATAAATAAAATCTTAAAAAAAATTATATCTAAATGAGACACAGTATTATCGATGTTGCTAAGTGTGAAAATAGCATTGTGGTTATGTTAAATAATGCTCTTTTTAGAGATTTATGTTGAGTATGAAGAGATAAATAACATGCTTTCTGGGATTTGCTTGACTTTTTTTGGTTTATTTATTTTTTGAGTAATCTTTACACCCAACTCGGGGCTTGAACTCACAACCCTGAGATTAAGAGTCCTGTGCTCCTCCAACTAAGCCAGCCAGCCCCTCTCTGGGATTTACTTAGAACAGTTCTGCAAAGGAAAAAATTGGTGGGGTGGGGGAAGATGAAGGAAACATGGTCAAAATATTGATAACTTTAAAGTTGGGGTTATAGGTATTTGGGATTTATCATCCCACTATTTTTTAGTATGTTTAAACATTTCACAGTAGAAAATTTTTTTGTGAATAACCAGGATCAAAATTTCTAGATCCTAAATGATAATATGAATTCCTTATAGCCTTGGCCAAATTGCTGAATGTTTCTGAGTCTCAGCTTCTTCATATGTAAAATGCAGATGATAATACTTATCCTAACCAGTTAACAGCCTGCACTGAAGGTCAAATGTAAAAATGCCTGCGAAAGTGTTTCAGAACCTATAATGTAGTATGGTATCAGTTATTGTTAATGATATGCTTGCTGTCATTTTTGTTATCATTATTAATGTGAGGGCAGAGGCCATGTCTCATTATTCACTGATGTATCTCCAGTGACTAGTAAAATGCCTGACACATAATAGATAGGAAATAAATGTTGGATGTAAGAACAAAAATTGTCACACAAAAAAATATGTATCTAAAATTGACAGGGATAAAAGAGACCGGTGAAATAACCAATAATGTCATATGACAGATGAAGAAACTGAGGCCCACAGCAATGAAATGACTGGCTTAAAGTGACACAGGGTGGCAGAGTTTCAGTATAGCGAAAGAGGCAAAGGCATAATCAGCCTTAGAATCACAAGGGAAATACCAGAGACCCAGAGAGGATTTTATTCCCTTTTTAGCTACCTTGGGAAAAGGTGCCATAATATAATTATATTATTTCTTGTCACAGTCCAAGGAACAGAAGGAACAGTGCGTTCTCTAGCAGTACTCAGATTTTGTTCTATTAACTACTATTTCCAAACAGGAGCCTAAATAGTGGGAACTCGAAAATCCTTTTGTCGTGCAAACGTGTTGGTTTTGTTTTTTTTTAGAGAATTTTTTTAAAAAGATTTTTACCTGTTTATTTGACACAGAGAAAGCACAAACAGGGGGAGAAGCAGAAGGAGAGGGAGAAGCAGGCTTCCCACTGAGCAGGGAGCCTGATGTGGGGGCCATGCGGAACTCCATGCCCCGCTCCATCCCAGGACTCTGGGATTACAACCTGAGCTGAAGGCGCAAGCTTAACCATCTGAGCCACCCAGGCGCCCCAAACATATTGGTTCTAATAATGGCCCCATTATGAGAATTGGTCTTATACAATCTCTTCTTTAAAAGTTCTTATAGGAGCTCCTGGGTGGCTCAGTCGGTTAAGCGGCTGCCTTAGGCTCAGGTCATGGTCCCAGGGTCCTGGGATGGAGCCCCGCATCAGGTTCTCCGCTCAGCTGGGAGTTTGCTTCTCCCTCTTCCTCTGCCTACTTGTGCTATCTCTCTGTCAAATAAATAAAATCTTTAAAAAAAAAGTTCTCATAATACTATTACATAATCTTTGTGGTCAAGGGCTAGGAATTCGGTCCAAATGTCCCACAGGAAATTCTCCACTTGAGTACGTATCTGAATTGATCATTTCACCAGTGTCCTGACACAGCCTGGCTGAGTGAGGACCACATTTCAGATGAACATTCTATTTTAATGTGTTGGATGTGGATGCTTAACCCTCTCCAAGAGAATAACAGCAGATAGCAACCATCAAGTAGCCCAGATTCCAACAATAGAAATTATCAGACTGTTACTTATTTTTGCATATAGTAAATACGTATTTTTGCCCATAAGTATAGTAAATACGTATTGTTGCGCATAAATCTATGGCGTGGTTAGTTAGTTCTGCCGGTGTGAGCTGGGGTTTGTCGATCTCATCTGGGTTCACTTGAATCTGTGATCAGCTGGCAGGTCAGCCAGGAGCTAATTAGATGGGATGGCCGTGGATGAGATGACTTTGTCCCGCACTCTTGTCCTCCGGCAGGCTAACCCAGGCTTGCTATCACGTGGAGGCAGGGTTTCTTTTAGAGCAAACGGAAGCATGGCAGGCTACTTGAGCTCTCATCTCAGAACTGACACATTCGCTTCTGCTGCATCGTACTGGTTAGGCCAGCAACAAGGCTAGTAGGGATTCAGAAGTAGGGATCCTCCACCTCAAGATGGGAGGAGCTGCAAAGTCACATCATCAAGAGGCGTGGATACCGGAAAGAGAATTAAGGCCATTTTTGCTATTAGCCTACCATCATAAGGATGGGATTGTACTAGGGATACCTTAGTGAGGTTTTTCCTTGGGGTACTCCAGACACACAGCTTTCAAAGTGCTTTCCCTCTTGAGTTAGGGGATGGGGAAACTTCATGGGAATAATGGAGAAAATCTTGAAGTCAGGCAGTCTGGAAACAGGTAGAAGACTTTAGAATGTTACAGGGGCACCTGGGTGGCTCAATCGGTTAAGTGTCTGCCTTTGGCTCAGGTCATGATCCCAGAGTCTTGGGATGGAGCCCTGCTTTGGGCTCTCTACTCAGGGGGAAGCCTGCTTCTCCCTCTCCCTCTGCTGCTCTCTCTGCTTGTGCTCACTCTCTCTCTCTCTTTCTTTGTCAAATAGATGGATAAAATCTCCTAAAAAAAAAAAAAAGACTTTAGAAAGTTACAAAAATAAGCCTAGATGTTACTTTTCTGTGCTTTCCAAAGCTTGTCTATGGCCAATAACAACACGGATTTCTATGTTCTGGGTATTAAGCTTTGTGTGTATGGCAGCTTGTTTAATCCTTACAACTGCCATATGAGATTTCATCATTCCTTCTTTACAGATCAGATAAGGTCATTCAGGCTTGAGCAGGTTAAAGATTGAGCAGCCTGATCGAGGTGTTTCAGCCCTAAGTGAGAGAGTATGGTTTCAAATCCTGTGCCAGCGTGAGATAGTAAATACTATACTATTTAGTCTCCTAAACGGCAGATGCTCCTTCTACCCTGCAAACAGCAGTGCACATCCATTGTAGGTACAGAAAAAACTTGACAATCTCAACTTAAATAAGTAATAGAATTTTCATTTGCAGTTAACATGGTAAAGCAGGTTGGTGTCAAATCAGAAAGCAAGAGTCAATGAACTTTTCCTATCAAGGGCCAGACAGTAAATATTTTAGTCTTATGGGTCATTTGGTCCCTGTTAGAATTCTCAAGTCTGCTTTCATAACACAAAAGCTGCCAGAGACAATGTCTGAATGAATGAGTGGCTGTGTGCCAACAAAATTTTATTTACAAAAATAGGTAGCTAGCCAGATTCGTCATACAGAATTTGAAACCAAGCCAGGATTTAGCAAAAATGTACTTTGTTCCAAAGGATGGTTTGATGTGTTCTCCAAATCCTCTCAAACATAATAATAATAATCACACACATTATAATAATTCAGATATGCTACTAATAAGAGATATTTTTACAAATAAGGCAAAATCATGATGTGACACAAATATTAAAAAGTACGTGTCAAAGATTTTATTTAACTCATTAATTAATGAGGGAAACAGTAAGAGGTTAAAACCCTTTCAAAGAATAATCCAAAGAACCCACACATATGGCAGCATTCAGGAATGCTGAAATTAAAATTTGCTAGTAGATGAAAAACTGATCTATATTTACAGGGAATAAAATGTAATGTTTGGAATCATCTTTTCTACAGGGTAACAGCTGATTGTGTCTTCACCGGACACAATATACTTACAGGAATATAAGAATATCTATAGGAATATAAGAATATCCATCACCCAAGAAAGTAGAATTCACAATGTAAATAATAATAAATATTATTATATAAGAATAAAATACATAATCTAATCATTAAAAAGCTATAAGACATGTGGAAAAGCAGGAAAATAATAAGGAGAAAAATCAACCAATAGGAATGGGAGAAAACTGGGGTGCTTGGGTGGCTCAGTCATTAAGCATCTGCCTTCAGCTCAGGTCATGATCTTGGGGTCCTGGGATGGAGCCCCACATCAGGGTCCCTGCTCGGCTGAGAGTCTGCTTCTCCCTCTCCCACTCCTTCTGCTTGTGTTCCTTCTCTTGCTGTATCTCTCTCTGTCAAATAAATAAATAAAATCTTTTTTTTTTTTTAAAGATTCTATTTATTGGGGCACCTGGGTGGCTTGGTCAGTTGGGCGTCTGCCTTCAGCTCAGGTCATGATCCCAAAGAGCTGGGATCGAGCCCCGTATCGGGTTCCCTGCTCGGTGGGGAGTCTGCTTCTCCCTCTGACCCTTCCCCTTCTCTTGCTGTCTCTCTCGCTCACTCTCTCTCTCAAATAAACAAAATTGTTTTTAAAAAAAAGATTCTATTTATTTGCAAGAGAGAGAGATTACAAGTAGGCAGAAAGGCAGGCAGGTAGAGAGGGGGAAGCAGGCTCCCTGCTGAGCAGAGAGCGCAATACGGGGCTCAATCCCAGGACCCTGAAATCATGACCTGAGCCAAAGGCAGAGGCTTCAACTCACTGAGCCACCTGGGCACCCCAATAAATAAAATCTTAAAAAAAAGAAAAGAAATGGGAGAAAATTGACACAGATGATCAAATCCGCAGGCAAGAACATCAAAATAGTTATCACAACTGTATTGTGTATATCCTGAAATCTAGTAGAGGTTTTCAATAGAGGACTGCTTCTTCTCCCCAGGCAACATTGGGCAATGTCTGGAGTTAGTTTGATTGCCACAATGTGGCAGAAGTGGTGCTACTGGGATTTAGTGGTCAGAAGCCAAGGTTGCTGTTCACCATCATACAGTGCCCAGGACATCCTTTCGTGCCCCCACAATGAATTATCCAGCCCAAAATGTCAGTAGTGCTGAGGCTGAGAAACTCTGAACTAGCGGAAAGATTGACTATATTAAGTGGAGACGTGGAAGATCTGAAAAAGATACAAATGGAATTTGTAGAGATGAAAATGATGGAGATGAAAAATACGCTGGCTAGGATTAATTATAGATTGGATATTGCAGAAAAAACAAGAGTGAACTTGAAGACATGGCAATATAAACTATCCACCATGAGCTCAGACAAGAACAAGTCTGGGGGAACAAAAGAAACAGAGTGTCAGTCAGCTGTGGGACAACTTCAAGTGGCCTAACATATGTGTAATTGGAGTCCTGACAGAAGGAGAGGTGGGAGTGACAGAAAAAAATAAACCTTCGGAAAAATAAGAAGCCAAAATTTTTCCAAATTTCTTAAAAACTTGATCCAAGAAGTTCAACAAACACCAAGCTCAAGAATCATGAAGGAAACACCAAGGCAACATCATGATCAAATTGCTTAAAACAAGTTATAAAGAGAAAATACTAAAAGCAACTGGAGAGAAAAAAAAAAGAGATGACATGTACAGAGGAACAAAGATAATGATGACAGAACACTTCTTTTTTTTTTTTAAGATTTTATTTGTTTATTTGACAGAGAGAGAGAGAGAGAGAGAGAGAGAGATCATAAGTAGGCAGAGAGGCAGGCAGAGGGAGAGGGGGAAGCAGGCTCCCTGCTGAGCAGAGAGCCCAATGTGGGGCTCGATCCCAGAACCCTGATATCATGACCTGAGCCGAAGGCAGAGGCTTTAACCCACTGAGCCACCCAGGCGCCCCTGACAGAACATTTCTTGACAGAGACAACATAAACAATAACAAAAAAAGCAACATCTTTAAAGTACTAAAATGAAAAGCTGTCATAGATATTCTACGCTAAAATATCTTATAAAAATGAAGGAAAAATGGAGACTTTTTCAGACATTAAAAAGATGAAAGAGGGGTGCCTGGGTGGCTCAGTCGTTAAGTGGCTGCCTTCGGTTCAGGTCATGATCCTAGGGTCCTGGGATGGAGCTCTGCATCAGGCTCCCTGCTCGGCGGGAAGCCTGCTTCTCCCTCTTCCACTCTTCCTGCTTGTGTTCCCTCTCTCACTATATCTCTCTCTGTCAAATAAGTAAATAAAAGCTTAAAAAAAAAAAGATGAAAGAATTCATCACCAGTGTTATCCACATTGCAAAAAATGTTAAAGAAAATCTTTTAGGCAAAAATATGAGAGTACCAAGGAGAATCAAAAGCATTGGAAATGGTAACAATGTAGGTAAATGTGTTAGATTTTTTTATTATTTCAATCTTTTAAAAAGATAAGGGGCGGGCCCCTGGGTGGCGCAGTTGGTTGAGCGACTGCCTTCAGCTCAGGTCATGATCCCGGTAGACCCAGGATCGAGTCCCACATCGGGCTCCCAGCTCCATGGGGAGTCCGGTTCTCACTCTGGCCTGCTCTCTCTCACTCTCTCTCTTTCCTAATAAATAAATAAAATCTTAAAAAAAAAAAAAAAAGATAAGGGGCACCTGGGTGGCTCAGTGGGTTAAGCCTCTGTCTTCGGCTCAGGTCATGATCTCAGGGTCCTGGGATCGAGCCCCGCATCAGGCTCTCTGCTCAGCAGGGAGCCTGCTCCGCCCGCCCCCGCCCCCTGCCTACTTGTGATCTCTCTGTCAAATAAATAAAATCTTAAAATAAAAAGACAATGGACTGTTTAAACAACCACAAAATAATGTAATGTGGGGTTTACAACATATGTCGACATGAAATACATGACAGTAATAGGACACAGTGCTGGTTTACTTGGAGGGGAGATGAAGGGGGTGTTGTCTAAGAATTCTTTTCTGTAACTGAATGAATGGTTTGTTAAACTTACTAGAGGTATAGGAAAACTTGTCTGGCCCGGAGGCTGAGTCAAGCTCCCCCATTTGGTAAGTATATTTCTTTCCTAAAGAATAGAAGGAAGCCAGGTGGAGACTGTTCTGTGGAGGCAATCAACGTGGAGCTCTTCAGCAGTAATATAGGTCACTGTTTGACTCTCCTTTTGAACTTCCTATCCCCTGGGTTCACAAGCCATCAGTATAACAGGCTTAGTAGGTCGGCCTGTCCTAGAGTAGATTGAGATTGGGGAACAGGCATTCGGGAAGGTTCTCCTTTAGGGTACAAGACAAGGAACAGACCAGCAAGCTGCCCTTCCCAAAGCCCAGAGGACATGGCTACTAGGATACTTAGCTGGTGAAGCCCAACCTGGCTTAGTGGTGCTGCCGCCCTTAGTAAGCTAATGGGCCGATAGCCCCCGTCTATATAAGGCCTGGGTGTACTTCCCAAAGTCATGTTATTCGTTCCTAGTATGAGAACCCACAAGTAAGTGGTCAATCTCTTTATAATCACAGGGAGGTGAAGATATTTCTGAATATAAGACTAAGGTCAGAAATAAGGAATGTGAACTCATTTACCAGTCCTTGGGATTCACTTTATGCCGACGTTGTACAAAGCAACTGCTTTACCTAACACTTTCATAGATTTGACCAATCATCATGACATCGTGTAGATATAGAACTTGAAATAATTTCTGTCTTCCAAAAGTGAGGCAGCACTTGGTCTTAAAGATGTCAAGCTTAGAAATTGTAAAAATTGGATTTTTAGGGTAAAATATAACTGAAGGACAAACTAATTATAGTATGGAGCTTCATTGGCTATAAAATCCCACAGAAAGCTCTCCGGTTCCTAGTGCTTCTGTGTTCTGTTCTAATATATGATTTTGCTTCTAAGGCTGTTGGGAATGTTGGAAATCAACTGAATTGTTTATACAAACTCATAAATGCAAATTGATTGCTCACTCTATACAATACTCTGGGAATTAGTAATGTTTTGACCAAAAATGACGATTCCCTTAAAAGTAAGCACATGGTGTTTATGTGAAGAGACAAGCTGATAACAGTCTTAATTTGAGCACAGTGAAAATCTTTTTAATGAACCTGGGGAAGCTGGATATATTATGTCAACAACCTGTTTGTTATCAACCTTCCAAATAAGTGAATAAGTCCTAGGTAGAAAATTAAGATGAACATCAATTACATTTCTTTTGTGCAGCATGTTTTTATCTAAGCCATTTGGACTTGAGCACTTCATCTGGATTTTACCTAGATTGCAGAGTTGACAGATACAGTTAATGGATAACTACCGTGCTAATCTGCGTGGTTATTGTATGAATGAGCTTTTTGCTAGTTTGTGTTGCAATAAGAAACACGAAAATATCTTAACGGCTTACAACAACAAAGATTTATTTGTTACTCATGGAAGGGGTTAGCTGTGGCTCTCTCGGCTCAATGTGTGTTCATTTCAGGATCCCGGTTGACCTCCTGGATGAAGGAGCAATACCTATTTAGGACACTCATGATGATGGCAGAGTGTAAAGAACATGATGGCCGAACCATGCAATGGCGCTCAAGCTTCTGTTTAGATGCTACACGTCAACTGGGTCTCATATTTCATCAACCAAATCAAATCACATGGGTAAACCTAATGTTAATATGTGAGGAAGTACGTGCCTCCACTATGAAGGGACTGCAAGTCACATGGAAAGGGGTAGGGATAGATCATTCTCCTTCAGGAAGTGTGATGAGTAATTAAAAAGATCAATGCAACCCTCCAGTTATTAAATGGGATGCATCTGACAAAGAAATAATTCAACAGGTCTGGGCGCTTTGTGACTGCTGGTGGTGGCCACTTTGCTGTCTAGTAGAGTAGTGGGGATCTGTGGCTGCAGCCTTGGGGCTGGGATGAACCGCACTCTCAGTGGAGGCGGGGCGGGGGGGGGGGGGGGCGTGTGCCGAGCCAGGGCCATGGCGAGCACAGTGGCAGCAGCTGGAATGACCATTGCTGCTGCAGGATTTGCAGGCCGTTACGTTTTGCAAGCCATGAAACATATGGAACCTCAAGTAAAGCAAATTTTTCAGCATCTACCAAAATCTGCCTTCAGTGGCGGCTATTACAGAGGTAGGCTTGAAGCCAAAATGACAAAATGAGAAGCAGCATTAATAATACTAGGCATAAGCCCTATTGCCAATAGAGGAAAAATAAGAGATGCTCATCGATGGATTATGCTTTTAAATCACCCAGACAAGGGAGGATCTCCTTATATAGCAGCCAAAATCAATGAAGCTAAAGATTTACTAGGTCAAGCTAAAAAATGAAGTAAATGTGGGATGAGTTTTAAGTTCTTGTTAGTTTATGTATACAAGTGCTAGCTTTTTATAATAAAATGCCTCAAAGCTACAAATTTTAAGTGATTTAGCACAAACAAAACTAAAGTTTTGGTAGAAGTTTCTTCTTTGAATGTGAGGATTTTTAAATCACATCATGGAATATTTGGAGATTTAACATTCAGTAATTAGAGATAGATACCATTTGAATAGAAATAGACCGTCTCTGGCTTTGAAGGAGCCCCTAATCTAATGTGATACTGAAAAATTGGTAATTAAAATACAATATGATTCTAAAAAAAAAAAAGAAATAATTCAACAGATTGTGCTGTTCTGATCCTTCAAATAAGACCAACCTGATTATTTACATAGTATCCTCGTAAATTTCATCACTACACTTCCAACTTAAGAATCATGAAACTTGGGCGCCTGGGTGACTCAGCTGGTTAAGCGACTGCCTTTGGCTCAGGTCATGATCCCAGAGTCCTGGGATCGAGTCCCACATCAGGTTCCCAGCTCCCTGGGGAGTCTGCTTCTCTCTCTGACCTTCTCTCCTCTCATGTGCTCTCTCAATCTCTCTCTCTCTCTCTCTCTCTCTCAAATAAATAAACTAAATCTTTAGAAAAAAAAAAAGAATCATGAAACTTCTGGGGCGCCTGGGTGGCTCAGTGGGTTGAAGTCTCCACCTTCAACTCCAGTCATGATCTCAGGGTCCTGGGATCGAGCCCCGCATAGGGCTCTCTGCTCAGCAAGGAACTTGCTTCCCCTTCTCTCTCTGCCTGCCTCTCTGCCTACTTGTGATCTCTCTCTCTCTGTCAAATAAATAAATAAATAATCTTGGGGGGAAAAAAAACCCAGGACCTGTCACTAACTAGTTATGCCAAAGATGGTGGCGACTCTGTGCTAACAGTTGTGCTCCAAAGCATTTCTTCCCAAATACTTTCTTTTGAAAATATATGGCAGACAACGCCATTCACAGTTCCTATTACTGTTTATACCTCTGTCCTTTAAACTTTGTCCCCTATTCAAAATCTTTTCTTGAGAAGAGCTGTCATTGATTTTTTCCGGTATTCCATTGAGATGCCTTTGACATCTTTCAGACACTGTCTGGAGCTGTGATGTATATCGTGTATATCGTTCCCACACCTTGTGTTAGCTCATCATGTAGGAGCTAGTGGTTATCCTGATGCTACGAACATGTGCCGGGCAGGGAATGATTTTTGAAGAGCTCTGCTACCGTATAGATTTTCTAAGTCTTCATTGTGACTCAAGGCTTTTGATATCATGTTTGATTTTATGTATATATATATATTTTTCAATGTTTTATTTATTTATTTGAGAGAGAGAAAGAGAGAGAGCATGAGAAGAGGGAGGGTCAGAGGGAGAAGCAGACTCCCTGCCAAGCAGGGAGCCTAATGCAGGACTTAATCCAGGGACTCCAGGATCATGACCTGAGCTGAAGGCAGTGGCTTAACCAACTGAGCCACCTAGGCGCCCTATATATAATATATATATATATATATATATATATGTATATGTATATGTATATGTATATGTATATGTATATATATATTAAAGATTTTATTTATTTATTTGACAGAGAGAAAGAGATCACAAGTAGGCAGAGAAGCGGGCAGAGGGAGGCAGAGGGAGAGGGGGAAGCAAGCTCCCCACGGAGCAGAGAGCCCGATGTGGGGCTTGATCCCAGGACCCTGAGATCATGACCTGAGCTGAAGGCAGAGGCTTAACCCACTGAGCCACCCAGGAGCCCCTTTATTTTTTTGAAAGAGATTGAGCTTCACCATAATTCAGGTATCTTCATTTTTGTCTATTGCTTGTTTCTACCCTATTTTTCAGTTTCCATTATGATATGATGGTCTTCCTGATATTACTGTTACATTTTCTTTATTAGTGCATGTGAGAATTTACCATTCCCCCCATCCTACCCCCTCCCCGCTGCCTGTAAAATTATTTGTCATTATTATTGGGCCAGATGGGTCATTACAGAGATGCTGGGTAATGGGCACACCTGATAGAGTGGGTAAAGGTGAGATTATTCATTGAGGGTTGAACTCATCTGTCATCTTTGCCAGGCACGTGAGCGGAGAGTTTGAGGTTTCTGAAGAATAAAAACCAGCAACTGAGTGGATGATCCAACAGAGGTATAAACTGAGATTTGGAGGTCAGAAATTCTGCTCACCCCTGGCAGGATGCTGCTACAAGATGGAATAAATGCCATGAGGACTCACATGAATGCAATTTGCTAAAGAAGCAATTGTTCCTTACAAGCTTTCACAATTTACCCACAAAGGGTTTCAGCACTCCCAAAAGGGACTGAGAAGAAGGTTCTAGGGTAAAGCCCCATCTTCATCAGTGTGAGAGGGAATGACTGGCCTGTCAGATTTTAAACCAGAGAGGGAATGCTCTAACTTCTGGGTCTGGGGGATTAGGAAAAGTCAGAATTCAAGAGACAAGATGGCTGATGGCATCAACTAGGGCACCGGGCCCACATCCTGTGACAAGAACCAACAGGTGGTTTCAGGGGAAAAACTGGAGAATTCCATCAGTTCTGATGTTGGTGCCTGTCCAGATACACTCAGGCCAGCAGTTTGAGCAGTTTCAGCAAGTCTCTAACTCAGAATGGGCAGGGGTACAGCATGGATGTGGGGACTGTCAGTCAAAGCCAATCGGGGATTGAAAGCTAGTTGCTTAGAAAAGAAATCTGTGCTCTGTACACCATAAAAAGGGAAAGGAAATCTCATGTCCCTCTCTTCAGGGAAGAGGATTTGGCACTCTGGTTGGACTTAAAGAAACTTATTAGTTTACAATCACCTGTAGGCAGGGTTACTGTGATTAAAAACATGCATTTTCCTCTCTTCCTTGTTTTCATACGGTGAGCTGACACGGACCCCTGCTCAAAACACCTAGATATTTTGTTCCTTTCTGGGACTTTCTCCTCACTCATCCAGCCGAAGGAACGAAATGAACTGAGGTCTGCCTCCTTGGGGAAGCCTGGGTTATCTCTCCCTATCCTTTTCCATTAGATGTTTTAGTTCCTGGGTTAAGTCCCTTGCAGGGAGAGTACAGTCTTGCATGGTCCAGGTAAGACTAACTATATTCGTAATCAGTGTAGTCTTTATTGTGCTTTGGAAATTTCTATGAACATGATGCACCAACCTGAACCTGTTCCTAACTTGGCATCATTCTATTGGTTAGAGAGAATTCACCCTGCCATGGGCAACATCAAAGAAAAAAAGAAACAGGATTTTCAAGGCTACGAAATGTTGTGGTGTTAAGATTCCAGGTCTACAAATGGTAGGCTTTCACTTGCTATAAATGTTTGCTTGGGATCATGATAGGATAAGCAATATACTGGGCATAGGACTTACTATGAACACATTAGAAAATCCATGCTTAACAGGTATTTTACATGTAGGAATTTTTTATTTGTAAGCTGGGGAGAAAATGGGTGTTCTACAGCTCTTTCTATCCCAGCAGACCTTCTCTTTTGGAGAATAATGAAAATATATCCTTCCCTATTTCTGCTATCCTGAAAGATTGTATCCAGGAGGCCTGTGACTCTGGAAGGTCCATTTGATGATGGGTGCATAGTGGTACCCAACTATCCAGTCCCATTTGAAGTGATGCACAATATAGCAGTTTGCTGCTGGCCTTCTTCAGTCTATTTGTGATAGACGAAAGTATCAGCATCATGTAAATCATGATAGTGTTCACAGACTTCCCATACATCGCTCCCACAAAAAACAGGTCTGTGTTGGCCAATGAGTCATAAGTCATAATGGAAACAAAACAGGGTAGGAAGGTTAACGGTACAGCATGGAACTCACTTTCAAGCTTTCAGTGGTGGGATGTGGTAAGGGAGAGTGTCATGATGGGAAGTGATCCACGATGGGGATGATGGAGCCATGCTAGGGGATCATCGAATATATTTCCATGAGGAATCTCTCACCTTGTGCCAAGATCCATGAGCCAAGATGGCGTAACCCCAGGAATCAGCTGCTCACTAGAAACTGTTCTGGTCATTTGATGGTCTGCTGGGAGCAGGAAGAGAGAAACGTAACACTGAACTAAGAACATTCCTGAGTATGTCAAAGAAATACCATGAATTGGCATTTGCCACTTTTGGATTCCTTATGTCTGATTTATGACATAATTTAGATCCAAAGATTCTCAAAAAATAAGTTAGAGTAGGATTATTTCAGGTAAACATCTTTGTTCATATTTGATCAGTACTTAGTGAATTGTTTTTTAGTTTAACTGAAATATATTTCAACATTCAATATTATTATAGCATCATTACACTCAAGGTTCAGAAATGAAAATTTCTTTTCCTGGGATTTCTTGCTTTGAGGGATGGTTGGAGCTCAATATTATGTAGATGAGCCAATGACTATATCAACACTTACAACTCCACAAATATTATTGAATATATAGTACTTGAAAAGTAGGCACAAAGATGAACTAAATCATGGATCCTGTTGGAAAAGAGATTAAGGTCTACATACCAAAATATCCTGATGAAATATCAAAAATGTAATGTTCAACATTGAGACATTTGCAAATTAAATTTTTTTCCAGACTGTCATCATCATCATGGAACAATGTAAAGGTAGCCTTCGAATACTGGTTTGCCCTCAGTGCCTAATTCTGTTCAATTTTTTCAAGTTTAAACAGTCACTTCCACTCACCATTTTAAAATCCATGTTATTAATATTAATAGAATGTTTCAGTTCTCATAATACTTTGCTTCATAAAGATACTTGCCAGGCATTTTTATTCTTTTTAAAAAGAAAATTCATAAAGAGTTAAAAAAGATGGGGTGCCAGGGTGGCTCAGTGGATTAAAGCCTGTGCCTTTGGCTTAGGTCATGATCGCAGGGTCCTGGGATTGAGCCCCACATTGGGCTCTCTGATCAGCAGGGAGCCTGCTTCCCTGCCCCCCCAACCCCCCGCCTGTCTCTCTGCTTACTTGTGCTCTCTCTCTCTGTCAAATAAGTAAAATAAAATCTTTAAAAAAATTCAAAAAGAGGGGCGCCTGGGTGGCTCAGTTAGTTGAGCGACTGCCTTCGGCTCAGGTCATGATCCCGGAGTCCCGGGATCGTGTCCCATATCGGACTCCCGGCTCTGCGGGAAGTCTGCTTCTCCCTCTGACCTTCTCTCCTCTCATTCTCAGTCTCTCTCTCTCTCTAATAAATAAATAAAAAAATCAAACAAATAAATAAATAAATAAATAAATAAATAAATAAACAAATAAAAATTCAAAAAGAAAAATGAAAGAAAAAATCAGAAAGTTCATTCTTCTAAAGTGTACAATTCGTTGGTTTTTAGTATATTCATAAGATTGTCCAACAGTCACCACTATGCAAACAGAACAATTTATTCCAAAAAAGAAAAGTTGAACCCATGAGCAGTAACCTCCCATTGTCCCATGCCCCCAGTCTGTGGCAACCACTGATCTACTTTCTGTCTGTATGGATTTGCCTTTTCTGGACATTTTATATAAATGGAGCCATACAGTATGTTGCCTTTTACATCTGGCTTCTTTCACTTAGTATGATGTTTTCAAGGTCGATGCATATTTTAGCATGAATCAGTACTCCATTCCTTTTTATGACTAAATAATATTCCTGTACGAATATACTATTTTTGTGTATCCCATTCATCAGTTGGTGGACATTGGGTTATTTCCAGTTTGGGGCTATTATAAATAATGCTGCTATGAACATTTGTGTATAAATTTTTCTGTGAAAATATGGTTTTAATTCTCTTGGGAACCTAGGAGTGGAATTATTGGGCCATACAGTAACTCTATATTTAACTAATTTAGGAATTGCCAAACTGTTTTCCAAAGTGGCTGTGCTATTTATATATTCTCACCATCACCAAAATCATTATGAGAGTTTGAATTTCTCTGTATCCTTGCCAACATTTGTTATTGTCTTTTTCATTACAGCCATCTTGGTGGGTGTGAAGTGGTATCTCATTTGCATTTCCCTAATAACTAATGGTGTTGAGTAAGCATGTGCTTAATGGCCATTTGTATAACTTCTTTGGTGAAATGTCTATTCAAGTTCTTTGCCCATTTTTTTTATTGGGTTGTTTTTTAAAATTGTTGAGCTGTAAGAGTTCTTTACATATTCTGGATACTAGACCCTTATAGATATATGATTTGCAAATGCTTTCTCCTATTCTGTGGACTCGCTTCACTTTCTTGATAGTATCCTTTGAAGCACACCAGTTTTTAATTTTTTTTAATACCAAAAGTTTTATTGTTTCCATTTGATCTAGGGCTTGGGAGAGGGCTCCAGGTAGTTACAAAGCTGTCTAGTGGCTTCAGGAAGAGACTCAGCTACAAACCTTGGCACCAAAGGGAGCCCAGAAGAGCCCCCCCCTCCCCCAAAGGCCCCTGGGCTCTCGAGGCTCCTAGTGGTGCTTGAGGGTGAGCCTTTCCAAGAGATACTTGCCCGGCCCAAGCTAGGCAGGCGAGTCAGGTGGTTGCCCATCTTCTTTATGGGTTTCACCTACGGATTCAGGCAGTGGCTCTCCAGGAAGTGACGGCGCTGGGGTTCTCTGGGAGCAGAACCCAGGCAGGCATGCGCCCAAGAGGGCCGGGATCACGCGGCTTGCAGGGCTGCACCCGGCTCTTCCTGTCTGCTTTTCCTGGGAGGGGGCGTGGCTGTGGGCGGGTCCCCTGGTCCAGACGCGCCGGAGCCTTCCCTCTGCTCACCAACTCGGGAAGCAGTGGCCGCTTCGCTCCAGAGCCAAACCTCGTGGGGTCAAAATGGAAGCCCAGGGAGAGGTAGCTCTAGGAGGCCCGCGGATGCCTGTCGACCAGGGAGTTGATGGCAGCCTCCACCTTGGTGGAATAAATCTGGGAGCTCGCTGGTTGGTCGGCAATAAGGAGGTAAGTCCCCAAAACGGCGGTGGCGGGCCCTGGAGGCAGAGGATGGCTACAGTAGGATTCTGAAGGGAAAAGAGGTTGGGGGGTGGTCGCAGGCTGGAAGAACGGGAGTCTCTTGGGTCTGTTACACGCACTTTTTTTGTTTGTTTGTTTAAAGGTCTTATTTATTTATTTGAGAGAAAGAGAGAGTGAGCACAAGCTGAGGGAAAGGTAGAGGGACAAGCAGATTCCCCACTGACTGGGGAGCCTGAAGCTGGGCTCCATCCCAGGACCCCCCCGCACCATGACCTAAGGGGAAGGTGGACGCTTAACCGACTGAGGCACCCAGGCACCCCACATCCAAACAGTCTTAAAGCAAGATGCATCCTCAGTACTGCCAGGTGCACTGCCCAGTTTTTAATTTCGATGAAATCTAGTTTATGTAATTTTTACTTTGGTTGCTTGTATCATCCAATAGGCTAAGAAACCATTGCCTAATCCAAGGTCATGAAGATTTAATCCTATGTTTTCTTTTAAGAGTTTCACAGTTTTAGTTTTTGCATGTGTGTCTTTGATCCATTGTTTTTAAAGATTTTATTTATTTATTTGAAAGAGAGCTAGAGGGCACCTGGGTGGCTCAGTTGGTTAAGAAACTGCCTTTGGCTCAGGTCATGATCCCGGAGTCTGTGGATCGAGTCCCACATCGGGCTCCCAGCTCCATGGGGAGTCTGCTTCTCACTCTGACCTTCTCCCTTCTCATGCTCTCTCTCACTTACTCTCTTTCCTAATAAATAAATAAATAAAATCTTAAAAAAAAAAAAAAAGAAAGAGAGCTACAGTGAGCAAACACTAAGGGGGGGGGGGCGGAGAGAGGGAAGGGCAGAGGGAGAGGGAGTTTCCCCACTGAGCAGGGAACAGGATATTGGGCTTAATCCCAGGACCCCGGGGATCATGACCCAAGTCAAAGGAAGAGCTTAATAGACTGAGCCATCCAGGTGCCCAGTATTTGGCCCATTTGTAATTAATATTTGATATGGTGTTTGATAGGGGTCTAACTGCATTCCTTTGCGTATGGATATCTATTCCATTTTCTTTCTTTCTTTCTTTTGAGAAAAAGCAAGCAGGGCAGAGGGAGAGAGAGAATCTTAAGCAGTCTCCACTCCCGGCATAGGGTGCGTGTGGGGCTGGATCTCATGAACTGAGCTGAAATCAAGAGTCCCAGACAACTGACTGAGCCATCCCAGTGCCCCTATTCCATTGTATAGGCAGTTTTGCTTCTATTAAAAAATATGGAAAGTGTTGGTAAAAGAACTGGTATAATTCTAATGAAATACAGTATTATAATAAAATGAGAACTCAATTTCTGATTTCCAGGTTCTTGTCCAAGTTTCACTGGTTTTCATCTCAGAGAAGCTGCTAAATCTCTTTTGTTTAACTTAGAAATAATTTGAACATCACAAATTCGTATAAATCTCTGAAATACCAACCATCTCCAGGTTTTGGTAGGTTCTTACAGGGCATTTTCAAAGAGCGAACTGCTTGAGCTGTCTTTGAATTCCTCAGTCAGTAATTGGTATTCTGAACATGAAGCAAACATAGTTTTTAACCAATAGTTAGTGAACCAACAGTGAACTGTATATTTTGTATGCTTTATTTTAGCATTACTTGCTCTCCATATATTTAGAGCGATCATTGGACAGCCAATATTTTCAGCTATACCCTCTTATTTCATGGCATTTTCTTGATTTGGCTTGAGTCAGTTGTAGCTGTTAAATTTGAATCCTGCTCTATCACTGATAATGCTCTCTTGCCTGCTTATAACTAGAAGTATGGAGCTATTTTATTCAGAAGTAATCAATGAAATGACAAAAAAATCCCCAAAGAGTAAAATTTGGCTTCATCTACCTCATTTTTGAAATTAGTTCAATTTGCAAGTTAGCATTCTCGGTCAAGGAAATATTGGCTGCCTTTGAAAATGTTATAGGGGGAAAAAAAAAAGACATACAGCAATGCACCTATGCTCCTCAAAGACATCTAGACCTAAGGTTATTCTCCAGCCTGGCTGCTGTGGGCCGGGCATTCTAACAAGCAGATACTGTAAGCAAGAATGTGAATTATTAATGCACCAGAGCATTGTCACCAACAGACCACAAAAATCTATTTTAAAAATTCTTTTACATACATAGTGCGGATTCTGTTCCGGCACCGTGTGCTCTAAAAGCTACAGATACATTTTAGAAAACACTGATGAAGCCATTACTGTTCTGTCCATTTGTTCATAGTATATGTCATTATTCAAGAAATTTAAGAACCATAATGACGGAAAATCACACAGAAAGAAAAGTAAAGGAACATGGACTCTGTCAGAAACAAGGGCTACATTTTTATTCAAGAGGTCCCTAATGATGGAAAATCACAGTGAAAGGCAGAGGCGAAACCGGGATTCCATAAAGGACCTGACACACGCCAGTAGTACAAGTAGGAGAACAGTCATAGCAGACGCATAAAAATAAAGAAAAACAAAATTAACGAGAGACGAGCTGTACTGAGGCGGACGCACAAAACAGCAACAAATCACAGTGAATTCTGAAGATTAATTTCAAAGAATCTTCTGAAATAAGCAAGGAGACAGACAGCATCAATATTAATGAAGCTGAAATGGAACTCCAAAAGAGCCCCAGCATAAAATGGCACATGAATGTTTTGTTTTTAAATGGATTGTAGATTGGATCCCAGGACCATCAGGAAAATGAAGGGACATTCACGAGAACATCATTAACAGGGCCAGCTGTGTGATAAGCAATTACAACATCAGTGCTAAAATCTCCAATGTAAAAGAAAAACATCAGTGTTGAAATAAAAGAAAATGTCAACAGTCTGCCGATGAGGTAAAAGAAAGTGAAGAATAGATTTTATTGAGACTCAATAGCCTGCACTGTGTCAATATCGAATGTCTTTGATAAAACAGACAATAGGCATTCGAAGAAAGATCAAAATTTGATACCATCTTGTATTGCAATTTCCCTCCATATTGTCAGCTAAAGCAGCTCTAGAATCAGCCCAATGCCTCCACGGCTTAAACTACTTGCTGGTTGTAAACTAGATGCTCTGGGAAGCTGTGTGACTTTGACAGGCTTCTAGAATTCTGTGAAGGTACCTCTCATGCCTCCCTGTAAATCAGATTTTACAATGAACATTTTAAGTGCGTTAGTAGTGTAGGCTACTTAGAGGAATTTTCGATCCCAAATTTTTATAAAATGAGGGATTTGTTATTAAAAGGCAAAATTATCATATCCCCATTGGTTTTATGGAGTGCTGACTTCCAGATGGACAGGTCTAGGGGCTGTGTGGCAATGCGGCAATGTCGTTGTAGCAGCGCACTAGGCATTTCCATTGCTCTGTGGTACCGCAGAGGGAGAAAATAACACCCACGTCAAGCTTTCTCTCTCTTCCTATTGTTCTACAACATTTATGATTGTAGGTTGTTGAGCTGTTTTAACCACTAGCTGAGCTGAAGCCTGTTTGCAGGAGAAGGAAGAGTATCAGGAGGTTCACCTCCCCCATCCACAATTAGAAAAGCAAGTCATGTGTGGCACAGAAGGGTCTCTGTGTGGTTGGGTTCTTCACCAGTCTCCCCCCAAACGGTGGGTAGGAAGTTAAGGACATTTCTGGAGAACTCAAACACAAGGGAACTTTTACAAGTGCTTTCTCCCCTACCATAATGAAATCATATTAGCACTGTAGTCATTTAATAATATGTCCAGAGATTCCTTGGTCCTCTTTCCTTCAAGAGCTGGCCCTTAATTCTTCTCTCCTTGATAGGGGGATGGAATTAGTGACAAATAAAATGTGATGGAAACGATGGGGCATGATGTTGGAGACTAGGTCATAAAAGGCATTGAGGTTTCCTTCTTGCTGTCTCTTGAATAACTCGGGAAAGCAGTGGCAATCTCATGAGGCAATCTCAATAGACAGTCCTGCAATCCTACAGAGAGGCCCTATTGGTGGAAGAACTGAGACCCGGCCAGCAGGAGTAATGGAGGCCTCTTGTCAAGAACCCCATGAATGAAGCATCCTCTTGTCCCAGTCAGCCTTCAGAGGGTTGTAGCCAAATGCAACCTCATGAGAGTCCCTGAGCCAGAATCCCTCAGCTAAACTTAATTCCTCACCCACAGAAACTGTGAGATAATAAATGTTTTCTGTGTAAGCTACTAAGTTTGGGGGTGATTTTACTATGCACCTGTAGCTAACACAAGCCCCTGCCATTCATTTGTGGTATGTGCCGGGCTCTGTGCAAAACTTCTTATAAGAGAATGAGCTTCTCTAAAGAGGTCGAAGATCTCTAATTGCAATGCGCGTATGAATCAGCCTGTTAAAAATGCTATATTCTGTGGCTTCCCCCTGAAAGGGGGCCTCTGAATCTGTATTTTAAGCAGCTTTCCATGTAATTCTGATGCAGTTGGCTTGAGCACACTGTTTGAGAAATATTGCTTCAAATCTTTACCCACTTCCTTCAGAAAATGCACATCTTTTATTTATTTTTTTTAAAGATTTTTTATTTATTCATTTAACAGAGAGAGAACACAAGCAGGCAGAGAGGCAGGCAGAGGTAGAGAGAGGAGCAGGCTCCCTGCGGAGCAAGGAGCCCGTTGCGGGACTCGATCCCAAGACGCCTGGATCATGACCTGAGCCAAAGGCAGTTGCCTAACCAACTGAGCCACCCAGGCGTCCCAGAAAATGCACATCTTTTAAATAAGACCCTCTGGGCATATTGTTCCTATTAAATAAGTAAGTAAGTAAGTAAATAAATAAATAGCATTATCCTTTTTAAAATGCTACCCGAAGACTGTATTGGAGTTTCTGGAAAGAGGAGATAGTGTATCCTGATGAAAGGATATTTTTTAGAGACTAACAATTCCCCAAACCAGATAATTTAAACAATGTCTTCTTTGCTTTGGTGAACACAGCGGGTCGAATGTCTAGACTCCCCAAAGGCATTTTGGAGTTGCATTTCGGGTAAATCTATAGATAAAAATCTAGGGCTCATTTGGTTGCAAGTTTATCTGATTTTTAGGAGGTGAAGACAGGGGCATTTTAGAGGAGCAGATAGTTGCCCACATAGTAGATCTGAGGGTCCCCAAAGGTCTTTTCCTAGGTAGAAATCTCCTTTACTTTCACAGGATAGGTTAAAGTCATTCTCTTATCTCAACCATCTCTTTTAAAATGTAAGTACATAAAAAAAATAAAAATGTAAATACTTTTGGGTCAGGTAACATTCTTAAACATTTGTCCCTCAAAGAGAGTGAAGACATCAAATCTTTTTTTTTTTTCCCTGTTAGTTTTAGAAAGGTATGGGGGAGTGGAGAAAAAGAAAGACTTTTCATGGAAACTATGATACCATCAGTTATAAGGAGCGTATTTATTGCATTTTTTTAAAGATCTTTATTTGACATAGAACACAAGCAGGGGGAGCAGCAGAGGGAGAGGGAGAAGCAGATTTCCCACTGAGCAGGGAGCCCGATGTGGGGTGCCATCCCAGGACCCCGGGATCATGACTTGAGCCGAAGGCAGACGCTTAACTGACTGAGCCACCCATGTGCCCCTATTATATGTATTTTTAAAAAAGAAAAAGTACTTCCAATTATATTTGGGAGAAGACATCAAATGCAAGATATATTTTGATTTCTGAGATATTAAAATGTGAACAAATATGCGTCTTAATGAAATAAGAGTAATTTTATGGCCAACAACAGTGGTAATCAACCACTTATCACTGGTAGGGAAGAGCCTGGATAATGAAACTATTTCTCATTTTCGTGTTTTAAAATGCTAAAGATTGTGATAGAAAGTAATATTGAAATTTTAAACTACTAATGAAATTATTATTATTGGTTTGTGCTTAAAATCGTGACAGCAAAAGAGATTTTTTTTAAAGATTTTATTTATTTATTTATTTGACAGAGAGAGAGAGAGAGAGATTACAAGTAGGCAGAGAGGCAGGCAGAGAGAGAGAGAGAGAGGGAAGCAGGCCCCCTGCTGAGCAGAGAGCCCGATGTGGGGCTCGATCCCAGGACCCCGAGATCATGATGTGAGCCGAAGGCAGAGGCTTTAACCCACTGAGCCACCCAGGCGCCCCAGCAAAAATGATTCTTAACACTTCTTACTTTTTTTTTTTTTTTAAGATTTTGTTTTTAAGCAATCTCTGTGTGGGGCTGGAACTTAAAAGGTCAAGAGTTGCATGTTCTACCAACTGAGCCAGCCAGGTGCCCCACCTCTTCCTTTTTATGATTCTACAACTTAACTGGAAATCACTAACTGATCACAATGCTTATATACCTACATATAAGTATATGTAAGCAAATTCCCTAAGAATTTGTTTCTTAAAAGGTGAGCGTTTCATTCACTCATTCATGATCTCTGACATCACTGGGCCCTTCAATGGTGCTAGCAAGGGTTTGGCAAAGGCCTGCCTTGGGTTATTGGGGAAGAGAGGGAGAAAACCGAATAATTTTGTATCCTGAAGATACACTTATTATTAATAAGAGGTCTAGAATATGATTCTATCTTTCTTTACTGGGCTCCCCCTACTAAACTTTCCTATTCTCCTCCCTTACTCTTCTACCTGTCACTCCTAGAGAAAGCAGACACCATTAGACCAGATTCCTTCAATGTCCTAGCAACACATCTAACAGCTTACACTATGTCTATAACCTCTATTCCTCCAACTTCAGAGGAAGAGGCATCCCTGCTCCTCTTGTGTAAGGCCAATCCCTCCATCTGTGCCCTAGACTTTACTTTCTTTTGATTTCTCAGAGAACTCACTTAAACTATTCTTGCTTTTTCCTGTCCTTAACTTGAACCAATCCATCTCTCCTGGCTCCTTCCCATCACATTTAAGTATGCTCAAGTATGTCTCATTTTGAAAGCTCTTTGAAATAAATACAAAGTAGTAAGTACAAATAAATTGAATGAAATGATAAACCCAGGGCAGAGCTTAAATGAAAGATCCTGACTCCTTCAACTGCAGAAAGCGTCTTCCGAGAGAGCCTCTGTGCTCCATATGCTAACTATTCATTCCTTCAAGACAAATATTTGTTAAGCACCTTCTGGGAATGTGGTGGAAAGCTGGAAATTGTTTTCATTCACCAGAAAAATAGAACTTGGCTCCAGTGTTGCAACTGGAATATATATTTTTCATGAGTTTCCTAATTAGAAAGTTAGAGAGAAGCATGTTTTCTTTGTAGTTGGGAAGGAGTAACCATAAATGAGGACCGAAATGCTTAGCCATTTGGATGAAATGTGTCCACCAAGACTGCATATTCTACTCTTCGTCAATAAGAAATGGAACTGGAAATGTGGTAACTTTTACAGATTCTTTTTTTTTTTTTTAAAGATTTTATTTATTTATTTGACAGACAGAAAGTGAGCACAAGTAGGGGGAGCAGCAGGCAGAGGGAGAGAGAGAAGAAGGCTCCCCGCTGAGCAGGGAGCCCTATGCGGGGCTCGATCATGACCTGAGCCAAAAGCAGATGCTTAACGACTAAGCTACCCAGGCGCCCCTTTTTAGAGATTCTTGACATTGAAACATTTCTTTTAAAAAAGATTTTATTTATTTGAGAGAGAGAGAGAAATAGAGCAAACACAAGCGATGGGGGGGCAGGGGGAGAGGGAGAAACAGGCTCCCTGCTGAGCAGGAAGCCCGATGTGGGCTCAGTCACAGCACCCTGGGATCATGATCTGAACCAAAGGCAGATGCTTAACCAACTGAGCCCGCCAGGCGCCCCAACATTGAGACATTTCTATACTCAAAACAGCCAGACATATTCTAGTGTACTGAAATGTTACATAAAGATGAATTAATGCGATTTAAAGACCCAATTCTTTTTTTTTTAAAAGATTTTATTTATTTATTTGACAGAGAGAGAGAGAGAGAGATTACAAGTAGGCAGAGAGGCAGGCTGGGGGTGGGGGGAAGCAGGCTCCCTGCTGAGCAGAGAGCCTGATGCGGGGCTTGATCCCAGGACCCTGAGATCATGACCTGAGCCGAAGGCAGAGGCTTTAACCCACTGAGCCACCCAGGCGCCCCTAAAGACCCAATTCTTAAGAAAAAAATAATAATAGCATCAAAAATATAAAATACTGGGCACCTGGGTGGCTCAGTTGGTTGAGCAACTGCCTTCAGCTCAGGTCATGATCCTGAGTTCCGGGATCGAGTCCCACATCAGGCACCCAGCTCCGCGGGGAGTCTGCTTCTTCCTCTAACCTTCTCTCCTCTCATGCTCTCTCTCACTTTCTCTGTCTCTCAAATAAATAAATAAAATCTTTAAAAAATATATATATAAAATACTTTTCTGACTAAAGACATGCAAGACTGTACACTAAAAATTATATAATATTGCTGAGAGAATTTAAGGTCCTAAATAAGAGGAAAACTATACTTTATTCAAAGGGTTGGAGACTAAATATTGTTTTTTTTTTTTTTGTATTAAAGATTTTATTTATTTATTTGTCAGAGAGAGAGAGCACAAGCAGGCAGGCAGAGGGAGAAGCAGACTCCTGGGTGAGTGGGGAGCCCAATGCGGGAGCCCAATGCGGGACTCGATCCCAGGACCCTGGGATCATGACCTGAGCCCAAGGCAGATGTTTAACCGACTGAGCCACCCAGGCGCCCCTGAAAACTAAATATTGTTAAGATGTAGATTCTCTCCAAATTGATCCATCCATGCAATGCAACCCCAATAAAAAACTCAGCAGGCCATTTTATAGAAATTGACAAACTGATTCAAAAATTCTTACGGAAATGTAGAGGACCTAGTATCACCAAAACAAGTAAACAAAACAAAACAAAACAAAACTGGGGAACTTTCTGATTTCAAGACTTTGTAAAGCTTCAGTAACCCAAACAGTGAAGTGTAATGGCATTAAGGCAAACAGATCAGATAAAGAGAATACAGAGTCTAGAAATAGGCCTCATGATTTTTTGACAAAGTATGTAGGCAGTTCAGTGGAAAAAAGATAATCGTTCTAACAAATGGTGCTAGAATATTTGGGTATCCAACATGTAAAACAATGAATGGATATATACATATGTCAAAACGTGTCAAATTGTACATTTTAAATATATATGATTTATTTTATGTCATTTATACTTCAATATAATGCTGTTTAAAAAACAGGAAGACATTATTTCTGAAAATTCAATGTGTAGTTTTCCAGATGATATTGTCAGAAGTCTTGCAAATTTTAATTGGAGTGGCATTTGGGTTAGAATCTCTTAGGGATAGATAAACACAAGAAGAGAGCAACCCTCTACCTTCGTTAAGTTCGCACCAGGCTAAGTCTACATGCTACCATTGGATTATCTTCTTTTGAACTTAAAACATTTCTTATTGGGGCGTCTGGCTGGCTCAGTCAGTAGAGTATGTGACTCTTGATCTCAGGGTTGTGGGTTCAAGCCCCACATTGGGTGGGCAGCCTACTTAAGAAAAAGATATTAAAAAAATGCCTCAGGGTGCCTCCGTGGCTCAGCCGTTAAGCGGCTGCCTTTGGCTCTGGTCATGGTCCCAGGGTCCTGGGATCGAGCCCCGTATGGGGCTCCTTGCTCAGCGGGAAACCTGCCGCTCCCTCTCCTACTCCCTCTGCTAGTGTTCCCTCTCTCACTATTTGGTGTGTCTCTCTGTCAAATAAATAAATAAAATCTTTTTTTTTTTAAAGATTTTATTTATTTATTTGACAGAGAGAGAGATATCACAAGTAGGCAAAGAGGCAGGCAGAGAGAGAGAGGAGGAAGCAGGCTCCCTGCCGAGCAGAGAGCCCGATGCGGGGCTCGATTCCAGGACCCCGAGATCATGACCTGAGCCGAAGGCAGAGGCTTTAACCCACTGAGCTACTCAGGTGCCCCATAAATAAATAAAATCTTAAAAAAAAAAATGTTCTCGTTGTACTGGGTTAGAATTGGTGATCAGAACCAATCATGATGTTTGCTGAAAGTTAAAAGAATAGATTTGTAACTTTGAAATGACAAAAGCAATTCTCTAAAATTCATTCAGATTTTTTTTTCTATCATCCCTTATAATATGCGTTGATACTATTATATTAGGCAGAAAATCCTATTACATTTAGCGGCTCATCATGCTAGGGAAATTAAATGATTCCTAGAATCCCCCAGAGTAAAATTTTAAGAGTAACAGTTTAGCTTTTTGTACACTCTGACAGGTTAATAGCTATTAGAATAACAACCGAACTTACTTTAGTGGTTAAGAGGTTTGCCATTCAAAAGACCTGGGCTAAATGTCCATGGAGCAAAGAAAGGATAAACAAAATATGAAATACATACAAAGCCATATTATTTAGTCTTAAAAAAGAATGGAATTCTGATACATGCTACAACATGGATTAATTGTGACAACATGCTAAATAAGACACAAAATGACAAACATTATGTGATTCCACTCACATGAGGTACCTGGAATAGTCAAATTCATAGAGACAGGGGCGCCTGGGTGGCTCAGTGGGTTAAGCCTCTGCCTTAGGCCTTAGGCTCAGGTCATGATCTCAGGGTCCTGGGATCAAGCCCCGCATCAGGCTCTCCACTCAGTGGGGAGAGCCTCTCTCTCTCTGCCTGCCTCTCCGCCTACTTGTGATCTCTTCCTCTCTGACAAATAAATAAATAAAATCCTTTAAAAAAAAGTTCATAGAGACAGAAAGTAGAAGAGTGGTTACCAGGGGATGGGGGTGGGGGGTGGGGGGTGGGGGGTGGGGGGTGGGGGGTGGCGGTTGGAGAGTTAGTGAGAAAAGAACACAGAGTTTTGTGCTTCATGCTAATGAATAGTACTCTTCAAAAGGGTTCACATGGTAAATTCTATGTTCTGTACATTTTTTTTTGTTCTGTACATTTTCCCACAGTAAAAATGAATATTTTCCAAAGTCCTGGACTAAGTTCTATCACTTAAAAGTTGAGATTTGGGCCACAAGATATGGGAGCCGCAAGTTCTTCATAGGCAAATAGGGATAATACCTACCTCACATGTTTTGTGGGAATGAGATTAGATGAGATAAATCATGTAAAGTATTTAAAAAGTTTTTTGTAGGGGCCCCTGGGTGGCTCAGTGGGTTAAAGCCTCTGCCTTCAGCTCAGGTCATGATCTCAGGGTCCTGGAATCAAGCCCCACATTGGGCTCTCTGCTCAGCGGGGAGCCTGCTTCCCCCTCTCTCTCTGCCTGCCTCTCTGCCTACTTGTGATCTCTCTCTCTGTCAAATAAATAAATAAAATCTTTAAAAAAAGTTTTTTGTGTAAAGTAAAAGGGAAGAAATGGTTTAATATTATATATATATGTCTGCCTCTCTATCTCCAAGGTCAACAGTTGGTTGAATGAAAAAAATGAATGATGAAGAAATGTGTGACCTGTGGGGCTCCTTTTCTCATGTATCTGAGATGTTAGAACAATAGTAATAAAAGGACTACTAATACAATTGTACCCTGATGTTGAATTCACAGAGAGCTTCCGCATATATCACTGTGTTTGAATAACACCATAACAGAAGAGCATGGCAGATGTGAGATGGCTGTTCCCAACCACCAGGAACCTCCCGCAGGGCAGCAATGGGGGTGGTTAGGATGATGGAAGAAAGGAGTATGGTAGACTTAAACTTTACTTATTTATTTATAAAGATTATTTATTTATTTATTTGACAGACAGAGATCACAAGTAGGCAGAGAGGGAGGCAGAGGGAGAGGGGGAAGCAGGCTCCCTGCTGAGCAGAGAGCCCGATGCGGGGCTCGATCCCAGGACCCTGAGATCATGACCTGAGCCGAAGGCAGAGGCTTTAACCCACTGAGCCACCTAGGTGCTAGACTTAAACTTTAAACCCGGATTCAGAGTCCAGGGTCTTTTCCACAGACACAGAATGACCAACAGGACAAAAAAAAAAAAGTGCTAAACGTAAGATCATATGAAGGGTTAGTGGTAGGACCACAGTTTGGATCCTTTGCCCCAGATAGCCTCCCTTCTGTCATGCGTAAAAATTAGTTACTCTGCCTCTGGCAATTAGGCGTTAAAGTGGGAATTCACAGCACCTGAGATGGGGTGGCTTGAAGGTGAGTGAGAGCTAGAGAGGTTGGGAAAGAAAAGCTGGACTCTGATAGCCTCCAAGGAAGAAAGAGCTGTGGCCTAGAATCTCACTCTGTTGCTGTAAGGGAGCCCGGCAACAATGAGGGGAGGCCGTCTCCCTTCTTGGCCCCTGATCTCTCCCCTTCTCAAGTCACTGTCCTGCTCCTTGGCTGTGTGATCCTGCATTTTACAGGGAGTGGAAGATATGAACCAGCCAGAGCTGTAAATAGACGAGGAACCAGAGCTAGTCAAGCTGGAGCTTGACTAGGGATTTTTTTTGCCGGAAGTTGAGGACAGCCACTTAGGCAGGAAGTGAGGGAGATGCCTGCCAAGAAATGGGACAGTCTTTCTTTATTGCTCCAGATCATTTTGCAGCAATGAAAATGAGACTACAGAGTCTCCCGTGTATTATCATCTGTGGCAACGCTTCCTCCGTAATGCCCCGAGCTGTCTTTTTTTGGTTTTGTTTTTACAGAATCGATTTTTAGAGGTTTTGTTTTCTACCGGCAAAATACAATTTCTGCCCTTAAATGCCACCGCCGGAGTGTGTACCAAACCCTCATTTCCTTTACGATGTTCGAATTGAGTCATAGGAAATCTGGATGGCCATACAATCACCGGGAAAAGCGCTTGAAGCGAAGCCTTAGTGAGATGACTCCAACCTCAAACTGCATGGCAAGCACACGGCTTTTCCCAGTGCCTTCATCATGTGAGAGGTGATCTTCCTATAGGCTCTTTTGTTGTCTGCCCGCCTAAGATGCTCTTTCCGGCTCTAATGAGTGAGGCTACAGACACATGTCAGTGCTCCTTTCTCTCTACTCCTCTGACCTCGGATAGCATGCCGCCGAATTCTGTCTCCATCGTTACAACAGAAAGTGCTATCTTTAAAAGACGGCGCCTTTTGCAGTCTTGTAAGAACTCCAGCTGGTCTGGCAAAGGTTATAACCTATTTCACATCTTAAAGGACTACTCTTTATTTTGGGATATCTTTAAAAAGCAACACTCTAACACTACCTGTTTCCTTACGTAAAATTCCCCATATTCTTGACCATGGCGCCTAAGAACACACTTAGGAATCATGGATTCCTACAGGTAAGAGCTGAAAAACTTGATGTGGAGAATTATTAGCCCGTTATGAATTGTACATAGTGAGAATCTTTAAAATAAGCAGAAACTTCTTGAATGAACATTTGTATGACACAATATATTTTCAGATTGAATCAAGGTTGTTGGTCTACTGGCAGATACTAAGAAAATTTCATATGGATATGAAATTGCGATATGGATTTGAAATTGATCACAATCAAAACGATGATGTCTCTATCAGGAAAAGAAATATCTGCTTCTAGTATATAGTGTCCAGAGAGCGTCTGATCTACACTCTATATCTGATGTTGCTTGAGCTGCCTGTAGGTTAAAGAAGCAATGGAGGCCTGTAGAACATGAGTGACTGATGGGGGTGAGTCTAGCACACGGCCCCCTGGAAGAATGGCGCTCTGGGTAGGAAGGGCTGTCTCCTAAAAGGAAAAGGGCCTTAGAGAGGAGATAAAATTCACCAAGGTTAAAGGAGGCACTAGGTGGCATGAACAGTAGATACTTAGAAGGAGATTCTGGAGGAATATATGGGAGTGAATGAGTTTGCTTGGGCTGAGATAACAAGTACCACAGACTAGGGGTGGCTTAAATAACAGAAATTTATTTCCTCATAGTTCTGGAGGCTACAAGTCCAAGATCAAGGTGTTAGCAGTGTTGGTTTATTCTGGAGGCCTTCCTCCTTGGATTTTAGGTGGCCATCTTTCTGTGTCCTAATCTTCTCTTCTTAAATGGATTCAGTCACACTAGGTTAGGAACCACCCCTATGATCTTATTTTACCTTAATTACCTCTTTAAAAGCCCTCTTTCCACATACAGTCAATTCTGAGGTATTGGAGGCAGGGACTCAATATATGAATTTGGGAGAGACACGGTTCAGCCCACAGCAGAGAGCGTTCTAGGCAGAGGCATAGAGACATGAAAGTATATGACAATCATTGAGTGTTTGCTGCAGCCAAAGGGTCGGGTGCTCCTTGGGGAGTGGAAAGATGGGGCTGGAAAGGTAGGTGGCGGTTATAGGGTTGAGGGTCTTGTCTGCCATGCTGTAAAGTTTGGATTTTATCCTGGAGACTATGAAGAGTCATGGAAAATTGTAAATGATGGAAATAGCACAAATTGTGTTTTTGAATTCTCCGTGTGCATTAGGGATTGAATTGTAGAGAAAGATAGTGTTTGAAGGCAGGGAAATTAATTAGGAAGTTAAGGGTGAATCCAGAGAGAGAGGGCAAACGAGGAGGAGATGCTTTTTAGGATGTTGTCTAAAGACTGTAGGAGAGGAGATGGTGTGAAGGAACCTAAAGCTATGAATGAGGGAAGTCAACAGAATAAGTCAAGAACTAGTTCTTTTATGTTTTAAGATTTTATTAAGAGAGAGCACAAGCAGGGGGAGCAGCAGAGGGAGAGGGAGAAGCAGGTTCCCCATTGAGCAGGGAGCCCAGTGTGGGGCTCCATCCCAGGACCCCAGAGCCTGAGCTGAAGGCAGATGCTTAACCAACTGGGCCACCCAGGTGCCCCAAGAATAAGTTCTTGAAAGAAGTCAAAAGGGTGCAAGAAGCATAGAGAAGGTGATCAACGGAAATAAAAGGCGTAAGGATAAGGAGAGATTCAGACACATTTGCAGATGGAGGGGAATGAAAGTAGTTCCTGCCTGCTACCTCTGGTTTTGATTTTGCTTCTGCTGAGAGAATAGTGGATAAAGTCTGGGACTTGAGGATAATGGTAAAGGTTTGAAGTAGATATGATGAATAGAAGGAATTAAAGAATTTCTGGGCCACGCTGAAACACCAGTGTGGTAAGGCTCAGAGGATGGTAATCCTAGAATAGAGAAATCCAACTGGGTTGCTTTCTGCTTGAATGGCTGACACTGTTGATGAGGCCAAAGCCCCAGGCTGAAGGAACCCAAGGGCCTGGGGAGAGAGTGGCTGACATTCTGGGATCAGGCTGAGAGGAAGGAAGAGGAACCAGGAAAGGGCTAGAAGTCTGACAACCTAAGACGCTGAAGGGAGAGGTAAGGCCCGAGAGCCCGTTTAAGGACAGGGAGGCGGGAAATGCCAGAGTGCGAGGGTGGTGGTGAGAACAATGAGGTTTATGATTAAAGAGTTGAGAGGAAGAACAGGGTTTCACTGAAGTTTCAGGGAGTGACAGGGTCTTGAAGTCAGTATTAATGAGTGGAGAGATGTGCTAAGATTACATGGTAGAGTCTGATATTAGACCTATAAGGAAAACTTCCTAAAAGTGCTATCAACATGGCTCTATTATTTGTTCTTTTTTTAAACTTCGGGCTTGGGGAAATATTGGAAACCTCTGCTCTCTAAGGAAGATGAAAGTGAAAAGATAGAGCTCTGAAAGGAACCTACATCTGGGGACCATTAATTATATGTAAAACAAAAACACCCTCAAAACAAGAAACAGGACAGGAGAGGTAAGCAGTGTGCCTCTTGCAATGCTAAATAATTAGCTAGCAAGAATTCTTTGCCTAAATCTTCATAATAAGGCCATTTTATTTGGTTTATACATCCTATAAATCTTGAAACAAGAGAACTTTTATTTAAGTTTTGTTATATAAACTCCCCCTACCCCTGAGAAACAGCTTGAATTCTCTTTTATGTTCTTGCCATCCTCCTGGAGTTATGAGTTTGATTAGTAAAGTGGACCTGTGATTTCTAACTTCACACTCTACACTTAATCTCACTATTCATTATTGCCCTAATTTCTCCCTCCAGAAATCAGTTTCTAGACAGCTTCCTTTTCCAAAAAACTATCTATAATATTAAAATAAAAACTAAAAAAAAGAAAAATCATAAACCTTATTTATTGAGGGTATTCTATTTTTTTTAAGATTTTATTTATTTATTTGACAGAGAGAGAGAGACAGGGAGCGCACAAGCAGGGGGAGAGGCAAAGGGAGAGGGAGAAGCAGGGGACTCGATCCCAGGGACTCTGGGATCATGACCTGAGCTGAAAGCAGTGGCTTAACCAACTGAGTCACCCAGACGCCCTGTTGAGGGTATTCTATAGGAATCTTTAAAGCGAGTAAAGCTAAACATGAATGTTCACAGTATTATTCATAATAGCCAAGAAGTGAAAACAACCCAGATTGTCTATCAGCTGATGAATGAATAAATAAAATACGGTATATCCCTATAATTAAATATCGTTTGGCAATAAAAAGAAATGATGTACCAATATGTGCTACAGCACAGATGAACCTTGAAAATACTACGCTAAATAACAGAAGCCAAATAGGAAAAGCCACATGTTGTATGATTCCACTGTACAAATGTCCAGAATAGGCAAATTCACAGAGACAGAAAGTATATTAGTGGTTTCCAGGGATGGGGTTGGGGTGGGTGGGAGGAATGGGGAATGACTGCTAATAGGCACAGGGCTTCTTTTTGGGGTGATGAAATGTTCTGCAATTAGCTAGCGCTGGTGGCTGCTCGTTGTGAATATGCAGTTACCCTGAGCAATACGGGTGTGAATGGTGCAGGTTCACTTAAATAAGGATTTTTTTTTTTATATAAATACAGCTCAGTACTGTAAATGTATTTTCTCTTATGGTTTTCTTTAATTTTTAAAAAAAGATTTATTTATTTGAGAGAAAGTGTGTGGGAGGGTGGGGCATGGTGGGGGAAGGGCAGAGGGTAAGGGAGAGAGAATCTCAAGCAGACACCCCGCTGAGCGTGGAACCCAGTGTGAGGCTTGATCTCATGAGTCTGAAATCATGACCCAAGCAGAATTTAAGAGTCGGCACTTAGCCAACTGAGCCACCTAGGCACCCCTCTTACGATTTTCTTTTTTTCTTTTTTTAAAGATTTTATTTACCTGACGGAGAGAGAGCACAAGCAGGGGTGCGGCAGGCAGAGGGAGAGGGAGTGGCAGGCTCCCCCGCTGAGCAGGGAACCCGATTCGGGACTCGATCCCAGGACCCTGAGATTATGACCCGATCCGAAGGCAGACACTTGACTGACTGAACCACCCAGGTGCCCTTGATTTTCTTAATAACGCTTTATTTTCTCTAGCTTACTTTATTGTAAGAATACAGTATGTAATACATACAACACATAAAATATGTATTATCAAGTGTTTATGTTATTGGTAAATCTCCTGGTAAGCAGACTATCAGTAGTTAAGTTTGGGGAGGAATCAAAAGTTCTCTGCAGATTTCCAGCTGGTAGGGGAGCAGTTCCCCTAACTCTTGAGTTGTTCAAGGGTCAACAGCACTAAAAAACACTGAGTTATATATCTTGAAAAGGTGAATTTTATGGTATCTGAATTATATCAGTAAAAAAATAATGTGAATAAAGCTACTACAGATTAAAGTCTATATGATACATAGGGCATGCTCCAAAGTAATAAAGCATCTACTCCAATTTAATGCCCCATGGTTAGTTTATTTTGCTTTGTTTTACCATACTATACTATATATATACTATATCATATACTCTGTAATATTACTATATACCCCTAAGATATAAAGTTACCTAACTTACGTTTGACCTCATTTTTAAAATTTTAAAAATTGTATCTTTTAATCAGTTGGTCATACTTCCTTTTTGTTTGAATTTAAGATTTCTACACACAGTAAATGTTTCTTATTTACACCCATAGTTTGAAAAGTATTGCTACACAGGCCAAAATCTTTTTTTTTTTTTTTTTAAGATTTTATTTATTTATTTTTATTAGAGAAAGGGAGAGAGTGAGAGAGAGCATGAGAAGGGAGAAGGTCAGAGTGAGAAGCAGACTCCCTGTGAAGCTGGGAGCCTGATGTGGGACTCGATCTCCGCTCTCCGGGATCATGACCTGAGCCGAAGGCAGCCGCTCAACCAACTGAGCCACCCATGTGCCCTACACAGGCCAAAATCTTTTTTTTTTTTTTAATTTTATTTATTTATTTTAACAGAGAGAGAACACAAGCAGGCAGAGAGGCAGGAAGAGGCAGAGAGAGGAGCAGGCTCCCTGCCGAGCAAGGAGCCTGATGCGGGACTCGATCCCAAGATGCTGGGATCATGACCTGAGCCAAAGGCAGCTGCTTAACCAACTGAGCCACCCAGGCGTCCCAACACAGGCCAAAATCTTAATGGTGAATCTGGGTCTGTAGTCCATGAGTCAAACAGCTAGCAGTGGAATCAACCAGTAAGAAATACCGTGCAATTTGACACACTCTCTCATACTGCTTTGGGGAAATCAGACAAATGGTAATTGGTTGAGGTACCATGTTATAATTCAAGAAAAGTAGGTGATTGGGTCAAAGGAGATGTCACTGATTTGAGCAAGATTTTCTTCTTTACCAAGATTAGTTAAATGCATTCATGGTGTCTTTAAAAAAAAAAAAAAAGGAAGGAAGGAAGGAAAGAGAAAAAGGATGAGGGAGCTTTGGAGACTTCTAAGGTCTGGGCTAACATGCCCTGCTGGCCTGAGATGGGGTTTGAGGTCGGACTGGTGTTGCTTCGTCTGGTCAGAGAGAGATACTCCCACACTAAGTGCACCAATGTGTAAGAAGAGAGGAGTCAGGACTCAGACTTCCTGTAATTTACCCCAAACAAGGCGGCTCTGGACTGAACTGTTGTGATAGTTAGTTTTCTAAAATTGGCCGTCAACAACTCCCCTCCCTGAATGCATATTTTGTTCCTCATTTTTAGAAGGAGCTGCTATAACAAAACAGCATGCATGGAGTGGCTTGAAAAATAGAAACTTATTTTTGATAGTTCTGGAGGCTGGAAGCCTGAGATCAGGTCTGGTGGGGGCCGTCTCTCAGGTTGTAAATGGCCGACTTTTTGTTTCCTCACAAAGGGCAACTAGCTCTTGGGCCTCTTCTCATATGGCCACTAATCCTATTCATGAATACTGCATCCTTATGACCTGGTCATAAAGCCTCCCAAAGGCTCTACCACTGATACCATTACATCGGGGATTAGATTTCAATGTATGAATTTGGGGGAGACACAAGCAGTCAGTCCATGCCAGGAAGTTTATTTCCCTTCCCCTTCAGTCTTGTGGCTTGCTTTGCCCAATAGAACACAGCAGAAGTGGCTTTCTGGGACTTCCAAGTTCAGGTCTTAAGGGAACTGGTACTTCATTTCCTGTACCTTGGAGCCCTGAGCAATCATGTAAGAAATCCAGACTCCTGGGGTGCCTGAGTGGTTCAGTTGGTTAAGTGTCTGCCTTCGACTTGGGTCATGATCCCAGGGTCCTGGGATTGAGTTCAGCATTGGGCTCCCTGCTCAGCGGGGAGCCTGCTTCTCCCTCTCCCTCTACTTCTGCACTTCCCCTGCTTGTGCTCTCTCTCTCTTGCCAGTAAATAAATAAAATCTGAAAGAAAGAAAGAAAGAAAGAAAGAAAGAAAGAAAGAAAGAGAGGAAGGAAGAAAGAGAGGAAGGAAGGAAGGAGGAAATCCAGACTCCAGCTGGAGAGAGGCCACATGGAATGACCCTGGAGGAGGAGCTATCATATGGAGACACCAAAAGGAGGAACACTGAGGCACCAAACATATGAGTAAAGAAGCATTTTTATGTTCCAGAACCAACCACTGTTTTTTTTTTTAAAGATTTTTTTATTTATTAGAGAGAGAGAGCGAGAGATCACAAGCAGGCAGAGAGGCAGGCAGAGAGAGCAGGGAAGCAGGCTCCCTGCTGAGCAGAGAGTCCAATGCGGGGCTCGATCCCAGGACCCCGAGACCACGACCTGAGCCGAAGGCAGAGGCCTTAACCCACTGAGCCACCCAGGCGCCCCCAGAACCAACCACTGTTAATGCAGTTACACAGGGACTCCAAATAAGACCAGAAAAACCACTCAGCCAAAGCCTTGACCACCCACAGAATCATGAGAAATAATAGAACTGCTACTGTTTTAAGTCACTAAGTTTTGGGATTTTTAGAAATATCACAAGAGGTGACTAAGAAATTGAAATCTGGAAGTATGGTGCTTTTGTAACGAAGACCTAAAAACATGTGGCACTGACTTTGGGACCATTGGGTAGAGGGCTAGAAGGCCTTGGGGAGACTGTAAATGAAGGCAGAAGGACAGTGATAAAATTACCATATGCCGGAGAAAAGGCAACTCCTGTTCTGTAACGGTGGAAAGTTTGGTAACACTGTCAGCTGTAGTGATAAGCAAGATAGAACTTGCTTCTGAACTTGCGAATATGGCTGAAAAGATTGCCGGGTACAATATTGCCAGTACCCCTTAGTTTCTTTTAGCTGCAGATAACGAAATATGAATAGAGAGTGGTCAAAGTCAGGACTTTGCTGGCAAAGAGCAAATCCAAATTGCAGCCCACTAGACGATAGGGCTTCTGAGAATTTTAAGTGCACGTCTCTTCGATTTTCTCTGCCAGGCAAAAGGGCTTGCAAGAACCGGAAGGGCATTGTCCCATAGTATCGGACTCTGAATCCAAGGTGGAAGGGGTCTGTTTCAAAGAGATTTGTGGGTAGCTTTCATCTAATGGATTATAATCTGATACACAGGAAGCCCACAAAGTTGTTGTTGTTGTTTTTAAAGATTTATTTACTTATTTTAGAGAGGGAGAGAGAGGAAGAGAATCCTCCAGCAGATTTCCTGCTAAGCATGGAGCCCAACCTGGGGCTCAGTTCCCAGACCCTGAGATCATGACCTGAGCCAAAATTCAAGAGTCGGTCACTCAATACTCAATTGACTGAGCCATACAGGGGCCTCTGCCCACAAAGTTTTGTTGTTGTTTTTTTTTAAACCAAGTTCTAGGGACGCCTGGATGGCTCAGTTGTTAAGCATCTGCCTTCGGCTCAGGTCATGATCTCAGGGTCCTGAGATTGAACCCCACATCGGGCTTCCTGCTCCTTGGGAAGCCTGCTTCTCCCTCTTTCTTCTCCCCCTGCTTGTGTTCCTTCTCTCACTGTGTCTCTCTCTGTCAAATAAATAAATAAATCTTTAAAAAAAAAAAAAAAACAAGTTCTACAAGCATGAACTGAAGGGACAGAGATAGGTTAATAATAAAAGAGGCCTGGGAGCCTCCAATGTCCTCTGGGCAAGAAGCAGAAGAGAGAGCTACTCAGCTGTAAACACTGGCCATTTGTCACAGAAAAGAAGGAATGACCCCCCGGAGGCAGAGCCAAGGTCCTAGAGAATCTAAAAGAACCACTTGTAGCAAGCAGAACTAGGCCTTAATCAAGAAACATTTCTGACCTCTGAGTCGCAGGAAATGACAATGTGTATTTGGCTGAATTTCAGAAGTGCTGCGGTCCGCTCACTGCCATATGCCTCTCACTCCCAACCGCCTTCTGAATGGAGGCATCGTGCTTATCGAACTGTCCCCATCGCACCATTGTATTGTTGGATGCATGTGGGGCACATGATTTGTCTTTTTCCTTCAAAGGTCTCTACTGCTGAGGTGCTGTACCTGAGAAGCCGCCCTGGAAGTAGCACTTGAAGGGCTCCTGGATCCTATTTAGCTGACGAAATCCTGGTCTCTGACCTGATGCCATAATAGTAGGAGACTTGGAGGGGTTTTTGAAAAGGGGTGAGTATATTTTGCACAGGGGAGGGGAGTGAATTGTTACGGCCTGAGGGCGGTCCGTGGTAGTTAGTCTCCAAAGATCGTCTCCCCAGAGAGTTCACTCTGTGTATGCTCGCCACTCTTCACATCAAGGGATGGCCTCATGTCCCTTTCCTTGAAGCCAGACTGGCTCCGACCAGTTGAATGTGGACAAAGTGACATTCTGGGTCTTGTGGACATAGACTCACTAAGAAAACGGGCAGCTTCTTCCTGTTGTTCCTGAAATACTCCCTCTGTGAACCAGCCGCCAGGCTGGGAGACACCCAGAGCTGCTTGGAGAGGCTATTGGGAGAGGACCCAAGTGCCCATGCCAACAATGCCAGCTGGGTAGCACCAGCCAAATGAGAGAGGCTCTTTGGGGTCTACCAGCAGTCCCAGTGCCTACCAGATGCCACCTGAAGCAGAAAAATGACACGGAGGGGCACCTGGGTGGGTCAGTCAGTTAAGCATCCGACTCTTGATTTTGGCTCAGCTGGTAATCTCAGAGTCGTGAGATCGAGCCCTGCATTGGGCACCATGCTTGGCGGGTGTGGAGTCTGCTTGAGATTCTCTCTCCCTCTCCTTTTGCCCCTTCCCCTCCCTCCCTCTCTTAAAACAAACAAAAAAGAATGTGCAACGGTGCCTTTTGCATGTCTTGGGGAAATATTTTATAATTAATAGGTAAATTTCAAGTTTAACACAGAGAAAAAGATGATTTTCAATTAAAAAATATTATTCTAGAAACCTTTATATTAGTAAGTACCAGAAAGGTCTTATTTTACATACAATGCTAATGTATGTATAGATAGCCAAAGCCTTGCTTCATCATAGTCTCAATAAATAGACTTTCTGGGCGCCTGGGTGGCTCAGTTGGTTGAGCGACTGCCTTCGGCTCGGGTCATGATCCCGGAGTCCCGGGATCGAGTCCCATATCGGACTCCCGGCTCTGCGGGAAGTCTGCTTCTCCCTCTGACCTTCTCCCCTCTCATTCTCAGTCTCTCTCTCTCTAATGAATAAATAAAAAATTTTAAAAAAAATTAAAAATAAATAAATAAATAGACTTTCTTCTTTTAGTAAGTGTTATTCGAAGAGGAAGATATATTTGTGGCTTATGTGATAATAAATTTCTATGGAAAAATATTTTTTTTCTTGTTACTTACGGAATTTTTGGTTGTCTTAATGCTGTCAAACAACCTGACAAAGATCTATTCATTGCGTCATACTTTGCTTAAAGTTGATATTTGTGACATAAATATAAAGTGCAATAAAAGACAATTATGGGGGTGCCTGGGTGGCTCAGTTGTTAAGCATCTGCCTTTGGCTCATGTCATGATCCAGCGGGCCTCGGATCGAGCCCTGTGTTGGGCTCTCTGCTCAGCAGGTAGCCTGAGTTCTTCCCTCTCCCATTCCCCCTGCTTGTGTTCCCTCCCTCGCTGTATCTCTCTCTGTCAAATAAATAAATAAAATCTTAAAAAAAAGAAAAATTTATGTTTGATAGGTACAACATTCCTGAGATTTTGGCTTAAGAAAAATAATGTGGATTAGAACACTAACATGAAAAAAAATCTCCAAACAGCATGAAATATCTGCTTGAAAGCCCCATGTCTAAGACAGAATCTGTGGTTGAAGAATAGTGACATTTCTATACTTTCCCAAGATAGCTCATTTCAATGTATTCACAAATGATTGGGTGGTTATATTTAGCTAACAATTCTATACAAAGGAGTCTCTTAGCACTTTCTTTAGCAGTATAGTTTTATATAAATGTGAGCAATGGCTTTAGGCCAAATCGTTCCTTTCATTTGCTTGTTCTAGACTTTCACAATTTCATAATCTGGCTGATCTTGGCGTTATTTTTTTCTGGTTGGTAGGGACTTTACGACACTTTAATTGTGAACCAAAATATTGATGGAGACAGTGCTGAGAAGTCTAGCAGGCAGTGGGTCTCTTGAGGATCTTGTCTCTGTCCCCTGCCATGGGGCCCTTGTTCTGCCCTGGCTGCTTTTTGCTAGTGACTCGAAGTGAATTGTTGTCGAGTGTTTCTCTGAGACTTGTTCGCTTCCCAACTCATTTAACCCCACTCAGTCTCTCCAAGTTAGCATAGGTGTTCCCCACTCCAGGAAACCCTCCAGTTAGGTTCAATAGGTTCAATTAGACTTCACTTTTAACTTCTTTAACAAGAATAGCTCATAGGCAATGCAATATAAGTTATATCGCACCCCTACAGGAGGTTTATAATGCTTGGCTGTCCAGCTTTTAGTGATGCCAAAGTGACCTGGTAACGGCTTAATGTTTACATGGAAAAGGGAACTATCAATTGTCTCCTAAATAGTTTTAGCATCCATTGATGAGCACCGCCTAAGCCACAAAATAGTGGTTTTCAAACTCTCTCATCCCTTTTGCATTTACTAACTTGATTTCTCTCTTCAATAAGGACTGTTTGGTGATTCTAAAATACAGTTTGTATAGGAGAGGCAAGATAAATTCTCTTTTCTTTTCCATAATTTTCTAATTTTCCAAGTAAGGGCACATGCCTGTTGTTACTAAAATGTGTCTTCCCCTGCACCCCACCCCAGCCTCCTGGCCCAAGTCATATGTTGTAGTCCTAACTCCCGGTATCTGTTTTTGGAGATAGGCCTTTAAAGAAGTACTTAAGTTAAAATGAGCTCATTATGGTAGGTCCTCATCCAATATGGCCAGTGCACTTGGAAGAAGAATTTTAGATACAGATATACAGAGGGAAGATCATGTGAAGACCCTGGGCGGAAGTGGTCAACCGGAAGCCAGGTAGAGAGGCCTCAGAAGACATCAAATTTGCCAACACCTTGATCTTGGATTTCTGGCTTACAGAATGGTGAGGAAATAAATTTCTGTTGTTTAAGCCACCCAAATTGTGATTCTTTATAATGGCTGCCTGAGCAAACTAATACAATGCCCGAGTTCTAATGGTGACCAGTGACTTGTGTATTTAATTAGTTTCTTTCTCGCTTTCCTATCATTATGAATTCATGGATTTTATACATTCAGTGTGTTTCCATCAGTTGCCATCAGTTTTTCTTTTGGATGTTTAAATTGGTCCGTATTTGGCCAGAGGAAGCCCCAGAGGAAGCTGACTTTTGTGTCATTTTGTTATAACCCCAACATTCTTTGATAACTTCCTTGCTTTCGAGTAGAAGACACCCCAGGCTCATTTTGTACATTTTCTGTTTCGGGGTTAGGCCTGTTCATTGCTACTGGGTTTGTCATTGCTTCTAGGCTCTTTCAGGAAATAAAAAAAAATAGGACTTTTACTTTTTTGTTTTTCTATGTATTTCATCTCTTACATGGAAAGTTTTGGATTCTAACAAATTAACATAATTATCTGCTGTCTAATATCCATAAAATAGTTTTAAAAATGAAACCGGGCGCCTGGGTGGCTCAGTTGGTTAAGCAACTGCCTTCGACTCAGGTCATGATCCTGGAATCCCGGGATCGAGTCCCACATCGGGCTCCCAGCTCCATGGGGAGTCCGCTTCTCACTCTGACCCTCTCCCCTCTCATGCTCTCTCTCACTCTCTTTCCTAATAAATAAATAAAATCTTAAAAAAAAATAAAAATAAATAAAAATAAAAATGAAACCAACTGGTTTTTTTTTTTTAAATAATTCTTAGGCTATTAAATGAAATTTAAAATTTTCCTCTCTTTTTGTTCTTAGGATTTGTATTCCTAGGAATAGATATAGTCAAAGTCTTGTGTTCTAAAAAAATCTTAAAATAGATCTTTCGTGTGGTTCTATCACCAACCTGATATACAGCTAAGTTCATTTGTTTTATTTTATTTTCTTTATCGTTTTTTATTCTTGTAATTCATTTGTTTTAGAATAGTTGTCTCGGTAGTCTATCGGGCAGTGTCCTTTGTTTACTTTATAGGCATCCTTAGAAAATACTTTTCTGGGGTGGCTGGGTGGCTCAGTGGGTTAGGCCTCTGCCTTCGGCTCAGGTCATGATCTCAGGGTCCTGGGATTGAGCCCTGAATTGGGCTCTCTGCTCAGCGGGGAGCCTGCTTCCCCCTCTCTCTGCCCGCCTCTCTGCCTACTTGTGATCTGTCTCACTCTCTGTCAAATAAATAAATAAATAATCTTAAAAAAAAAAAAGAAAATGCTTTTCTTCAAGCTGTAATGAGAACTGAGGTTAAAAGATGGAAGAAATGAGAAGAAACACAAGAGTTCTGGGACCTCATCTTCCTACTTCTATGCATCATTTAATAGTTCAAAGCAATGCATCCAGGATTCCCTGAATAAACTGTTCCCTGACAAAACACCTTAATCATCACTTCAATTTAGATAATCCTGGTCCATGTCTTGAATACTGAAGCCTTAATGTTTCTAGGCTCTTGCTTGTCCTTGACTACCAAAGCCGCTTGATATATTGAACATGGTCTCCAATATACACACATAAACACACGTTTCTTTATGCTGTTAGACCGGATCGTTTACTTTGTGTAAAATGACATTTGACTGTTGTGGGACAAACACGTTTAAATAGAAAGTACAAGAACTCTGGAGTCAGATGGAATTAGTTTTATAAAGCCTAATAATGAGACTATCGTAAAATAACCTTTTATGGACTTGATGTCCTTAGCTGTAAAAGAGATATAATAATACATACTTACAGAGTTAGTAAAATAGGTCCCAATTGTAAAGTGGCTAACACAATATCTGGCACACAATAAGGGTTTAATAACCATCATTCTCTTAACCTAAATAGCCCCTATATTATATATAAACAGAAGCAGTAAAAATCGTTTGATCTTGAAGATGATTATATGAGTAGTGCTTCTTCCCCTGATACTTAGGTCATTTTAATCTAACTCTACATTAAAGGAGCAACAACCTGAGCTATAATTTATTGCTTCAGTTGACCAGGAAGCCAAAGCATTAAGAAGTCTTTTTAGTGGGGCACCTGGGTGGCTCAGTGCGTTAAAGCCTCTGCCTTCGGCTCGGGTCGTGATCTCGGGGTCCTGGGATCGAGCCCCACGTCAGGCTCTCTGCTCGGTGGGGAGCCTGCTTCCCCTTCTCTCTGCCTGCCTCTCTGCCTACTTGTGATCTCTCTGTCTCTCTGTCAAATAAATAAATAAAATCTTCTAAAAAAAAAGAAGTCTTTTTAGTTATGTTAATTTATATAAAGGCACAGAGTAAAATAAAAAAAAGTGGCTATTTCAGTCAGAGGATCTCTTACAGACCTTTGGGATATCCCAAAGGTAGTTTCTAGAGGGAGAGTCCTCAATAATTTTCCAGAGTCACTCAAGAAAACCTCCAAATTTCATCCCCCTCTTTGGGGATCTTTTACTCCACCTATATTCCTGTATTCTCATTCAGAGTAAAATGAAGCACAAGACTCCTAACATTTTTTTTTTTTTAAGATTTTATTTACTTGACACACACACAGAGAGAGAGAGAGTACGAGCAGGGAGAACAGCAGAGGGAGAGGGAGAGGGAAAAGCAGACTCTCCGATGAGCAGGGAGCCCAATGCGGAATTCCATTCCAGGATCCCGGGATCATGAACTGAGCTGAAGGCAGATGCTTAACCGACTGAGCCACCCAGGTGCCCCAAGACTCTTAATTCTAGTTCTAAATTTCAACTTGGCAGTGAGACATCTGGTGGGAACAATGCTTTTCTTAGGGTTGGTGCTCACTTTTGTTTTCTTTTTAAATAATCATCCTTGTCACTTGGTAGCTAAAAAAGCAAGGGAAGAGAATGCTCTTCATCAGATTTTTACTGCAGCAAGAAGTACTTCTTCTTAATCAGTATAATAGCAACTTTCAAAGGGTTGTTGTTTTCTATGGAGCACACGTTCCAAGACATTTTAATGTGTATTATATGGGAAAGTACACATTTGATAATGCTGGGTTAAGGAGATTTAATAAGTCTCTTTATGCAGAACTTCTCAGAAGCTTAAATATACCAATGTATACTATCAGTCTTCTGAAGAGGGTTGTGGAATGCAGCACTTCCTAAACTTACCTGATCCTGAATCCTTTGTACCACAGAGCAGCTTGGAAGATCATTGTTGTACAGAACACACTCCAGAAAACAATGCCTTATGATTTAAAACTATATGCAAGAGGAATATTGGATCACTGTGCTCCTAAAGCACATTAGTAGTTTTCAGGATGGTATAAGTTCTTTGCTTTGGCTACTGCGAGAGTTGTTTGGCTGTACAAAGTAGAAACCCATTGCAAATCAATTTGAACAGAGAGCCAAAATTCTTGGTGAAACATAGAGTTATCTCATAGAATCCTAGGTCAGAAAATATAGGGGCTTTAGGAGGACTAGACTGGAACTAGAAAGTCAGAATTTGTGACTAAGGGACCATAGGGTTGATAACCCACACCTTTTCCTGCTTGCCCTCTTTTCTTTTCCTTTCTTTTGAGGAGCTTGGTCTGTACCTGGCAAGAAAGTGTCTGATGTAGCCTTGATTCTGGGTTCTTCAAGCAGTCAATAGTATTTGTTGCAATGTTCTAAACCCAACTTCTCAAGAGAGAGAGAATCTTTACTGCCCAGCTTAGGTCAGGTTTTCACCCAACCCTACTCCAGTTGGCTGTGGCCAGGGGTTCATGTGGTATAGATGGGAAGACTTAGGCCTATCCATCTGTAGGGTAAGGAGAATGGATTTTTCTTAGAATGAGGGGGCTCTGAGATAAGAAGGCACCACCAAAGTAACATCAGTCATGGCTCCTCTCTAAGAATCATCTTAGAGAGGCACTTGGGTGGCTCAGTTGGTTAAGCGTCTGCCTTTGGCTCCTGTCCTGATCCTGGGGTCCTGGGATCGAGCCCGATGTCGGGCTCCCAGCTCAGCAAGGAGTCTACTTCTCCTTCTTCCCCTCCTCCCCAACTCGTATGTTGTGCTCTTTCTTTCAAATTAATAATAAAAAAAATCTTTAAAAACCATTATTATAAGAATCATCTTAGAAAGAAGGGTAGCCTTGGTTGCCGTATTTCATATACTGATAATAGCAAATTGATTTAGAATGTCCTTCATAGAACCTACTTGTGAATCTATTATGAATATTAGGCATGATCAATCTTTATCAATAACTTAATTCTTTCTACTTTGGGGTATACGGATTCCCTGCCCCTTGACACTGGATGTGGCCATGAGCCCTAACTTGGCCAGGAAATGTTACTTTGACATGGAAGCATTTAGAGACTGAAGCAGCCTGAAGCTGCCAAGCCAACTCAGGGACCGCTTGGTGGATCTCCAGCAGACTTAATGCAAGAGAAGTATATTTATGCTGTTAAACCTCTAATTCTAGAGTTATCTGTTATCGTATTATAATCTAGCCTGTCCTCTAGGATATCCAAATATTCTTTGAAATGAATAACACAAGTTTAAAAACTAATGAAAGTGAAATATTATACTGAGCTGATGTTAGTCTGAGAGGCCCGACTTTGGTAACCCAGGCCTATGTACAACATTCCCCAATTTCCAGGTCAATTGATGAAACACTTACGATGTATTTTGGTAAGTAATCTTCCCCTTTCCATGACTTGAACATTAAGTATCCTATAAAGGCAAATAAAAATATTATTTTCCTAAGCTCTCATTTTGTAAGACCACGAAGCATTATTAGAAAATGATCAGTTTTCTTCAGTGTTTCTTAGTGAACTAAATGTGCTGACATTTATTAGTTATGTACATTACATCAGGTGAGCACCAATGCCTCTGACTTTTTTCAGAATCATCGCACTGTGCTCAAACTGTTACCTTGAAAAAAAAAGTTCAGGAAGTGTAGGGAACATAACTCGTGTCCTTTCCTTACACAACCCTATTTTGCTCAGATACCTATCTGTGTCTCATACAGCCATGTGCCTGAGGAAGTTGATCTCTCCTCTAGCTCCAAGGAGGTACTGAATGGTCTTAGGGGAACCCCATTTCTCCTGCCAGTGTTTGGCTCAGGTATGGGCATAAAACCTAATTTCGCCCAGTGAACGAAGAAGTCTGCTGGAGGGTTTCTGAGACAGGTTTCCTTTTTTTTTTTTTTTTTTCTAATGCGGGGCTATTAGAAGAGATGGTTTCTTCCCTGCCACCATCCCCAAATATTGTCATTTCTGATGTGTTGCCTGGAACTGCTATGGCGTCTTCCTGGTTAGCCTGAGGATGACAACAGAGGAGGCTCAGAGAAGACGGCCCCGATATGGAAAAGAACCAGGATCTTTGAAACTAGTATTGAGCCACAGAATCTATTAATTGTGAAGTTCTCTCTGGACTTTGATTCATAGGATACATAGGACTTTGATACATAGGATACATACCGAATCAGAATTTCTGTAACTTGCAACTAAAAGCAGTCCTAGGGGGGTGCCTGGGTGACTCAGTCAATTGAGTGTCTTTGGCTCAGGTCATGGTCCCAGGGTCCTGGGATTGAGCCCCGCATGGGGCTCTCTGCTCATTGGGGAGCCTGCTTCTCCCTCTTCCTCTGCTGCTCCCCCGCTTATGCCCTCTCTCTCTCTGTCAAATAAATAAATAAAATCTTAAAAAAAAAGCAATCCTAGGTAAGACAATAATATGTTCACTTTTCTAGATTGACATATGCCTTTTATGTTGTCTCTGGGAAAATAGTATGCAAAATTTTCTTTTAAGAATCTCTAAATCTTGGGGTGCCTGGGTGGCTCAGTGGATAAAGCTTCTGCCTTTGGCTCCGGTCATGATCTCAGGGTCCTGGGATCGAGTCCCATGTCTGGCTCTCTGCTCGGCAGGGAGCCTGCTTCCTCCTCTTCTCTCTGCCTGCCTCTCTGCCTACTTGTGATCTCTCTCTGTGTTGAAAAATTAAAAAATAAAATCTTAAAAAAAAAAGAATCTCTAAATCTTGGGGCGCCTGGGTGGCTCAGTGGGTTAAAGCCTCTGCCTTTGGCTCAGGTCATGATCTCAGGGTCCTGGGATCTAGCCATGCATCAGGCTCTCTGCTCAGCAGGGAGCCTGCTTGCCCCTCTCTCTCTGCCTGCCTCTCTACTTACTTGTGATCTCTCTTTCTCTCTCTGTGTCAAATAAATAAATAAAATCTTTTAAAAAAAAAGAATCTCTAAATCTTTACTATGAATTACGATAGAGATTAAATGACAAAACTCTAGTAGTTTCTGGGATGATAACTGGACTCTTTATTTCAAAGTATTGTTTATTTATGTAATCTCTACACCCAACATGGATCTTGAACTCAAGACCCTGAGATCAAGAGTCACATGGCCTTTTGACTGAGCCCCCCCTGAACTGTTTAATCAGTCAGCATTTTTTTAATTATTTATTTTTTTTTGAGAGAGAGAGCGAGCAAGAAAGAGCAAGTGCAAGCATTCAAGGTGGGGGGAGAGGGAAAGAGAATCTCGAGCAGTCTCCATGCTTTGAGATCATGACCTGAGCCGAAACCAAGAGTCAGACATTTAACTGACTGAGTCACCTGGGTACCCCAATCAGTCAGCATTATTTGAAATACTATGAGCAACTCTAGAATAGAGAACAGTTCTTTAAATATAAGTTTTGTTCACAGGTAACTTATGGTATGGTTCCAAAAATCAAAATCATGCTCTGTTAAGTGGGAGAATGAAAATTGAAAATCTGCTTCTTTGTGATGCCTGGCAGTGTCTGTGTATTGCTCTTAATGGAACAGGGAAAGGGGACGAGTAAGCACTGCCTGGCACCTAATATCAGAAGTCCAGAAAAGTAAGGGAAAATGAAAGTGGTTTATTTCAATTCTTCAAATTGTAATCAAAGTACTTAGGCATCCCATAGGTTTTTACCATGTTCTTATATACTTATTTGTGTAACTGTTGATTTGTCTAAACTAACAGATTGCAAGCTCCTTGGGGGCAAAGACCATGTTTATTTTGTTCTTTACTGCTTCAAAGCCTAAGGCAGTGGCATGGAGTGGTACTCAAGAAAATAATTTCATATGAACAACAACAAAAAGTGAAGAAAAGGATATTCTAAATATATGGGGACTGTTTTCTGGATGCTGGATATATGATAGCTTAATGTAGAGAGAAAAAATGTGATATGGGTAACAGTGAAAAATGCTATTTCGTGATTTTATATAGGGTACTTTAAAAAGTTGAGATATAATTGACATATAACTAAGTTTAAGGTGTATGAAGTGTTGATTTGATACCAAATACATTGTAGTATGATTGCCACTACAGCTAGCTAACACCTCCGTCACCTCACACAATTATTTCTTTTTTGTGATCAGAACATTTAAAATCTAGTCTTTTAGTAACTTTTAAGTATATAATACAGTATTGTTAACTGTTAACTGTAATCAATATAAGACTGTGCGTTAGATCCCCAGAACTTATCTTTTTTTTTTTAAAGGTTTTATTTATTTATTTGACAGAGAGAGAGATCACAAGTAGGCAGAGAGGCAGGCAGAGAGAGAGAGGGGGAAGCAGGCTCCCCGTTGAGCAGAGAGCCCGATGTGGGGCTCGATCCCAGGACCCTGAGATCATGACCCGAGCCGAAGGCAGAGGCTCTAACCCACTGAGCCACCTAGTCGCCCCCAGAAATTATCTTATAACAGCAAGTTTGTACCCTTTGACCAAAACCTCCCTAATTTTCCCAGCCCCCAGGGTACATTTTTTTTTTTTTTTTTTGGCGAGTGGTTCCCTTCCCCTGTAAAGTTACTATCCTGTTTGTCTCACTGAGTCTTCATTGCTCATGTAGAATAGTAGGTATCCTGCTAGAATCTTCTCTGAGAACTGCCTGCTATAGTAGTAAAGGTCATTCATAGGGATGTTTCTACTGTATGACCCCTACCTACTTGGCTAAGGCCGATGGGGCCCTTGATAGAACTTGACCTAAACTGGGCCAATCAGATCCCCTTTCTTGTGAATATGAATTGACTCCCAGTGACCGTGAGTTGGAAATGGAGTTCTTTATCAGGTAATTTAGCAAGCAGTAGCCAATCCTGAAACGCTGCCTAGCTCACTGAGATAGTGTGACCTGCTTTGGCAAGGCACTTTCAAGGTGGTCAAAAGTGCAAGCAAGAAAGATGTAACTGCAAATAGAGAAACAGGTAATTGACTCAAGGACTTGATAGTGTGAATTGAAGGGAATGGGTAGATTTGAGCGATATTGAGATTGAAGAAGTAGCTATATTTGGCCAAAAGACAGTGATAAATTGAAGATGATTCTACTACTCTACGACCGGGGAACACTTTCAATTAGTATTGGAGTGGTTGGTTGCTGGGCAAAGAAGGCTCTCTGGGATTCTTCAGCTTTTTAAGTAATGGTTCCTCTCCGTTTCCACAAGCAGCAGTGTGAAAAGCAACTATAAAACCTCACGACTAAAACAGCAGTAAACGCTTTAGGAATTACTCTGTCAGGACTAGTCATAAGTTTATATTGATGGTGGGTACAAAATGTGACCTAGTTAGCTTCCCTCTGTTTCATAGCTAGAGTGTACCCAGATGCCTATTTTATAAATGCATTATTCTGGTAACAAGGGAGCTAGATTGGTAACAAGGGAGCTAAATAGTGCATATTAATGAATGTATTAAAAAATAAAATCAAGTTGCCTGTGTCTTTGAGAATTTCAAATTTACAGAAAAAACTTTTTTAACCTGTCTCAGTAGGTCACTCTCATAGGGCTAAGAAAAACCTTAATGTGGTTTTATTATAAATAATGACTCAGTTGCTGCTTATAAGGACTTATTAGAAAAATTTTGCTGAAAGGGAATGGATCTTTCTGTTAGATTGGAGTCTGAAATCTGGCTTCTGCTGTTTACTAGTTGTGTGACTAATTCAACTTACATTACCTTTCTGATATTGTTCCCTCATCTATAAAATGGGGATAGCAACCAATTCATATTTTTATTATGAACTAGTCTTTATTTTTTATTTTTTAGTAATCTCCACCCAACGTGGGGCTCCAACTCACAATCCTGAGATCAAGAGTCACATGCTCTATCAACCGAGCCAGCCAGGCTCCCCATGAACTAGACTCCTTGAAAGAAGCTTCTAGGATCAAAATTTTTTGGAACAGTATTACATTCTTGCAACACATACTTGGAAGTTTACGTAAAGAATTCCTTCTACAGTTGGAGTTCATGGCGTAGTTAGGTGAGGGGGAGATGGGATGAAATCCTAATATTAACACTATCCTTTATTACTACTTATAAGCCTTTCCTGTTGTGCCAGGTACTGTTGCTGCAAGTTTTACACATATCTCATTTTATCCTCACAATAACCTCCTAAGGTGGATCTCAATAGTCTCATTCTTATCCAAGAGGAAATTGAAGCCCGGAGGAGGTACTTTGTCTAGGGTCACAAGAGTAGAATCCAGATGGGAAACTATGTTTCCCAAATTCCAAAGATAACCATATGCACATAACCATCCAGAAGAAAAGGCGGGGGGCGGGGAGCTGGCTCTATTAAACGCATTATGGGATCCAGTGCTTGCAAAACCCCTGAACTATAAGTGGATGAAAGAATTCTTAGATCATAAGCTTCCCTTGCCCCACCCACCGCCTCCCCCTCCTTTAAGAAAGTTTAGCAGCACTGGATTGGCTGAAGAAAGTTATAGGAAAAGGATGGCGGGCAGAGCCCCGAGGACTCGAGGACTCGGTTAGCAGCCAGGAGGTCCGCAGGACTGGCGCGGCTGTTCGCTAGACCTTAGGCGACCGTCTCGGGGCGCGCGGGCGGGCCTAGGGTACTTGGAGATCTCGCGGCGGATCTATGGGGCTGCAGGCTAACGAGAGAGCGCGTGCGGCAATGCGGGGCGCGCTCCGGGAGGAAGCGGAGACCCAGTGCCGAGAAGCCCCACGTGCTGACTGAGCGGAAGACGCGCGCTCCCGGTGCTAGCGCAGCGGGTACGGGGCGGCAGTGTGTGTGAGTCGGAGAGGCAAGTCTGCGAGACTGGCTCCGGCTGGGGGTCCCCCTCCAGCCCGCTCCCGCGCCGCCCGCTCCTCCCACCCTGCTCCCGCCTCCTGGCTCGTCGGACCAATGGACGGGGCGGGCGGGAGCGAGGGGCGGGGCGGGGCGCGCACTCTGCGCGCAGGTGCCGCCCGGCGCCCGGCCCGCCCGTTCCGCCGCCGCCGCCACCAGCACCGCCGCCGCCGCCGCCGTCGTGCGTGCTGCTCGGCGGAGGGGCCGGGCCTCTGTTTTCTCCTCCTTCCTCCCCGCCTCCCGTTGCCGGCAGGACCCGTCTCCCGCTGTCGTTGGGACCCCGTGTCATCGCCCTCCCCGAGCACGGTGAGTCCCTGGTGAGCCCGGGGGCGCGTTCCCAGCCTCTTCTTCGGCGCCCCAGCCTGTGGCCCTGAGGCCGATGTGAGGCCAGGGCCGGGTGGCCGAGGGCAGCGGGCGGCGTGGGGCGTGTGGATGAATGAGGCGCTCTTGGACTAGGCCGCGCGTCCTGAAAGCGGCCCACGCCTCACTCCGGCACGCTCTGGGGGAAGCCTTCTGCAGAGGCCGGGACGCCCAGTGGCCCACCACGGGAGGAGATTTGGGTAGAGGCCCGCTTTGGCAGGGCTGCCGGCCATCCCTCGGTAGGAGGCCAGAGAGCAGGAGAGGCTCGGCTCATGCTTCCGAGGCCTGGGCTTTGGCTGGGAACAGGTGTGAGTTAAGACCCGGAGAAGGGAGATCCCTGGCTGGCCCTGGGGGTCAGGGATAAAAAAGCTGGGATATCAGTTCGTGAGCAGGGCCGCAGCGTGGCCGCTGGAGGTTCAGCAGGCGCCAGAAGGCAGGGACAGTTTTCCCAGTTTATAAAACATGAGGTTAGCAGTCCTCGTGAGTTCAGCTTGCAGTAGTAAAGTGGGATTAATTCTGCACGGAGGAACTTGGAGCCAGGTTAGCAGGGACCTGGAAAGTTTCAATTTGGAAATGAAAAGAGTTAGTGGATTCATTTACGGCTCTAAATAACTGGAGGTACATTCAGGAGGTTGCTAATAAGGACCCTTGAGTCGTACCTACAGGGCCAAAGGTGGAAGAGACTTGGTCGGAAAGACCCTGATACTGGTGTGTGTTCTTCCGTATGAAAATGGTGCTCGTGGGGAAGATGGGAAAGAACAGGTTCCAGATAATAGGAATGGTTTAGGGGGAGGTGACTTGGTTGCTGGTGGTACTAGAATGGATACTTTTTGACTCTCTTATCTGTCTGTGCTCCTGCTTCTGAATGCTTTCAGTCTTGTAACCATGTGTCAGATTAAGGAAGAAAGTGTTTTGTGAACAGTATGGATAGAAGATTGGCAGCTAGATTTTAAGTTTCTTTTTGATTTAGGGTGCCACATATTTTTAGATTAATCTTTCCAGGACTTCTTAGGAGTGACTGCCTTGACAGCTATCAGAATCAGATCCATTTATAGAACTTTTAACATTTTTTGTTGAAAAACTGGATTTAGCTCCGTGTTGGTTTTGGATTGGTATATACAGGATGCTTTATTCTTAATTTGTTACTCAGTAATATATTTTGTGTGATGAAAAGTGCTTTTGGTTAATGGGGAGTATAAAAAATTTTGTTTATATGTATGTTTTGACATTTCAGATGCCCCCCAAAAAGGGAGGTGATGGAATTAAACCACCCCCAATCATTGGAAGATTTGGAACCTCCTTGAAAATTGGTATTGTTGGATTGCCGAATGTTGGGTAGGTGAATGTTGAGCTTTTCTCTTTTTCATCTTGTAAATATTTTGGGTCTTGTAGGAAAGGAACTCATGCAGTAATTAAAACTTGGAAGAAAAGAAGCTGGGAAGCTGGAATATTAATGTTGCAAAACAAGATTTTCATTTGGATGTATTTTATTTTTGGTTTTCTACACAGATACTGTGTTGAAACATGAATTACTTCTTTTGTTTGTTTTGCTAAACTAGAGGAAGAAACAATGAGAATTGAAACATTAAGTTGAACCAGATCAGCTCTGTTTGCTTGAGACACTGTAGGGAGATACTCAGTTTTGAATTTAAGTGGAGTTGAAGTAGTTTAAATTTGATTTTTATGCTCGCTGGCTACGTAGGGTACCTATCTAGGCTGGCTGTAGTAGGATACTTTAGGAATTAGTTCTAAAAACCCAAGTAAAAAGTTGATTAGATTCTTGGAAGATCAGGGATCAGATGGCTTAATTTTTACTGGAGAAGGAACAAACAATTTTGAGTTTAATATTGGAAGTTACTAGATAAAAGGATATCTCTTATAAAGTACCTAAATCTGAAAGTTACCAGAGCAAAACTTTGAGTTTTGTAATGTTTAAAATTAAAATGAATCACTTACTTGGAAATAAGGCAGTGGTAGGAAATATATGTAGAGTTCAGCATATAACCCATGCATGTGCAGTTTGAATGTTTAGTCTACTTTTAATTATTTGTCCTTTTATTTTAATACCTTTTACTAACCTTAAAATATAAAATGTCTCGAAAGTGATTAGATGATAACAGACCCGATATGCATTTATTAAGGTGAATGAATACATTTTGGCATGTGCATTAGGCTTTTCTTTTGGTGGCAAGTAGGATAACCATGTTTTTTCATGTGTTCCTTGAAGTCCCTGTACTAGAGATTTTTTAGTGAATGAGACATGAGATGGCCAAGTATGGCAGTTCTTAAATTCTTGTGATGTAAAACAAGCAAGTGTGGCTGTCCTAATTTCAGTCTTTCCTGGAGCTAGAGAGGTTTGCATTTTGAAGGGGTTTCCTGCTGTGATATAGGCTGCTTGCAAAGTAAGACTAAATAGAGAGTGGAAATGTAAGCAAAACAAATAATTAAGCAAAGTACTGTAGGGTGTTGTCAATAAAATTGAAAACAAGATATGATCATTATGTTGTGAGCTTTATTTCACTAGTAAGTAAGGCAGTTTTTTAGATAGTAACATCGCTATTTTAAAATTACTGTAGTCAATGCAGCCTGACTTTAAGAGGGATTATTTTATTTTTTTAAAAAGATTTTTATTTATTTATTTGACAGGGAGAGAGATCACAGGTAGGCAGAGAGGCAGAGGGAGGGGGGGAAGCAGGCTCCCAGCTGAGCAGAGAGCCTGATGCGGGGCTCGATTCCAGGACCCTGAGATTATGACCTGAGCCAGAGGCTTTAACTGACTGAGTCACCCAGGCACCTCTAAATGGGACTACTTTAAACTGAGACAACTTAAGAAGTGTTATATGAACATTTTAGCCGTATAACATAATATCATAATATAATCAGTGTATATGAAAATAACCTGAAAATGTATTATTCAGTATAAATGTGCTATTTATGCTTTTAAATTAAATACACATCCCACTGTCCCCCCCCATTTTATTGAGGTATACTTTACAAATAATGAAATGTTCTCATTTTAATAATGTTTAGTTTGATTTTTGGCAATTATGATTGTGAACACTCCTTTTTGTAGAGTGATCTTACATTACCTAACTGTATCCGATAAGATGTACAAGTTCTGGGGCGCCTGGGTGGCTCAGTTGGTTGAGCGACTGCCTTCGGCTCAGGTCATGATCCCGGAGACCCGGGACCGAGTCCCACATCGGGCTCCCAGCTTCAAGAGGAGTCCGCTTCTCACTCTGACCTTCTCCCTTCTCGTGCTCTCTCTCTCTCTCTCTAATAAATAAATAAATAAAAATTAAAAAAAAAAGATATACAAGTTCTGGCTGTTTTAAACAGGAAAAAGAGAATTATTGGAAGGATAGAATTGAAGGACAATAGATAGAATTGAAGGACAACCTGAACAGCAGACCTCAGTAAGGACAGGAACCAGGGTAGCACTGATAGAGATGAGTCCTTACGGAGCTTAGCCATATGAACTGAGCGTTTCCTATCTCCTGCAGCCTCTCCAGTGATTCACATTACTGTATAGGGAAATCTGACTGGACGTGTCTATCTCTGGATAGGTCTACAAGGGATAGATTGAGTATGGGGGAGGTTCTTTAAAAGGTGGCCTGCTGATCAACAATAAGGACATTTGGTACAGAAACCATCTAAAGAATGTCTTGATTTTTAGAGAATTGGACAAATAACGTTTTCTTTTTAACATGTATTAGGCTGATTACTCAATAACTTAAAGGTAATGTTTATGGCTAGTAATAGCTGATATTTATTGAACACTTACTATATGACAATTACTATTCTGACTGCTTTATATGTATTATCTAATTTATTCAGTTCTTTAACAGCCCCCCGCCCCCACCAATTAGAGTTTAAATTTCTTAAAGGGAAGGATTATATTGTTCTTTATTGTTATATTTCTAGCACTTAGAGTTTTTAAAAAATTTATTTATTTGTTTGAGAGAGAGAGAATGCCAGTGGGAAGAGGGGCAGAGGGAGAGAGAATCCTCAAGGAGACTCTCTGCTGAGCAGGGAGCCCAACACAGGGCTCGATTCCAGGACATTGAGATGATGACCTGAGCCAAAATCAAGAGGCAGATGCTTAACCCAGGTGCCACCCAGGTACCCCAGGTGCCCCTAACACTTAGAATTTATTAGGTACTCAGGAATTACTTATGAATGGGATAGTTCCCTCCTCCTCCCCCTCTTGATGTAGTGTGTAGGCTCAATGATAAGGACACATGCTTTAATGGCTGCTTTTAATGAAGTAGAGAGAATACCAAACCCAAGAATATGAAGATTTGGTTTCTAGATTTGTTTTGCTTTTTTTTTCTCTTTAAAGATTATATTTATTTTTTTGAGACAGAGAAAACAAGAGAGGTCACAGAGGGAGGGGGAGAAGCAGGCTCGTCGATGACTGAGCAGAGAACCCAATGAGGGGTTTGATCTCAGGACCCTAAGTTCATGACTTGTGCTGAAGGCAGCCACTTAACCGACTGAGCCACCCAGGCACCCCTACTTTTTATTTTTTTTTAACCTCAGTGACTGTTTATAAATTAACTCCTCTTGGATCAGTGTATTATTATGGCTGTAAGGCTTGAAGGCTTTTGGGAGAAACTTCCCTTTTTTTTTTTTTTTTTAAAAGGTTTATTTATGTATTTTAGGGGGAGAGAGAGAGAGAGAGAGAGAGAGAGTGAGAGGGAATGAGTAGGGGCAGAGGGAGAGGGAGAGAGAGAATCCAAGCAAACTCCCTGTTGAGCGTGGAGCCTATCCTGGACCCTGAGATCATGACCCAAGTGGAAATCGAGAGTCAGACGCTTAACTGACTGAGCCACCGAGGTGCCCCAGAAACTAACCCCCCCGTTTTTTTGTTTTTTTTTTTTTAAGATTTTGTTTTAGAACAGTTCTAGATTCACAGGAGAATTAAGGGGAAGGCAGAAATTTTTTTTTTTAATTTTTTTAATTTCAATTAGCCAACATATAGTACATTACTAGTTTCAGATGTAGTGTTCAGTAATTCATCAGTTGCATTTAATACCCAGTGCTCATCACATCACGTGCTCTCCTTAATGTCCATCACCCAGTTATCCCAGCCCCCCACGAGAGAGATTTCTTATATATCCCTTGCTATTGCACATGCACAGTCTTCCCGTTTTCAACATTCTCCCATCAGAGTGTTATATTTGTTACACTTGAACCTGTATCGACACATTATTATCAGCCAAAGTCCACAGAGTACAATCTTGTCGTTGTACCTTACATGGGTTTAGACAAACGCATATTGACATTTATCTACCATTACAGTATGATACAGAGTAATTTCACAGTGCCCTAAAAATGCTCTGTGCTTTGCCTATTTACTCACCCTCCCCCAACCATTATTCTTTTCACTATCTCCTTAATTTTGGCTTTTCCAAGATGTCATATAGTTGGAATCTTACAGTATGTAGCCTTTTCAGATTGGCTTCTTTCACTTAGTGAAATGCGCTTTGAATGCGCTTTGAAGTTTCCCCATGTTTTTTTCATGACTTACATAGCTTATTTCTTTGTAGTGCTGAATAATAATTCCATTTCTGGATATGCTATAGTTTATGCATTTGCTAACTGAAGGATATTTTTGATTGCTTCCAAGTTTTGGCAGTGATGAATGGAACTGCTATAAACATGCATGTGCAGGTTTTTGTGTGGACATAAGTTTTCAGCTCCTTTGGGTAAATACCAAGGAGCGCAATTGCTGAATTATATGGTAAGAGTATGTTTAGTTTTATAAGAAACTTCTGAAGTGGTTGTATCATTTTGCATTTTCTCCAGCAGTGAATGAGAGTTTCTGTTGCTCCACATCCTCCTAGCATTTGGTGTTGTCACTGTTCTGGATTTTGGCCATTCTAATATGTGTGTAGTGGTGTTCCATTATTTTAATTTGTATTTCCCTGATGACGTATAATGTGAAGCATCTTTTATGGCTTATTTGCCATCTGTTTATATTCTGAGGTATTTATTAAAATCTTTGGTCTGTTTTTAAAAGTCAGTTTTGGGACGCCTGGGTGGCTCAGTCATTAAATGTCTGCCTTCAGCTCAGGTCATGATCCTAGGGTCCTGGGATCAAGCCCCGCATTGGGCTCCCTGCTCAGCGGGAAGCCTGCTTCTCCCTCTTACTCCCCCTGTTTGTATTCCCTCTCTTGCTGTGTCTGTCTTTGTCAAATAAACAAACAAACAAAAAGTCAGGTTTTTTCTGTTGTTGTTGTTTTGTTTTTTTAAGATTTATTTAATTGAGAGAGATAGCAAGAGGGGACCTGAGCTGAAGGCAGATGCTTAACTGACTGAGCCTGGTTAGGCACCCCTGTTTTCATATTGTGGAGTTTTAAGAGTACTTTGTATATTTTGGATGACGGTTCTTTATCAGATGTGTCTTTTGCAAATATTTTCTCCCAGTTTGTGCCTTGTCTTCTCATTATCTTGACATTGTCTTTCAGAGAGTGGAAGTTCTTAATTTCAGAGGCACCTGGGTGGCTGGGTCGGTTAAGCGTCTGCCTTCGGCTTGAGTCATGATCTCAGGGTCCTGGGATCCAGCCCTGTGTCTGGCTCTGCGCTCTGGTCTGCTTGTCTCTCTCCCTCTGCCCCTCCTGCGCCTGCTCTCTCTCTCTCTCTCTCGCTCTCTCGCTCTCAAATAAATGAATAGAATCTTAAAAAAAAAATTTAAAATTTCAGTGAAGTCCAGCTTTTCTATTTATGGTTTAAACCTTTGGTGTGCTATCTGCAAAGTTATCACCATACGCAAAGTCATCTAGGTTTTCTTCTATCTTTTAGAAGTTTTGTAATTTTACTTTTTGTGTTTAGGTCTGTGATCCATTTTCACTTAATGTTTGTGAAGGCTGCAAGGTCTATATCTAGGTTTTTTTTTTTTGTTTATTGCATGTGGATGTCCAGTTGTTCCAGCACCATTTCTTGAAAAGGTTATCTTTGCTACATTGTAATTGCCTTTGTTTGAGAAACTATATTTTGATATTCCAGACTTTACTGTGTGATGGGATAGCTCTTCTGGTTCCTATCACTGTACGAGATGGGTTTGTCTAATGTTTTCTTTTGATTAAGTTTAGGTTACGCATTTTAAGGTACAGAAGTGACACGTACATATTAGTATATAATATCTGGAAATACATGGTGTTGATTTGTCCCATTACTGGTGATCTTAACTTTGATCAATTGTCTGAGGAGGTGTCTGACAAATTTATTCCCTGAAAAGGTTACTGCATTTCCCATTGCAATTAAGAAATATCTTGTAGAAGATACTTTGAAGTTCTGTAAATAGTATTTTCTCATGTTTGCCCCTAATTTCGGCATGTATTAATGGTTCTTGCTTGAAATAGTTATTGTGGTGTTTACCAAAAGGTGATTTTGAAGTTCCCATTGTTCCTTTTACATTTATAGTAGGAACAATTTATAGAAGGAATAATAGAAATTCTGTTGGCTAGAATTCTGTTGTAAAGAATAGCTCCCCAGGTGGCTATTCTTCTGGGTGGCTCAGTTGGTTGGGCATCTGCCTTTGGCTCAGGTCATGGTCCTGGGTTCTGGAATCAAGTCCCACTCCCCTGCTCAGGGGGAGTCTGCTTCTCTCTCTCCTTTTGCCACTCCCCTTGCTTGTGCTCTCTGTTAAATAAATAAAATATATATTTTTGAAGATTTTATTTATTTATTGGATAGATAGATCACAAGTAGGCAGAGAGGCAGGCAGAGGGAGAGGGGCAAACAGGCTCCCTGCTGAGCAGAGAGCCCGATGTGGGGCTCGATCCCAGGACCCTGAGATCATGACCTGAGCCGAAGGCAGAGGCTTAACCCACTGAACCACCCAGGCGCCCCTAAATAAATAAAATCTTAAAAAAAGAAAGAAAAAAAAAAAGAAAAAAAGAAGAGCTCCCAATTTTTCATGTATTTGATTATAATTTTTTATATCAGGATTAGATTCTTAGTTTACTAGTTTATTCTGTTGGTTATAATCTGTTTTTACTATTACTTATTTTGTTGTTCAAATTGCCCATAATTGGCCATCAGAAGCCTTCCTATTCACTCATATTCCTTTGGATATGTTCTCTATATTTTGAGTACTTTCTACTTTTTTGTACCACAGTATGTTCCATGCTATTTGTACTTTCTCTGCTCTAGCCTTGGAATACACAAAATTTTGTGTATACATATGTTTTCATCTCTCTTGTATACTTAGCAGTGAAATTTCTGGCCTGTATGGTGAACATATGTTTAACTATTTGAGGAACTGCATTACTGTTTTCCAAAGTGACTGTGCCATTTTTTTACATTCCCACCAGCAGCGTCCATGAGTTCCAGTTTCTCCACATTCCCACCAATACTTGTAACTATCTTTTTTAGTATAGCCAAGGTGTGAAGTGTATCACATTGTGGTTTTGAATTGCATTTCCTTGATGCCTAATAACGTTGAGCATCTTTTCATGTGGTTATTATACATTCATTTTTTTAAAGATTTTCCCTGGGGAGGAGCCCGTGGACAGATTTCCTTTTAGCATTTTGAAGTAATCTTCCATTTTCTTCTAGTTTTCCAATGAGAAAATTGTTGTCATTCTTAATCTTGTTTTTCTGTACATTATGTCTTGTTTTTTCCTTTAGTTCCTTTTCAAATTTTCTTTCCTACTGGGTGTTCAGCAATTTGATTATTGTGTGCTTTGGTATGGTTTTCCTTATGCCACTTTTGCTTGGTGTTTGTTGAGATTTTAGGTTTGTGAGTTTATGATATACACTAAATTTGTAAAATATTTGGCCAGTATTCAAATGCTCCCATCCCTCCTCCCCCTTTCTCTCCTTTTGGGACTCTTATTTTAAGTGTGTTGTTATCTAGATAATATTCCACTGAGGCTCTGTTTTTTTTCTTCCAATCTTCTTTTTTTCCACTGTGCTTCATTTGATAATTTCTGTTGCTCTGTCTTCATGTTCATTGATCTTTTTTTCTGCAGTGTCTAATCTGCAGCTAATCATATTCAGTGTGTTTTTCAATTTCATTTTATTTCAGATGTTGTATTTTTCATACAATAGTTCTGTCTGCATAGTTTTTATATCTTTCATTTCACTCCTCATTGTCTTTATATTTCCCTTTATGTCGATAAGAAAATTATAAAAAGATTTATAACATTTACTTTAGGGTCTTATCTGCTAATTCTGTTATTGCTATCATTATCTAATTTATTTGTATTTATTGGCTTTTATTCTGATTTTGGTCTATATTTACGTGCTTCTTTGCATGCCTTGTAGTTTTTTATGGGATTCCAGACATTGGATTTTATGTTGAGTGCTGCATTTTATAGTATTCCTTTAAAGAGTGTTGGACTTCGTTCTGGCATTTAGTTATTTGTGTATCATTTTGATTATTTTGAGGTTTCCTATTATGTTTTCTTACGATGAATTCATAATAGCTTTTGTCCGTATGTAAGATTCTATTCTTTTGAGGACTCTACCCAAGTTCTCTTATATTGTATGATCTCTCTACTCTGGCTGGCAGGACTGTGAACTAATCCAAGCTCTGTGTGAGGCTAAGAATTGTTCACTCTTATGCTTTTGAGTGGTTTTTTTTTTTTTCCTCCTGGCCTTTTGGAGACTGAATTTACTCATGTACAAATCATTACTTATCCATAGTCTTGAGGCCACCTTTTGCTGATCTCCAGAGCTCTCCCTCTATGCAGTTCCTTCCTTTCCATTACACTGCCCTGTAAACTCTAGCTGGTTTGGCCTCCTTGAAATCTCATCTCCGTCTCTTTAACTTGGTGTGACTACCAGGTTCTGTTGGTTCTCCCTCCCTGTGAAAGCACTTTTAGGCAGTCAGCTGGGGCAGTTGTAGAGCTTAGTTCATTTGTTGTTCTCTTAAGTAACACAGGGCTGTGCTACATACTGTCCTCTGTCTGAAAACTGTTATTTCATATGTTTTGTTTAGTTTTATAGATCTTTATGGCAGGAGGGCAGTCCCATAGTAGAAGGGAAAGCAAAACTCCCCAATGAATTTCAGTCTTATTGTATGCTTGTCAGCATTCCAGTGTGCCTGGTCTTTCATGGAAATTTGTGATTTGGGAATTATTTGCTTTCTCTTTTTAACATGTTTTGAATAATCTTTTGGATGACAGGTCTGCTCTCCCTTTCAGTCTTTCCTCTTATTATTTCAGCAGTAATTATGTTCCTTAAAAGTACTTGATAGATGGCTTTTTCTTAAATCTTTTAATTTTCAGTGTTTTTTCTTTATTCAGAATTCTGATCTCTATTGTGTTATAACATAATTTCAGAAAGATTTATTTTTTTGCCTATTTATTTACTATTAACTGTAGGCTTTGTTTGGCTTTCACCAGGTTTCCCACTAATGTCCTTTTATTCTAGTACAGATCTTTTAAAGGTCATGGAAAATGTTATTATTTTTGAAATATATGGATGTAGGTATATTGTATAATGTCAATTCAAATTTTTTTTTTTTTAAGATTTTATTTATTTGATACACAGAGAGAGATCACAAGTAGGCAGAGAAGCAGGTGGAGAGAGAGGAGGAAGCAGGCTCCCCTCTGAGCAGAGAGCCCGATGTGGGGCTCGATCCCAGGACTCTGAGATCATGACCCGAGCCGAAGGCAGCAGCTTAACCAACTGAGCCACCCAGGAGCCCCCTATGTCAATTCAAATTTGATGTTTTTTTCCTGCTATGAAATTTTAAAAAAATTATGGTAAGAAACACAATATAAAAGTTACCCTTTAAACATTCTTAAGTGTACAGTTCAGTAGTATTAAGTGTATTCTCATTGTTAGGTAATACATCTCTAGAACTTTTTCATCTTGCAGATCTGGAACTCTCTACTCATTAAACAATTTTCCATTTCTTCCTCTTCCTAGGCTCTTTAAACCACCATTCTCCTTTGACATGACTTTGACAGGAGTCAATATCTCATATTGGTGGAATCATATAGTATTTGTCCTGCTTTATTTCACTCAGCACTGAGCATGGGGACAATGTCCTCAAAGTTTATCTGTGTTTTAGCATGTGACAGGATTTCCCTTTTGAAGGCCAAGTAGTATACTGTTATATGTATATACCACATTTTCTTTATCCATACATCTGTTGATAGACATTTGGGTTGCTTCCACCTCTTGGCCATTGTGAATGATGCTGCAACAAATATGGATGTGCAAATATCTCTTTGAGATCCTATTTTTAATTTTGTATAAATACCCCGAAGTGAGGTTTCTGAATCATATAATATTCTACTTCTTAGTGTTTTGAGAAACTTCCTTATGGTTTTCCATGGTGACTGCACCGTTTTATATCCCATCAGCAATGTACCAGAGTTTCAGTTTCTCTACATCCTGCCCAACGCTTGTTATTTTCTGTTTTTTGATGGTAACCATCCTCATGGGTGTGAGGTGATATCTTATTGTGCTATTGATTTGCATTTTCCTGATAATTAGTGATGTTGAGCATCTTTTCAGTTGCTTATTCACTATTTGTTTATCTTCTTTAGAGAAATGTTTATGCAGGTCATTTGTCTAAGTATGTAACTTTTAAAGGTTACTTTTGTTGTTGAGTTATAGGAATTCTTTATCCTAATATTCTGGGTATTAATCCCATATTGGACATACGATTTGCAATTATTTTCTCCCATTATGTAGGTTGTCTTTTCACCCTGTTGTTTCCTTCCTATGTTTTCTTCTAGGAGTGTTACAGTTTTAGGTCCTACATTTAGGTCCTTAATCCATTTTGAGTTAATTTTTGTATATGGTGCAAGGTAAGGATCCAACCTTATCCTTTTGCATGTAGCTGTCCAGTTTTCTTAACACCATTTGTTGAAGAGATAGTCTTTTCCCCATTTTCTGGTCTTGGCACTCTTGTTGAAGATCATTCAAGTTATATATGTGAGGGTTTATTTCTGAGCTCTCTATTCTACTCCACTGGTCTCTGTGTCTGTTTTTATGTTAGTTCCATACTTTTTTATTACTGTAGCTTTGTAATATGTTTTGATATCAGAAGTCATGCATGGACTTTTGGGAAGAATACCATGGAGGTGAAGTATCCTCATAGTATCATATTAAGGGGTGTATGATATCAGCACAACTTATTACTGGTGATATTAAACTTGATCATTGGTTAAAATGGCCTCTGCCAAATTTCTTCACTGTAAAAGTAACCTTTTTTCCTTTCCTTTCCTATTAATTAGAAGCAAGTCACTAAGTCCAACCCACACTCAAGGATTGGGGAATTAAGCTCCACCTCCAGAAAGAAGGAGTATCAAAAAATTTGTGGACATTTGTTAAACCATCCACAGTAATTAATTAATATTATAGGGGAAAGATAATTTGAGGCTACTCAAATATCCTTTTTCTCTTTAAAGTTTCCCTGACTGGCGCACCTGGGTGGCTCAGTTGGTTGAGCACCAACTCTTGATTTCTGCTCAGGTCATGATCTCAGGGATGTTGGATTGAGCCACATGTTGGGCTCCATACTCAGTGTGGAGTCCGCTTGGGGATTCTTGCTCTCTCCCTTCACCTCTCTCCCCTCACGTGTGGGATGCTCTCTCTCAAATAAATAGTTTTTTTTTAAAAGATTTTAATTTATTTGAGAGAGAGCGTGTGTGCTTCGGGGGCGGGAGGAGGGAGAGAGGGAGAGGCGGAAGCAGACTCCCTGCTGAGCAGGGAGCCCCGCACAGAGCTCAAGCCTTGAACTCGTGCCCCTAGGTATGATTTTTTTTTTTTTTTTAATTTATTTATTAGAGAGCGAGAGACTGAGAATGAGAGGGGAGAAGGTCAGAGGGAGAAGCAGACTTTCCCGCAGAGCCGGGAGTCCGATGTGGGACTCGATCCCGGAACTCCGGGATCATGACCTGAGCCGAAGGCAGTTGCTCAACCAACTGAGCCACCCAGGCGCCCACCTAGGTATGATTTTTGATACTGGAGTGTTATTGCTCTTAGGCCCTCTCACCTGATAGAGTTAGGAAATATATGTGGTTATATTAACCCATGTATACACACATTGGTATTCATTTCTGTTATCCCTGTGTATTTCTTTTTTTTTCCTGTGTATTTCTTTTATCTGATAGATACCTTTTTAACAGTTTAGTGAAAGAACATTCTACTTTTTTCCATCTTTCAGATGTTTGTTTTATAAATGGTTAATTCAGAATGCTGTGGGAATTTGCATCGGCATCCTGACTTTCCAATACATATTGTAATTTTGGATAAGGTTTTAGATAAAATATCTTTTCAATCAGGTTTACTTATTACCGTAAAATATGTAATTTCAAAAATATTTAGATCCTGGGGCGCCTGGGTGGCTCAGTGGGTTAAAGCCTCTGCCTTCAGCTCAGGTCATGATCTCAGAGTCCTGGGATCGAGCCCCGCATCAGACTCTCTGCTCAGCAGGGAGCCTGCTTCCCCCTCTCTCTCTGCCTGCCTCTCTGCTAACCTGTGATCTCTCTCTCCCTCTCTGTCAAATAAATAAATAAAATCTTTAAAAAAATTTTTTTTTCCTTTTTCTTGTTCCTTACTTTATTTTACTTTTTTGTATTTATAACTCTTGGAAGGTACAAATGACTTGGACCTTAAAATTAAAAATCCATGGCCAAGATAAGACATTTTGTGTAAATGGAGATTTGTCTTCCAAGTTTAGTTTGGCTGTAAGTAAGAATTTTTTCAGTCTAAGAGATAATGGGACTTTCTTTCACTATGTTTTTCTCTATGTTTTAAGGGATAACATTTTTCCTTTAGTAGAAAACATTTTTGTTAAGGTAGGCAGTCAAAAATACTATCTTAATGATAGCCATAAATTTGAAAACAAGTCCGTAAATCCTCTCTGGCCTTTTTTTCCCCCCCTCTGGCCTTTTTATGTTATAATTATGATGACTGTAATAGTAACGATGAGCAATTTTTAAACTACAATAGGGGTGCTTGGGTGGCTCAGTGGGTTAAGCCTCTGCCTTCCGCTTGGGTCATGATCTCAGGGTCCTGGGATTGAGCCCCACATTGGGCTCTCTGCTCCGCAGGGAGCCTGCTTCCCCCTCTCTCTCTGCCTGACTCTCTGCCTACTTGTGATCTCTCCCTTTCTCTGTGTCAAATAAATAATTAAAAAAAACTACAATATAAAAAAATATATTTGTCCCCCCCCAAAAGGCACAAGTGTTCTATATGTGTTTGGATTAATTAATATATTTACGTTTTACTTTAAGTACTTTTTTTTAAGTGCTTTTATTGTAACGTTGTTTTGTAATATTTTCATTGCAGGTATAAAATATTTTAGTTAAATTTTACATCGATCAGGACTGATGCATTATTCTGGCAACCAATATTTTTTTGTGTGTGTGGAGGGAAGTAAGGTATGGGGTTTATGTCATCATTTATTTCAGCACATTTTGTAGTTTTCCCTCTGGGGAGAAATATCCTCAGATGAAAACTGGCCATGTTCTTGATGTCTGAGACTTCTCTGGGGGCTTTGCTGGGTTCTCTGCCCTCCAGCATCAGCTTTCCATCAGTGTAAAGCCTGGATTCTTGGCTTGCCTCCCTCTGTCCTGAATGGGCAGATGTTCCCAGGGTGAAAGTAGTGAGATCACTTCTTTGAGATTTTTTTCCATTTCCAGATTTCTAACCCCTTCAAACAGATGTTTTCTGTATTCTGCATTTACATGGCTTTTCTAGTTCTGGGTGAGAGTTCTAGTCTATTGTGAGTATGCATCTCACCCAGAAACAGAATTTCTGTCTTCTCTCAGTTGATTTATTGAAGAAATTTGGTTGTTTGTCTTATAATATTTTCCAAAGTCTGATTTCTGTTGATTGCTGCTCTGTGGTGTCACTTAATATATTCTTCTTTCCTCTGTATTTCCTATAAAGTGGTAGTAATAGTCAAAGCCTTGTTTAGATTAGTATGAGATAATTTTTTTTAAAGATTTTATTTATTTATTTGTCAGAGAGAGAGAGAGAGAGAGCACAAGCAGGCAGAGTGGCAGGCAGAGGCAGAGGGAGAAGCAGGCTCCCCGCTGAGCAAGGAGCCCAATGCGGAACTCGATCGATCTCAGGACCCCGGGATCATGACCTGACCCGAAGGCAGCTGCTTAACCAAATGAGCCACCCAGGCGTCCCAGTATGAGATAATTTTTGATCTGATAATTTTTATGTTAATACTTGAAAGATGTTGTATATACTTTTCTTCTGCTAGGAGGCACTATGTTTTTTATTTTATTTTATTTTTCTTTTTGCAGTATAAACTGTCATTGGTGATCATTACCCAGATCCGTTAATTTCTTAGGGGTTGCAAAATGGTAGTATTCTAAGTTTCTTATTCTTTCCTCATTTATTGCCTAGAATGTGTCCATAAGATAATCTCCTCTTAATCAATTTATTACTTCAGAAGTACAGTTCATATAGGAAATAAGTGCTTTACTTAATCTTTAAGAGAATCAATCACCCTAGAATTCTTAAAAGGTGGCCAGAGAGGGCTGCTGCTGCTGCTTCTTTTTTTTTTAGAGAGGGCTTCTTTTGGTTTTTACTTTATTGAGGATTATTGACAACTCATGGATATAAAGTTACTTGATTTGTTATAGTTATCATAGCGTTTCTTATGCCCAGATTGATCTATTTTTGGCTATTCAAGTTGGCTTCAGAATCTTTTTGATAAGACTTCATGATCTTTAATAGCTTGCTTCTTTTCTGTGGGAAAAATTGAGACTTACCTTGCATATTTCTAGTCCCAGACCTGGAACTAGCCATTTCTCCAAGAAGTCCTGGTTATGTTATGTTATGTTATTTTATTTTATTTTAGTTCATTTATTTGAGAGAGAGAGAGAGGAAGAGAGAGTTAGTGAGAGAGAGCGTGAGTGGGAGGCAGGGAGAGGGTGAGAGAAGCAGGTTTCCTGCTGAGCAGGGAGCCTGATGCAGAGCTCCATCCCAGAACCCTGAGATCATGACCTGAGCTGAAGGCAGGAGCTTAACTGACTGAGCCACCCAGGCGCCCATTGCTGGTTATTTTTAATGGACATGGTATTTAAAGATCATAATTTAATGTGAGTTCTCTTTTTAAAAAATTATCTGCCTTATTATATGTGTTAATTTAAAAAATTGTATTGAGCTTCAGAATCTTTTTGGAAGTAGGTGGACTAGAACTTTAGAAACACACAAAAGAACTTTATAAATATACAGATTATTTTAAATTAAGTACTGTGACATTTATCTTAAAAAGATTGAAATTAAAAGCTAGGTTTATAGGGACACCTGGGTGGCTCAGTTGGTTGAGCGACTGCCTTCAGCTCGGGTCATGATCCCAGGGTCCTGGGATCGAGTCTCACATTGGGCTTCTTGCTGAGCAGGGAGCCTGCTTCTCCTTCTGCTCTGCCTGCCACTCTGCCTGCTTATGCTGTCGCTCTCTCTGTCTGATAAATAAATAAAATTTTAAAAAAAATCTTTAAAAAAAAAAGCTAGATTTATAGAAAGTAGTGATTTTGAGGCACCTGACTGGCCTAGTCGGAAGAGCATGCAACTCTATCTTGGTGTTGTGAATTTGAGCCCCACATTGGGTTTACAGATTACTTTAAAATAAAGCCTTAAAAAAAAAAAGTAGTGATTTTTTTTTTTTAAAGAAACTCTTGCATGCGTGTGCAGTTCTTTTTTTTTTTTTTTAAGATTTTATTTATTTATTTAACAGACAGAGATCACAAGTAGGCAGAGAAGCAGGCAGAGAGAGAGAAGGAAGCAGGCTCCCCGCTGAACAGAAGAGCCCGACGCGGGGCTCGATCCCAGCACCCTGAGATCAGGACCCGAGCTGAAGGCAGAGGCTTTAACCCACTGAGCCACCCAGGCGCCCCGAAAAAATTAGTGATTTCTTTTTAGTTTTCATTTCTATAGTTCTGAGATTTTACCAGACTGTCAGAGATTGCCAGTATAACTACAACAGTCAGTATTACTTGGTGGGTTGTAGGCTGAGTCTGAATCTAGCCTCGTTGGTCCAAAACATGATGTTACAACACACGAGATATTTTCGAAATACTGGTCCTTATACCAGGTCTGGAAAGAGGCCTGGTAATGCATATTTTTACATTCTTATCTAATTCTGTTATAGGCAGGCATTTAAAGGCTACTGATTTGCTTCAAGTAGCCAGTAATGATTTATGTGGCTCTTTTAGCAAACATTTCTTCTTTATTCAAAAATGTTTGGTCTGAATGTGATATGAGAATAATATTTAAAGATCTATAGGCAGGTACAAGTTAAAGTTGTCTTGTTGCCAAAATATACTTCTCACCAGTAGTATTTAATAAGCCTTGATTGTTGCCTTTTGTTCCTAACTCTCTTATAATGGTCTCAGAGGTTGTTTTGCTTTGTTTTTTAAAGGGGTTACTTCTTTGGTTGAAAGGTCAATCAGATGAGCTAATTGTAGTAAGTGTAAATTTCTTCCTATAGGCTTAGGTCACTTCTTAGCCAACTGAGCCACCCAGGTGTCCCCACATTTTGATTTTTCATAATTCACAGTTCATAACTCTAGATTTAACAGTAATCTGTATTATTAACAATTAGGAGGGAGTCTGAGCTCCAGCTTTCCATTTCCTGTTAGATAATTGGCATCTACTTCGGCTCAGGTCATGATCTCAGGGTTCTGGGATCGAGCCCCGCATTGGGCTCTCTGCTCAGCAGGAAGCCTGCTTCCCTCTCTCTGCCTGCCTCTCTGCCTACTTGTGATCTCTCTCTCTGTCAAATAAATAAATAAAATCTTAAAAAAAAAGATAATTGGCATCTATTTCCCAATTTAGAATGCTTGGGAAGTGATTGACCTAGCTAGATGCACACCTCTCTACATTTATGCTAGAGAAAATTATATTAGATATGGTGAAGTGGTACTGCTACTACCAGGTACTTTAGGAATAAAATACTTTTTATACTATGTGAAACTAGTTATTACTTATAACAAAGATTCTTGGGGAAAGTGCTTTTCAAGGTTCAAATAGACTGAGATAGAAACATAACCTGATTAAAAATCATGAGCTGCCTTGTTGTAAATTTCATTCTTTTCTGTTAGTAAAAAAGTGCGTTTCTGTCAGTAAATTTCATTCATTTCTATTATTCTCCACCTTCCCTTCCCAGATTAGTTTTATAATTATCATGGATCTTATTTGAGCATTGAAATGAAAATGACATAAGTTTTTCTCAGTGTTAACCTAAGAATTGATTGAAATTGTTTTTGTTTATTTTAGGAAATCTACCTTCTTCAATGTATTAACCAATAGTCAGGCTTCAGCAGAAAACTTCCCGTTCTGCACTATTGATCCTAATGAGAGCAGAGTACCTGTGCCAGATGAAAGGTTTGACTTTCTTTGCCAGTACCACAAACCAGCAAGGTAAGAAAATCTTTCTGCCATTGTTTATTTGTTGACCTTATATAGACTGAGTAAAAATATGTAAGTGATATATTTAAAATCATTTAGGGGGTGCTTGGGTGGCTTAGTTGGTAGAAGATGTGTCTGCTGATCTTGGGTAGTGAGTTGGAGCTCCATGTGTGGCGTAGTTTACTTAAAAGAAAAATCATATAGAGTATTTTTTTCTCCAAAATTAATATATTATGGGCGATTATAATCCAGAGAGTATAGAAAAAGGTGAGAAAGGATACATCTGGCTGTTAACATTGCAGTTATTTTTTTCAGGGGAGTATGAAGGAGAGAGAGTAAGTAGCCTGTATTATATGGTTCCATTCATGTAAAATTATATATGTACATGTATATATTCATAGGAAAATGTATGAAACTGTTAGATAGTTATCGTTGGGTAGTGGAATTTTTAGGTGATTTTTTTTTTGCTTTTTTTCATTTATTATTTGAAAATTTTACTTTCTTGTAATCTATATTGTTTTAAGTTTTTGTAACAAGCATGTATTATATCTTTAATTAGAAAAAATAAAATAATCAGGTTCATTGTAGGAAGTTCAGACAGTATGGAAATGTATAAAGAGAAGAGTAGAAATCACCTATACCTTGATAGCACAGGTATAAATACTTCGGAGGTATCTCCTTCTATACTTTTCCCTGAAGGTATACACACATACTTACAAAAATAGAATATATTTTTACTTGGGGTATTACTAATATTTTTCTAGGTTAGAAAATACAGATTTAAGTAATACTTTCTAATATAACTTTAATACTGTATTATGTGAATGTATAGTTTATTTCCCTATTATTGAGAATTTAGTTTGTCTTTAATTTCTCACTGTTTGAAGTGTGCTGATAAATCCCAAGTCTCTGTCTCTATTCCTGAAGCCTGCTAATTTACAGACATATCTAATTACCTTCTTCACATTGACACTTGGATGACTAAATCAGTCAGTGCCTCAGACTTGACATGCCCGAAATGAACCTCTACATTTCATTCTGCCTTGTGCCAGATTTATTCTTCAGGACTTTCATAATTCAATAAATAGCACTATTATTTCCCCAGTTGCTCAAGTCAAAGTCTAAGATTTATCCTGATTTCTCTCTTTCCTCACCCCTATATCCAGTCTATCAACAATTCTTATGAGTTCTTTTTTTTTTCCTTTAAGATTTTATTTGTCAGAGAAAGAGTGCATAGGCAGAGGGAATGGCAGGCGGAGGGAGAAGCAGGCCCCTCCCTGAGCAAGGAGCCTGATGTGGTACTTGATCTCAGGATCCTGGGATCGTGACCTGAGCCAAAGGCAGACGCTTAACCGACTGAACTACCCAGGCGTCCCAATTCTTACGAGTTCTAACCAAAACATATGTACCAAATTTATTCACTTTCTCTACTTTCATCCATTAGTTTGAGCATCCACTGAATTTTTTTAAAAGATTTTTTAAAATTTATTTGACAGAGAGAGAGAGATCACAAGTAGGCAGAGAGGCAGTCAGAGAGAGAGGAGGAAGTGGGCTCCCTGCTGAGCAGAGAGCCTGATGTGGGGCTCGATCCCAGGACCCTGAGATCATGACCTGAGCCGAAGGCAGAGGCTTTAACCCACTGAGCCACCCAGGTGCCCTTACTGATTTTTTTTTGACGAATTAATTATAACATTGATGATTGCCACATGGTGATTTTATAATTTCCTCATTTCTTCTTATAATTTCCTCATTATTTCTTATTTGTTGGCTGCCTATTAGGAAAAGCTTTCTTGTCTTCATTTATTCATTCATGTATTCGTTCATGGAAGTGTTACTCAGTTGGTTACAACATGTCAGTCATTGGACATGGTTCAAATTATATTCTTGAAAATGGCTCCTCAAACTGGCTTCTGTTTTCTTTTTGAAATCTTTTTTTATTTTTAAATGATTTCAAATTTATATAAAAGATGCAAAATTACCCACAGAATGCTTGTGTACCCTTCACCAAGTTTCTTTGAACCTTTGAGACTTGATGCAGACGTGATGTCACATTGCATTTCAATTCTTAAATTTGTGTTTACTAAATACAGCCATTCTTGCTCCCTCTTTTTTAAGATTTTATGTATTTGAGAGAGAAAGAGAGTGAGAGCGAGCTCACGAGCAGGGGGAGAGGCATAGAGAAAGGGAGAAAAGGAGAGCTCCACAGTGGGGAGCCTGATGCGGAGCCTAGGACCCTGAGTTCATGACCTGAGCTGAAACCAAGAGTCGGACGCTTAACTGACTGAGCCACCTAGGTGCCCCCAGACGTTCTCTTACATTACCACAGGAAACCACCAAAATCAGGAAATTAGCATTGATCCGGTGTTACCATCTAATTCATAGGTTCCATTTAGATTTCTCCAGTTGTCCCATGAATGTGCTTATTTGTTCAGTTCCTTAATATGTTGCCAATCTCTTGACCCCCCCGTCTTGTTGGCTGGTTTGGTCCCTGGCTACTACTAGATGGCTCTCCTGCCGAGATGCCTTGTACAGGCCCCGGCTATTGGGCTACCTTTTCTCACCACTCTGACTCTTTAGACGTGGGCCCTTGTCACTACTAGACTGTGTGGTCATGTGACATTGCTGAAATTTTCCAGAGACCCAAAGAGAACAAAATCATAAAACCCTTAGACTTGGAATTTGTTGAAATTTTAGGCAGTGAGGGAATTAATTTCTAAAAATTTCTCTTTTCATTGATTGATTAATGGTTTTCATTGATTAAATGGTTTTGTGGAAATAAAAATATTGAATGGGAACCCATCTTCATTTGTTCTGTAACATAATTTTGGCCTCTCTGTGGTTAAGCAAATAAAAAATATCGACAGTAATTCCTAGCACAGTTGACCCTTGAGCAGCGTGGGTTTGAACTGTGCATGTCCACTTATACACACGTTTCTTGCGGCGCGAGACTGTAAGTTTATTTTCTGTTTCTTATGATTTTTCTTAATAACTCTTTTTTTTTTCTTAGCCTACTTTATTTTTATATGTAAGAATATGGTATATAACATATATACATACATTTTAATCAACTGTTTATGTTATTGGTAAGGCTTCTGGTCAGTAGAAGGCTATTCATAGTTAAGTTTTTTTGGGGAGTCAAAAGTTATATGTGGATATTTCCCTTGTGTTGTTCAAAGGTCAGCTGTCCTTTAATCTTCGTATTTACATGGCCAACTGGTTTTCCTTATTTGGTTTCTAACTTGGGTTAACTGTGCCTTTACTTTGAACAAAGCAAAGGTTATTTTGTGTATACCTCTATTTCTGTTGCTGTTGTTAACAACTAGATTATTATTATACTGAAAACTAGTTCACATTGTTATACCTGCATGTTTTGTCTGTATAACCTACATGATGATTAAATGCAAATCCAGATATCAGATATCCTGTGTTTGAATCCCAGTTTTGTCACCACTAGTTGAGTAATCCCCTGAATGTAAATAGATTTCTTAATTCCTCTCAGGCTCAATTTCCTCGTCTTTAAAGTGGATTTAAGAAATAGCACTTACCGGGCGCCTGGGTGGCTCAGTTGGTTAGGCGACTGCCTTCGGCTCAGGTCATGGTCCTGGAGTCCCGGGATCGAGTCCCATATCGGAGTCCCGGCTCTGCGGGAAGTCTGCTTCTCCCTCTGACCTTCTCCCCTCTCATTCTCAGTCTCTCTCTCTCTAATAAATAAATAAAATCTTTAAAAAAAAAAAAAAAGAAATAGCACTTACCTGATGGAGTTGTTTTGAACTTTGAAATGATACATGGGAATCACTTAGTCTAGTGCCAGTCACAAAGTGTGTTGGCTCATTCTACAATGATTACTTTTTATCTGAATACGCTTTAAATGTTCTCCATTGCTTTCGTGTCTATCTGCATGGGCCAACAGAACAGTGTAGTAAAATTAATATGAGTTTTAGTTCTTTATAGACACAATAAGAACATCTATTTTGCTTTATAGTTTTCCTTCATTTTCCTAGATAAACAAAGTCCTAAAGTATTAAAAGATTATTTCTTATTTTTTTTTTTGGTATTCATTTATCAAATCACTATTGAGAGTCTTCTAAACATTCTAGAAGGGAAAGGATTACTTCATGTAAAATATTTTGGAAATCAATTTGGCTAATAAACAGGTTCTTAGTACTATTTTATAATAAAACCATCTTTTGTTTTCAGCAAAATTCCTGCCTTTCTAAATGTAGTGGACATTGCTGGCCTTGTGAAGGGAGCTCACAATGGTCAAGGCCTGGGAAATGCCTTTTTATCTCATATCAGTGCCTGCGATGGAATCTTTCATCTAACACGTAAGTACAGTTGTTTATTTAATTGATTAATTTCATTATATTTAGTGTTTACTTTCCATTATTTCTCAAATAAATTAGAAATGACTAATAGATTTTTTTTGCTTTACAAGATGAATCATGAATTGATCTGGTAATTGTGACTTTAATAGTATTTGGTATCTTTTCCATACAAGAAGGCTTATTCCATAGCAGATATATGCTGTCTTGGTATTCTAATTGAATTTTATCCCCTGTTCTGGATTAGATCCATTGGGAAGTATTTCTATGTGGAAGTAATTTTGTTGATTATAAAGGCATTTTGAAATTTTCTTGTGGAACTTTTCTGCACTCTTGCTTTCCATGTGTTGAGAAGGCAGACTTAATAGAGGATAAGATTGTGTTATTTCAGAGGACAGAAAGGCATCCAGGGTATTTATTGAGATGAGAGGGTTAAGGAGAAACTATGGATGAGCTAGTCCTTAATGGAGAGAGGGATATATAGCAATGAGAAAAACTGGTAGAACTATGTGTTAGTTTATGTTCTTTTGAGTGCAGAAGTGAGCCAAGAACATAGTAATTGTTTGACAGAAAGGTTCAGGTTTGATTTAGGTTAAGGTTCAGGTCAAGACTGCCCTGTATGGTATTGTAATGAACAAATCAGTGTAAATGAAAGAAATGCGAGTTAGGGGTTCAGGCCAGTTGTGGTCTGCTTTAGTGCTTTTATTTGTCTCTAGTCCATGAGTAGATAACTATAGCAATTATAAATGAGCATTTAGAAAACTTTGTAGCTGTTTGAGGAATTTTTTTGTCATTTGAATCTAATAAATTGTGGTAGTGTTTTTGTATGTTTTTTTAAAAATTCATTTTTATTATATTTTTTCTAAAGATTTATTTATTTATTTGACAGAGAGAGAGAGAGAGAGTGTGCACAGGAGTGGTAGGGAGGGGCAGAGCAAGAGGGAGAAGCAGGCTCCCTGCTGAGCAGGGGAGCCAGATATGGGGCTTGATCCCAGGACCCTGGGATCATGACTCGAGCTGAAGGCAGATGCCTAACTGACTGAGCCAACCAGGTGCCCCCATTTTTATTGTATTTTACAAAGGTCCACCACACATAGTTTAAGAAGGACTGATTTAGGTAGCTTCATATTGGGTGGAGGTACGGAGATACCTTCGGAAGGGTTTATGGTGCAGGTGAATAGGGTTATGGTTGAGGTTGGGGTGAGGTGGGGGAAGAATTCCATTATGTAGAGTAGTGCTACTTAAAGCCCAAGCACTGGTGAGAGCCTTAGTTTTCCTGACAGTTTGATTTTTTTTTTTTAGATTTTTAAATTTTTAAATTTTTTTTTAGATTTTTAAAATTTATTTATTTATTTGACAGAGGGGAGAGAGATCACAAATAGGCAGAGAGGCAGGCAGAGAGAGAGAGGGGGAAGCAGGCTCCCTGCTGAGTAGAGAGCCCGATGTGGGGCTCGATCCCAGGACCCCGAGATCATGACCTGAGCTGAAGGCAGAGGCCCTAACCCACTGAGCCACCCAGGCGCCCCCCCAGACAGTTTGATTTTTTACTGGTTCTGGTGGCTGATGAGAGTTTCAGATAGAAGTGGAATCAAATGTGACTCCTAGGTTTCCGGACTGGGCCAGTTGAATGAATCTTGATGCTGTTCACTGACATGTTGAATGTAGAAGGACCAGCAAGTCTTGGGAGAGAGTTAATGAGGTCAGTTTGGGACTGTTTTGTTTTGTTTTGTTTTTTGAGAAAGAGAGAGCGTGTGAGAGAGCAGGGGGAGAGGCAGAGGGAGAGGTGGAGAGAATTTCAAACAGGCTGCACAGTCAGCATGGAGCCCGACATGGGGCTCGATCTCACAACCCTGAGATCATGACCCGAGCTGAAATCAAGAGTCGGGTGCTTACCTGACAGCTACACAGGTGCCTCAGTTTGGGACAGTTTTATGCATTTGTGTACCTGGGATATCCAGATAAGAGATGTCTATAAGGAATTGATTGATCTATAAGGATTGATCGGGCAAGCGTGACAAGAGGATGGGGTGAGAGAATTGCAGTTATGGTGTAAGAAGGATTGAACAGATAGACGGAATAGAGCTTAATGCAGAGTAGGCGGGAACATAGCAGAGGACTGAAAAATGGAAGAGTCATGGATCTAAGTACCCAAGGACATTCAAGAACACATATGCTGGGCAAAAGGGGGTGTGTGGTTAGAGAGAGGTATTTGGCTTAACATTTTCAGAGGTGGAGTAGTTCAGGGTGATGGTAAGATCCTGATAATGGCCTGAAACCATTAGTAAATGTAATCAAGTATTTGGTTTGTTATCTGTTGTATACTATTGATCTGATATGTTTTTCTAGGGGAAAAAATGAATTTGGTTAGGAGCATACATACTTTATTGTATTTCATTCAGGCTAAAGCTATTGTAAAGAAAGGAAAAAAATCTATTTAAACTAGAAACCCTGGTTTCTTTCTTTTTTTTTAAAAAAATAACTATTTATTCATTCATTTATTATTTATTCATTTATAAAGAAGATTTTATTTATTTGTTTATTTGAGAGAGAGAGAGACAGTGATCACAAGCAGGCAGAGAGAGAGAGAGAGGCAGAGGGTGGTGGGGGAAGCAGGCTCCCTGCAGAGCAGAGAGCCTGATGCAAGGACTTTATCCCAGGACTCTGAGATAATGACCTGAGCCGAAGGCAGAGGCTTTAACCCACCGAGCTACCCAGGCACCCCTCCCTGGTTTCTTATAGTAATTTGATTTCAGAGGTGTTAAATTGTGAAAACATGCATCTTTTTTAAAAGATTTTATTTATTTATTTGACACAGAGAGATCACGAGTAGGCAGAGAGGCAGTCAGAGAGAGAGGGGGAAGCAGGCTCCTTGCTGAGCAGAGAGCCCGATGTGGGGCTCGATCCCAGGACCCTGGGATCATGACTTGAGCTGAAGGCAGAGGCTTTAACCCACTGAGCCACCCAGATGCCCCCTGAAAATATGCATCTTAGAATTGATGAAATATGGTATATGTTGTTGTGTAGTGCATAGAACTCAGGATGTTACCTTTATAACCAGAAGTTTAAAAACAACCTTCATAGAATTACAATCAGTAAAAACTTGCAGAGATTTTTTTTACTTACTTATTTGACAGAGAGAGTGTGAGCACAAGCAGGGGGAGTGGCAGGCAGAGGGAAGCAGGCAGAAGCAGGCTCCTTGCTGAGCAGGGAGCCCAATGTGGGACTCAATCCCAGGACTCTGTGATTGTGATCTGAGCTGAAGGCAGATGCTTAACCTATTGAGCCACCCAGGCGTCCCTTTCCTCAGATATCTTAAGGTCACCAGAAATGCATTTGACTTGTTTAGTAATTATATAGTAAATGCTTTGTGTTCTAGGTGCTGGAAATAGATAGTGGGTAACTTGTTAGGTAATTGTTTACTTATTTGCTTATTACCACATTTGAAACTTGTTTTATTTCTTAAATTCATCATTTCTTATTTTGGTGAGAAAAAAAATCCATTTTTCTATGGTTTTATTTTTTAGTTTCTCTATTTTCGTTTTAGACAGTTGATTTAAAACTACTAAGGAAAGGGACCGGATATTGGCCGGCTCAGTCAGTATAGCATACTACTCACTTTTGAGGTTGAGAGTTTGAGCCCCATGTTGGGTGTGGAGATGACTTAAAAATAAAGCTATGAAGGAAAGGGATAGTACAGTAATGATATATGTATTAGTGATTAGGACACTTTTTTTTTTAAAAGAATTTATTTATTCACTTGACAGATCACAAGGAGGCAGAGAGGCAGGCAGAGAGAGAGGGGGAAGCAGGCTCCCCGCTGAGCAGAGAGCCCGATGCTGGGCTCGATCCGAGGACCCTGAAATCATGACCTGGGCCGAAGACAGAGGCTTTAACCCACTGAGCCACCCAGGCGCCCCTGCTTAGGACACTTTTAAGCTTTCCATTAAAACAAATGAATGTTAGGAGAGAGAAAAAATTATGAATGAGAAATTTTGGTTTATTTTGAATTTTAATATATAAATGCTGTGTTTCTCTCCATTAATCTAATTTTTAAAAATTAACTTTTCCCTCATCTTGTTTACTTCTCTTGGTTATTAGACATATGTGAATATATACATTGCCTCAAAATTTATTCTTGTTTTAAATATAAATATTTTGACAGGTTTGCTTTGGCTTTAAATCTTCAGTTCATTCTGTCTTACTCATTTGACAAATTATTTATGGAGCACCTCTTTCAAGTGTGCTAGATGCTGAGGGATGTAATGGTGAATAAAAACAAGTATGACTCTTGCCCTCATAGAGCTTATAAACCAGTGGAGGACACAGACATTGAATAAATGGTTGTTTAAACACAGGATGCCATTCTCTAATTGTGCATGAAGAAGAGAGACAGTGTGTGAGTGTGGTAGTGCCTTGAGGAAATAATTGTCATGCTGGGAGGTAAAGATTGAGTGGGAGCTAATATGTTAGGGGAAGGAGGAAAGAAAGGAAAGATTGCTTATTTAGAGTAAATGGCTTGTTTCAAGGCCCTGCAGCTTTGAAAAGACTGTCAGTGTGGCCAGGATGAATGATGACGAGGAGTGATCAAAAAGAGCCAGCGAGGTAATTAGAGATTCACTGTGTCCATCATATTTAGGTTTACTGACTTAAATATGAAGAGTTTTAAATGGAGAGTTGGGGTAGAAAGACCGGTTAAATTGTTCTGGGAGCTTTGCACTTACTCTGTTGAGTTACGTTTTTAATGTTTTAAAAAAATCAAAATGGAATGAGGCACCAAGAGTTTGAAATTTCATTCTGTTAAAAAAATATTATTTTCAAGATACTGATAAAGATTTTCATTGATGTCTGGCATGACAAATGTAGAACACTTCTTTTGTAAAAGAATCTATACACATTCTTTTGTTGGCTTACCCCTCAATGTTCTTTTTTTGTTTTTTTTTTGTGAGGTTTGTTGCCTAATGTGTAGGTGTCTTAAGTCCCTTTCTCCATGAGTCAGCGTTCTCTTTATTTATTTAATTTTTTTGGAAAGATTTTGTTTATTTGAGAGAGAGACAGAGCAGGAGCAAGTGGGATAAGGAACAGAGGGAGAAGGAGGCTCCCCGCTGAGGAGGGAGCCTGGAGTGTGGGGTGTGTGGTTCGATCCCAGGACCCTGAGGTCATGACCTGAGTGGAAGGCAAATGCTTAACCAACTGAGCCACCCAGGTGCCCTTGGAGTTCTCTTTAAAAATTTATTTTCAGGGTTTTTCTTATTTCCAAAGTACACTAATAAGGTAATGAGAGATACTAGACAAAATGAACTATTATCTTGTTCACATGTATGCAGATTTGGAGTTACATTTACCTTTTAAAGTGTGTTTTTAAAGTTACTAAATATTAACTGATAACTGTAGGTTCAGCTAGATAAACAATTTACTTTTTAAAAAAGATTTTATTTATTTATTTGACAGAGATTTATTTATCTTAATAAAGATTTTATTTTACACACACACACACACACAAATACATAAATGTCTATATGTAGACAGAAAGACAAGCAGAGAGAGGGGGGAAGCAGGCTCCCTGCTGAGCAGAGAGCCCCGATGCGGGGCTCAATCCCAGGACCCTGAGATCATGACCTGAGCTAAAGGCAAAGGCTTTAACCCACTGAGCCTCCCAGGCGCCCCACAAGAATTTACTCTTTTAGTAAACATGGGTTACTGAGGCAAAAGTCTTTCTGGGACACATAAAAATATAAAAATTGCCAGACTTTGCCTGATAGAAAGTATGAGAGCTAATCTTTTTATTCTGGGGGATTTTATAAACAAAGCTTTGTAGGAAGTGTTTTTTAATAGTACAAGTGAAATTCTGCTTATTAAAATTAGTTTGAAAACAAGTTCACTTATTGCAGGGTGACATTTTCTTGCTATTTTAAATGCTTAGAAATCTTTAAAAAATGCTTAGAAAACTTTTTCAAAAGAACATTCATTGAAGAATAATCTAATAATTTGTTCATTATGTGAAACTTCTTATGTATATATATATATATTTAATAAGGGTTTTATTTTAATTCCAGTATAGTTAACTTATAGTATTATATTAGCTTCAGGTGTACAATATAGTGATTCAGCAATTCCATACATCCTCCAGTGCTCATCACAAGTGTCCTCTTTAGGGGCGCCTGGGTGGCTCAGTCAGTTAAGTGTCTGCCTTTGGCTCAGGTCATGATCCCAGGGTCCTGGGAGTGAGTGCCACATTGCAGTTCCGACTCAGTGGTGAGCCTGCTTCTCCCTCTCCCTCTGCCTGCCACTCACCCTGCCTGTGCTCTCTCTCTCTCTCTCTTTCTCTCTGTCAAATAAATAAATAAAATCTTAAAAACAAACAAACAAGTGTCCCCCTTAATCCCTATCACCTATTTCACCCACCCTCCCCACTCACCTCCCCTCTGGTAACCATCAGTTTGTTCTATCGTTAAGAGTCTCTTTCATTGGGTGTTGAGTTTGAGAAGTTCTTTATAGATTTTGGATACTAAGCCTTTATCTGATATGTCATTTGTGAATATCTTCTCCTATTCTGTCAGTTGTCTTTTGGTTTTGTTGACTCTTTACTTTGCTGTGCAAAAGCTTTTGATCTTGATGAAGTCCCAATAGTTCATTTTTGCCCTTGCTTCCCTTGCCTTTGGAGATGTTTGTGGGAAGAAGTTGCTGCAGCTGAGGTTGAAGAGGTTGCTGCCTGTATTTTCCTCCAGGATGTTGATGGAGTCCTATCTCACATTGAGGTCTTTGATCCATTTTGAGTCTATTTTTGTGTGCGGTATAAGGAAATGGTCCAGTTTCATTCTTTTGCATGTGGCTGTCCAGTTTTCCCAACACCATTTGTTGAAGAGACTGTCTTTTTTCCATTGGATATTCTTTCCTTCCTTGTCGAAGATTAATTGACCATAGAGTTGGGGGTCCATTTCTGGGCTCTCTCTTCTGTTCCATTGATCTATGTGTCTGTTTTTGTGCCAATACCAGGTCTTTAAAAACTCAATTAATACTTAAAAATAGTGGTCTGTAAAATCCTCTGTCAACTCTATTGACAGGGGAAAATGTATGTACTTTTGTTTGTTAAACATAATATAAACTGCTTGGGTTAAGTTTATGACCAAGTACTTTTATAACGTAAAAAAGAAAAACTCTTAACTTGAAAAAGGTTATTAATACATGCTGACTAAAGCAAAACTTTTTAAACAGAGCTTTTAATAGAATTAAGGTTAACTTGTAGAGTTGGTTTTCCCTGAAAACCTGAGCTGGAGGGGGGAGGATTATATGTGAGATAAGAATAAGGTTTTTATAAATTTAATTAATAAATTACCAGCTGAGGGAACCAAAACATAATATATTATGATGACACATTAATATAAGTAATTTTTTTAATAAGTGACATTTTAACAAGTGAGATGAATCATTTAGAGGAATTTAAAGTAGACTTTAAGAGAGAATAGCTATTATAAAAATTTGTTGACAAATTTAGGCAAATTTTAACTAGATTACTTTATGAAAGCCCTTTTATTGTCTTTTCAATTACTTATGTACTGCCAAAGTAGTCGAATGTATCTGAGACATAATATCCATTTTGAATGTTTTGTTGCAGGTTGGAGAAAAATTTCCACCAGGTATAGTTTCAGCAGCTCAGGGAATGAGTGAGATGGGTTGTATGTGGGGAAAGGGGAGCCCAGTTTGGTAGGCTGTTCTTAACGCCACTGTCAGTCCTCTCTTGAGTATAGTATAGGGTTTACATGGAAATGGAATTGGTAAGAGTTTGAAGTTCATAATTTCAGTAAGCAAAGTTGTGCTTCCAAAATACCTAGCACTCATTTTATGCCTGAAAATAAGATGCTATTTATTGTGCTGGAATTTCCAGAATGTTAGATATATGTTGAGTTAAGCATAACTCAAAAAAAATTCATACACGTATTTAGGTTTTCTATCTCTTTGCATGGGCTATGCTTCTTCAGGCTATTGAACAAAAAAACTAATAGTTAACTTTAAAGGATTTCTTTTTTTAGTTTTCTGTGCTTGTGTTGTTTGAATGAGCATTCATTAACAAAGAATGCCACAAAGATTGAATTTCAGTTCAACTAATTCCCTACAAAAATACTTGCAATTTTTAGTGCAACTTAATTATTTTTATGACATCACAGAGGATAAACTTTATGTGAGAAATGAGTATCAGAGGCTAATTTAATTATCTTCAACACAGAAATCTTACCTCATATGTTCTTATGTATTTTATATTTAATATCCTTCCATGAAAGGATAAAGGGTTATAACTGAAATTAGGGGAAAAAGGAGTATTTATCTCTGAGATTTTGTTGTAGATCATAATTTGAGAAATGCTAACTAAAACCAAAGTCTATTTTTATTATAACAAAGATACGGTATTCTTTTTTTTTAAAAAAAGATCATTTATTTATGTATTTGACAGAAAGAGATAGATCACAAGTAGGAAAGAGGCTGGCAGAGACAGAGGAGGAAGCTGGCTCCCTGCAGAGCAGAGAGCCTGATGCAGGGCTCGATCCCAGAACCCTGAGATCAGGACCTGAGCCAAAGCCAGAGGCTTTAACCCACTGAGCCACCCAGGCGCCCCAAGATACAGTATTCTAAGCCCTATATAAATATCAACTCATTTACTCCTCTTAACACCTTTATAAGAATAGGTACTATTATTATCCTCATTTTGTAAATGAGGAATCCAAAGAGTAGAGGAGTTATAATACTTGCCCAAGATTACATGGCTAATAACAGTTAGAAATCAGATTTTATTTTATTTTTTCATTTTATAATGAATTTTGGTTTTTTTCCATTTAAAAAATTAAATTCAGGGACGCCTGGGTGGCTCAGTTGGTTGAGCAACTGCCTTTGGCTCAGGTCATGATCCCAGCATCTTGGGATCGAGTCCCGCATTGGGCTCCTTGCTCCGCAGGGAGCCTGCCAAGAAAAAAAAAGAAAAAAAAATTAAATTCAGTTAATTAACATGTAGTTTCAGTTTTCAGAGATAGAGTTCAGTGATTCATCAGTCTTATATAATACTGAGTGCTCATTACATCTGTGCCCTCCTTAATGCCTATCCCCCCCATCTCCCTCCCCACCTGCAATCCTGTTTATTTCCTATAATTAAGAGTCTCTTATGGTTTGTCTCCCTCTCTGATTTCATCTTATTTTATTTTTCCCTCTCTTCCCCTACCATTCTTTGTTTTGTTTCTTAAATTCTACATATCTGTGAGATCATATGAAAATTATCTTTCTCTGATTGACTTTAATACTCTCTAGTTCCATCCATGCCATTGCAAATGGAAAGATTTCTTTTTTTTTTTTTTTTTGATGGCTGAATAGTACTCCAAGAAATCAGATTTTAAACTCAGTTCTGGTTACAAAGTGCTTGCTCTATGTTGGACTAGTCCATTAATCTATGTTGAGAATTATCAATGCAAATAAAGAAGTCTTTTTTTTAATCATAAAAATTTTATTCGTCTGTGAGCTATTGAAACTTTTTGTCTGTGGACTCACTTTGAGAAACACTTGTGTAAATTCCAGAGAAGTTGCATCAAAATTTATCAGTTCTAGGTCAGTTTTTCTTTTTCTTTTTCTAAAAGATTTTATTCATTTATTTGAGAGAGAGTGCATGCACAAGTGCGGGGTGAGGGGAGGGACAGAGAGAGAGCAGGAGAGGGAGAAGCTGAAGGCAGACAGATGCTTAACTGACTGAGCCACCCAGGTGCCCCAGGTCAAGCATTTTCTAATGATACCCAAATTATATAATAAAAAAGGCAGTGAAATATTATTTTATAAATTACTGAAGGGTATGGGATGACTTTATTTAGAGAAACAGATTTATGTGGCTTGTATTCTAGGTATACATGTTGCAGACGCTTAACGCTTTAGTAACAAAGATAACAAAACGTATTTCAGAAAAGAGAGAGAACACATTCTAATTTACTCTCACACATTCTTCTGGTATTTTCATTTTGATTTATGAAAGGAATAAATAGACAAGTAATCAGTAGCCAAGGTCCTGGCAGTGTCTGTAGCAGCTTTCATTAATCTTTTAGATGGCAACTTCTTTTTGGAGGTTGTGTGGAGCTTACATGTAACAATTGACTGTGTGACTAATGCAATGTGTTCTTTGTTCATAGCAATCCTGTAGACGAGGGAATATGCCTGTTTTAAAGATGAGAAAACTAAGGCTTAAAGAGACTAGGAAATTAGTCTGATGAGCACCAAAGCTATGATTTGAATTCAGGTCCGCTTGAAATGATGCAGCTGGCAGCACTTAAAAATCGATAAGTAGTCACTGGATAGTTATTTTTTTGAGATAATATATTCTTTGGTTTGAGTGTCCAACTGTTTTTGAATGTTGATTATGTTCTAAATAATCATTCTCCTACTTAATTGTCTCCCACCCCCAAAGTATCTTGAATGTTTGAAATTACGCAGAAATTTTTTCTTGGATCGCTTTTGTGTGTGTGTGTGTATGCCTGTCTGCCTCCTTTCCTTCCTCCTTTCCTTGCTTCCTTACTGCTATATTGTTGATAAGTTGTGTTATTCTTTAACTGACTGTTTTTCAGGTTTTTTGAGTCACACAGAACATATTTTAATGGTTTGTATGATTTAAAAAGTGGAGATTTTGAGGCTAGAGAACCCAGAAATGGACCCTCATCTAATCTTTGACAAAGCAGGAAAGAATATCCAATGGAAAAAGGACAGTCTCTTCAACACATGGTGTTGGGAAAATTGAACAGCCAAGCCATGTACAGAAGAATGATAATGGACCATTCTCTTACACCATACCCAAAAATAGACTCAAAATGAGTGAAAGACTTAAATGTAAGATAGGATTCCGTCAAAATCCTAGAGGAGAACACATGCAGCAACCTCTTTGACCTTGGTTGCATTAACTTCTTGCTAGACAGGTCTCCAGATCCAAGGGAAACAAACAAAAGCAGAAATGAACTGTTAGGACTTCATCAAGATAAAAAGCTTTATACAGCAAAGGAAATAGTCAACAAAGCTTAGGGACAACCTATCAAATGGAAGAAGATATTTGCAACTGTCTTATCAGATATATGGCTAGTATCTAAGATCTATAAATAATTTATCAAATTTAATACCCCAAAACAAATAATCCAGTCAAGAAATGGGCAGAAGACATGAACAGACATTTTTCCAAATAATACATAGCCATACAAATGACCAACAGACACATGAAAAAATATTCAGCATCACTTGGCATCAGGGAAATACAAATCAAAACGACAGTGAGATACCACCTCACACTGGTCAGAATGGCTAAAATTAACAACTCAGGAAATGACAGATGTTGGTGAGGATGTGGAAAAAGGGGAACCCTCTTACACAATTGATAGGAATGCGAACTGATGTAGCCACTCTGGAAGACAGTATGAAGGTTCCTCAAAAAGTTAAAAATAGAACTACCCTGGGGCGCCTGGGGGTGGCTCAGTCAGTTAAGCTTCTGCCTTTGGCTCAGATCATGATCCTGGGGTCCTGGGATAGAGCCACACATCTTACTCCCTGCTCGGCGGGGGGTTTTCTTCTCTCTGCCCCTCCCCCTCTGCTCATGCTCTGTCTCTCGCTTTCTCTTTCTCAAATAAATAAAATCTTAAACAAAAAAAAAATAGAACTACCTTATGATTCAGCAATTGCACTACTATTTATCCAAATAATACAAACATAGTGATTTGAAGGGGCACATGTGCCCCAATGTTTATAGCAGCAATGTCCACAATAGCCAACTATGGAAAGAGCCCAGATGTCCATTGATAGATGAATGGATAAAGAAGATATGTGTGTATACACACACACACACACTATATATAGATAGATATACACACACATACACATACACAATGGAATATTACTCAGCCATCAAAAAGAATGAAACCTTGCTATTTGCAATGACATGGATGGAACTAGAGGGTATCATGCTAAGCAAAATCAGTCAATCAGAGAAAGACAAATACTATATGATTTCAGTCATATGTGGAATTTAAGAAACAATAAGGGGAAGGGAAGAAAAAATAAAATAAGATAAAAGCAGAGAAGGAGGCAAGCCATAAGAGACTCTTTTTTTTGTTGTTGTTAAAGATTTTATTTATTTATTTATTAGAGGGAGAGAGAGAGAGAGAGAGCGCACGAGAAGGGAGAAGGTCAGAGTGAGAAGCAGACTCCTCCTGAAGCCAGGAGCCCGATGTGGGACTCGATCCCGGATCTCCGGGATCATGACCTGAACCGAAGGCAGTCGCTCAACCAACTGAGCCACCCAGGCGCCCCAGCCATAAGAGACTCTTAACTCTAAGAAACAAACAGGGTTGCTGGAGGGGAGAGAGTAGGGGGTGGGGTAGCTGGGCAATGGGCATTAAGGAAAGCACTTGATGTAATGAGCATTGGGTGTTACATGCAACTGATGAATCACTAAATCTTATCCCTGAAACTGTTAGTACACTGTATGTTAATTGATTTAAATTTTTAAAAAAGTGGGGATTTCTCCCTATTTTTGACATAATTGGCATCCATTTTGGGTAAACAGCTCTGAATAACTATGATTGTCTCCATTGCTAATGATGTAATTTTAACTGTAGAATAGAAATTCTTCCCTCTGTGTATAGGCTTTTTTTTTTTAACTTTTGGTTTTTCTTACTGGACCTTACCATTCTGGTGTTTGAAGAAACACTAGAAATTAACATTCTAAGAGTTATTTAATGGAGCTCTTTTGACTCTGCCATGGAAACAAGATGACGAAGGGGACGTCATTGTTTGGGAAATGTCTCAATAAGAGGCACTTGTTGTGCCATTGCTGTGGCTCGAAGGCCTACCACCTTTAAAAGTCCACCTGTGGCAAATGTGGCAATCCTGCCAAGCGCAAGAGAAAGTATAACTGGAGTACCAAGGCTAAAAGATGAAATACACTGGGACCGGACCGGTCAAATGAGGCACGTAAAAATTATATATGGCAAATTCAGGCATGGATTCCATGAAGGAACAAGACCTAAGCCCAAGAGGGCGGCTTTTGCAGCATCCACTTCATCTTAAGGATTTCAGTGATTAGGCACACAATAAACGTTCTGCTTTATTTATTTATTTTTAAATATTTTATTTATTTATTTGAGAGAGACAGAATGAGAGAGGGAGAGCATGAGAGGGGGAAGGTCAGAGGGAGAAGCAGAGTCCCTGTTGAGCAGGGAGCCCAATGTGGGACTTGATCCCAGGTCTCTGGGATCATGACCTAGGCTGAAGACAGTCACTTAACCAACTGAGCCACCCAGGCACCCTAATGTTCTGGTTTAAAAAAAAAAGTTATTTAACGGATTAACTGCTTTTGAAAATAAAATAGATATCCATTATACTTAGTGTATATCACTTTTATGGGAAATTTTGTTATGAACATTTGTTGTAAAAAGCTAAATACTATTTATTTAAAAATTTTTTTTGAAACTTATTATCACATTTCCTTAACAGGTTATCAATATAAGCTGAACAAGCTCTTTAATTTTTTTACTTTAAAAATTATTTATTCATTCATTTAATCATTTATTTATTTATTTATTCATTCATTCGCTCATTCACTCATTGATTTATTTTCTAAGAAAGCTCTATGCCTAATGTGGGGCTTGAACTCACCACCCTGAGATCAAGAGTTGCATGCTCTACTGACTGAACCAACCCCTGAAGGAGCTTTTTAAAATTTAGAATGAATAAAACCTAAGCCTTCATTTACTTTGGAGCAGAAATGCAAGTATATGATGTTTAGGATGTGCTTTTCAAAACAGTACCTTAGAAATTAGTTACTGGTTAGGGTTTGGGTGAGCCTGGTGGTGGGTATGGAGAAGGGCACGTACTGCATGGAGCACTTGGTGTGGTGCATGAACAATCAATCTTGTAACACTGAAAAAATAAACATATTTGGGAAAAAAAATTAGTTACTGGTTAAATAATAGTAAAGATATTAATGGAAGGGAAATAAATCAGAACCGTGTTAGCATAATGCAACTATTTTTTCTGCATTTCAGTCTGGTGCTTTAAGTGGAAAGAGTGTGGATTTTGGAATCACAAACCTGAAAGTGAATATCAGCCCACTTTCTAGCTATGTAATTGTGAAAAAGTAACACTTTGTCTTTGAATTTCATTTTCTCATGTAAAATGGGGATTATAATACTACACTTAATTTATTTTGGAGTTTAGAGCTCATTCTTTTCTCAGTGCATATGGACATATATTTTTTTAAAAAAAAAATTTTTTTTTTTTATTCATTTAACAGAGAGAGAACACAAGCAGGCAGAGAGGCAGGCAGAGGCAGAGAGAGAGGAACAGGCTCCCTGCCGAGCAAGGAGCCCGATGCGGGACTCGATTCCAGGACGCTGGGATCATGACCTGAGCCGAAGGCAGCTGCTTAACCAACTGAGCCACCCAGGTGTCCCAATATGGACATATTTTTAATGTTGCTACATTGGTACTTTCTTTTGGTGAATATAGACTTTTAATTTCAACATTTTTTATTAAAAAGTTTTTGGGCGCCTGGGTGGCTCAGTTGGTTGGGCGACTGCCTTCAGCTCAGGTCGTAATTCCTGAGTCCCAGGATCGAGTCCCATATCGGGCTCCCGGCTCTGCGGGAAGTCTGCTTCTCCCTCTGACCTTCTCCCCTTTCATTCTCAGTCTCTCTCTCTCTAATAAATAAATAAATAAAAAATCTTAAAAAAAATTTATTTTAACATATAAAATAACATTTATATTTTAACCATCTTTAAGTGTTCGGGTCAGTGGCATATAGTACATTTACTTGTTGTGCAACTATCATCACCATCCATCTCCACAACTTTTTCCATCATCTGGAGCTGAAGCTCCATACCCATTGACTTCCACTTCCTTCCTATCCTAGTCCCTAGCAGCTACCTTTCTGCTTACTACCTCTGAATTTGACTACTCTAGGTACCTCATATAAGTAGAATCATACAGTATTTGTCTTTTGGGGTGGCTTATTTCATGTTTCATTGCTATGTCATTGTCTGCAGTATGGAAGTACCAGAGTTAATTGAAGTACTTCCTATTTGTGGGCATTTATTTAATGTCCCAGCTTCATTGAGTTATAATTGACGTACAACATTGTGTAAGTTTAAGGTGTACAATATGATGAGATGAAACACTTACATATTTTGAAATGATTACTGCAATAAAGTTACACGTCTATCACCTCACATAATTAACTTTTTTTTTTGTGGCGAGAACACCTAAGATCTACTCTTTTAGCCACTTCCATAGTATGGTGTTATTAACTGTAGTCACCATGCTGTACATTAGATCTGTAGACCTTACTCATAACTGAAAGTTTGTACCCTTTGACTAGCGTTTCCCCATTTCTCCCACCCCAGTCCCCAGCAAATACCAGTCTACTCTCTGTTTCTCTGAGTTCAGCATGTTTAGGTTCCACATATAAACAAGATCATCCAGTGTTTTTCTTCTTTTCTGTGACTTACAATTCACCTAGCATAATGTATGGGCATTTGTTATTTCAGATTTTTTTATTGCAGATAATGTTGCTAATGGACGTTATTTTACAGGCTTCTTTTTGGTACACGTCTGGGTACTTCTTTAAGGTGTATGCCTGGAAGTGGAATTACTAGACCAAATGGTATATACATTTAGAATTCTATCAGATAGACCCAAATTCTTCCCCTCCATTCCATGGGATATTGATGTATTAAGTTTTTTATTTTTGAATAATTTTAGATAGGTCTTATGTTGGAATAGATAAAATGTTTACTTGATTCAAAAAGAAAATTGACACATTGCGCATACATTGAGAAGTCTTGTTCCTACCCACATTCTGATTTCTGTTTTTCCTTCGTAAGTGAAGGCATTTATTAGTTTCTTGTGTTATTTTTTAGAGCAAGAGTTGAAAAACTTTTCTTTAGTGGCCCAAATAGATATTTTGTTCTCTTGCATGTTTTTCTCTCCATTTTACATTTTACTTTAAAAATGCAAAAATTAGGGGCACCTGGGTGGCTCAGTGGGTTAAAACCTCTGCCTTCAGCTCAGGTCTTGATCTCAGGGTCTTGGGATCGAGCCCCGCATCGGGCTCTCTGCTCGGCGGGGAGCCTGCTTCCTCCTCTCTCTCTGTCTGCTTCTCTGCCTACTTGTGATCTCTCTCTCTTTCAAATAACTAAATAAAATCTCTAAAAAAAAATACAAAAATCATTCTTAGCACTAGGGTCATACAAAAATAGGACATAAGCTTTAATTTGCTGACCTTTGTTCTAGAGTTTTTTTTTTTTTTTTTCAAGATTTTTTATTTTTTTATTAGAGAGAGAGACTGAGAATGAGAGGGGAGAAGGTCAGAGGGAGAAGTAGACTTCCCGCAGAGCCAGGAGTCCGATATGGGACTCGATCCCGGGACTCCGGGGTCATGACGTGAGCCGAAGGCAGTCGCTTAACCAACTGAGCCACCCAGGCGCCCCTGTTCTAGAGTTCTTTATGCAGTAAAGGTACTTGAGAATATATTAATTATATGTGTAGTCCATGTTGAAAATATTTTTATCAATCTTTCCTTTGATTTCTTCTATTTTATACTTAGAAAGTTCTTATCTTCCCTGTGATCAGGTAAATATTCACAACGGTTTTTTTTAGTTTCTTTTTCTTTTTTTTTTTTTGAAATATGGATGCAGGTGCCTGGGTGGCTTAGATAGTTGAGTGTCTGCCTTTGGCTCAGGTTGTGATCCTGGGGTCTTGGAATCGAGTCCCGCATTGGGCTCCCTGCTCATCGGAGAGCCTACTTCTCCCTCTGCCTCTGCCTCTGCCCCCACCCCCCATGAATAAATAAATAAAATCTTAAAAAAAAAAGAAATATGGGTGCATTTGTATACATGTATACACTCGTGTAAGCACCATGTAGATCAAAGTATAGAACATTTGTGTCACCCTTCTCACCGTTCCCCACTCAGGGTAATCACTATTCTGACTTCCATCATCACTGATTATGTTTGCATATTCTTTCTTTTTTTTTTTTTTAATAGGGAGAGGAAGAAGGGGGGCAAAAGGAGAGGGGCATGGAGCCCGACACAAGGCTCAATCTCACAACCCTGAGATCATGACCTGGGCTGAAATCAATTGTCGGACACTGAGCCACCCAGGTGTCCCATGTTTGCATGTTCTTGAACTTCATATAAATGTAATCATGCATTTTGTATTTTTTTGTGCCTTCCTCCTTTCAGCATAATGCCTGTGAGATTCAGCCCTATTGTGTATTGGCATTGATAATTTGTCCTTTTGTTAAGTCAGAAATTTGGATTTTGGGGCACCTGGGTGACTCAGTGGGTTAAAGCCGCTGCCTTCGGCTCAGGTCATGATCTCAGGGTCCTGGGATTGAGCCCCTCGTCGGGCTCTCTGCTTAGTGGCGTGCCTGCTTCTCCCTCTCCCTCTGCCTGCCTCTCTGCCTACTTGTGATCTCTCTCTTTCTGTCAAAAAAATGAAATCTTTAAAAAAAAATTTGGATTTTATCACTTGAGGGCTGATGTGCAGGCTTATGTCAGTTAACAGAGTTGAGGCTTTAGCAACTATGTATCAATACACTGAATGGCTTTGAGTAGGAAGAAGTTTGGGGCAAAAAGAACAACTAGAAGGTTTTTGTAGTATTTCATGGAGGAAATAATAAGGGCTAGATTTCAGAAAACTTGTCAGTTGAAGAGAAAAGCAAATTTGAGACACTTTGTGAAGAAGGGATAGGACTTAATGATATGCTTTTTTTTAAAAATCTCCTATTAAAAAAAGATCTCCTATTAACGAAGTTCTCCTGACATAAGACTATTTGACAAAGATTCAATACAGAATAGGGAAAATAGCAACCATCTTATGATAAGGAATACTTCTAAAATTCATACATGCAGTAACTTCTGATAACATGTTTTATTAGGAAAATGATTAAGTTTTTCACTAGAGTTTACTGAGTCAATGTGACTTGTTTTTTATCAATTTTTAGAAGCAATACAATTTCCTATTAGAGGTGTTTAAAGGTTTGAATATAGCAAGGTTGTTGGTTACACTGCAACCTTGGCTTTTCAAAGCTGCCATTAGAAGTTTTGAAGTGGTATTTCAACAGGAAGCTAAGGCGTTTGTGTGTTATCTGAAGGACAGCACTTCGGCAGTATCACTGCACCTACTGTTAAGATACTTATAGACAGAACTTATTAAAGTTTATCAACAGGTTCTTAGAGATGAGCTTATAGGCTCAAAACAAGAGTTCTGCTTTCTGTGCTATGGGACAGTTTTGTTCCCAATTTAGAAACATTCAGGAGGTTCAGGGTTATAGAGATGTTAATTATAAAGTATATAATTAATCATTTAGAGTTACAGAAAACAAAGCTTCAAGTACATTTGATGATTTTCAGCTAAATTGGTATGTGTGTGCACACATGTGTATGTGTGATATTGGTGATAAACGTGGACGTACGGGATTTAGTGTCTTGTTCTTCCTGAGTTCTCTTCTCCAGTTGCTTGTTCACATTTTCCGCGTGTGGATTTATTTTGAACTTTTTTTTTTTTTAAAGATTTTATTTATTTATTAGAGAGAGAGAGACGAGAATGAGAGGGGAGAAAGTCAGAGGGAGAAGCAGGCTTCCCGCAGAGCCGGGAGTCCGATATGGGACTTGATCCCTGGACTCCGGGATCATGACCCGAGCCGAAGGCAGTCGCTTAACCAGCTGAGCCACCCAGGAGCCCTTATTTTGAACTCTTTATGTGAACTTCAGTTCTGTTTATTATTTTGTTCTGCTGAGTTCTGAAAGGAATTTTAACTGTCTTAGAGTAGAAGACAAGTACATTAAAACAACAGGAAAGTGACGCCAGCCATTAATGAAGGATGAGAATTAAAGGGAATAGGGTGTGGATGGACGGTCAGGAGCCTAGGTACACGGTAGCACATGACCCATGCCGGATAACATACTGACACTGAGAAGAAATCTTACCGCTGAGCATTGTGGCAGCCGAGGCAAAGAGAAAAAATTATAGGTTGTCTAATTTCATATGCATCTGGTATATATCAGAAGAGATGCCCTTTCCCAGCTCTAAATTGACATTTGATGTGCCTTTGTAAAAGAGACCTGAGGCACAGCCAAAGTGCAGTGTTTTCTCTTAGTTAGCATTAAAAGGCAGTAATCTGGAAGCAATCTTCTACCCCTCTTTACAATGCTGGATAAAAACAGAGGCCATAGAGTTAGATTATTTTTTTCCCCTGAAGTATTTATCTTTTCTGGAGTATTTACCCATGCTGCTCCACAGTAGTACAGGTTTTAACTCCAGTTCGTACAAGGGCTAAAATGTAGGGAATCTCGAGGACTATGGAATTAGGATGTGTTTACCTCTTCGGAGCATGACCAGGCTTGGCAGTTGTGACCTAGCAAGCAAGTCAATGTTAATGGTGTTAGCATGTGTCTGAACTCTTGGCAGTTTATTTTGATTTCCAGACAAAAGGAAGTGATTAATAAGCACCTGGTGTATGTTAGGTACTACGGTAGATTGCTTCTAATTTGTTATTTCTTTTAATCTTAACAGTTCGGCAGAATTGCTACTATCCCAGTTGTACAGATGAGGATATCGAGAGTGAAAGGTTATGTCGTTTTTCTAGAGTATGCAGCTAGTAAACTGGACATAAGGCATATTTTCATTATCTAATTTAAAGTTCTTTTTCTTTCCAGTCTTTTACCATACCACACTGCTTTCATATATTTTTAGATCTATATATTAGATTCTTAGAATCTATATATTAAACATATTTAAGATCCATGTATTTGTATGTGAGAGAGAAGATTCAGGTGGTTGGTGTACATTGTTTTTCATTGTTTTTCATTGTTTTTTCATTGTTTTTCAGAGAACACTTAACACTTAATATATAGTGCTCAAAGAGACAGGTGCTGTGCAGTAATTTTTAAAAGAATTAGGTTATAGTTGGTGGTTTTTTTTTTTAAGATTTTTAAATTTATTTGACACAGAGAGAGAGATCACAGGTAGGCAGAGAGGCAGGTAGAGAGAGAGGGGGAAGCAGGCTCCCTGCTGAGCAGAGACCCCCCAATGTGGGGCTCGATCCCAGGACCCTGAGATCATGACCTGAGCCGAAGGCAGAGGCTTTAACCCACTGAGCCACCCACGTGCCCCAAGGTTATAGTTTTTGTTATTTTGTTGCTCCCAGATATTTAGAGTGCTCACTATGTGCCAGGCCATATGCTAAGTGCTTTATGTGAGTAATTTCATTTGATTCTCAGAACAACTCAGAAATGGATAGAGAAGTTAGGAAATTTGCCCAACCTTACATGGTTGGTAGAAGATAGAGTTGGGGGTTGTATTCAGTAAGGCAAGTCTGACTCGTTATAACATCTGCATTGTTAGCGTTTGTTTGCACCAGTGCTGACCAGTAGAAATATATTGTTAGCCGTAAGTGTTGCTACATATGTAATTTAGCATTTTCTGATAGCCACATAAAAAAAGTAAAAAGAAAAGGTGAGGTTAATTTTAATAATATAATCTATCCAAAATATTATTTCAGTATGTGGTCAATATGAGAAGTTGTTGGTATATTTTTGATGTTGTCTCTGAAATCTGGTGTGCGATTTTATACTTAGAGCATATCTCCGTTTGGACTAGCCACATTTCAAGTTATTAATAGCCACATGTGGGTAGTGGGTACAGTATTGGACAGCTCAGCTGTACCCTATACTTGTAGGAGGAAATGAGAAAAAGATACATCAAATTGTTGATAGATTTTTGAAGAATAGAATTGGATCGGGGAGAGATGGGTGACTTTCCTTTTTTATTTAGACTCGGCTTTTTTTTTTTTTAAGTGGGCATGTGTTATTCTGATTTTTAAAGCATAAGGAATTTTCTAACTTAAATATCAGTGTAAGGCATTCACAAATTATTTAAATAAAATCCTCTAGAGTTCTGTATTAAGACAATGAGCACCTGGGTGGCTCAGTCGATTAAGCATCTGACTCTTGGTTTCAGCTCAGCTCAGCTCAACCCCACGTTGGGCTTCCCACTCAGAGAGGAGTGTGCTTGGGGATTCTTTCCCACTCATTCTGCCCCTCCTGCTGCTTGCTTTCTCTCCCCTTCTCTAAAATAAAATAAATAAATCTTTTTTTTTTTTTTTAAAGATTTTATATATTCATTTGAGATAGAGACAGTGAGAGAGAGCATGAGAGGGGAGAAGGTCAGAGGGAGAAGCAGACTCCCCGTGGAGCTGGGAGCCCGATGTGGGACTCGATCCCAGGACTTTGGGATCATGACCTGAGCCGAAGGCAGTCGCCCAACCAACTGAGCCACCCAGGCGCCCTAAAATAAATAAATCTTTAATTAAAAAAACAATAAGATGACTTTGACCTAGAATGTTGTGAGTCAGGAGTTGTCAGGGATCTATTTCTATCTCTGTAAAATGTTTGATTTTTAAGCTGGGCTAATCAGTATGGTTCTGCCAGGAAAGAAATTTACTCGCAGCTAACTAAATTAGTGGATTCTGTGTTAAAGAAGTTATTTCCTTGATTATTCTCAGAGCATTATATTTGTGTAATCTCTTCTGCCATAAAGTGATACTCGAATTTCTTTTTTTTTTTTAAAGATTTTATTTATTTATTTGTCAGAGAGAGAGAGAGAGAGAGAGCACAAGCAGGCAGAGTGGCAGACAGAGGCAGAGGGAGAAGCAGGCTCCCCGCTGAGCAAGGAGCCTAATGTGGGACTCGATCCCAGGACCCCGGGATCATGACCCGAGCCGAAGGCAGCCGCTTAACCGACTGAGCCACCCAGGCGTCCCGATACTCGAATTTCTAAGAAATCTTAATGGAACAAATGTAGGATGTAGCATAGTGAACATTGTGTGTGTGTGTGTGTGTGTGTGTGTGTGTGTGTCTGTCTGTCTGTCTGTCTGTCGGTGGTGCTGAGGGGAGGAGGGAAGGCTGTGGGGAAAGGCAGGACTCTCCTTATACATCTCTTTGTCCTAGTAACAAACTAATTTCTTTGTGTGCAATTAACTCTTCTCCATTTTACATATTTTTGGTGAGGGGATGTTATCTAACTTCTTTCCACTCTAGGAACCTCAGGGAGCCGTGTCTTTGCCCTTGCCAGGTAGAGCCAGGAATTGGCCGCTTAACCTAAGTTCGGTTTGAAAGATGAAAAGATTGAGGGATCTCATTGTGAATTCAGTATTTCCTGTCATCTGGCTTTTTCCCCCCAAGAGTAAGAATGATGATAGGGAAAGAAACACAGCCTTTTAAAGAGATTCTTAGCAGTGTTATTATCTTTATATTAGTTTTTTAAATATGCACAATGTAGAATCCCCTAAACAGAACTCCTTCATTAATTTGTCAAAGCAGAGGGAAACCCTTGTTAGTCATGCCAGCCCACTGTCGAGATCTAATCAATAGCTACCTTCTTGATATCAGAAAGTATTCCCTTATATTAGATTGAATTACGTGTAATTTAGGTACAAAAACGTGTGCTTTAGAAAAAAAGAAGCTTCATTCCATAGTACATACAAAGCTATAATTTTTTAAAAACATTTTATTTTATTGAGAGAGAGAGCCACACAAGCAGGTGGTGGGGCAGAGAGAGAGGGAGAAGCAGACTCCTCACTGAGCAGGGAGCCTAATGTGGGGCTCGATGCCAGGGCCCTGAGATCATGACCTGAGCCGAAGGCAGAGGCTTAATGGAACTGTCCAGGCGCCCCTAAAATTGTAATTTAATAAGGGCTTACACCCTTGCCCCTTATGCCATATGAGTAGACAGTTTCGATTTTATCAGATTTCTCTCTACCTTTTGATTATAAATGGCCAAACAGATGCTGTTACTTTAAAAAAATATATTCATTACATTTTAAAAACTTAAAATGACATGCTTATCATAAACAAAATAGAAAGTAAGTGTTCACGATAAAATTTAATGTTTTCCCCTTGTTCCCAGTCTCCAGAAGTAATTACCTTCTTTTTAATCCAAAGAAAGAATGTATGCTTATTTTCTTTTCCTGGTTATATGAAGGAGTATAGTTTCTATTTGAATTTACTTTTTAACATTTATTTTCCTTAAAAAGAGTTTTCTTTTGTAAGTAGAGCATTTCAGTTTTTGTAATAACTGATAATTATTTGTTTGTTTTTGATGTCATTTCTTTTTATTTTGAAAGATCTCTGCAGTTTTATAATTTTTAGAAAATACTTCTGTCTCCCTGCCTTCCCCTCTAGTATAATTTTAAGTCCTTGACTGATTTTACTCCTCTCTTGGCCCTCACCTCTGTTAAACTGGGCTGACAAGTTCTTACAGAGATAGAACTAAGACTGATCCATGTACATTATTTCTGCGCAGATGGTTAGAATTTTTGGGCAGGGAAAATAAAAGCCCTTATCCTTTCTCCTTTGTTATTAATGACAGATGTGTCTTCATTCTGTTTTATATTACTGTTCCTCTGTATCTGACTTTCTTACATCTAAATTGCTTAGCTAGAGCTTTACCAATAAGATTCCAAAGAGGTCCTTTAGTTTTATTGTCTTGTTTGCTAAACGGAGATGAAGGTAGCACTGATGGAAGAAATAGGTTTTAAGTTGCCTTTCTAGTTTATATGGAATTGTAGCCCTCAAGGCACAACAACTTTATTGAACTGCTAAATGAGAAGGTAAAAATGCCTTCATGTAATTGTCTTCCCCTTTTAGGTTAAGTTAGGTGTTTATATGTTTTGTAAATCACCTTTAATTACCATGCACATAAATTACTGTTTTCAAGAGCCCACCTCCCATCCCCCCCATAAGCATAACATTTAAAAGTTTAAAATGAGTCACACATTTTTGCCTAGACACAAATTGCTAATATAAAATGGTCTTTGATTGTATCCTAAAATAATGGAGTTTTTTTTCTTTGGGTCCTGTAATTTTCTTTTTCAGCAGTATTTATTAAATTAATCTAGTATTGGATTGCAGTAAACAATCTGACCAAAAAACATATGTTTTCTTTGTTTCTTTGGTACAAATTCAATGGGTTAAGTAATTATGCAGTGGTTCTCATCTACATATACAATGCATTCTAATAACCAACTTCTGTTTACTGTGGAAAATACTGCAGCAGTAGGAAACCGTTCCTTCTACTTTGCATTGTAATATGGTCTGAAGCTACTATTTAATCTACTAGCTATTTACAGTTTAATTGATTGAACGTATCCTCATACTCATGGTGGTCTTATATCTACTTTAGGGCCTTGAGGCATTCTCATTTTTTTTCTTCAGTGTCTTTTATGCATGCTTTAGAGGTCTTGTTTCCCATCCAGCCAGCTACATGGATTCTTTTAAAATCTCTTCTCTCACTAATGAGTTGAAATTACTTAGGATGTGAGGGCAATGTCTAAAGTTCTGGAGTGTCTCCTGATCTTTAAGCATCAAATTTTGAACAACATTTTTCTTAGTTGTCAGAACACTGTCATGATGTTAAGTTAAAAATGTGAGTATTGAGACCTATTTGGTTTTGAAAACCAGTGCATTCACTGTTATACTTGTGTGAATGAAATCAGATGAGTACTTGTGTTTTATTACAGCGAGTCTTCACTTTCCTTCTAACTTGTCCTTTGTGGAGTTTACATTGACACCTTTAAACCAGCCGTTGTATACCAGATACAGTGTTTCTGCATCAGTGACTTGTAATTTTGAGCTTATGGGTTGGTAGTACCACTTCCCAGCCTGGGCAGCTGAAGGAAAGGCAGGGCTTCCTCGAAGAGCCACAGGCTGTGTTACAGCAGCGATGCTTTTATAACCAGAGATTTCCTCTCCTCGTCTTTGGTAAGGTTGTGGTATTCCTCACAACTCCTAGACTGGCCGAGCCTGGAATTTGTTTGTCCAGGTGCATGATGTTTCCTTCCCGGTCCATCTTCTCCGCCCACCCCAATTCTGTCTTGCTGTCCTTGGTCCCTCTGTGGGAGGGAAGAAGGAGCATTGCCTGACGGACCTGGACTTGATGGACTCACTTCTTGCCATGGGACCTAAAGAAGATCTCATCGGACCACCAGACCTTGAGATATTTTTTTTTTTTAAAGATTTTATTTATTTATTGGACACAGAGAGAGAGAGAGAGATCACAAGCAGGTGGAGAGGCAGGCAGAGAGAGGGGGGGAGGCAGGCTCCCTGCTGAGCAGAGAGCCCGATGCGGGGCTCGATCCCAGGACCCTGAGCCGAAGGCAGAGGCTTTAACCCACTGAGCCACCCAGGTGCCCCCTTTGAGATATTTTGTACGTCACATAAGTAAGGGGTTGGATCAGGAGAAGGTGGTTTTATTCCTCTTCCCTTGTATCTGAGATAAAAGGGACAAATGTATCTACCTTCTGTTCAGACCAGTTATGAAGGTCTTCTTTTGCATACCAACCAGGGTGTCAGGTGGATAGAACCAAAAGTATGGATTATACGTTAATTTGTAGCTTTTTTGGAATAGTGTTTTCCTCTACTTCACAGCTAAATTTATTTTTCACATGTTAATGAAACATTGTTGTGAACGTGTAGGGGTTTACATGTATTCCATCCATGTTCCTACATTTCTCTAAAGCAACATTAAGGAAATGTATGACAGATAATAATTTTAAATATAGAATCACCATTGTACCATTTTGGATATGATCTGCTATTTATACACTCATGCTTGCAGTTATAGGAAGGAATTGATTGAGTAATAGGGAAGGGAGTTTATTGAGTCAGGAGCCACATCCTTTATAATAATATCAATTGATTCTCCTGGTAGATCTTATTACCCCATTTTGGGAACGAGGAAACTGTGTCTCTGGGAGTTTAATAAACTTGTCAAAAGTCACAGTTACTGAGTGGCAGAATCAGGATTTTTAGTGAAACCCATACTTTAACTGGAAAGTAAAGGGGAAGAGCTGGGTGACTTTTGTAAGGAAACAGCTGAAGAAGCCCCGGGAGTGTGACTGTCCTAACCAGTGTTAGGAGAGAGCGGAGTAGCCAGAATGCTCTGGGTGATGGTTTGTATCTGGTTCGCTATATTCCATCGGGTTTTGTAGTTAATCTCTTAAGTTAAAGTTGATGGAAATCAAGATAAGACTATAATTTGACTTTGAATTTAATCCTTCTTGTTATAATTCTTTTTTTTTTTTTTGGTCAGCCTTTCTTTGCTAATATTGTAATTCACAGATGAGAATTTAAAAGGTTGCTTCATTTAAGAGGTATTATGAGACTCGTCTGTTTTACTTACAAATGGAAGGTTTATACTGAGTTTTTACATAGAAGGATTATTATGTTCTAAACATCACTATGTCTTTTCACTAAATGACTTGGATAATATTTTGTTAGGAAATCTAAAGGAAACAATGTTATTTCAGATAGTGTACTTACATCTGGTGTCTGTGAAAATGGCTACTCATTCATGTATTGTATGTCCATTTCTCTTTTGATAACTTCCCCATACCAGCTAAAGGCAGAATGGTAGCTAATCTTTACTAGACTGATGATGATATCCCTTGACAGTTAGTGAAGGGAACTGTTTTGCCCAACATTTCCCCATTTCCCCATCATCTCCTTTCTTGATCTTTACATGACATGAATAATAACAGGTACTATTACCAGCAGCTTTATTTATTGAAGATTTGTGTGTTATGGTCAGTATCTAAAGGCTTTATTATTACATCTGTGACCTCATTTACACTTTGACAAGATTTACATGAAGTAGGCACTACTATTCTCATTTTACATACTATATAGAAACAATTAGAAAGGTTAAGTACCTCCTTGAGTTAGTTAAGTGGCAGTACTGAGAGTTGAATATGAGCTCTTGTCTAAAGCCCTTCCTTTTAACTACTATCTCTCATATATTTTTTTTTCTCTCATATATTGTGCGCGTTTTTTTGTTAATTAACTATAACATCCATGTTCCATGTTTTAAGTCTGTAGTCTCCTTTACCTTAGAACTTCATTACTTCAAGGAAACCTTCACATTTTTTGAACCTTAAGTAGCCATGGTAATTACTTTGATGTTCATAAGCGCGTCTAGGGATAGAGTTCAGAGGGAAAGAGATCATATTTGGTCAGTGAAGTTGTAGTTTTGTTTGGTTTTTAAAGATAGATATTATATGTAGGTTTCTTTGAAGACAGTTTATGTATGATAAGAGAAATGCAGCTTCCTTTGAAAGTAGATGCTTACTATTAATTAGCATCAGTTTATCAGTATTTTATCTGGAATTTTAAAAAATTGTATTTAAAAGTATTTAAAAAGTATTTAAAAGTATTTAAAAGTTACAGGACCTTATTTTTACTTAGGCTTTGTCTTCCTCCTTGGGCATGTGAGTGGGAGTATATTGACATTTTCCTAGGATAAAATTGGCACAATAATGAGTTGGGTATTTTTTATTTATTTTTTATTTTTTATTATTTTAAAAAGATTTTATTTATTTATTCGACAGAGATCACAAGTAGGCAGAGAGGCAGGCAGAGAGGGAAGGGGAAGCAGGCTCCCCGCTGAGCAGAGAGCCTGATGTGGGGCTCGATCCCAGGACGCTGAGATCATGACCTGAGCCGAAGGCAGAGGCTTAACCCACTGAGCCACCCAGGCGCCCTCCAGTACTTTTTCTTGACCACCATTGTAGTTTGGTATGCAGCAGAAGTGTTTTATTTTTACTTTTGTCTTCTTGTCCAGCATATTAAAAAGATGTGTGCCCAAGGGTTGAGATTTAATAAAATTAATAATCTTTACTATCTCACTAAGGACGTTCTTAAGTGAAACCTGATTGCTGTGCCACACCATAGCACAGTGGCTACTAGTGCAGTTTGGCATCACTGTGATTCATGCTAAGATTCTGGCAGTTTTTGATACCATTGATTTTTTTTCCCTTTTTTTTAAAAAAAAATTTATTTTATTTTTTCAGTGTTCCAAGATTCATTGTTCATGCACCACACCCAGTGCTCCATGCAATAGTGTCTTCCTCAGTACCCACCACCAGGCTCGCCCAACCCCCCAACTACCCCCCTGCCCCCAAACCCTCAGTTTGTTTCTCAGAGTCCGCAGTCTCTCATGGTTCATCTCCCCCTCCGGTTTCCCCCAATTCACCCTTCCTTTCCTTCTCCCAGTGTCCTCTATGTTTTTCCTTATGCTCCACACATAAGTGAAACCATATGATAACTGACTCTCTCTGCTTGACTTATTTCACTCAGCGTAGTTTATGACTGCAAATGTAAACACAATTGAGGAAGGCAAATAACATTGTAGTGTTATTATGAAGTAATGTTTTGACCTTGCAGACCCCCACAAGGGTTATGAACCACACTTTGAGAACCACTGTTCTAAATTCTTTGAAAATGCCCAGAGGTCTTTATGAATCTTCCTACTTTCTCATCTTCTGTTAATACAACCTAGATTTCTTCAAGTTCTACTAATCCAGGTAAATGAAAATAATTTATTAGTCAATTTTACCACTTTCGGGGCGCCTGAGTGGCTCAGTCTGTTAAGCGCCTGCCCTCGGCTCAGGTCATGATCCCAGGGTCCTGGGGTGGGGTGCCACATTGGGCTCCCTGCTCAGGGGAGCCTGCCTCTCCCTCTGCCTCTGCCTGGCCCTCCCCCAGCTTATGCTGGCATGCTCTCTATCAAATAAATAAAGTCTTAAAAAAAAAAGTTTAGATTCTTAGATTAGCGTGGTGGTAGTAGTCGGAGGTGCTACCCACTTTGAACACTGCCATTTCTTTCATTTTTTTCTGTCAATGAGAAAACACTTCTAACACTTCAGGCTAATTAAGGCCTAAAGAACTTGGGTGTGTGTTTTCTTTTGTGGGGAAATTTTTCTCCAGTGCTGAATAATAGTACCCAGATATCAATTAATAAGGATAGATTTAAAAAAATACTTGAAAATATTTTAACCTAAATTACTAAACTGTAGAATACATTGATAATATGTCAACACATTGGCAATATATTAATACATTGTCTCATATAAGCATTCTTAGCCTGGTATTAATCATAGTTTGTCTGGCTCAGCTCACCTTTTTTAATGTTGAGAATATTATGTTTCCCTATTCAAGGAATCTAGCTGTTCAAGATTAAAGCAGTTATTCTGGCAAGATATTATAAAAATGTTGATCATGAAGAATTTAAGAGCTTCATTCAGTATTTTCTTTTTATAAACCACCTGTTGTCTTATGTGCATAGTGTATGCATTTGAACAAAGTGCTCATCACTTGTCAGCCATCACTGGCAGCACAGAGATTATTTGTGGTACTTGCTTTGCAAGAAGTTCTTTTGTGTTTGTGACATCAGCTTTGTTTTATACAATTAAAGTATTACACGCTAGAATAATCTAAATTGCAGCCACTAAATGGTGATGTAGTTGTTCTCGCCTTGAACTGAATTTGTTTACTGATCGTATGCAGCTATTGACTACTGTTAAATTTGACAGTTTCATAAAAATTTTCCCCTTATTTTGGTAGCAGATCAAGGAAGTCATATTATTAAAGGTTTTCTCAATTGTAAAATTTGCCTCCAATAAATATTACATTAAGAGATAAAATGTAGAAAACCCCATGTGTGTGGAAAATCTTTCAATTATACTATTTGATTTTCAAATGAAGTTTAATACTCCTAATATGATACATTCATGATCACTTTAATAATGTTCTAATTTTTAAATTCTCAGTTAAAAGCATTTTGTAGTCATTTTTATTCATTTTCTTCTGTTAAAAAGGAACAAAGTATAACCGTTTGATTAAGACTTAAGATTGATACTAAAATAAATATTTAGACTGTTAGATAACTTCTTTTATACTTAAGGTAATATTAACTTTACACAGCAATCTGGATGCTTAGAGAACTCTACCCATGGATTCTAAGTAATCTAAATTTTTTCCCTTTGGTGTCTTGTTAAATAATTCTGGTTATAATTTATTTAAGTAAGTTAATAGCACTAATATATTGACATTATTTAAATTGACAAGTATTTTCTTTAGAAAATTTTTTCGGTGAACAGAATTTAGAACTAATGGAATAAAATTACTCACTTAAAGCAAATTTATCTTGTATTTTATAAAAAGCTTTAGGAATGTCACTGTTCACTTTTTATTTTAATAATAAGTAAAAGGTATAGTACATATATTTCCCAAGGTAGCCAGTGGTATATCTGCAATATAATTGGCTTGCTACACTTTGACAATAGTTTGTATACAGAAACTCTACATGAGTTCAGTGATTCAAAAGCAGGAAACTACTTACCAATAAAGCTTTTTTGTTCTTTTCAGAAATAGTCTGAATTTAAATGGGAACTTTATATTTGCAGGAACAACATTCGGAGTTTCATTTTCACCGCTTAGTTGCTGTGGTATAAGCGATAGAATATAGTGGACATTAGTGTATAAGTAAATGATTGGATGAGTCATAAAATGGAACATCTGCCTCAGAAGGCCTTTCAGACAGCATAAGTTATGTTGCTGAAGTCTCTAATCAGTGCATCTGTCCCTGAGACTTCAGTTGGTGTGAGGATAGTTTTCTATTTTGGATTAGTTACTATATGAAGACAGCATATTAAAAAAATTTTTCTCATGCATGCAACTGGAAAATTTGGGCTTGTGATATCTGAATAAAAAATTACAGCATTTTTTTGAGCATAGTAATAATTAAGGGATAGCAATATATATATAAACTTTTACATGCCTTAAAATGGTTATTTATGATAGGATTTTACATTAGAAACCCATAGATGCTTACCAGAGGAAATTTTCTTGTAAATACTCATGTTACAACTGGAGAGAAATCCAGATTGAGGCTGAAACACAGCAGGATTCAGATAGGATATTTAACTAAAACAGAAACCTATATTTTGGGTCCCTTCTGAACTGCAACATTCCTATAGTTTTAAAATTGCTACGGGGCGGGGGGGGATAGGGAAGAGTAACAATAGCAGTAACCAAACCAAGCCCAAATCCTAACTAAATACAGGCATACCTCAGAAATATTGTGAACCCACAGACCACTGCAATTAAAAAAAAATATATCACAATAAAGTGAGTCAAATGATTTTGGGTTTCTCAGCACACAGAAAAGTTCTGTTTACCCTATACTTGTAGTCTGTTAAGTGTGTAAAAGCAGTATATCTAAAAAAACAATGTACATAATTTAATTAAAAATACTTTCTTGCTAAAAATGCAAACTGTCATCTGAACTTTCAACATGTTGTAATCTTTTTGCTGTTGGAGGGTCTTGCCTCCATGTTGATGGTTGCTGGCTAATCAGGGTGGGGTTGTTGAAGGTCCGGGTGGCTGAGGTTATTTCTTAAAATAAAATAACAGTGAAAGTTTGCTGCTTGATTGACTCTTCATTTCACAAATGATTTCTCTATAGCTGTTTGACAGCATTTTACCCATAGTAGAACTTCTTTCAAAGAGAATCCTTCCAGACCCTGCTGTTACTTTATAAACTAAGTTTATGAGGTATTCTAAATCTTTTGTGGTCATTTCAACAGTCTTCACAGCATCTTTACCTGGAATAGATTCCATCTCAGGAGACTACTTTCTTTGCTCATCATTAAGAAGGAACGCCTCATCTTTTCAGGTTTTATTATGAGATTCCTACAATTCAGTCACATCTTCAAGCTCCACTTCTAATTCTAGTTCTTGCTATTTCCATCACATCTGCTGCTCTTTCCTCCACCAAAGTATTGAACCCCTCAAAGTCATCCATGAAGGTTGGAATCAACTTCTTTCAGACTTCTGTTAATGTTGACATTTTGACCTCTTCCCATGAATCACAAATGTTCTTAATAGAACTTTTCCTTTATATTCACAGCTTGGTTGACTGTTTGGCACAGGAGGCCCAGCTTTCAACCTCTCTTGGCTTTTGACATGCCAAGCTTAATTCCCTAAGCTTAATCATCTTAAGTTTTTGATTTAAAGTGGGAGATGTGTAACTCTTTCTTTCCCTTGAACCATTATAGGGTTATTAATTGGCTTCTTTCCAATATTGTTGTCTCAGGGAATAGGGAGGCCCAAGGAGAAGGAGAGAGACCAAGGAATGGTCAGTCAATGGAGTAGTCAGAACACAGAACATTTATCAAGAATTTGCTGTCTCATATAGGCATAGTTCATGGTGCCTCAGATGAGTTGCAGTAGTAACATCAAAGATCACTGGTCACAGATCACCATAACAAATGTAATAAGAATGAAAAAGTTTCAAGTATTGCGAGAATTGCCAAAATATAACAGAGACACGAGATGAGTAAATGCTGTTGGAAAAATTGCACTGATAGACTTGTTCAACATGGGATTGTTTTTCAGTTTGTGAAGAGCACAGTATTTTCGAGGAACAATAAAACAAGGCACATGCAAATGTCCCCCAAAGGCCTTGGAAAAGAAAAGACTTGTCTCTTTTCCAGCATAAAAAACTATTTACCGCAATCTCTGTTCTTTTACACAGGATGTTGAGCTTTCCACAAAAGATCACAGGGCATACCTAAAGGCAGGAAAAAACATAATCAAGATAAAAAGCAGTCAGTGGAACTAAGCTCAGATATGATACAAATGTTAGAACTGTCTGAAAGGTAATTTAAAATAACTGTGATTAAAATGTTCAATAAAGGCTCTAACAGAAAAAGGTGAACAACATGCATGATCAGATGGGTAATTTCAGGAGATGGGAAAATAGTCACATGGACATACTATTAGTGAAAAGCACAGTAACAGATAAAGAATGCCTTGAGCAATCTCGTTAGTAGATTCCAAACAGCCAAGGAAAGATAGGTCAAAAAAATCTTGACCTTAAGATAGGTCAAATGAAATTACCAAAACTGAAACACATAAAGAAGAAAACTTCAAAAAAATAAAAAGAATAGTCAAGAGCAATGGAAAAACATCAGAAAGTCTAACATATACATGCCTGAAATAATCAGGAGGTAAACAGAATGAGGTTCTGGGATCAAGCCCCACATTGGGCTCCTTGCTCAGCAGGGAGCCTGTTTCTCCCTCTGCCTGCTGCTCCCTTGATCATGCATTGGTGCATGTTTTTTCTCTGTCAAATAAATAAATAAAATCTTTAAAAAAAATTTTTTTTAAGGATTTATTTATTTATTTTAGAGAGAAAGAGAGTGAGAGAGCACGTGTGTAGGTGGGAGGGAGAGGGAGAGAATCTTAAGTAGACTCCCCACCCAGCTCAGAGCTCAACTCGGGGCTCGACCTCATGACCGTAAGCACCTCATGACTGTAAGATCATGACCCGAGCCAAAACCAAGAGTTAGATACTCAACCGATTGAGCCATCCAGGTGCTCCTGAAATAACTTCAGATTTATAGAAAAGTTTCAAAGATAGTACTGAGATCCCTCACTCACTCGGTTTCAGTTTCCCCTTACCATTTTGCCATGGTACATTTGTCAGAACTAGGAAACCTACATTGGTATATTACTGTTAAGTAAACACCAAGACTATTCGGATTTCACCAATTTATCCACTAATGTCCTTTTATCGTTCCATGAGCCAATTCAGGATACCGCATTATATCTACTTGTCATGTTTCCTTAGTCTTCTCTAGTCTCTTCTGATAACTTCTCAGTCTTTCCTTCCTTTTCATGACCTTGATAGTTTTGACTGTTGAGGTATTTTGTATTATGTCCCTCTCACTGGGTTTATCTGGTGTTTTTCTCATGATGAGATTGAGGTCGTCAGTTTTGGAAAGAATACCACAGAGGTGGAGTGCCCTTCATATCATGGCCAGGAGTACATGCTATCTATATTTTATGTCAGTGATGATATAAACCTTGATCACTTGGTGACAGTGGTGTTTGTCAGGTTTCTCCACTATAAAGTTACTATTTTTTCCTTTTCACAATTTTCCTTTTCTTTGGAAGCAAGTCAGATCTAACTTACACTCAAAGGGCAAGGGGAAAATACCCATTTTTGAAGGCCACATTTAATCTGATTGGTATCAACCTGGATGTCCACCAGACTAACTTTGGATGCTTGAATTTTTCTGCTTTGATGCTATGGTTAGCTGACTAGTCAGCATGGAACCGGGCTGGAATTTCCCACTTTAGCTGCACAGAGTATAGCCTACTAGTTGGGAGCAAGAGAGAAAAAAAAAATGGGATCACAGATTATACCTATGTCCTTCCCCAAATGCTTCATTTTTTTCTCTTCGTCATCCTGATTTGAAAATTGAAGTTCAGTTCATTATCTGGAGACCTCAACATTTCTGGCAGTGTTAATGGGAAAAAAAATTTACTGAGTACCATTTATTGAATCCATTTGGAGTTAAGGCTGTGCTAGGCCTTTTACATGAATTACATTTAATCTTTAGAACAATACTAGAGGAAAGTACCACTATTATTTATATTTTACAGATGAGGAGGCTAAGACTTAGATTTTTTTAATTAACATATAATATATTATTTGCTTCAAGGGTACAGGTCTGTGAATCATCAGTCTTACACAGTTCCCAGCACTCACCATAGCACATACCCTCCCCAGTGTCCATCACCCAGCCTCCCTATCCCTCCCACACCTCTCCCGTCCAGCAGCCCTCAGTTTGGTTCCTGGGATTGAGAGTCTTTCATGGTTTGTCTCCCTCCTGATCCCATCTTGTTTCATTTTTTTCCCTCCCTACCCCCCACCGCCCTGCCTCTCAAATTCTTCATATCAGAGAGATCATGTGATAATTGTCTTTCTCTGATTGACATATTTCTCTTAGCGTGATACCCTCTAGTTCCACCCATGTCGTTGCAAATGGCAAGATTTCATTTTTGATGGCTGCATAGTATTCCATTGTGTGTGTGTGTGTGTGTGTGTGTGTGTGTGTGTGTGCGCGCACACACACACACACACACACACACACACATATACCACATCTTCTTTATCCATTCATCTGTTTGTTGATGGACATCTAGGTCCTTTCCATAGTTTGGCTATTGCGGACATTGCTGCTATAAACATTCGGGTGCATGTACCCTTTTGGATCACTATATTTGTATCTTTAGGGTAAATACCCAGTAGTGCAATTGCTGGGTTGTGGGGTAGCTCTATTTTCAACTTTTTGAGGAACCTCCACACTGTTTTCCAGAGTGGCTGCACCACCTTGCATTCAGACCAACAGTGTAGGAGGGTTCCCCTTTCTCTGCATCCTTTTCAACACCTGTTGTTTCCTGACTGGTTAATTTTAGCCATTCTGACTGATGTGAGGTGGTATCTCACTGTGGTTTTGACTTGTATTTCCCTGATGCTGAGTGATGGTGAGCACTTTTTCATGTGTCTGTTGGCCATTTCGATGTCTTCTTTGGAGAAATGTCTGTTCATGCCTTCTGCCCATTTCTTGATTGGATTATTTGTTCTTTGGGTGTTGAGTTTGAGAAGTTCTTTATAGATTTTGGATACTAGCCCTTTATCTGATATGTCATTTGCAAATATCTTCTCATTCTGTCAGTTTTAAGACTTAGATTTTGACTTGTTTAATGTCATTCAACTTGTAACTGGTAGTATCCAGATGAAAGCCATCCCCCCACCCCCTCTTTTTTTTTATTGTCCTCTTATACATCACAGTGCCATGAGTTCTTTTTTCTCTACGTCTATGAGAACAAACTAGTTATTAAATAGTGGGATATGATAGCTTTTTGGTATTCTCAACAGTTAGTATGGAGAGACAAAGATCATTAATGGTATATGATATAATCAGATTTTCAGGTTAGGATTCTGTCTTCCCAAACCTAGATTGTGTGCCTCGTCTTTTCCTCCCCTGTTTTCTCTGCCCTAGAGTATATTTCCTGAATATATGAAGAAACTTGACAGACTAGGTTCTTCTGGTTTCAGTTCTGGCTCAGTGTTGCATAAGTGGTGGTTGGATTATCAAGTTTGACTTTGCCATTGGCCAATTTACTGTGATGCCAGTGGCCTACTTTCTGCCATAGTGGAATCTTGATGTGCCATTGCATTATAACTGATTCCTCTCTCACAACCAGTGGGAATAAAAAAAACATGATTTTTTGGGAAGTAAGTTATGTGCAGATATTAGCAAAAATTGACCTTTTTTCCTTTTTGTTAAAGTAGTATCCCATTTTACTAAAGAGATGCCAGAGTTTTCTTTAGTGTTATCTTTAGAGATTTATTATAGACAGCAATTAGAATGTTTAAAAAGTAAAATATGTTGTATATTTGATCGTAATAAATATAAAGAAAAATAATGTAGGAAAAAAGGATAGTAGTGTTGGGGTGGGGTTTTCAATTTTAAACACTACAAGGGGAAGCTTCCCTGAAAAGTTGACATTCGAGTAAAGAACTGATGGAGGTAAGGAATCAAATCATGTAAATATTTGGGTACAGATACAACAGCAAATGCAAGGGCTCTGAGGCAGTGGGGCCATGGAGTTCGGTCATCCCATGTCCAGCTGTATTATATACTCTATGTTTTCTCTTATTATAACAGGTGAGTTGTTTTTGCCACGGCCAATCCCTCCACTTGTACATAGAATCTGCTTCCCTCTCATATTGGACTATGAGCCTGCTGCCATGCCCTCTTTTTTCCATATCATGGATAGAGATACAGAAAATCTCTATGGATTTGCTCTCATGACAATATAAACATGGTGTAATGACTCCTTCCAGCTACTGCTTCATTTCTCTGTTCTTCACCACGAAACTGAAAAGATCTTGTTTATATTGTCTCTGTTTTTTTCATATTACTTTTTTCTTTTTCTGTGTTTTTTTTCCCCACCCACTCTAGTGAGCTTGCCCCCAAAAGAGCATTTAAGAATGCTCTTGTCTAGGTCACCAGTGACCTTCCTGTTGCCAAATGCCTTTTTTTTTTTTTTTCATTTTTCTCTCAGATTGAATATTAGCCAGTTACCTGTTTACTTGTTTAATATTCATTTGTCTCTGTAGCATGTGAGTTTGTGATAGGAGACACACGGATGCTCCTCACTGTTGAATGAGTGGGTGAGTGATGCTATAGACCTCCTTATACAGACCTTCTATACGCTATTCCCTACCTGCCAGATTCTTTCCCCTAAGGGTAAATTCCTAAAAGTAGAATTACTGAGTCAAAGGGTGTACACATTTAAAAAAATTTTTTTTAAATATTCTATTTATTTATTTTTGTGCCCACACATGTGTGAGAGAAAGCGATCCCGAGCAGGGTGAGACGGGCAGGTGGAAGGTGTAGAGGAAGAAGCAAATTGCCCACTGAGTGGGGAGCCTGATGTAGGAACCGATCTCAGGACCCTGGGATCATGATCTGAGCTGAAGGCAGACATTGAGCCACCCTGGCACCCAAAGGGTGTGCACATTTTAAAGGTTTTTGTTATTTGTTAGTAAGCCATCTCCTTAACCAAAACATGCCTTTAGCATTTGTGTATGTTGAAGGCTTTGGCATTTATTATGAACACCTCTTAAATACTTTCACTATTTTAGATTTGTATCTTTTCCCAGATTGGCAGGATCAGATTATGTATGCCAAAAATCCAGTATAACTTGCAATTTCATATTCTGTCAGGGCTAGGTAGTCTAATAGAAAAAAAGGGTCTTCCTGAAGTTTTCTGTGCACGGAGTAGACTTCTAAGTAGACTTAGAAGGTTATTGAAGCAGTATGACTCTTTATGAAAAGAGGTTTAAGCTATTATACTGCATCCTGCTGTCTTATCTGAGGAATAACACATTTGCTAAAGGAGTTTTCTTTAGATTGCTGCCCCAGTCAGAGGTTAAGTACTGTGGTAACTATACTTTTGCTGTGTTGATTGAAGAAGTAGTGCACTAACACACACACACACACACACACACACACACACACACACTTATACTATGATTACATGGCTAGATTTCTGATGCTTGGTTTAAAGCTCAGGAGTCTGGTTTTACTCACATGTTCCCAGTATTTTGTAGTCAAAATGAGGGCATAGCAATTGATAAGAATAAAAATGGATGCATATGGGGAGCCTGGGTGGCTCAGTGGGTTAAAGCCTTCGGCTCAGGTCATGATCTCAGGGTTCTGGGATCGAGCCCTGCTTCGGGCTCTCTGCTCAGCGTGGAACCTACTTCTCCCTCTCTCTCTGCCTGCCTCTGCCTACTTGTGATCTCTCTCTCTCTGTCAAATAAATAAATAAAAATCAGTAAAAAAAAAATGGATGCATGTGTTATAGTTGTTCTTAGTGTTATACTGAATATAAAATTGTTTTCCACATAACTTAAATATTATATTTAACCTAACAAACTATATTTTATTGTGGAATCTTTGGTTTTTTCCCCTAAATTGAGAGAAATGTTTCTGCTACTGTTAATTAGCTAGTAACTGATTTTAGCTTCAGTTATAGTATGTTGCTTGATTACATGTTATAAAATGATCTTAAGGTTACCCTAGGCTGCACAACTCAGTTGTGTGTTGGTTTATTGTTAGGAACAGTTTCTTGTAAAATTGGGAGAGAAGGGAAGGTAAAAGTAAAAAAAAAAAGGTATATCAAGATATTTTCTTTTTCTTTCATTAAGGTTTTTCAGTAAATCTTATTCTATTCTATTTCTGGTTCTCGTATGACTGGCAAGTGAAAAGTAAGTTCAGTTATTAGTCTAGAATGTTTTAGGAATGTGGAGTTTTAAAGTTATAGCCATCACTACTATCTAATAATTGATAGCAAACATTTATTAAGTATCTACAATATCAGTCTTAAACTCTAAGGGCTGAATTAGTAAAGTACAAAGTACTCTTCTTAAAAGGTTCACAGCCAAATGGAGAGTTAAGACGAATGATGGGGGGTGGGTGCCTGGATGGCTCAGTCGTTAAGTGTCTGCCTTCGGCTCAGGTCATGATCCCGGAGTCCTGGGATGGAGCCATGCATTGGGCTCGCTGCTCAGTGGGAAGCCTGCTTCTCCGTCTCCCACTACCCCTGCTTGTGTTCCCTCTCTCGCTGTGGAACCCTTTGTCTGTCAAGTAATAAATAAAATCTTAAAAAAAAAAAAAAAGATGAATGATGGAATTCATGTTAACTCAGAATTATAGGTGAATCTGCTTTGTATTCTAAGGGCATATAGTTTCAGGAAGTTTATTATAATGTTGTTAGCACCAATAGAAGTGTCTGTATAATTTTTATATATTATCAAGCCATCCTGCGTGATCCTCTGTCTGTTTGACAGATAATTGAGCAAAGATAATTATTGATAGTGAAGAATTTTTAAGTATTTTTAACTTATTTCTAAGTTACGATAGAGTACCCGTAAAAGAGCCTTGTAGGCCAACAAAGGTATATATTTGAATATCCAGCATATGGACATGAAATTTGGAATATTTAGTTAACTGAACTCAGGTATTATGATATAACGCTCATGCTTAGGGGCCCCTTGGTGGCACAGTCGGTTAAGTGCCAGCTCTTGGTTTCAGCTCAGGGTCTGATCTCAGGGTCCTGGGATTGAGCCCCACGTTGGGCTCCCCACCCCATGTTGAGTCTGCTTAAGACTTTCTCTCCCCACCCCTGCATGCTCTTGCTCTCTTAAATAAATAGTGCTCACACATAACTGTAGTGAGAAGTTTCTGTTTATTTAAACTTCAGTGTATGGCACTAATAGCCAGCAATTTTTCACTTTGTTGTCAAACTGTAGCCATTAAATTGCACTTTGAGAATTTTTGGTGTTAGAATTTCATTAGTAAGTGTTTTGTGATTTCCTTGATTGTTCTCCCCCCGACCCCTCCCCAATAGGAGTAAAATAAACTACTTATAGTTAAATATCGAAAATGCATAAACACATGTGTATATAACTGTTCATTATCTTTTTAATGTAAGCATTATCCTTGGTTTAAATTTAAGTTCTGTAGCTCAGATCATAAAACTAAACCAACCCAAAATAAGGCGGGTAAGGCATAATGTTATGGCATCTTCCTTGTTTCTACTCTTCTGTTCTTCCATGTGAAAGTGGAAATTTTAAAAATAAGAGGAGATACTCCTTAGAAGGAAAGTTAATGATTTTATCTCTTAAATAATTATTTAAGAGATAATTTATTAAATTGCTTATTTTTCTTTTAAAAACTTGCACTAGTTTTTAGGAATCAGAAGTTTTATCTAGTTGGTACAAGTTTGAAGAGCTAAATATGCAACAGGAAATAATTTTACTATCTTCTCTTTTTTGTGATTAGATATTTAAACCAAGCATAAAGCAGATAATAAATATATATGTGTATTTGATTTGAAATATACTTATTTCATAGGCTCATATAAAGACAAAGTAGTTGTCACATTTTATGCAGCAAGTAATAGTTTGATTATATTAAGTGTATTTTTGTATCTCTTTATCCTTAGGAAGTAGAATAAGTCTATTAAAATTTTTCATGCTCATGAGATAATTAAATTTAATCTTACTTTTTCCAAAGCACTGAAGCTTTGGGGCTGGTGTTTATTTATAGTGTTCCTTTGTGGACTCATAATATTGACGTTGTTCAACAGTTATTAACTATGTGAAGACTCTAGGTGGTCACTTCAAAAACCATACATATCTCCTTGTTCTGTTTTATATTTGAGATTATGCAAAAATAGTTAATATTTATGTTCTGATATTTAAAAAAATTATCATCTGCTTTGAGTTGATTTAGTGATTCATAGACTATAGCTGTCTTGTTTTCCCAGTGTTTAGTTTATTTTTAAAGTTGATTTAGTTCCTCACAGGGAACTGTGTTTTGATTTGGTTAGTAATTAAAAAATAGCATTTAAAACTTTTGCATAGAACTTCTAATATGCCACTGAACATCTGTAATACTGAAATAAATACCTCTGTGTGGTTTACATGTATAATAAATTCTGAAAATTATTTAGTGAAATTATTACGTATAGTTGAATTTTTAAGTAAGAAGGGTTTAGATAAGAACTTGTTAACTGCATTTATTAGCAGTTTAGAATGTACAGCTTTTTAAATGTGATTGAATTCAATATTTTGAAGAAGGAGGGTTAGTATATTTTGGAACCATTAGAGAATTACTTGAATAGGAAAAAGTCAGTGACTTTTTTGTCAGTTAAGTTTTTCTTTAAGATCTGTCTTTACCTCTTGATTAATTTCCTGAGGAATTGATATTTTCTGATTATTAATGTTGAAGTTTGCCTGAAAAAATTTAAGTGGTCTAGATATACTTGATTTTATTAAACTGACTAACTTTATCAAAAGTCCGTTGCCATTTGCTTGTGGTTTTTGGCTTTTGCAAGTGGAGAAAAGTGGTGCTCTTAAATTGGATTTATGCTGACTTTTAAAAAACATATTTGTTCCAAGCAGTCTAAGAAGCGCAGAGATCCATGTCAATATTCAGAATTCATATTTTCCTTGAACAGAAGGTTGTGATAAAATGGTACATGGTGTGTTTTCATTGCCTGTTGAAAGACTTTCATGCAGTTAAAATAAGCATTTTGATGGTGGTTGAATTAAGAGTTTTTGTCAGTCTCTTCTCATCATGGATGATTAGACTAAAACGTCTGCTTGTCTTGACTTGAGATCACCACAGCTTCAGATAACATGCTTTGTGATTGAAGGTCGAAATATTTTGAATTCTAATAGGCTGCCAGATGAATTGCTTGAAATAGACTGTAAAATTTCAAGGCTTCCTTTTCCATCTGCTGTGAAAAGAACCATTGGGAATGGTTGAGCTTGATGATCATAGAATTACTGGATGGTGATTCTAAAACCCTCAAAGGGAAGTTGCTATGGAGATCTAGTTCCAAACTGTGAAATGATTCACCTTTGAAAGGCTGCAGGGTCTGAGAATCTGAACACATCATTGTTCAGGTGGTCATTGGTTAGGAAATTGCTGGTGCCTGTGTAATCAGCACTCCTGTGGTAGTTAACGATCTAAAAAGGTTTGTTCTGAATGATGTGGGACAACAGCAATGTGCATAAGATGGCTTTCTCAATCATGGTTTGCTCAGCCTGGTGCTTGTAAAAATACAGTGAACTAAACAGCACAGAAATGAACTGTTTCATTGAGGAAATCTTTTGAAAACAAAATTTTACATTGATGAGTTTGACATCTAAAACAAAATGGTTCCTTTTGAAAATAAAGTTTTTGCAGAAACATGCTTTGTTTTCTTTGTTTTAATCCACCCCTCCCCTTTGTGATAAGCCCTTTATCTGTTTAGGTCCACAGCCTTACCATGGTGAAATGGTCAGCTTTTAATATCCCAAGTACTCTGTCAAGAGCTTCTTTGCATAGTCACAGAATCACATGGGAAGGAGTTTAGAAGAGCACCCAAATCATAGAGGATGAGTCTAGGCAAGTCCTTAAATCATTAGGAGTAGACTGTGATTAATCCCCCATAGGAAATTGTTCCTCTCAGATTGTTTTTTCATTATCCATTATTTGTGGCAACATGTACTTTAAATTGATATTTTTTACAAATTTTCTTCTACTATTTTTACTAAATCTTTTTTTATCACCTTTCATTTTTATTTCTAGAAACCTGAGACCAGAATAATTTTGAAAATCATTTGTTGGCAAAACATTGTAAACTGTTCTTCTCACATATTAAGATTTTGAAATTTAATCTTAATTTCATAAGATCCTATAGTCTTCAGCTTCAGTAATCAAGTATGAAACCTTATCAAAGATAATTTTATATATCAACTTTCTCTGCATTTGGAATTTTCTCCAAACATTATTGAAGTATAAATTACACTGAATGAAATAACCCATTCTTAGTGTACAGTTTGATGAATTTTGTTTATTGTGCACAGTTATGTATTCACTGTCACAATCAATAAATACATGTCTTAGTCATCTGAAAATGTTTTCTCATATTCTTTTGCAGGTGATCTCCTCCCCCAACCCTTATCCTCTTACAACCACTGATGTGTTTTCTATGATAGTTTTGTCATTTTTTAGAATTTTAGGATTATAGTATCATGAAGTATGTAGTCTTTTGTGCTTGACTTTTTTTTTACCTAACATAATGTTTTTGATATTTTTCATATTATATGCTTTAATATTTTGTTCCTTCTCATTGCTATGTAGCCTTTAGTAGTATGGATATATCATCATTTGCTTATCTACTCATTAGTTTTTTCTTCTGCTATAGACATTTGAATTTCAGGTTTCCAGTTTTATTTTATTTTTTTTAAGATTTATTTATTTATTTGAGAGAGAGAGAGAGAGAGAGAGAACAAGCAGGCAGAATAACGGCAGAGGGAGAGGGAAAAGCAGTCTCCCCGCTGAGCAGGGAGCCTGATGCGGGACTCAGTCCCAGGACCGGGGAACCATGACCTGAGCTGAAGGCAGCTGCTTAACTGACTGAGCCACTCAGGCGCCCTCCAGTTTTACTCTTAGGAATATTTGTGGACATGTTTTTGTGTGAGCATGTTTTTGTTTCTTTTAATACCTAGAAATGGGATTGAAGAAGCGTGTGCTAAGTTTGTGTTTACCTTTTAAGATATACTGTTATATACTGTTTTCCAAAGTGGGTGTACCATTTTCATTTCTCATTAGCAGTATATGAGTACCAGTACTACAGATCCTCTCCAGCACTTGATACTGTTAGTCATTTAAACTAGACATCCTAGAAGGTTTCTTGTTGTGGCTTTAATTCCTATTTTCTAGATGATTAGTGATGAGCATCTTTTCATGTGCTTATTTGCCATTTGTTTCTCTTCTTTGGTAAAGTATCTGTTTAGATTTTATATATTTTTGTTTAATTGGAGTGCTTGTCTCATTTTGAGCTGAGAGTTCTGTGTATATCCTGGATACAAGTACTTTATCAGATATGTGTTACAAGGTTCTAGTTCAACATGGCAATGTAGGAGAATCCTGAACTAACCCTCTTCCACAGACACGCTGAGTCTACAGCTACGTATGGAACAATTTCCCCTTAAACCGAAAGCCTGAATGACTGACAGCTACACATTGGGGCAAACAAGAAGGAAACAACTGAAGCGGGTAGCAGAGGATGGGACTTAATCTTGCTACAAACTCTACCCCTGATAAAGTGACTCACAACCAGGAAAGAACTTAGAACCTGGAACTTGTCCTAAGGAGCAAAGGGTTTGAGGCCTACTTTGGAAGACCCCAACTTTTAGGACCTGCACCTGAGACACAGCCGCCTCCCCGACCTCCTTCCCAAAACATCTAACTTTGGAAGGTCATGGGGCTTTTATATCCAGAGACCCACAAGACTGTAGCACTCTGGAAGAGAGCTCTTAGAGGGCCTGTGGGCTCAAACTTATCCACTGTAGGGCTCAGCTCAGAGGCAGCTGATCTCAGCCAGACTTAAAGTGAAGGAGGCTTATGGAAGGAGGTTTCCATACCCATACCCAGGGCACTGTGTCAGCTTATGGTAGTGTCACCCTGAGGGGCAGGCATCTAATTTAACATGCACATCTAGGAGCCTGCTGGAACACTTCAGGGATGGCATCATCTTCACACTCTCCCTTTGCCATATGTCAGAGTACCAGTATCTCTCAGAAGGGAGCTTTTATATACGTTATATGTGGCTCAGTCTTTGAGGCTGCTGCCCAGGGGCTGTATCTTAACTGCTGGCACTGGGGGCCATGGGAGTTTGTGTTTCTGGTCCCATGGGACCATCATAATTGGTGTTACCAAGAAAGGAGCTCATACCCCTGTTTGATACCCCAATTTTTGTGGTTGCTGCCAAGGTACATCTCTATATCATGTGGTTCTGGCAGCCAGTGGAGCTTATGTTTGTGGGTCCCAAAGACTGTAGCCAAGGGAGAAAAACTTCTGAAATAGGTATAATCCCCAGGCCACAGCAAGAGGCAGCAGACCCAGGAGCTTGGTCTTTCTATAAAGGAGGCCTAGTCATCATGGCTGCAGCCTGAGGGGCAGGTTTCTAATTAAATAAGCCTCTAGGGGCTGACTGTAAGCCTTTCTACGGACCTCGGAGGGTAGGTGCTTATCTTCACACTTTCCTTCTACTTGTTCCAGATTACCAGTGTCTCCTGGAGGGGAGTTTTACACATGGCTGATGCTCTTGTTTTTATGTCTGATGCCCTGGTGTTTACCACTGCTGCCCAGGGGATTCCACTTGACTGCCTGGCTCTGGTGGCCAACAGGGCTTTCATTCTAGGGTCCAGGTTTCCATACCCAGGGCACTGTGTCAGTCGTAAACTGAGACGCAATCAGTCTTTCTGTGCAGGAGGCATCTTTGCTTGTCTTGGAGCTTTAGCCTAGGAGCTCTTCAGGTTTGGCTCATATCTAGCGGGCTACAGAGCTATTTTCAAGGAATTTAGGCCGTGGATGCCATCTTGATATTTTCCCTCTGCCTTGCTCTAGTTTACCTGTGGCCTCCAGAAAAGAGCTTCTATATTCATCTAACGCCCCAGTCTTTGTGACTGCTGCCTAAGGGCACTGCTAGATCACCTGGCCAGTGGGCCTTTTGCTTGCAGTTTTACAGGACTGTATAGATGTATATATACTATTAAATGCTGTTGGTTGCCTGAGAATCTCGTTTTCAAACAGCCTTAATCTAGGTGCTGAGATCTTCCCCTTAGAGACACTAACAGGCCTTGGCACATCAATCTACAGGAAGCTTTTAAAAACATAATAGGCTCTTGGACAAGTTACAAAGGTTTAAGAGACAACAAAGAGCTGGGGCAGATTGACAAGGTTTACCTATTGCATGATGCCCCCTTTTCAACACTGGGAGAAGTGGTTTTTTTATCTACTGTATTGTCACTAACACAGTAAAGCAAAATCAAGAAATGGAGGAATACATTCCAAATGAAAAAATAAGATAAAACTACAGAAAAAACCTTAATGAAATGGAGATAGGTAGTTTACCTGATAGAGTTAAAAAAAAGTGAAGATAGCTTAAGGATCTCATGGTGGACGACATCAAATGGACTAACATTTGCATTATTGGGATTCCAGAAGGAGAAGATGAAGAAAGGGGCAGACATTTTATTTGAAGAAATAATGGCTGAACACTTTCCTAAATGGAGGAAGGAAAGACATTCAGATCCAGGAATTCTAGACAGTTCCAAGTAAGATGAACTCATAGAGACCCACACCAAGACACATTATAATTAAAATATCAAAATCTATTTGTTTATTTTTGAGAGAGAGAGAGTGTGAGAGTGAGCAGAGGAGGAGGGGGAAAGGGAGAGGGAGTGAGAATCCCAAGAGCCTAATGTGGGGCTCAGTTTCACAACCCTGAGATCACAACTTGAGCTGAAATCAAGAGTCGGACGCTTAACTGACTGAGCCACCCAGGTGCCCCTAAAATGTCAAAATTTAAAGGCAAGGTGAGAATATTAGAGGAGCAGGAGAAAAACAACTCCTTACATATAAGGAAACTCCCATAAAGCTATCAGCAGATCCTTCCAGCAGAAACTTTGCAGGCCATAGAGAATGGCATGATACATTCAAAGTGCTGAAAGAAAAAAAGCTTCCACCCAAGTATCCACAAAGTTATCATTCAGAATTGAAGGAGCGAGAAGGAGGTTTCTGACAAGCAAAGCTAAAGGAGTTCATCAGCACTAAACTAACCTTAAAAGAATGTTAGACTTCTTTAAGCTGAAAAGAAAGAGTGCTAATTAATAACAAAATATACGAAAGAATCTCACTTGAAAAGTAAAAATATACTAAAGGTAGTGAATTAATCACTTATAAAGTTAACATAAAGGTTAAAAGACAAAAGTAGTAGAAGTAACTGTGGTTAAAATAATTAAATACAGGGGCGCCTGGGTGGCTCAGTTGGTTAGGCAACTGCCTTTGGCTCAGGTCATGGTCCTGGAGTCCCGGGATTGAGTCCCACATTGGGCTCCCCGCTCAGCAGGGAGTTTGCTTCTCCCTCTGAACTCTCCCCTCTCATGCTCTGTCTCTCTCCATCTTTCTCTCTCTCAAATAAATAAATAAAATCTTGAAAAAAAAATTAAATACATAAGAGAAAAAAGATGTAAAATGTGACAAAAAAATAAAACATGGGAGAAAATGTGCTTCGGAATGCTATCAGACTTAAGTTTTTATCAACTTAAGATAGACTATTACAGATATAAGTTATTATATGTCAGCCTCATAGTAACCACAAAGCAAAAAAACCCGCTATACTAAAAAAACAAAAGACGAGTGCCTGGGTGGTGACTGACTCTTGGTTTTGGCTCAGGTCTGATCTGAGGATTGTGAGATCAAGCCCCACATTGGGCTCTGCACTCAGCATGGAGTCTGCTTGAGTATCTCTCTCCCTCTCTGTCCTAGTCCTCCACTTGTGCATGATCTCTCTCTATCTCAAATAAATAAAACTTAAAAAAAAAAGAGGGGTGCCTGAGTGGCTTAGTCAGTAAAGTGTCTACCTTCTGCTTAGGTCATAATTCCGGGGTGTTGGAATTGAGCCCCACATCAGGCTCCCTGCTCAGTGGGTGTCTGCTTATGACCTCTCCTTATGACCCTACCCACCCAGCCCCCCGCTCATGAACACACACTCACACTCTCAAATAAATAAATAAAAACCTTAAAAAAAAAAAGATAAAAAGGAACATGAGCCTTCTGCTGAAGAAAGTCATTAAGCTAGGAAGAGAATAGAAAAAGATAGTAACTGCAAAAACAGCCAGAAAACAATGAACAAAATGGCATTAAGATCATACCTATCAAAAATTACTTTAAATATAAATGAACTAAATCTTTCAATAAAAAAATAGAGTTGTATGAATTAAAAATAAGACCCACTATATGCTGACTAGAAGAGACTTGATTTAGATGTAAAGACTCACAGACTAAAAGTGAAATGATAGGAAAAGATATACCATTCCACTGGAAATGAAAAGAAAGCTGGAGTAGCTATACTTTATGGACTAAATGATAAAGGAGTCAATCCAACAAGAGAATATAACATTTGTAAATATTTATGCACCCAACATAGGAACACCAAAATGTATAAAGCAAATATTAACAGACCTAAAGGAGGAATAGTAGCAATACAACAATAGTAAGGGATTGTAGCAAGATTTAATAGTAGCAAAAAGCAAATAGTAGCAAGATTTAATACCTTGCTTACATCAATGGATAGATCATCCAGACAAAATCAATAAGGAAACATTGACTTTAAATGACAGTTTAGACCAGATGGGCTTAACAGATAAATACAGAATATTTATTCATAAGGGACAGAGTACACATTTTTCTCAAGTACACGTGGAACATTTTCTAAGATAGATCATGTTAGTATTAACACATTTAAGAGGATTGAATTCATATCAAGAATCGTTATTGATCACAGTGGTATGAAACTAGAAAGTATATGAAGAAAACTGGAAAATTTACAAGCATGTTGAAATTAAACAACATACTGCTGAACAATCATTGTGTCAAAAAAGAAATCACAAGAGAAATGAAAAATACCTAAATACAAACAAAAATAGAAATGTAACATACCAAAATTTAAATTTTATTATTAAAAATAGTTAAAAATTAAAAGGTAAATCAGTAGCTGTGTTTATGGGTGTTGATCTTGATCAAAAGGTCTTGGAATTGAGCTGCCAACTTCCATGAAGTTCCATGAAGTGTCTGCTTCTGGACTTAAAAAGTACTAAAGATCCTGACTTGTTCACTTAGTATAATTTGACAAGTGTTGGTGATGGTTCATTCTTGAGGCTTTTTGATTTTCCTTCCAGAGAACTCGATTTATGACTTATAATTTGTAGCAGAGACTTTTAGGCAAGTATAAGAAAACAAAACAAACTACTTGAGCGTAATAAGATTGAATAACTGGTTAATAATATTAGAATGAGGAAAATGGAATCCTCTGTTGAGAATAATAACTACCAATCTATAAATCTTTAGTGAGTCACTTTATACCATAATGCGTTTTTATGATTATTGTTCCCAAAAGCAAACAAAATGCTAAATATATTATGTGAAATAATTTTCTCAGACTGTAGCTTGCCTTGTTTCTTTCTTTCTTTTCTTTCTAGATTTTATTTATTTATTTCCCAGAGAGAGAGAGATCACAAGTAGGCAGAGAGGCAGACAGAGAGAGGGGGAAGCAGGCTGCCTGCTGAGCAGAGAGCCTGATGTGGAGCTCAATCCCAGGACCCTGAGATCATGACCTGAGCCGAAGGCAGAGGCTTTAACCCACTGAGCCACCTAGGCGCCCCACCTTGTTTTTTTTCTTGATTGTGTCTTTCAGAGAGCAAAAAGTTTTCATTATAATGTTTGTTTCATCATTTTTTTCTCAAGTGGTTGAGTGTTTTTGTGTCCTGTTTAAGAAAATATTTACCCACTTCAGTGTCACAAAGATTTTATTTTATTCAAGTTTAATAATGTTAGCTCTTACATTAAAGTCTGTCATTCATATCTAGTTGATTTTGCCTATGGTATGAGGTAAGGGGTTGAAGTTAATTTTTTTGTACAAATATCTAATTGTTCTAGAATTATTTGTTGGAAAGAGTATCTTTCCTCTCATTGATTAATACATCACCTTGTCAAAAATCGACTGCCCACATTTGAAAGTCAAGTGTGGGTCTATATCTGGACTTTGGTTTGCTTGGTCTGTTTGTTCTTTAGCCAGTACCACTCTGTCTTGATTACTATAGCTTTAGTAAGTATTGAAGTATAGACCTATATAGTATAGGTCTTCCAAATTTGTTCTTCCTTTTTTTTTTTTTTAAGATTTTATTTATTTATTTGACAGAGAGAGAGAGAGAGAGCACAAGTAGGGGGGGCAGCAGAGGAAGAGGGAGAAGTAGGCTTTCTGCTGAGCAGGGAGCCCAATGTGGGCTCAATACCAGGACCCTGAGATCGTGACCTGAGCTGAAGGCAGCTGCTTAACTGACTGAGCCACCTGGGGGCCCTCCACATTTGTTCTTCCTTTTCAAATTTGTTTTGGCTTTTCTAGGTTTTCTGTATAAATTTTAAAATCAGCTTGTCACCTTCCACAAATTAAAAAAACAAAAAAAAGCTAACTGTGATTTTGTTGATTTTTGACTTTGTATTGAAACTACCAATGGAGGCTACCAATTGATGAACATGGTAGAACTCTCAATTTATGTACGTGTTATTTCAACAATATTTTGTGGGTTACTGTATACAGTTCTTATACATTTTTTAAAAGATTTTATTTAATTATTTGAGACAGAGAGAGAAAGAACGAGTGAGGGGAGGGAGAAGGAGAAGCAGACTCCTCTGCTGAGCTGGGAGCCTGATGTAAGACTCCATCCCAGGATCCTGGAATCATGACCCAAACCAGAGTCAACCCTGGATCTTGTACATATTTAAAAAAAAAAAAATCCCAAAGTAGTTAATATTTTTCTGCTATTATAAATGATATTGTAGGTTATTTGTATATGCCTTCTATCAGGTTAAAGAAGTTCTTTTCTGTTCCTTGCTGACCGAGGGCTTTTATCCCAAATAGGTATTGAATTTTGTCAAATGCAGTTCTTCCATCTATTGAGATCTTCATATTTTTTCTTTTTTTCTTGTATTAATATGGTGAATTACAGAGACTGATTTTTAGGTAAGGTGTTCATATTCCCAAGATAAACTCACTTTGTTAGGATATTGGATAATCATTTTTACATTAGTTGGATTTTATTTGCTAAAAAATATTTTTTAAAGGATTTTTGCATCTATGTTAATGAAGGATTATCAGTTCTGTGGTTTTCTGGTGATCTTTGGCTGATTTCAATATGATGGTAATATTAACCTTATAAATTGAGTTGGGAAGTATTTCCTCCTCAGTTTTCTGAAAGAGCTTGTGGTGGATTAGTGTTATTTCTCCTTGGAATGTTTGATAGAATTTACCAGTAATGCTATCTAAACCTGGAGTTTTCTTTGTAGGAAGGTTTTTATTTACAAATTGTTTCTTTAACTGATATAGAGGTATTTATATTTTCTATTTCTTTTTGGTTCAGTTTTGATCATTTGTGTCATTGTATTTTGTTTATTTCATTTAGGATACCAAATTTATTTGCCATAGAATTGTTAATAATAGTGTCTTATTAGATGTTTAATGACTTAGCATCAGTAATAATGTCTTCTCTTGCATTCTTGATGCTGGAATGAAATGTAATTTTTATTTTTAAAGATTTTATTTATTTATTTGACAGAGATGACAAGTAGGCAGAGAGGCAGGCAGAGAGAGAGAGAGAGGAGGAAACAGGCTCCCTGCTGAGCAGAGAGCCTGATGCGGGGCTCAATCCCAGGATGCCAGGATCATGACCTGAGCCAAAGGCACAGGCTTGAACCCACTGAGCCCCCCAGGCGCCCCGGAAATGTAATTTTTATCTTTTATCTTTCCTTGAATAGCAAGAGACTTGTGATTTTATTAATCTTTTCAAAGGACCGTTGGTTTCATTTCATTCTCTTTGTTCATTTTTATTTTACCAGTTTCTTCTCATACCTTTATTGTTTCCTTCTTTATACCTAATTGGTTCTAATTTGCTCCCCACTCCCCCAATTCCTTAAAGTGAGAACTCAGATTATTAATTTTAGAGCTTCTTTTCTCATGTAATCATTTAAAATCATAAATTTTCCTTTAAGTACTGCTTTAGCTACATCCTGAAGATTTTGATATGTTTTTATTATCATTTAAAATATTTTCTTATTCTCTTTTGATTTCTTCTTTGACCCATTAATTCTTAAGAAATATGTGTGTTTCTAAATACTTAGGTTTCGGGTGCCTGGGTGGCTCAGTGGGTTAAAGCCTCTGCCTTTGGCTCAGTCATGATCTCAGGGTCCTGGGATCGAGCCCTACCTCAGGCTCTCTGCTCAGCATGGAGCCTGCTTCCCCCCCTCTCTCTGCCTGCTTGTGATCTCTCTCCTAGTATTCTTAATTGTTACTGATTTTAAATTTAATTCCCTTGTGCTGAGGGATCATATTGTTTATTAATTCAGTCTTTTTAAATGTATTGAGGCTTGGCTTTTGACCTCTTGTGTAGTCAATGAACTATGTGCTCTTAGAAAGAATGTTATGTTTTTATTAGATGTAATATTATATATATATGTTATCTAAGTCAAGCTGATTGATAACATTCTTCATATCTTCTTTGTCTTTACTGTTTTGTTTTGTCTAGTTCTATCAATTTAGTTAAGAGAAGTGTTAAAATCTCCACTTCTTTTTTTTAAAAGATTTTCTTTATTTATTTGACAGAGAGAGAGAGAGAGAGAGAGATCACAAGTAGGCAGAGAGGCAGGCAGAGAGAGAGGGGGAAGCAGGCTCCCCTCTGAGCAGAGAGCCCGATGTGGGGCTTGATTCCAGGACCCTGAGATCATGACCCGAGCTGAAGGCAGAGGCTTAACCCACTGAGCCACCCAGGCACCCCAAAAATCTCTAATTCTTGATTTTGGAATTGTCTGTTTTGTCTTTAATTCTGTCAATATTGACTTCCTAAATTTTGAAGCTTTATTATAAGACATATATACATCTATGAATATTATGCCTTCCTGATGAATTACTTTTTATTTTAAAATTAACTTTATCTGATGTTAATATAGCCACTCTAGCTATCTTGTGCTTATTGTTCTCTACTTTCAGCTTATCAGTATCTTTATATTTAAAGTGCATCTCTTCTAGACTGCATATAGTTGTATTCTATTTCGTTATCAATTTTGACAGCACCTGTTAAAGTGTATTGTTTAATATGTTTACTGATAGGTTTAGATTTGCCTTTGTATTTGTATTCTATTTGTTTCTTTTGTATGTTTCTTAGAATTTTATTTTTATATCCATCTTGGGGTTGTTTTTAAAGTAAATCTACACCCAGTGTGGGGCTTGAACTCATGACCATGAGATCAAGAGTCGCATGCTCTACCGACTGAGCTAGCCAAGCACCCTTATGTATTTTGGTTTTTAACTGGACTTTTTCACTTTTTTATTGGTTGTTTTAGTGATTATAATGTACACTCTTTACTTTTCGCAGATAATGTTTAGATGTCTTGAAGTTTCTTAATTTTACATAGTTCATATTGTATAACTTCATGCAAAGTATAAAAACCTTATAAGTTTATAAGCCTGTATTCTACCTAGTCCTTTTTGCTGTAGTTTGTTATAATACTCTACATATATAAATTCAACAATTTAAAAAATTGAGGTAGAATACATATAATATAAAATTAAATATTTTAAAGTGTACATCTTGGGGCATCTGGCTGGTTTAGTTGGTGGAGCATGCGATTCTTGTTCTCAGGGTTGTGCGTTCAAGTCTCATGTTGAGTGGAAAGATTACTAAAAAATAAAATCTTAAAAAAAATAAAGCATACATTTTGATGGCATTTAGTACATCCCTTAAACTTTCCTTTCAATGTATATTTATATTATAAAAAAAAGAGAAAAAAAAGAGAAACAAAAAATCTATTGCATATATTAAAATATTCACCATTTCTGATGTCCTTTAATCCTTTTGGAAAATCTGAAATTCTGTTAGATCCCTTAAATTTGAAAATTTCCTTTAGCATTAGCTATAGTACAGGGCTGTTGGTAATTAATTCTCTTAGTTTTCTTTCATCTGAAGATATCTTTATTTCAGCTACATTCTTTAACATAGAGCTCAAACACACGACCCTGAAATCAAGATCTGAGCCGAAATCAAGAGTCAGATGCTTAAGCAGCTGAGCCACCAGGGTGCCCCCTTTATGAATATTTTTGCTGAATGTAAGATTCTTGGTTGACAGGTTGTTTTGTTTTCCTTTCTGCATTTCAAAAATGTTGCATCCTCTTCTGCCTTTCTCTTAGTTTGTGTTGAGAAGTCTACCATTAATTGAAACCTTTTGCTGCTTTCAAGACTTACTTTTTACTTTCGATATTTGTGTCATATTTCTGCTATTGTTTCTGCCATTGAGTATGTCTTTGAATGGATTTTATTTAAGTTTATTCTCTCTACTGTTCATTGAGCTTCTTCAATCTATAGATTTTTGTCTTTCAATAAATTAGGTAAATATTTATTTGTTAAATAAGACATTCTTCAAATATTTTTCTGTCCCATGTTTTTCCATGCTCTTCCTAGTCTCTAATTACATGCATGTTGGATCATTTCATATTATCTTAAAGGCCCCTGTTCATTTTTTTGTTCAATCTTATTTTTGGGGGGTTGTTCAGACTACCTGGTTTGTATTGATTTATCTAAAAGTTAATTTATCCTTTCCTCAGTCATCTTAATTTGGCCATGTCCACATGAGGTTTTTTTGGATTTTTTTAGGTGTTATGTTTATCAGTTCTAAGTTTTCTTTCTTTCTTTCTTTCTTTCTTTCTTTCTTTCTTTCTTTCTTTCTTTCTTTCCCCTTCCTTCCTTCCTTCCTTCCTTCCTTCCCTCCCTCCCTCCCTCCCTCCCTCCCTCCCTCCTATAAAAACCATTTGTATTTCTCATCTGTGAATGTGTATCTTTTTGTTCATTGTATGCCTATGTATTTTTTATTTATTGAATATTTTTTAATAGGCACTTACAAGTTTTTCTGAGCTATTTCCAACATCTGGATCATCTTAAGTTTGGTCTCATTTGTTTTCCCTTAACCATGTGTTTGATTTTCTTTAGGTAATTTTGAATGGTATCCTAGACATTATGAATATTAAGCTGTGATTCTGGATTTCATGGTTTTTCTCTGATATGTGTTGTTTCTTTTGTATTAGTAGTCATTTGGAGTTGAACTGAAAACTCTGTTTCTGAGTTGGCAGCTCCAGTTTCACTTTACATATTTGGCTTTAGCTAGTCTGCTTTGAGAGTGCCCTGCCTGTGCAAGGTGCTGGCATCAAAGAGACATCTGTACTGCCTGGAGATTTCCTTTTTTTTTTTTTTCCCCTTTTTCCTATTCCTTTGTACTCTTCTATTGCTGTAGTTTCCAGGCTTTAGTTTTTGTTTCCTCAGTCCCATACAATTTATCTACTTTTTTATTTATTATTTCTATCTATCTATCTATCTATCTATCTATCTATCTATCTATCTATCTATCTAATAAGGTCTGCACTCAGTGGGGCATGAATTCATGACGCTGAGAGATCAAGAATTTGCATGCTCTACTGACTGAGCCAACTAGATGCCCCAGTTTATCTGCTTCTTGTGCTCTACTGCCTACACTTGGCCCTAGGCTGAAAGCCTTGCAAAGAGGAACTCACTCCGTATAACTCCCCTCCTTTAAGCAAGTCTTCTCAACCAGTCTGTCTGTATTTGCTCTCTAAAGCCTTTATTTTTTTATTTTTTAAAAGGTTTTTATTTACTTATTTGCTAGAGAGAGAGCACAAGCAGGGGGAGTGGCAGACAGAAGGAGAGGGAGAAGAAGGCTCCCTGCTGGCAAGGAATCTGATGCAGTACTCCATGCCGGGACCTCAGGATCATGACCTGAGCTGAAGGCAGACACTCAACTGACTGAGCCACCCAGGCGCCCCATCTAAAGCCTTTAGATAGCTGCTTTCAGGATCTTGTTTTTGTTCCATAGTGGAGAGTGGTAGTTGTCCAGGGAATCCTATTATGCCATTATTGAAAATGGAAACCTTTGGGTGAAGTTACGGACTACCCAGTAGCTCAGCGGCACACCAGAACTGGAATACAAGTTACTATACTTACACAGCAGTACTTCCTGTAATGATAGCATGTATACTAAAGCAGTGAATTTTTTTTCCAAAATTTTATTTAAATTCTAGTTAGTTAACATATAATGTAATATTGGTTTCAGGAGTAGAATATTGTCACTTACATATAATAACCAGTGCTCATCACAGGTTCTCTCCTTAATACCTGTCACCCACTTAACCCATCCCCTATCCCCCTCCTTCCATCAACCCTCAGTTTGTTCTCTGTCCTTAAGAGTCTCTTATGGTTTATTTTCCTTTCTTTTTTTCCCCCTTCCCATGTGTTCATCTGTTTTGTTTCTTAAAATCCACGTAGGAATGAAATCATATGGTACTTGTCTTTCTTTCTCTGACTAACTTATTTTGCTTAGCATAATATACTCTAGCTTTGTCCATGTCATTGCAAGTGGCAAGATTTCATTCTTTTGAATGGCTCAGTAGTATTCCATTACGTGTGTGTGTGTGTGTGTGTGTGTGTGTGTGTGTGTGTGTGTGTACATATAATGGATGATATTCATCTGATATTCATCAGTTGATGGATAGACACTTGGGCTCTTTTCATAGTTTTGGCTATTATTGATAATGTTGCTATAAACATCAGGGTATATATATATATATATATATATATATATATATATATACATACACATACCCTTTTATGAATCTTTATTTTTGTATCCTTTGAGTAAATATCTAGTACCCAGTTGCTGCATCATAAGGTAGTTCTATTTTTAACTTTTCCAGGAACCTCCTACTGTTTTTCAGAATGGCTATACCATTTTGCATTCCTGCCTACAGTGAAAGAGGGTTCCCCTTTCTCTGCGTCCTCACCAATGTCTTTTGTTTCCCATATTGTTAATTTTAGCCATTCTGACCAGTGTGAGGTGGTAATCTCATTGTACTTTTGATTCATATTTCCCTGATGATGAGTGATGTTGAACATCTTCTCATGTGTCTGTTAGCTGTCTGTGTGTCTTCTTTAGAAAACATGTCTATTCAGGTCTTAAGTGGACTGTTTGTTTTTGGGTGTTGAGTTTGGTAAGTTTTTTGTAAATTTTTGGATATTAACCCTTTATCAGATATGTCATTTGGAAATGTCTTTTCCCATTCCATTTGCTGTCTTTTAGTTTTTGTTTTTTTTTTAAATTCTCTCTATTTATCTGACAGAGAGAGAGATATCACAAGTAGGCAGAGAGGCAGGCAGAGAGAGGGGGAGAAGCAGGCTCCCTGCTGAGCAGAGAGCCCGATGCGGGGCCCGATCCCAGGGCCCTGAGACCATGACCTGAGCCGAAGGCAGAGCCCCCAACCCACTGAGCTACCCAGGTGCCCCTGCCTTTTAGTTTTGTTGATTGTTTCCTTCGCTATGCAGATTTTTATCTTGATGAAGTCCCAGTGGTTCATGTTTGCTTTTGTTTCCCTTGCCTCTGGAGACGTGTCTAGTAAGAAGTTGCTGTGACCGATGTCGAAGAGGTTGCTGCCTATGTTCCCCTCTAGGAGTTTGATGGTTTCCTGTGTCACAGTTAGGTCTTTCATCCATTTTGAATTTATTTTTGTGTATGGTATAAGAAAGTGGTCCAGTTTCATTCTTCTGCATATTGCTGTCCAGTTTTCCCAATACCATTTTTTGAAGGGACTGTCTTTTTCCCATTGGATAGTCTTTCCTGCTTTGTCAAAGATTAGTTGACCATAAAGCAGTGAATTTTGAACCTTAAGAAGAAGGTATTTGACATTTATAGTTAAATTCATCTGCTATCAAAGTATATTCATGATTATGGTGTTTTATCCTTAGTGTTAACTTATTGTCATCATCTTAGTTATTATATAATACAATTTTGTTGAAAATAATTGATAATTATAAGGATTATATTTCTAAAGATTCTGAATTTACTTATGCTGAGTAATTCACCCTTTGGGGGTGAATTGAAGATGGAAAAGATTTAATCCAGTATGTTAGTGACTACATTGTAACTAGCTTATATTTACTGATCTATAATGGGGGAAATACTTTGGTTGGGGTAGACTAAATATTTTATTGATTTCTAGATTCTTCCCCTCCCTTTTTTAAATTTACTCAAGATTCTTTAAGACGTGATTGTTGCTATCTTTTAATGTGAGTTAATCTTTAACTTACATAACAATTGTTATGACAGTACTATAAATTAAGACATATGAAGTGAATTCTTAACTAAATATTCACAATAGGAGAAGGGAAGAGAACTTTAAAATATTTTTCCCTTAAATAAAGTCCAAGTTAATAATATCTTTTAGCAGGCCTTAATTAAGGGCCATAAATTAGAATTAGTAGGTGGATAAATCGGTGGTACAAGAAGAAGTATGTTTTATCACATCCTTATGCCCCGTTATTTTAAAGATAATACTGATGATTATCACTAACAGAAATTTTGTAGTAGACTGTATTATTATAGAGCAGATTTTTTCAGGTATTTAAAGTTATATACATGGAGATACTTAGCAAAACGATAAAGGACCACTGTCTTTTAGTAGCAATAAAAACAACTCTCCTCTTGGGAACCACAACCCCATTCAAGTAAACTGTTCCCCCCCCTTTTTTTTTTAAGTTTTCTAATTCATGTTCAGATCACATTTTCCAGGTATGTGAACTGGAATTGCCACTCCCACAGTTGGGTTCCTGTCAGAGCTTCCTAGTCTTCCGTTGTATCTGTATGCTTGTAACTGATAAAGTCATAGCTGTCTTCAGTCTACCTAGGAAACTGCTTCTCAAAACTTTGTTATATCTTCTCTATAGGAGGCAAATTCAGGTGTGGGTTTTGTTTGGTTTGTTTTGTTTGTTTTTGAAAGAGAGAGAGAGATGGGGGAGTGGGCAGGGGGCCAGAGAGAGAGGCAGAGAGAGAATATTTTTTTTTCCAGTTGCTTAAATTTCTACTTTATTTTTATTTTTTTTTATTATGTTCAGTTAGCCAACATATAGTACATCATTAGTTTTTGATGTAGTGTTCAATGATTCAGTAGTTATGGATAACACCCAACTGCTTAAATTTTTAAAAACCTGTCTGAAATTGTACAGGTTTGTAGTATTTACTAAGGAGGGTCTTTTCTTTACTCATACCAGTGAAAACCCTTCTTGATGTTTTGACCCATATTTTCCAACAGGAAAGAGTTTCTTATACCCAATACCCTATCTGTAAATCTCTATGGTCCCAGGCTTTAGAAGTGGGCAACTTACCAACTTGCACTTCCCATAGCCAGAGAGAGAATCTTAAAGTAGGTTCCATGCTGAGCATGGATCCCAATACGGGGCTCAGCTGGTGGCTCAAGCACGGCTCAGTCTCACAGAGCTGAGATCATGACTTGAGCTGAAATCCAGAGTCGGATGCTTAGCCACCCAGAAGCCCCTTCAGGTTCTACTTTAAAATACATTGGCTTATTTTTAGTGTGAGAATTGAAATTTCCAAAGTTGAGTCAGAAGTGAAATGTTCATCAGGCACATTAAACAACTTACCAGGTATTATATTCTGATAAGTATTAAGAGGTGACATATGAGCTCTGAGAGATAAATTATTCATTAGACAATGAAAAAAGAAAGGATACATTCTTTGTATCTTATAAAGTGCGTTTCTTTTTCTCTGTTACCGAAATTATTTAATTTGTTAAGCTGATCCAATTTCTTTGATAGGTGGTACTCTTGCATATGATGAGTAAGGGCTTAAGCATTTAAATGTTTTATGTTTAAGGAAGAAATAAAAGTTGAACTCGGTAGACTTCGATTCGATGACAGGAAACAAGAACTTCCTTGGCATGGACTCTCCAGAAAAGGGTATAGCACCAACAGTTGTTCTGTACCTTCTTTGTATCAGAGATATTGTGTTGCACAATTTTTTTTTCAGTAGATAATATTCCTGGAGATGAAAAAACTAGGAGTCAGAAAGATTGTTGTTAGCTATATGACCTGAGACAAGTTAATGGCAGAACTCATAATTTCTGAGCAATGATTGTTGGCCTGAATATACCCTTTCCATGACACCTTATACCAATTGGATACATTAATTCATAAATATGGAATAATAGATACTCATTATTACAATGTTTTACTTATGTTGGGAAGCATAATGTCTGAATTTTGATATTTCCAGTTACAGTAAAATTCCACTTCAAATGGCTTTAAGATAATCTATCCGTTTCCACTATTTAGCAGGTAAGATAAATGGCTTCAAGCAGTACATTAACCATTACTCAGACTGCCCCTTAGGACTTAATTCCTTCCTATCTCTACCTTCTGCCTTGATCAACTTAATTCTAAGACTGATTACTCCCACGATTTTAAGATGGTGTCCAGTATCTCATTGGCCATGTGGTTTCTAGTTCACATCAGGACAAAAAGAGTGACTTTGGGTTGGCCTTCCAATAAAAAGTTTTGAGATTTACTCCACTTGGACATGGTTAGGTCATATGCCCAATCCTTGACCAGTCACTGTGGGCAGATGGAATCATCTTATGTGAGACCAATTAAATTCTTAAGAATTAATGGCAGGGTGGGTCTAGAAGAGGGTGTAGATGGAAGTTGGGAGTTGACAACAAATCCGTGCATTACAGATTCCAAACTTGAACATTGTTATTTGCAGTTCTTTTAGTTCGGAGAGAGGAGAAAATGCCTGGTCAGTTTGAAGTTTAAAATTTTTAGGTACTAATTTACTTTGATTCTTGACTGGCAAACATCATCTTTCTTTTCAGGTAATACCTCATAATAGAGGTTTAAAACATTCCATTATTATGAGCTAAAGCAGTATAATTCTGATGAAATTTCATTACTAGACTTGTAATAAAAACGTTTCCTCTTCATTAATTATGTGGTGAAGTTTATTGTTCATGAAAGGGAAACTAATATATTACTTGTAGGATCACCAAACAGAAAGCAGAATGGTACATAGTGTTCTGTATTGGTTAGTGCAAATTTTAAGCTTGTCTGTATGAAAAAAAAACAAAATAGAACAAAGCCAGGCTTAGTATAAATTCAAAACTCTATTAAATGCCGTGTTTTTTTTTTTTTTTTAAGATTTTATTTATTCATTTAACAGAGAGAGAACACAAGCAGGCAGAGAGGCAGGCAGAGGCAGGCAGAGGCAGAGAGAGAGAGAGAAGCAGGCTCCCCACCGAGCAAGGAGCCCGATGCGGGACTCGACCCCAGGACGCTGGGATCATGACCTGAGCCGAAGGCAGCTGCTCAACCAGCTGAGCCACCCAGGCGTCCCTAAATGCCGTGTTTTAAAAGTCATATTTCTTTTTATCTTTACACAGTCTTTTATTTGGTTGAATTGTGTTTAAATTAATGAAGGAATTGTGTTCAGATGAAAATTTTTCTTTTTTAATAAGTTCAGTCTCCTGTATCTAGATGTAAATTTTTCATCCGCTTTCTAGGCCCCCATACTTTTGCTTAGAGATAATGATTTACTTTAAATTATTGCTATAATCTGCCATCAGCTTCTTTTTTTTATTTTTAATTTTTTTCTGCCATCAACTTCTATTGATCTTTTTTTGGAAGTGCTTCTTTTCTTTTTCTACTTCACTCTGTTTTTACTACCACTTCTTAGTTCAGGTTCTTATGTTTTATAAATGACTTTTAGTGGATAAATTTTCGCTGGGCCTCTCTTCTTCTGATCAGTGTGACCCTGGGACCACCTGTGTTAGATACATTTTGTTTAAAATCCAGAACCCTAGCCTGCATTCTAGTAATCTAGAATCAAGGGGAGGCTGGGAATCACCTGTACTCTAGGAGATGTTTGAAAATCACTGTTCTATTCTCTCCTTTTTCTAGTTTCTTCTTTTAAGAGTAATGGTTTCTAGCCATTTTTAGGACCCATGGTGACTGGGTCCAAGAATTCGAGTCTCATACCATGGAGGAAAAAAATGCTTAATATTCATAAAGCAGAGAATAATTGCCTGCATTTTGTTAAAATTTCCTCCACTTAAGTTTTACTAACATTGTAATATTATTTAGAAGTATATATTATTGGGGCGCCTGGGTGGCTCAGTGGGTTAAGCCTCTGCCTTCGGCTCAGGTCATGATCTGGGATCGAGCCCCGCATCGGGCTCTCTGCTCGGTGGGGAGCCTGCTTCTCCCTCTCTCTCTGCCTGCCTCTGTGCCTGCTTGTGATCTCTCTCCTCTCTGTCAAATAAATAAATAAAATCTTAAAAAAAAAAGTATATATTATTGCTGTAGTTTTAAAATATACATGAATAAAAATGTACCAGTAGCTGAATATTAAGTTTTGTACCATGCTAACTCTGAAACACAAAGATAATGAATATCTAAGGATACAGTTCCTAAGTAAGAAGCACTATCTTCATAACCTCATATGAGGCAAGAAAAAGGGTCTAGGGATGTTGCTGATATTCTAGAGATCCACATCTTTGACATGTCACTTTTAATTGTGTGTATAGTCATTGAGAAATAAGATGTATCACTGTTTGTGAGTCACTGCATTTGATTATGTTACTGCCTCTTGTAAAACATTCATGCCTTCCTGGGAATTCCATTTTCTGCCTGGTACTCAAGGCTCTTCATTGTCAAGCTTTACTATGTTTTTCATTGCTCTTTTCTCTGTTCTTAAATTTTCTTCAGACACATTTGCTCTTTGTACTTCGAATGTACCTTACACATTTGCCTTGTCTTTGCTATGCCTCTGGCTGAGGTGTTTTTTTTTTTTTTTTTTAAGATTTTATTTATTTATTTGACAGAGAGAGGGAGAGAGCGAGAAATCACAAGTAGGCAGAGAGGCAGGTAGAGAGAGAGGGGGAAGCAGGCTCTCCGCTGAGCAGAGAGCCCGATGTGGGGCTCGATCCCAGGACCCTGAGATCATGACCTGAGCTGAAGGCACAAGCTTTAACCCACTGAGCCACCCAGGCGCCTCCCTGGCTGAGTTTTATTCTCTAAGGTTCATAAGCTCTTTGGTCCTCCGCCCAACCCAACCGCTCTTTCGTTCTTTGAGCTCAGGAGCTCTTTTTATGTAGTAGGTACCATTTCATGCAGCCATGATTGAATTACATATGCTTGTCTTATTTCTCCAGCTGGACTGTAAGCTCCTTGAAGGTATAGGCCATATCCTCTAATTTTCTCTCTCCCCAGATACCTAAATATGCTTTCTGCATAGCAGTCAAGTAAGATGTCAGTTTTGTTGCTAGAAATTTTTTTCCAGCTTTCGAGTAAGCTTATCTAAATTGTGGTCTGGTAAATTTTTTATACTACTCTGCTTGCTTGCCTAAGAAAACATGCAAGGTGCAGATGAACGTGTTTTATTGTCTTTATCCAGACTGTGAATGAAGCAGTAAGGTTTTAGATAAATGAAAGTAATATTTTTGTATTTTAATGTTTTATAGTTATTTCTAGGCTTCTGTATATTTTTTCTATATGCTAGTCACACATGCAGATTTATATATGACATACATATAAATATACCTGTAGATGTAATACATTTAGGTTTATATTTTTAATTTGCTTTTATTACTATAACTTCAGTGTTCTATTATTTCCAGCATTAATACTTTTATTCAGGGTTAAAACTTAGCTAGCACAATAATATATGATAATATGTATAGATTGTGTTTGACATAATTGAATGAATTTTTATAGGTAAAAAATATATATGACAGAAAGGAAATCTCATTTAAGAAATGAACTGCACTATTTAAAATAGAAACCTGAGATCTTTTTCACATTGCAGCTGAGTTAAACAAATAATCTTTCCAACATTACTAAGAAGTGCATGTAGTTAAAAATACATTTATACATATTATTTTTAAAAACCTAGTTAACTTTAAAATATGTAAGTTTTCTTGTCGTTTAGGGTTCTGTGAAGCTGATCATCAAGAGGGTTGCAAATCATTGGTGGTTTCTATTTTCAGATTTCCACATCCCGGAGTAATTTGCTTTAATTTCACCCAATTTAACCTATACTTCACACCATCACCATTCAGCTTTAATAGCTATGTTCTATGCATAAGAAAAGCAGATAAATGTCCACAATTAGGCTGCAAATGATTACAACTAGTTAGGGCTTTATGAAGACAAAACTTAAAGGACTATGGCGCCAAACAAAGCCACAAAAGACGGCTGAAAATGCTGTCTCGAGAAGTCAAGTCTACCATGGCATTTGATTTATCACTTTTGTAGTTGATTTTACTTATTTTTAATATATTGGCAGGTGTGCTGACTCTGAGAAATATTCAGCTTTAGAGAATATTAGGTTTTTGTTAATGTATTTTAGTTTTTAATTTATTTGCTTCCTGAATTTCAGCATAGATAAGCCAGATTGAATTCTGCTTAAAAAAATTACTCAGATAACATTTTTTAGAAATTAAACATGGTTGGTTTGAAATGTACTAGCATTTGTATACCTTGTCAGTGCATTTGTGAAAATAAGACTTTTCTGAAATGTTTATGTGTATGTTTAGTGGTCCTATCAGACATTTAATGGAAGTATAATTTTACAATTCTGTGTAGAATTTCATTTCTAGATGGGTCTTCGTATGCAAAATATGTCCCTATAGAGTATTAGTTAAGTAATATGTGTGCATATATATAGAAGTTTTAGAAAATATTTTAGTCCTGTTTATGTGTATATATGTTTTCCTTCCTATGTGTAAGTTCTTGTTGATGGTTCATGCATAGCATGAAATTTGGGAGTGTTAAGTTTTTTTTTAAACCTAACTGTTCATTTTACTGTGAAAGCATGTCTTCTTCCTGCAGAATAAGATCTGTTCTTTTTGTTAATGTAGCTCTGTATTTAACAAGGTAAATCTCAGTTTAAATTTTTTCTTCTTAGTGAAAAAAAATTTAAGGTTTTAATTTAGTGTTTAGATTTTAGTCTTTATTCATTCTCTTAAATAGTCTCTCAGATTCTCCATATGAGTAACAGTACTGATAGATATTAGTTTCATTTTATAGTTTGCACATGAGATTATTCTTATAATTGAAATAATCCCATTTTAGAAATATAGTGTCCACTGTTTTATTTATTATATGAGAGGTAATGTGTGTTTATATAAAATATGGACCTCTTCTAGATAATCCTATTTTCTTAAATAATCAAATACTTAAATAATGTCTCTTTAGTTTATTGCTGCTTAGAAGCCAAAATAAATGTAAATTAAAACCCCAAGCAATTTTGGGTTCTTACAACATATGTATGTATGCACACAGTTGCTCACTTTAAAAATAATGCTCAGGAATTAATAGCATGTTACCTTTATAAAACCAACGTCTATGGGAAAGTATATTGAAACATTTTTAATGTATCTTTATTTTGAAGAAAGTAGTCAACTGTCTATCCTACGAAGTAGACCAGGATAGCCACGGCAAGACAATACAGCTACACAGCTTCACAGTTGTATTAAACTAGTTTCATATGCTATATCATAAAACTTTCAGTCCAATCAGCAACTAAATTTAAATACTGCAAATTGTAGCAGCAAAACAATAATTCTGCTGATTAGCCCCTTTCCATTTCTTGTAAGTGAACTGTTTATGCTGTTGAGTACCTTTTGAAAAAAGAAAAAGCCAAACAGCCTTGATTAGTCAAGGAGTAATTGGATGACTTGATTTTAGCAAGAGAATGAATTGGTTGATGATAGCCTGTAACTAAGTGTAGTGGTTCTGTTCGGATGAATACATAACATACAGTCATCAGATCTTGACAGGTAGAACGGATGAGCAGTGCTCAGATCTGGCGGAGGTGGACGTAGGATGGAGGTGGAGGGGAATAAGTTTGCCATGAAAGCTCTCACTGGAACATTTGAGGTAATATTTAAAGGAATTTAGAGAAACGTTCATTTTTTTTCCCCCATTGGGGAAGGAATAGGAAGACTTGTCTTACTTTGTTTTACTATAGCTCCCATGTTTTATCCTCTAAAGACAAAAGAACTAAAGGATCATTTAACTTTCTTCAGGGGGATCAGTGATACTATACCCTTTCATTCTTGTTGAAAATCATGGTTCATTAGTAGAGCCATGTGGGAAATCCTTGAAGATTTCATTGTGTTCATATTCAATGATTTAAAGTCTTAGTTAGAACTTTTAGTACACTGCATTCTTACTAATTTTTTTATTATTTTTAAGACTTTATTTACATTTATATTGATGAAGTAAAGCTTAAAGCCAAAAAAAATTTTAACCTATTCCTGTGTACAGTAGTCCCCCTTTATTTGTGGAGGATACATTCCAAGATGCTCATGGATACCTGAAACCGGGGATAGTACTAATTCCAATATATTGTTTTTTTCCTATACATATACATACCTATGATAAAGTTTAATTTATAAATTAGGCACAGTAGGAGATTAACAAGATAACTAATAACAGAACAACATACATAATAAAATAATAACAACAACAATAATAACAAAATAATAACAACATACATAATAAAAGTTATGTGAATAAAAGTTATGGTCTTTCTCTCTTAAAATATCTGGCTGTACTGTACTCACCTTGTGATGATGTGAGGATAAAATGCCTGCAGGGGATGAAATGAGGTGAATGATACAGGCAGTGTGATGTAGTGTTAGGTACTCTTGACCTACTGACAGTGCATTAGAAAGAAGAGCATCTGCTTGTAGACCATGGTTGACTGCGGGTGACTGAAGCCATGGATAAGTGGTACCACTGTAACTAGGCTTCTTCAGTAAGCCCAAATTGTCACTCCGCGCCTAACCACCCCCCACCCCCATAACCCACCTCTTAAGGCTTGCTGTAATGTATTACATGGGTCTGAAAGTTTCATCTGCATAACATATGAGGTGACTTTGTTGCCAGACAATGGAATGACTAGGGTGAACAGCTAGTTGCAGGGGGTTTGGAGGGGTGACAGGGTGCAGGCCCAGCCAAGTCCATTTAGGGGGTGTGACAGGGTGCAGGGCCAGCCAGGTCCATTCTGGTACTGTCTTTGGTTTGGCACCACCTGGTGGCGATTGTTTGCTCTGGCCTAAATATTGATTGTGATGGCTGGATCTTTAGGATTTTAGGGTAGCAGTAAAATTCTAGAATGCTCTCAGGCAGTTGGTACCCATTTTGTTGAGTCAGAGTGGATTGGGTTGGAAGACAACGGGAATACAGTGACCTACCTTCTATGTCTGCTCTCTAAGGTGTGATCGCTTGCCTGTCCTTAATCTCTTTAGGCCTTACCTGTTCTTCCATGTTTCTCCTCTTGTGTTAGAGCTGTGGAGTATTGTATTTAAGGATGTAATTATTTTGTGAAGTATGTTATCTGGTTTTAGGACCTCTATCTTCATAGTACTTTTCATCTGGACCAACAAGTGTGTTCCCTATTGTTGAATGTGGGTTTAATCAAATGATCACTTTCCTGTTCTAACACCAGAATCCTTCCTTTTCTATTCCTTCTACTCCTCCCCCTTCATATTGTAGGAAAACTGGGTAAAAGTCATATTTCATTGATATTATAGATAAAGCTATAAAATAGTTATTTTTGAAATTAATAGCCAGCCATTTACTTGACTGATTAATACCTGTCACATGTTTACATTTTTCTAGCATTTAAACACCAGTTTCAAACTCTAGCTGAGACAATTCTCTCTTATCTCTGCATCAATATACTTAAATATGGGATTAAAAAATAATTTATACCTCTGTCAAAACCTATATATGAATCTTAATCTAAATTTTAAATGGTATCTACATAACTCCAGTGTTCCAGTTTAAAATCTTGAGACTGTCTTTTTCTATCAGCTTATATTGAATACTGACCCCATCCCTGCTTTCCTTTATCCTGGATTTACTATCTTGTATTAATTATGTGCTGCTCTTTCTCCCCTAATAGATTGTAAACATCTTTGAAGGCAGAGACTAATCTTACTCAGCTTTTTCTCATCTCTGAAATTTACCTTCCTGCTCCTGGCACCATTCTTTTTGTGATTAGCATTCGGTAAATGTTTTTAAAATATGTCTTGTAATTGCACCTTTAGGTATTACATACCTCCAGTTTTATGACTGGTCACATTTCATTTCTTCTCAATTTGATATCGTTCTTCCTACCCAAGAGACACACAAAAATCTTTGTTAAGATTTTATTTTATTTTATTTAGATTTGATCCCTTTCATATTATTTCTGTAACTAGTAGCCAACAGTCTACTGCCTTGTGTATGACCATCAGTATCTCTCCAAACTATTCGATCTGGTACAAAACTGATAGAATCATTAAAAGAGAGTGTGAGTGACTAAGGAAGCAAGAGCAAGATCACAAGAGTGGGGCCCCTGGGTGGCGCAGTTGGTTGAGCGACTGCCTTCAGCTCGGGTCATGATCCCGGAGTCCCGGGATCGAGTCCCACATCGGGCTCCCGGCTCCATGGGGAGTCCGCTTCTCACTCTGACCTGCTCTCTTTCTCTCTCTCTTTCCTAATAAATAAATAAATAAAATCTTTAAAAAAAAAAAAAAGATCACAAGAGTGCTTCTCTGAAGATCTCCATGGTCATTTTATAATTAAGAGATTAAATTCCAACCCTTCCATCAGGGTTAGAAGTTTTCCATCAGTTGGGGGGCGCCTGGGTGGCTCAGTTGGCTAAGCATTTGAGTCTTGATTTCAGCTCATGTAACGATCTCTGGGTCGTGAGATGGAGCCCCATGTTAAGCTCCACACCTGCTTCAGATTCTTTCTCCCCCCTGGTGTCCCTCTTACCTCTCTTAAAAAAAAAAAAGTTTTCCATCAATTGATATCTGCATATTTGCACCTGTGGTAGTATCTTTTCGGTTGCTATAAGGACAACCTTTGTCTTTTAGTGTACAGCAGTGGTTTTCAACTGTGGGTTAGCAATGTGTGGAGACTTTTTTTTTTTTTTTTGAAGATTTTTATTTTTCAGTAATCTCACCTGACATGGGGCTTGAACCTACAACCCTGAGAACAAGAGTCGCACACCCCATCAACTGAGCCAGCCAGGCACCTGTCTGGAGGCATTTTTGATCTTCACACCTGAAGTGCATGCTTGTGTGTATGTGTGCACATGTGTAGGTTACTGGTGTCTACTTTGTAGAGGCCAGGGGTGCTGTTAAACATCCTATAATGCACAAGTCAGCCTCCCCCCCCACCAACAGAGTTATATGGCCCAAAGTGTTAGTAGTATCAAGATTGAGAAACCCTGGTATAGACTTATTTTTAGCTTTCCATTTATGAGTAGAGCTAACATATCCTAATTACTTACTGTATGCCAGACACTGACCTAAGATCTTCACATAGATTGTCATTTTTAATCTTCAGAACAATCTTATGAGGTAGGTATTAGTTTTTTGTATTTTACAGATAAGAAAACTACGGCTCGGAGAAATTAATGACACAACTAATGAATCAAATAGTCTGAAACCCAGGTTTGAATCCATATAGTCTGATTCCAGAATCTGTGCCCTTAATCACTTCTGCCTCACTTATATTTCCATTCTGCTTGGAATGTCCTCTTGACTCTGCTTCTGTTTGCTGTTATCTGTCCCTGAAAGTCATCATTTGTATTCAAGCCTTCCCTCCTTAATCCTGATTTGTGCTGATTAATCTCTTCTCTCCTTCCTTTTGCATTTATTGATCTTAGTTATAGTTTATAGGTATGTTTTTTCTTAATTTGATTTATAAATTTTATTTTTATTTTATTTTATTTTTAAAGATTATTTATTTATTTATTTAACAGAGAGAGAGAGAGAGAACACAAGCAGGCAGAGGGCCAGGCAGAGGCAGAGAGAGGAGCAGGCTCCCTGCGGAGCAAGGAGCCCATGCGGGACTCGATCCCAAAACGCTGGGATCATGACCTGAGCCAAAGGAAGCTGCCCAACCAACTGAACCACCCAGGCGTCCCTGATTTATAAATTTTAAAAATCATGATATATATAATATATAATATATATCCAGGGCAGCACACCCAAGAATTCCTCAGAAAATAACTAAATGAATATTCATCACTAAAAGTCAAGCAGTTCAAAGGTAAAGAGATGAAACGCAAAAACTTCTCATATCTATTATTGCAGTTTGCCATGTTTTGTGTTTTACTTACTCATTTAATTTATGTGATTGACATGCTTAGCCCTGGTTTCTTTGAAATACTTGCTAAATATTTTATTGTGTGCTGTGAAGTTGATCCTTTGCTGTTGTGCTGCATGTCCAGCTTCATCTAGAATCGTAGCTCCCCTCTCACAGTTTTTCATTCTGAGTGCTAATGCATGTTTGAAACATTCATTCACTCATTGATTCCTTTATTCTTCACTTCACCTAATGCCTAATTGTGTATCAGCTCTAATCAAGGCACTAGAGAGAACCGACAGGCATATAAGACAGAATCCTTGAGCTTAGGTAACTAGGAGATAGAATCACATATTCTAATACTAGATATATACGCTACCTATTATGTGAATAAAATAGATATTGTTAACAGTTCAGAGAGCAGATATAGTTAGAGAAGGTACTGTGGAGATATCATTTCAGTGACGTCTAATGAAGGCCATGAAAGATATGTAACTTTTCTTGAAAGGCAGAAAGTGAGAGGAAGACTATTTCATCCAGAAGGATTAGTAACAGCATTGAAGATGTAAGGTGAAATTTAAGATGAAATTACTAAAAATGGATCAGTTTGATTAAAAGGTGAGCTATTAATGGGCACCACCATTAGAAAAATTAAAGCTCTGATTTGCTCTTTAGTTTATATTGTGAATGACAGAGTCCTCATGACTCTAGTTTTTGTTATTTCTCTCTTTGCATTTTTCCCCCTGCTTACAACATAACTCTGTAAAAGGTATAAATGTAAATGTACATTTACATTATAAATGTAAACTGTAAAAATGGATCTTCCCAGGAGCCAGATTTAGGGTAATAATAAGCCACTAATTTTACCATACTTTATTTCAAACAAGTTCCTACAACTCCTCTTATGACTCAGGGATGGTAGACATTTAGACCTGGACTCCTCTAGAATTGTCTTGTAAGATGAGGGGAAATTAAACTATGCATTTGAGGGGTGGATTTGATTTGTAATGGAAAGGATATATATCTTTGCAGCCCAGGGAAGGGAATGGGTAAAAATAATGATAGTTGATGTGAAGAACTTTCTGGGCTTCTTGAGTCAGTAGAAGTGTAATCCCAACTGAGAACTTGTGGAGAGTGAGAGTGGGGCAAGGCCATTTTATAGAGGGCTTTTTCTACAGGCAGAAGGGTAAATGATGTTTTAGAAGTTAGAAAGTTAGTGAGATGGTTACTGAAAAGGTTAATACAACAAAAGCAGCTAGCTCAACATTAGAGGTAGAGCAGAATCTTAATAAATATTAATTATATTTAATAAATAAATAAAATATCATTGATTAAAGTTGCCTTTTATATATTTAAAGTATCTGTTATATAGAATAAGGAGTAAAAATATTGAGAGATGAATATTAGTTTTTATTAAGGTACTTTTCTGCCTACTTCTTTGGAAAGAGTTGATACAAAAAAAAGTCGGTATGTTTCAGCAACTAAAAATGTAAAAACCTTAAGCAATTGAATATAATTAAGTATAGGTGTTGACTCTGGGTTATAAGTCATAACTTTTAAGTGATTTTAAGGATTCTTTAATGGTGTGGATGTCTAATTGTCTATAATATAGTACAATAGCAGTAACTGTAAGGCAGAATTTTTTAGTGTTCTGTAGACTTAAAGAATTATATTGTATGATATTGTAATGTGTTGCTTTTGACCAGTTAACTGGTATCAGTAATAACCAAAGTCTTTTTTGCTTGCTGCTGCACTAATAAAAGCTTCAGTTTTACTAGTGTTCATGTCTTTATATCTGTATCTTTTTTCTCTTTGTTCATCTCATTCTTCCTACGTAATGTTTCGTTTTGGAGTTACTACTTAAAAACATCATTTTTAACTTATATGAACTCTTAAAATTAGGAGGAAATAATAAACAAAAATTTCTAAGGTGTCTCAGAACCTGACTGGCCTACTTTATTGTTCTCTCCTAAATATCTATTTGTCTCAAAGTCGGAGGTGATTTTTTACTTCTAACATTGCTTGATTACTTCCATATAAATTAACTACTTTGTTAAAAGTCCTGGATAAGTCATTTATAACTTCTGTAATTTTAGATTGGTCTCTCAAAGTGAGCCACATGTGCATTTTATTTTATAAAGCTTTTTGAAAACCTTGGTTAATTTTTGAATATGTCAGAGATGGTAGTTTTTCTTCCTCTTGGCTAGTAGTTAGTTTTGCTATAATGAAAGTGGAGAGGAGAGAGAAGAGAAGCAAAGCAAAAGCAAATTCTTTTGGCTACTCAAAGTTCTATTTTCTATTCCAGCATTAAACAATTAGCCTGAAGCATAGACTGGATTATTTTGGGGACTTTGCTATATCTCAAATAATAGGTTTTCTCCTGGAAAATGAAGGTTAAAGACTTTAAAGGCTACTTTTGATTGATTTGTTATTGTAAATAAGTACAACCCACCAAGTCTAGTTATGCTATTCCGCTTATGCCATTGCATCAAGTAATTAACAGCTTATGTTACTAGACCAATTATTTTCACTTTTATATGTTTACAAAATATTTTATTTCTCCAGAGGTCTATAAATATATCCATTTAATGTAATTAAAATTTGATTGATAGAACCCTTTTTATTTGCTTCAAACTCTGAAAGCTTAGAGGCTTAAATCTATATCCTTTTTAGCAGAGTTTTGCTAGCAGAATGATTTTTTGGTTCTTTTCTGTATTCCCAGATTCTCCTTGTTCTCTAGCATCTTTAAGAAGGCAAATTGATTTTTCAGGTAAATATAATAAGTCAAGATGCTCTTTTCCCACTCTATAACTTCAGGAAAGTAGCTTAAACTACACATCTTATTTAACACAGGGATAAAGAAATATTACAAGCTTGAGGTCTAGCTATGAATTAGACTGTTTTTGCTCAAATTGCTTTTATTGTCAAGTGAGAAGAGGCTTTACATAGATTAAGACTAGAGTTTTAAAGTACACCTGTAAACCTGGGCTTAAACTACACTACAAAATTTAGAGCATCTGCAGTATTCAATAAACAGCTTTAACTCTTTCTTTAAACCACTCTTCAGCATCATACAATAAGGAGTTTTTGTCATATCATTTACAGAAAGTAAATAGGAGCTGGCATTTTGCAGTGTTCATGAATAAAATTGTTGATGTTAAGTGAGTTGTCAATACAAATTTAGCTCACTCTCTTCTCTTTAAATATGAATGGCCTATAGAATTATAAGGAAGTTGGGAAATCACAGTTCTGAAACAAGGTAGGACTTTGAAGAATGGACTAGAAATTTGAAAAGGTAAAGATTTTTTTAAGCAGGATATCCTTGTCTTGATTTTCAGCGTTGTATTTAATAATATTTCTTCTACTGGTTTAGGAATGTGGCCCCTAACCTCTTAGTAATTTGGGGTAGGACTCTGGATTAGAATACACATGTTCAAAACATTTATGTTTACCACATAGGAGAAACTGGAAAGAATGTGAAGTAATGTGGCATACAGGATATTTTGGTGCTATGATTTAAGATTCAGTATATTTGCGTAATAATTTTTTTCTAGAGTTTGTACTGTATATTTTTATTTATTTTTCTTAGAGTCTGTACTTCAGTTACATAACCCTTTTGGTTTCATGCTTGATTTGGACTTTGACTCTTACATGTATTGATGTTACCTGAAGTGCAAATAAAGATCTCTTGGTTTGAAACCTTGTCATGATCTCTATTTCTCTCTCTCTCTCATTGCTTTTATCTAGTTGACATTTTTTTCCTTTGGCTAAGTCTCACCATTCATTCTGCCTGCCTCATAGCTTCCATCAGTATCCTAGTGCACTTTGGCAGTATATTTGGAGTACAGCAATTCTCTTTTAGCTGGTTCTCTACTTCTGGTTAGCCTTTATAAATGCTGCTTTCCATTTGTTACTACCATGAAAACCATTGTGGGCTCCCTGTTGACTATCAGTTGATCATGTATATATAAAAGTATATAAGATATATATAAGTATATAAGACCGTATAAGTTTGATCCAAATTTATATTCCTATTTGGACTTCCCTATCCTTCACACCCACTGATGTAATACACTTTTATCTTCTACTATTCAGTAGTTTCTCACAATACCAAGCTTTTCAGTAAACTGAAAACCATGGTTTTCAGTAAACCATGTTTATTTCAGTCTTTATTTTTTTCCCTCTGATGCTTTCCCCTGTTACTTGTTATGCCTTTCTTCATCTTCTTTAGCTATACTATTCTTTTCCTATATTTAAAGGCCTTGATGATTTATTATTAATTAAAAGTATTCTTAAAGTCCTTGTTAGTGAGTATTATTCTTTTTATTAGATTATGTTTGTTTTTCCAAGCACATTGTTCAGTCATTGAAACCAAGGTCCTACTTTTTGATTTTTGTTTTTAATTCTCAAAAGACTTAGCATATTTTTAAATGTATAAGCAAGCTTTCTGTAAATGGGGGACTTAGGGGCACCTGGGTGACTCAGTTAGTTAAGCTTCTGCTTTTGATTCAGGTCATGATCTCGGGGTCCTGGGATTGAGTCCCACGTCGGGCTCTCTGCTCAGCGGGCAGCTTCTCTCTTCCCCTATGCTCCCCCCCTGCTTGTGTGCTCTCTCTCTCTTTCTCTCTCTAATGAGTAAATAAAATCTTAAAAAGAATAATAAAGGTCTTTTTAAAAAGACATGTGCGGGGCGCCTGGGCGGCTCAGTGGGTTAAAGCCTCTGCCTTCGGCTCTGGTCATGATCTCAGGGTCCTGGGATCAAGCCCCTCATCGGGCTCTCTGCTCAGCAGGGAGCCTGCTTCCCCCTCTCCCTCTGCCTGCCTTTCTGCCTTTGTGATCTCTCTCTGTCAAATAAATAAATAAAATCTTAAAAAAAAAAAAAACTTGTGCAAACAATGCATGTTCATTAAAAAACTTTAAAGCAAGACGGAACTGTTAAAGAAGATTTAAAAATTGCTCAATAGCTTACTACCCAGGAATTATTTTGTTAGCATTTGGTCAGTGTTACTGAGAGAGAAACAATTTTACATAAATGTGATCATTAGTGTGCTATTTTAAATAGAATTAGATGTTCTATTTTTAAGTAGAATACTGTGGGGGCACCTGGATGGCTCAGTTGGTTAAGCAGCTGCCGTCAGCTCAGGTCATGATCCCAGGGTCCTGAAATCAAGCCCCAAGTTGGGCTCCTTGCTTAGTAGGGAGTCTGCTTCTCCTGCCTCTCCCCCTTGCTGTGCTCTCTTTCCCTCTCTTAAATTAAAAATAATAATAATAAAAAAGGAAATAGAATACTACATTTTATTTTATTGGGTTTGAAAGAAAGAAAAAGGGCCAAAGTAATACAGAAGAAATTACTGAACTTTGGGTAGATTTTCACAAGAGATATGTTCTCTTGTATCATCCTGCTAGAGTTAAGAAAGAGGATCATGAGAACACTAAAAGGTTGGAGAAACTTTTAAATTACATGTTTCATCTTTATCCATCTCTCGATCCCATATTGGGAAAGATGAGGAAATTAGCACACTTACGTTTTTACCTCCTTTCCTTGTCTCTGGATTTTTGTGTTATTCTTAACTTTTCATAGTTTATAATACATATGTTCTATTTTGTTGTTAACTTAATTCTTGCAATTGTTCAGTCTTATATGTTAGAGTATATTAATACAGAGTCTATTTGCCATTAATCTCTATTCCTGTAAAACTCTATTCCTGAAAACCAGGCTGGCTGGATATAAAATTCTTGAGTCACAGTCTCTTTCCTTAGAACTCTAAAGACATTGCTCTGCTGTCTTTTGGCATAGAGCTGCCTTGGAGAATCCTGAAGCCTTCTATGTGACTTGATGTTACAGGTTTTGTTCTTGACATGTACAGTGCCAAGATTCCATATCAGTTGGTTTACCAATTTGTGGTTAGTCAGTGTTTGTTTCAGTGTTTATGCCAGCTTACTTGGAATGTGAAACTTTGAAAGTGGCCGTGATTTCTAAGTGGGCCATCTTCTTGAGTGATAGATCTTACTTTGTCACCCCTTAGTCTCTTTTGTCAAATCCTCTTTCCCATCAAACATCTGAGTGTTGGAATGCTCTCTTCACATGACATCATCCAGACCTATAATTTTAAACATATCTGATAACTCCCAATTTTATATCTTCAGTCATGACCTTCCATCCTACATATGGTCCATCTCTAAAATGTATTTCTTGTCCAAACATTTTTCGTTTTCTCTGTTTTATTTCAAGTTACCACTCATTTGGTCATCTCTCATATGTACTACTACTACCACCTCCTAACTGAGTCTTTCTGCCATCATTCTTGTCCCCTTCCTTAAAGTCTGTTCTTTTTCAAGTAGCCAAAATGGCCTCTTACCCTAAATCATATCTTATTACCCTGCCTCTTCTTTACTTACTTAAAACTCTCCAATTAGTGGCTTCCCATCACAGCTAGAATAAAATCCAAACTCCCATGAGTTACAAATGTATGTGAACTACTTTACTTCTCCAGCTTAACCTCTGTTTACCATCCTCTGCTGTGGTTCACCCACACTGACCTTATTTCTATTTCTGGAACACTTCAAGCTTGTTCCCATTTTAGGGATTTTTTACTTCCTTCTTGTAACTCTTTTCCTCAGATCTTCACATTACTGCCTCCTTCTGGCCATTCTGGTGTCAGCTCCAGTGTCATCTTAAGAGAGGCGTCCCTTACTATGGTAGTTACAGTATCGTGCAGTGCCATGACCACTCCCCTACTGCGCATGCTGGGTCCCCTTAGCTTATCTTATACAGAAAGAAGTCTTTAAAAATCAGATAAAATCTTGTCACCAAAATGACCATAGCTAATATTTTCAGAAATTGCTTGCTTTTATTTAAAAAAAAGTGTGATCTCACATATTTTTGACTAAACAGGAAACTTTGTCAGTAATATAAATGGAAAATTAGTATCATTTGCCAAAATTTAAGATAATAAAAATAAATACAGTGAAAACTATGTATCCATTAAATTTTTTAGCCTTTAGAAGCTCTGAGACCGAGGTCTACTCTACTGATAAAAGATGAATTTATATACATTAGATATTAAAGACCAACAGCATCAAACTGAGATTTTCTCTTTGACATATTGAGAAGGACTGAAGAGAATTGAGATGGAAATAACTTTCTCGTGAAACAATTCAGTATGATATAGTATAGTCTTTAAGATGAGTAAAGTCTTCTTCTTTACCAGTACAATGTTTTCCCCTAAGAGGATCATTGTTTTAGTTAAAGTGAAGTTGAAATAAATAACTTTGGCCATGGATTAGGATAAAAATGGTCTGGTGAACTAAGAGGAATTAGTTGGGGGAAATCTCTATAAACTCACAAAACTTATTATAACCCATTCCAAGGTGAATTGAATGACATGAAATGATATTACTCAAAGCTAATGTTTGAGTATGTCACTATGAAATTTCTTCTAAATTACTAATTCCTACATCATTTAAAAAAATATTATATGCCCCAAGTAATGAGTTTATTGTGGGGCTTTCTTTCTTTCTCTCTCTCTCTGCCTGCCTTCCTTCCTTCCTTCCTTCCTTCCTTCCTTCCTTCCTTCCTTCCTTCCTTCTTTCCTTTCCTTTCTCTTTCTCTTTCTCTTTCTCTTTCTCTTTCTTTCTTTCATCTTTCTTTCTCTCTCTCTTTCTCTCTCTCTCTCTTTCTTTCTTTCAAGATTTTATTTATTTGACAGAGAGAAAGAGAGACAGTGAGAGAGGGAACACAATCAAGGGGAGTGGGAGAGGGAGAAGCAGGCTTCCTGCTGAGCAGGGAGCTCACTGCGGATGCAGGACGAAGCTCTGTGTGGGGCTCACTCCCAGGACCCTGGGATCATGACCTGAGCCAAGGCAGACACTTAATGACTGAGCCACCCAAGCGCCCCTGTGTGGGGCTTTCTGCTAAGTACTTTACGTATGTTATCTGATTTAATAATACCCATTCGCTAAGAGGTAGAAATGTGTTCATTTTAAAGATGTGAAAATAAAATCCTTAGAGGTTCAATTTTTGTTTAAGCTTTTATAACCAGTAAGCCTGTCTGACTTCAAAACCCTTATTTTTAACCACTAAATCTTGTACTAAAACAGATAAGAGTGGAAGAATGCTCTAATGTAAGTATACAGTAAGGTCTGTTGATCTAGGAGTATATCTTTGAGAAGTAATCTCTAACTTCTTAGAAACTTCCTAAGAAATGGGAAGTTGCCCATAGGGCCACCAAATTTCTGTAGCTTATATTTTACAGCTCTTTTAGGCCTCATTTCATCACAAGGCTATTCAGTTTTAAAGGGTAACTTTAATGTTTCCTTCACTTAGTTTTTATATTAGTTTTTGCAAATTTTTATTATCAGAAAAATGTAAATGCTTCTCATAGTGTATTACCACCTCACATACAAATGAATATAGTACTACTCCTAGTATTACTCACAATAACTTTCAGGCATAGGAACAACAATGCAATCCAGAGTGTACAGGATCTATGTTTTGAGTTTTTTCTTATAGTAGGGGAATGGATTAGTGATGATACAGTCATAACTTCTTTTCTAGCCAAATCCTTGACAGACTGCGAGCAAAGTGCAACCTAGAGGATAATTTAAATGTTATAAAGTAGACAAATGGTATTTCCCTTTATTCTAGTTTTCTGTTTGGATTAATTCAGATTATCAGAGAGCTTTATTTTCTTTGCTTCCAGAAGAATTGCAATTCTTAGGTTTCTCTCTGTTATCTACTTGGTTAAAATTGAGGGTTGAAGTTAAGAAATTGTCATTTCAAACCTGCTGGTGGATTTACTGTTGTTGAGGACATCACTGTAGTCAGCTCTTTGGTTCCTACATAAAGATGACTATATAGGATAGTTTTCATTTGGAGTATCATAAAAACACTCCAAATGGTATGTTTATACCAATTCAGTTTATAACTAAACTGACCATACTGTCTTTGTTGCTCTGGCATGAAGCTTTCATTTTGATATTTTCCTATTTTATTGTGTCATTTATGTAAGATGCCTCAAAACATGATAAATATTATTATGCTTCCAGGAAGACTTTTTTCATACTTTCCAAATATTCAAAAAAAATACCTAAATCACTGTCCGTCTAGTATATTTACTAGTAAGTTATAATATATATCCTCATTTCTTGCTAATTTTGTTCATATAATTTGTATGGCACTATTTAATATACCATTAGTTTAATGCCAAGAATACTTTTAAGTACTTATATGTATTTCTAAAGATTTTATTTACTTATTTGACAAAGAGATTACAAGTAGGCAGAGAGGCAGGCAGAGAGAGAGGGAGAAACAGGCTCCCCGCTGAGCAGAGAGCCCGACCATGGGGCTCGATCCCAGGACCCTGAAACTGTTACCTGAGCTGAAGGCAGAGGCTTAATTAACCACTGAGCCACTCAGGCGCCCCTAAGTACTTATATTTTAATTGCAACAATATACTTACATTTTTTAACTTATATTACTGAATAGTTGTACATTGAGATACAAACAGCTTGATTATTTTTAATTCTTGAAAATAATATTTAAAAATTCCTTGTAACCTGTAATGAGACTATCTTGGTCTTTGGTATAGAAGAATGAGCTATGGTCACTGTTTTTCTCTTGTTAAACTCAAACTGTCTCTCATGATTCCTATGATATCTTTATCAAAAATAATCAATGCTTTATGTTTGAAAACATCTCATTTTGGGTATATAATCTAGTTGGTAATTTAAAGTAAATTAATTTGTTTATAAATGTGTTTTTTGTTTTGCGGATATATCACTGGTTTCTGTTTATAATATTTCTCAGTATTTGTTCATTTTTGTGATACTGTTCTTTATCTGGTAATTTGAGTAAATCCCAGTTGAATTATGTTGCCACATTATGTCTTCAAAAGGGCATAAAGTCAGTACACATGCTTCAGTAATATCTGGTTGTTTTACCCTTATGTTTCCAGTTGGCAATTTGAAATTATGGCTTCAACTGCACTTTAAATATGTGATAATAGCATGTGTTTCTAATAAGGGCCAGCACCATTTTGTTCAGATAGTGTGAATGGTTGTCACTCATATATGACAAATGCACCTTCATCTGCTTCTTTGATAGCCCCCTAAAAACCATACCCTCAAATCAGGCCGATGAAATTAGCTGCTGTGTAAATTGTGTGTCTGAGTGGTTCATTATCTAATCACCGTCAGAACCACAGTGATAAAGTAGATTGAAGCAGGGAAGAGGTCTGCCAGATGATTTCACCCCCCCCACCCCAAATCCGGTTTCCCTTGGAAACCCTAATAGTGCAGTTTAGAACTTCAGGCTCTCATGCCTGGAATTCAGTATCTTTTAATGTACCAAACCTGAAAATAGCAGTAGTTCTGGAGCATAATTTTCTTTCTGTAAAGATCATAAATTTATTTATTTCAATCAGTTTTTGAAATGGTGAGGCTCTTGAATTACTGTTTTGTTGTTAGTGCCCTAAATATTACTAAAAATAGGACAATATATATATATATATATATATATATATATATATATATATATATACCATGTCCTACTTGCAAGAATTCAGAATAATTTGAATAAGTTGTTAACCTTCTGGGAATCTTTAATGCCTTCTGTATTGTTTATTGGATTGCTTTTCTTTAATCATTTTAGGTGCTTTTGAAGATGATGATATCACGCATGTTGAAGGAAGTGTAGATCCTATTCGAGATATAGAAATAATACATGAAGAACTTCAGCTTAAAGACGAGGAAATGATTGGGCCCATTATAGATAAACTAGAAAAAGTGGCGGTGAGAGGAGGAGATAAGAAATTAAAACCCGAATATGTAAGTAAAACTTTGTAGCTTTTTTGATACGTGAATTCATTTTTTAAAAAATAATCAATCTAATAAAATAAAATACTTATTATTGTTGTGGAATTTTAGACTCTAAGGATAATTTCTGTAAAAAAATCATGGAGAAACTTCATTTTCTTTTGACGACAAAGAGTCATTATAACAGGTTATTTAAGGTGTTCTTAGCAAGGCATATTTAGCAGTAATATTAAGTTTTCATATGGTTTCTATGTATATCTCAAGTTTTAATGTTAGAGAAGTGTAGTTTTATGATGAAAAACATGGATTTTGAGCAACAACTGAATATATGAGTTTTGTGGATTTGACGATGTGATGTATACAAGGAATTGGTCTTCCATAGAGGTTGACTGGATGTACTGTTAGAAAGATAATTTCAGTCTTTATGGAGTAAAAACACATGTCATTGTCTTTAATATTCAAGTGTATTTTTATCATATTATAGTGAATAATTATGAGTAATATATAATACATGTTTCAAAATCAGTTTTGAAGCTTTTAGTTTACATATGATCAAATGGTCTTTTACATTAAAAAAACAGTGGCCTTAATTATGTATTTTCGTGGGGCACATGGCTGGCTCAGTGGGTAGACAGTATGACTCTTGATCTTGGGTTGTGGGTTTGAGCCCCATGTTGGGTATAGAGATTACTTAAAAATCTTTTAAAAAAATTATATATTGTCTCACTTACTAATATCTTCCCTAAACTGTCGTTGCTTTTTATGTTTGTTTGTTTGTTTGTTTTTGTCATGGGAAGGATTTTTTTTTTTAATTTTTCATGTATTTTTAATAGATGTATTTATTTTTAATTTTCTTATTTCTGGAAACTTTATTTTCCCTTTTTTATTTATTTGTAATAAGTTTGTAATACTCAGTTGATTAACAAGTCCCGCACTTTTTTTTTTGTTAAAGACTTTATTTACTTATTTGAGAGAAAGAGAGAGAGAGCCAGTGCCAAACTCACTGAGGAGCTTGTTCTCACAACCCCAAGATCATGACCCAAGCTGAAACCAAGAGTTCAACGCCTAAATGATTGAGCCACCTAGCACCCCAGGAGTTTTATACTCTTAAGGAAGAAATCAGTTACAGAATCAGCCTCTAAAACTTGAGTACACTGTCAGTAAATTATGGTTGACAGTGCCTGGTCTTGAAACAGGGAGGCTTTGTTGGGCCATTGATATCCTTGGTAGTCTGGAACAAGCCCAAGTCATCTTCTCTTAATATCATGGCTATTACAGTTACTGCCTATTCATATAGAATAGAAAAAGGGAAGAAATTTGTCTGAGGGACTTGTGTAAGATTTAGGACAGAGAGAGGGATTAAAATATGGGTATGAAAAATATTCTTTTTAAAAAGTAAAAAAGATTGTGAGAAAAATGTTAAGATTGAAAGCAATTCATCTGGCCCAAACAGCATGGTCACTGATTAGAATAAATTTTTAAACAGTCATCCCTTCGTTTATTGAAACTTACTGACATCCTTATGTTTTCCAGAAGTGTTACAATCTTAAAAATAAAGCTATCAATATTGCTTATTACTGAAATGGGAGAAAGGGACATCAGGTTCTTAAATTCTTGGGCTACCATTTCCTGGCTTTTCCTCTCAAAGAAAACTAGAATGTTGAGTGCTATTTTTTATTCCTTATAACAGTATTTTCTTCTTATTTCTAAACATATCCCTAAAATTTCTGTACATGATTTGAAAGCATTGCTTGGACTTGTATTTACAGAAAAATCCGAACACCTTCTCCCCATTTATTTTTCCCTTTCCCCATTCAGCTCTTCTGGATAGATGGAAAGCATTAGAAGCTGATTTTCTTGTTTCCCAAAATTGTGACCATTCTATCATTTACTTCCCTCACATTAGAATCTGTTGCTTCAGAATGAATTCTAGATCAATGTTTCTTAACTTTTTTTTTCATTATCACTGTCCTTAAGGAAAAAATTAATTAAAATTAAATTAAAATTAATTTCTCACTAATGAGAGAAATTAAATACTAATGAGTAAGGATTTATTGGATAGTGTTGAGCTCTGGAGGACCATAGCTATTTTAATAACTAAGTATTTTTCACCCATAAGAATTAATCTTTTGCCCCTGTATAAGTAATATCACCCTCACTGAGAACTTATGCTATAGATTCTTAGAGCAAACCCAATGCTGGTAAATATAGTAAAACACATGGCTTTTAGAACTTTTTTTTTTTTTTAGTTGTTAGCAAAAATAAGATTTGGGTCGAATCAGTAACTCAATTTGAAGAGAATTAAGATCTTTTACAGTACTGAATCATGTAGTGCAGGGACATCTTATGTTTCTTATTCATTGAGCCAGGCACTGTGAGACACTTTTTATATATGTTATCTTATTTAAACCTCACAACATGCAAGTATATATATAACCTCCATGTTAAAACTGAGGAAGCCTACCAAGAGGTTTTATGAATTGCTTGAGATTTCATGCTTAGTAAATTGTAGACCCAAGTTTTTCAACCAAATCAGACTACAAGTCTCTCTTTTTTTTTTAAAAAGTAAGCTCTAGGCCCTACATGGGGCTTGAACTCATGACTCTGAAATCAAGAGTTGATGCCCTACTGACAGCCAGCCAGGCACCCCTATCTTTTTTTTTTTTGGGGGGGGGGTAAAATTCCAAAAAAAGTATGGACCTCATATGTATTTAAAAAATAATTGTAAAATAAAGGCTAGCAAAACCTACTTGTATGTGAAGAAATAGAACATTATTAGCACCCAAATATATCCCGATTACTTACCAGTCTTAACATTTATCATCTTCTCACAGCTAATCACAGTTCTGAAATTTATAATGTCCTTGCTTTTTATGCCAGTGTATGTGCCACCTAAAACAGTATGAATTCATTTTTCCTGATTTAAAACTTTATATAGTGTCATGTTGTATGTATTTATATGAGCACTTTTCACTCAACATTATTTTGTGTATTCATTCATGTTTCATTTACCTTTATTTGTTCTCCTTACTGTAAAGTATTTTATTAGAAGAATATATCATAAGTAAGAAATCTTTTCTACTGTCACTGGGCATTTGAATTTTCCCCCCAAGTTTTTAATGATTATGAACAATGTGGGTGTGAACATTTTTTTTTTTTACATCCTGATACACGTAAGAGTAGTTTAAGGCAGGTATCTAAAAGTAAGAGTGTATATATACCTTCAGCTTTCCTAGATAACACTGTTTTCTTAGTGTATGAGAGTTTATCCTGTTGTCAACACTTGGTATTGCCAGATTTTTTTTCACTTTTGCAGTTGGATACCTATGTGATAGTATTGGTTATGGTTCTAATTTGCAGTTCTCTATTTAAGATTGGAGACCTTTTTTTATATTTGCTGACTCTTGGATTTCCTCTTTTGTGAAGTGCCAGTTCTAATGTTGCCCATTTTCTATTGGTTCAGTGTCTAGTTCTCATTACTTTGTTAAAGTTACCTATATATTCTGGATATGAATCATTTTGTGGATTTAAATGGATTGCAAATATCTTCTCCCACTCTGTGGCTTTTGTTTTTGCTCTTTTTATGATATCTTTTGATAAACAGGTCTTAATTTTTAAGTATAGTGCTTGTTGTGTCTTGTTTAAGAAGTCTTTCCTACCTTAAGGTCATCAAGATGATCTTTAATGTTCTAAAAGTCGTATTATTTTACTTGGAATTTATTTTTTGTAAGTAGCAAAAGGCAAGCATTGATTTGATTTTATTTTTTTACCCCATTTGGAAAACCTGTTATTCCAGCACCATATTTTATTTTTAAATTTTATTTATTTATTTTTAAAGATTTTATTTATTTATTTTACAGAGAAAGTGAGAGAGATCATAAGTAAGCATAGAGGCAGGCAGAGAGAGAGGTGGAAGCAGGGTCCCTGCTGAGCAGAGAGCCCGATGTGGGGCCCAATCCCAGGACCCTGAGATCATGACCTCAGCTGAAGGCAGAGGCTTTAACCCACTGAGCCACCCAGGCGCCACCGCCCCCCCCCCGCACCATATTTTAAAAGGACTGTCTTTCCCTACTCTTATTGAAGTGCCTCCTCCATCATATCAAGGAGCTGTGGCATCTTAACTCTTTCCTGAGGATTGGCAGATGACCCCAGGTAATAGTGGCCAAAAACAACAGTAGGATGTCAACACTGTTGAGTGGTGAAGGTGAGAAGGGGAAGATAGAAGGAGGGGTTGATACACAGAGCCTGGCCTTATATGTGTTCACCAAATCATTTCTATACTTTCCTTATCTCCTGCTGTCCCTTTCTCTAGTCTAGATCAGGGACAATTAGTCCTTCGACTAGCAATATCACCATTACCTGGGAGCTTGTTAGAAGTGGCAGTTACAGGGCACCTGGGTGGCGCAGTTGGTTGAGCGTCTGCCTTCGGCTCAGGTCATGATCCCGGAGTCCCAGGATCGAGTCCCACATCGGGCACCCAGCTCCATGGGGAGTCCGCTTCTCACTCTGACCTTCTCCCCTCTCATGTTCTCTCTCACTCTCTCTTTCCTAATAAATAAATAAATAAAATCTTTAAAAAAAAAAAAAAAGAAGTGGCAGTTACAGATCTTCTAAATCAGAATCTCTGAGGATATGTTTTAACAAGGTCTCCTAGTGGTTCTTATGCATTCTAAAGTTTGAAGTCACTGCTGTCCTGTGGGCAGCACCTCCAACCCTCTTCTTGGTGTGGTACTGCCTCATTATCTTATTAGGTCCTTCGTATTATAAGGTATTTCCTCCATTTAGACCTGCTTTATAGTTGTCATTAGAGAAATTAACTCTGAATCACTTAGTTCATTATTATTGAAAATGGGGGTCTTGTCAAAGATACAAATGTAGTGATCCAAAGGGGCACCTGCACCCCAATGTTCATAGCAGCAATGTCTACAATAGCCAAACTATGGGAAGAGCCCAGATGGCCATCAACAGATGAATGGATAAGGAAGATGTTGGGGATGTGTGTGTGTGTGTAATGAAATATTACTCAGCCATCGAAAAGAATGAAATCTTGCCATTTGCAATGATGTAGATGGAACTAGAGGGTATTATGCTAAGTGAAGTAAGTCAGTCAGAGAAAGACAATTACATGATTTCACTCGTATGTGGAATTTAAGAAACAAAACAAGAGGATAGAGCAAGGAAAGGAAAAACAAAACAACACAAAATCAGAGAGGGAGACAAACCATAAGAGACTCTTAACCACAGAAAACAAACTGAGGGTTGCTGGGGGGAAGGGTGTTCAGAGGACTGGGTAATTGGTTGACAGGTATTTTTTTTTAAAGATTTTATTTATTTATTTATTTGACAGAGGGATCACAAGTAGGCAGAGAGGCAGGCAGAGAGAGGGGGGAAGCAGGTTCCCCGTGGAGCAAAGAGCCTGATGTGGGGCTCGATCCCAGGACCCCGAGATCATGACCTGAGCTGAAGGCAGAGGCTTCAACCCACCGAGCCACCCAGGCGCCCCTGGTTGACAGGTGTTAAGGAGGACACGTGATCTAATGAGCCCTGGTGTTTTATACAACTGATGGATCACTGAACTCTACCTTTGAGACTAATACTATACTGTCTGTTCATTAATTAAACTAAAAATATTAAAAATGCAAAAGAAAAGAAAATGAGAAAAAAGAAAAGAAAATGGGAGTCTTAGGGCACCTGGGTGGCTCAGTCAGTTAAGGATCCGACTCTTGATTTCAGCTCAGGTCATGATCTCAGGGATGTGAGGTGGAACCTGCTTAAGGTCCTCTCTCTCCCTCTGCTTCTGCCCCTCCCCACCATCTAAAAAAATAAATTAATTAATAAATCAAAAGAAATGTAAAAACAAAAAGAAAATGGAGGTCTCTTAGATACAATTTTACCAACTCTGATAACAGTTGGTGACAGTTGGTAAGGATAGAAACCAACTTAACCAGGGAATGATGTTTGAGGGTGAATTAATTTTGTAAGTAGTTGGTTTATTTTTACATTATATACACACACACACACACACACACACGTATGTATGTGTATATACATGTATGTGTATGTATGTATATTGTGTATATACATATACATGTATGTATATGTGTATACATTTATGCATATATATGTATGTATATTTATTTTTTTTAAGATTTTATTTATCTATCAGCGAGAGAGAGAAAGAGTGAGTGAGCACAAGCAGGGAGAGCAGCAGGCAGAGGAAGAAGTAGGCTCCCTGCCGAGCCAGGAGCCTGATGCAGGACTCAATCCCAGGACTCTGGGATCATGACCCGAGCCGAAGGCAGCCACCCAACCCACTGAGCCACCCAGGCATCACTATACATGTATTTTTTTTAGACTACTTTTGCCTTTAAAAAAAAACAATTCACAACCATATTTGTAGGAAAACACTATGGAAACACTCTCAATCATATTAATAGTAAACATCTGGAAAGTTTAAAGTTTTAAGAAGTAAATATTTAGAAAGGGAAGTGAGTGATTAGGGTGAATACCTTGAGTATTTACACTGTATACCTCTCTGTTACTTGACCTTTTTTTTTTCATAACAGTGTACTATTAATTTTTTCATTTTTTTATTAACATATAATGTATTATTTGCCCCAGGGTACATGTCTGTGAATCCTCAGGCTTACACATTTCACAGCATTTGCCATAGCCCATACCCTCCCCAATGTCCATCACCCTACCCCCCCCCCCCCACCTCCCAGCCACCCTTAGTTTGTTTCGTGAGTTTAGGAGTCTTTTATGGTTTGTCTCCTTCCACATCCCATCTTGTTTCATTTCTCTTCCCCACCCCCCCACAACTCCCTGCCCCCCCGCCTCTTAAATTCTTCATATCAGAGTGATCATGTGATAATTGTCTTTCTCTGACTGACTTATTTCGCTTAGCAT